>OU342743.1:386501599-387236428 GCA_910589775.1 Avena eriantha
TTGCTCCGACAGGCTGCTCATTAGGGTTTGAAGTGCAAATTTTTTCGGCCAGGTAGACCGGATTATCCGGCCCCCGACAAAACCAGAATATCCGGCCCCTAATTGCTCAGAATTGTTGCATCACGTATTGCATTGTGTCAGATAGTTGAAAAATCAAAAAAAAGAGAAAGAAGAGAAAAAAAGTTTGTTAAAAAAGAGAAAAGAAAAGAGATACAAAAGTAAACAACAAAAGGGAGATATCAAGGTTGATTGGAGGACTAGTTTTATAATAGCACTAGTAGATTGAGCAATCTTGTGCATGTTCTATTGAGCTATTACTAGCGTCTCTCTTGTGCATTGCAATATTCCTTTTCATAAGTTACTTTGCCACGTTTATCTCCACTATGTGTGTTTCTTGGGTATTTGTACGATCAGCACTAGGACTTGTTTGCGGTGTAGATAGGATACCTTACCTATAGCTCCACCTTTACATAACCTGTGTGCCCTACGATCGTTCTCTATACCTTTGATATTCACTTCATCACATCAAGTGCATCAGTCTTTGATTTCATTTGGTAGAGCATCTCTATTCACTTCGGAACGGTAAGATCTCCTTTCTTATTAGTTGTGAGTGAGTTGTGAGAGTTTCCACCATACAAATTCTGATTTTTGCACTAACCTACTAATCATGTCTACTAGTGATGATGATGTTGTGTTGCAGAAAAAGAAGGATGAGGAGCCCGTCAATTGGCGTGAATATGAGGCTTTGAAATCCCACTTGACACGTGTGTTTACTAACACGACAGATGCCATTGACAAGAATCTCCAAGATATGAATATGAGATTGGATCAGCATGTTGGGACGGTTGATACTATCCAAACGCAAGTGGCTACGCTCAATGTCAATGTCACCCGCTTTGCAGCAGTCCATTGAGGGTTTGACAGCCGCCTTACATAGAGGGGAAGATCCTGAACATGATGATGCCTTTGATGATTTCGATGAGGGTAGCGATGTTGATGCTGCTCCACATGTTGGCAGGGGACGTGATATTCCCCTGTCCATGCACCTGCTCATGGTCGTGGGTTTGCCCATCTTGGGCGTGGTCAACGTGTGCCCAACCAAGCTGCTGATGTTGGTTTGGGCAAGCCAAGATTCTCAATTCCTAAGTTTGGTGGTTCCATTGATCCTAAAGACTACCTCACATGGGAGTTGAAGATTGAGAAACTCTGGCGCTTATCTAACTATCCAGAAGATAAGAAGGTCAAGATTGCAGCATCTGAATTTCATGGTTACGCTTTGCGTTGGTGGGATGCTCTTGTGCCGCATAGAAGGGAGGACAATGAACTTCCTGTGATGGATTGGCGCGAGATGAAGCAAATCATTAAAGCTCGCTTTGTACCAACCAACTACTTGCGATCAGTTTTTGATAAATTAACGCAATTGAAGCAAGGCACCATGGCAGTTGATGAGTACTACATGGAGATGGAGATGCTTATGTAGCGTGCTAGAATTCGTAAGTCCATTGAGATGACCATGCAGCGATTCCTAAACAATTTGAAGTTACCGATCAAGAGCATTGTTCGTCATCACAAGTATGAGACCATGAGTTCTTGCATCATGCTAGAGAGGTCGAATCCTAGTTGGCAGAAGAGGCGAAGTCACGTGCTCGATTTCCGTCCTCCAGCAGATTTTCGGCCAGGTCTACACCTCCTACAGTCACGCCACCAACTGCTGCTCCTTTTACACCATCGTCCAAACCAGCAAGTACACCTTCGTTTGGTTCTAATGCTCGGAAACTCGCTGCTCCTGCTGCTAGCTCGGGTTCCAACATGTCTACGGCACGTACTCGTGATGTGGTGTGCCATACTTGTGGAGGTAGAGGTCACTTCAAGAAAGATTGTCCAAACAGCAAGGTTATGTTTGTTAATGAACAAGGTGAAGTAGAAAGTGGAGATGAAGCTTCTGATGATGATATTGATGACGGTGAGGATGGTGCTGATGCATATGCTGAGCGTGGACCCACTATTGTCGTATCTTCACGTGTACTTAGTGTGCAACCGATTGAGGAATCCCAGCGTTGCAACTTGTTCCAAACAAAAGCTCTAGTTGGACCAAACAAAGCTTGCAAGGTAATTATTGATGGAGGTAGCTGCAGAAATCTTGCAAGTAAGGAACTATGTGCCAAACTGAGTTAGACATATTTACCTCATCCCAAGCCATACTACATACAATGGTTGAGCAACAATGGTGAGATGAAGGTAAACCATATGGTACGTGTGAATTTTCAAATAGGGCCATACAAAGATTCTATTGATTTTGATGTGGTTCCTATGACTGTTTGTCACCTACTATTGGGTCGACCTTGGCTCTATGATCACCATGTGCAACACAATGGCCGAGCCAATACATATCACTTGGAGTTCAAAGGGAAGAAGATTACTATGCAACCAATGACACCACACGAAATTGTGAATGATTCTCGCCAAAAGATAGAGGTGAACTTGAAGGAAGATACTACCACTCGGCGAGACTGTGTTACAGCTGTTCCTGATGTAATTGCACCTAAATTGAGTGATATAACGAAAAGTGAGAGAGTGCCTGGTTTATTGATATCATCCACTAAGGAAGATATGAGAGAGTTTCGTGAGGATCCTACAGCCATGCCACTTGTGCTCATGTACAAGGGCGAGGTATTGGTTTCTAACGACATGACCCCTATTTCTCTTGGTGTCTCTTCTATTTTGCAGGATTTTGGGGATGTGTTTCTAGAAGACGTACCCGCAGGTTTGCCCCAATTGCGTGGTATAGAACATCAAGTGGACCTGATTCCTGGCGTCACACTACCCAACCGTGCACCTTACAGGACTAATCCCGAAGAAACTAAGGAAATTCAGAACCAAGTACAAGCGTTGCTGGATAAAGGGTACATTTGTGTCTCTCTTAGCCCTTGTGATGTTCCTGTTATTTTAGTTCCTAAGAAAGATGGTACTTGGCGCATGTGTGTTGATTGTAGAGCGATTAATGACATCACTATCCGATATCGTCATCCTATTCCACGCTTAAGAGGATATGCTAGATGAATTGAGTGGTGCTGCTGTTTTCTCTAAAATTGACTTGCGTAGTGGTTATCATCAAATTAGGATGAAAGAAGGGGATGAACGGAAAACTGCTTTCAAAACTAAATTTGGTTTGTATGAGTGGTTAGTTATGCTGTTTGGTCTTACTAATGCACCTAGTACTTTCATGCGTTTGATGAATCATGTTTTGAGAGAGTTTATTGGTCGTTTCGTGGTTGTTTACTTTGATGATATACTCATATACAGCCATACCGAATCTGAACATTGCACTCATATTAGACAAGTTTTGCAAGTGTTACGTGATAATAAATGGTATGCTAATCTTGAGAAGTGTACTTTTGCAAAAGATAAGGTCATATTCCTAGGATTTGTTGTTTCTAAGCATGGAGTAGAGGTAGATCAATCTAAAATTCAATCAATTCAGAATTGGCCTACTCCAATGAATGTTAGTCAAGTGCGTAGTTTCCACGGTCTCGCAGGTTTCTATAGGCGCTTTGTGAAAGATTTTAGCACCATTGCTGCACCATTAAATGATTTGACAAAGAAAGGTGTTCCTTTTGTATGGGGCGCGGCCCAAGACATTGCTTTTGATGCATTAAAACGTTTGCTTACTTCTGCACCATTACTTGCATTACCTGATTTTTCGAAGCAATTTGAAGTTGAATGTGATGCTAGTGGTATAGGAGGTGGCGTTTTGATGCAAGAGGGTCGCCCTATAGCTTATTTTTCTGAGAAATTGACTGGTGCTCGTTTGAATTATTCTATCTATGATAAAGAATTGTATGCACTTGTTCGAGTACTTGAGGTTTGGCAACATTATTTGTGGCCAAAGGAATTCATCATACATTCTGATCATGAAGCATTGAAATACTTGAAAGCTCAATCAAACTTGCTTAGAAGATTAGCTAAATGGGTTGAGTTCATTGAGTCTTTTCCTTACATCATTAACTATAAGAAGGGAAAAGAGAACGTTGTTGCTGATGCTCTATCTAGGAAGAACATGCTATTAACCAATCTTGATGTTAAAATTCCTCGATTAGAAGCTATTTGTGCACTTTATGCAACTCACCATGATTTTGCTAAACCATATCGTTTGTGTGCTCTTAGAAACGCATCGGATAAGTATCATATACATGATGGATATTTGTTTCGAGCTAACAAACTATGTATTCCAGAATCGTCGTTGCGTTTGTTCTTAGTGCAGGAATCACATGCTGGTGGTTTGATGGGTCATTTTGGGCGTGAGAAGACGTTGCTCATGCTTGCTGATCACTTTTATTGGCCCAAGATGAGGCGTGATGTGTACAGATTTGTGAGCCGATGTATTACATGCCACAAGTCGAAATCTAAGCTGAAGCCTCACGGTTTGTATACACCTCTCTCTGCACCTACTACGCCATGGGAAGACATTAGTATGGATTTTGTGCTAGGTCTACCTAAAACTCAGAGAGGTCATGATTCTATATTTGTGGTAGTGGATAGGTTCTCTAAGATGGCTCATTTTATTGCCTGCCACAAAAGCGACGATGCGTCGCATGTTGCTAACCTGTTTTTTAGGGACATCATGAGATTACATGGAGTACCAAAGACGATTGTTTCTGACCGTGACGTGATGATATGGGGTGGCCCGATCTTCTCAGCAAGCTCTTGTCGATGGTGATGGTGGATGACAGATAACTAGTGCGTAGCTATGATCTCTCCTGCTCGATCCCTGATGCCAATGCAACAGCTCTCGAACCTTGTAGGATATTCACAACACCACACTCTTGCGCACGCAGCCGTGACCACGAACGGTAGTATGCAATCTACTAATTCCCAATGGAACAACAGATCACACTCAATTATAGTTGGTAGATTCGAACACAGGGTAATTCCAGAGGTTCTATGAAAGAAACAACTCCAAAATATTTTAACGTGGTCTAAAACCTAACTTGTGACAGCTACGGAGGTTTATATGAGGGCTGGGGCGTCCTCCCCTCTAAACGGGCCTAAAAACAGCCATAACTTGGCCCAAACTGACTCGGTTCGACTCAAACTGATACATACCGACCCATATATGGGTTCAGCCTCATTGGCACGCAGTCCAAACGTCGTGGAACACCTCAAACATGTAATTCTTGGTGCGCCATCTCTCTCTCTTGTTCATACGTGATTTCCTCATCGCGTCCTAGTGCGCTTGCCTCCCGCTCCTCCCTCGCGCACTTGTTGATATTGGAAATCAGCGCTTGTCCTTCTTGCTGCAACTCTCCTCCTCCTCGCACAACGCTTGTGTTATCAATAAACCTGATCATACAAAGATGCATAGACTTAGGTAGTATAAAGTTCTCATTAAGTAAAACATCAGGTTCAATTAAGAGTGAATTCACCTGTTGCTCAATCAGCTTTGCACGAGCTCTTGTAATGGGTCCAATCCTGATTTCATTGGACTTGTTCTTTACAGCAACATCTTCATTGTGAATAGGAGTAGGAGATAGTGGAATAGTATGGATGTCCTCATCATCTCCCCCCTTCAAAAGGCGTCGACCTCGACGCTCCAAGGTCTTCTCCAGCATATGGTGATAAATCAGCAACGTTGAAGCTGTTGCTAGCACCACCAAACTCCTCAATAGGTATATCAACTGAATAGGCATTATCATTAATTTTGGCTAGCACTTTGTAAGGACCAGCACCACGTGGCTTCAACTTGGACTTGCGAAGTCGTGGAAATCTGTTCTTCGTAGATTTGTTTTCTAGTTGTTCTAGTTGTTTTCCACCATCTTTTTCCGCTACCATCAAGTCAGATCCGATCCAAGTAAAGAGTCCTAGTTGTGTACTACTTGGCGAGTCGGAATAAAAAAAATTTGGCTCGCTGCCTCACGCCTGACCGCTGGCCCGATCTTCTCAGCAAGCTCTTGTCGATGGTGATGGTGGATGATAGATAACGTTGGTACTTGCGGCGGATGTTTTAGTACCTACTACAACTAAGCTTGCTGAGAAGAGCTTGCTGAGAAGATCGGGCCACCCCATATCACAAAGATGCATAGGCTTAGGTAGTATAAAGTTCTCATTAAGTTAAACATCAGGTTCAATTAAGAGTGAATTCACCTATTGCTCAATCAGCTTTGCACGAGCTCTTGTAATGGGTCCAATCCTGATTTCATTGGACTTGTTCTTTGCAGCAGCATCTTCATTGTGAATAGGAGTAGGAGATAGTGGAATAGTATGGATGTCCTCATCAGCAGGAGGATATCAAGTACAACAAGCCCAAGACGTACTTAACCTACAAGCAAGATTCAACCGCTACACCACCAACTTTCAATGGAAGCTCCTCAAGTACCTCCAAGCCTACCTACAAGCCCACACTTCCTCTAGGAAAACTGCCCCCATGTGGCAAGCAAACAAAGAGTGATACACCTTTCAATGGTGAATGATACAAGTGTGGAGGTAAAGGACGCAAGTCGGCCGAATGTGGAAACAAGAAAGTCTTGTTCATCCATGACAATGGTGATGTAGAGTACTTGAGTGAAGATGAGTTTGATGCCAGTGTCAAGGAAGCAATGGCAAGGCAACGAGTGGAAGATGATCAAGAACTCCTCATGTGTGAACATGACGCAAGTCCATCGCTTGTCGTCACAAGGATCTTGACAACTCAAGCACAAGAGCATGAAGACCAACGCTCCAATATCTTCCAAACACGAGCCGGCATCAATGGCCAATCTATCAAGGTGATCATTGACGGAGGGAGTTGCCACAACCTTGCTAGCACCGAGTTGTGTGAGAAGCTCAACCTCACCCTCCACCCACACAAGCACCCCTACCACGTGCAATCTCTAAGTGACCAAGGGTCCGTGAAGATCAAGCACACCGTATCGGTCTCCTTCGCCATTGGTCCTTACAAATATATGGTGTAGTGTGATGTGGTTCCTATGACAGTTTGCCACATGCTTCTTGGTCGACCATGGCAATTTGACAAGGCTGCTCAACATGATGGTCGCAGCAATGTATACACCTTCAAATGGCTCAACAAAACATGTGTTTTGCAACCGATGACTCCGAGCCAAATAATTGCGGACAATGCAAAGGCTTTAGCGAGGGCACAAAGCACAACACCTATCTATGAGATGAGCGGTGAGAGAGAGAACCACCTCATAGTGAGTGAGAGCCACAAGCCAAACTCGAGTGGAAAAAATAAGAGTGTTCTCCTTGCCACCAAAAGTGAGATGAGAGATGTTCGAAACAACCCATCCATCTTGCACTATGTCCTCCTTTGCAAGGGACTAGCGCAAGGAACTAACGAATTAACCAATGTTCCTCCATCGTTGATGAATGTTTTGCAGGAATTCAAGGATGTGTTTCCCGAAGAGCTTGCACATGGACTACCTCCTCTTCGCGGCATCGAACATCGCATTGACCTCATCCCCGGTGCACCACTTCCCAACCACGCCGCTTACCACACGAACCCGGAGGAGACGAAGGAGATCGAACGTCAAATCAACCAACTCGTCTCCAAAGGTTTGATCCAAGTTAGCACTAGTCCAAGTGCCATACCCATGATTCTTGTTCCAAAGACGGATGATACGTTACGGTTATGCATGGACTGCTGTCCAATCAATGCTATCACCGTGCGTTATCACCATCCCATACCACGTCTCCATGACATGCTTGATGAGTTGTGTGGAGCCACTATTTTTTCGAAAATTGATCTTCGTAGTGGTTACCATCAAATACGCATGGCTGAAGGTGATGAGTGGAAAACCGCCTTCAAGACCAAACTTGGTCTCTATGAATGGTTGGTTATGCCCTTTGGTTTATCGAATGCCCCATCCACCTTCATGCGCCTTATAAATCACATCTTGAATTCTCTCATTGGAAAAAGTGTTGTTGTCTATTTCGATGATATTCTTGTTTATAGCAAACCACTTGAGGATCATATAACACATGTCAAGGAAGTTTTGCAAATCCTTCGACATGAAAAGCTTTATGCTAATATTCCCAAGTGCACTTTTGCTAAAGACAAGTTGATTTTTCTTGGATTTGTCGTTTCTTCGAAGGGAATTGAAGTTGATGTTTCCAAGGTAAAGGACATACGAGATTGGCCCATACCAACAAATGTGAGTGAACTCCGAAGTTTTCATGGGTTGGCCGGTTTATATCGTCGCTTTGTGAAAGACTTTTAAACCATTGCTTGTCCCCTTAATGAATTGACCAAAAAGAATGTCACCTTCTTGTGGGGCAAAGCACAACAAAAAGCTTTTGATGAACTTAAAAAGAGGCTCACCGAAGCACCTCTTCTTGCTTTACCGGATTTCACAAAAACTTTTGAGATAGTGTGATGTTAGTGGTATTGGCATTGGAGGAGTCCTTATGCAAAACGGACGTCCTATAGCCTACCATAGCGAAAAACATGATGGTGTTCGCCTTAACTATCCGATTTATGACAAAGAGCTTTTTGCCTTAGTTTGTGTCCTTCAAGTTTTGCAACAATACCTTTGGCCCAAGGAATTTATCATACATTCCGACCACGAGTCGTTGAAATATCTCAAAGGCCAAGCTAACTTGAGCAAGAAACACGCTAAGTGGGTTGAGTTCATGGAGTCTTTTCCGTACATTGTCAAGTATAAGAAGGGCAAAGATAATGTAGTTGCGGACGCTTTGTCTCACAAACACACAAGCCTTCTTACGAGACTTGAAATCAACGTTTTGGGTCTTGAGGAAATAAAATCTTTGTATGCTTCCGACCCGTTCTTTGAACCAATTTTCGCAAAGTGCTCCAATGACAAAGGAGTTGATGATTTCTATTTGCATAAGGGCTTTCTATTTAAACAAAACAAACTATGCATTCTGAAGTCGTCGCTTCAACTTTTGCTTCTCCAAGAATCTCATGGTGGAGGCCTCATGGGTTACTTTGGCCGTGACAAGACATTGGACATGCTCTCCAATCACTACTTTTGGCCCAAGATGAAGCGTGATGTGGAGCGCTACGTTCAACGATGCACGACATGTGTTCAAGCTAAGTCGCAAGCTAACCCTTATGGTCTTTATATGCCATTGCCTATTCCTCATACCCCTTGGTCCGACATTAGCATGGATTTCGTGTTAGGATTGCCTAGATCTAAGCATGGTCATGATTCTATATTTGTTATTGTGGATCGTTTTTCCAAAATGGCACAGTTCATACCGTGATCCCTAGGATCGGCGTCGGGCGGAGGACTCTCTCTCGAACCGGCACGGCGAGATGGGGGACTCGGTGAGATCTTGACGTCTAGGCAAAGGGACACCGATGCCTAGGCCTTGTACAACGCGGAGGCACGATGCAAACTCCAACGAGGTTTGGGGATATTGGTGCTCCTTAGTCAAGGAGCATGAGGCAAGAATTAGATAGATCCACACAGGGGTTTCCACTAATTCCAATGTCAATTCTGGGATTTACAATGGAGGTGGGTGTCTATATATAGGCCAACCACAAGTTCAGGGGTAATTCAGGCATTAAAGTAGAGTTCTGGGCGAAGTAGAGGGGTACATGGGCCATAGGGCCTAGCTAGGCTCGCAGGCCCATCTTCAGGCCGGACAGTCCGGGTCGGAACGGCCGGACAGTCCGGGGTGGCCGGACACTCCGGGCAGTGTCCGGGCAGTGTCTGAACTGGCACACAGAATGTCCGAGTCCAGACGGGGCGGGGTAGGCCGGACACTCCGGCTGGGCCGAACACTCCGGCTGGAGTCGGACGCACACTCCGACTCTGGCAGCTTCAGCTCAGGTGCAGCTTCAGGGCTCGTGGGTCGACGCGGCGGGGGCTCGTACCTGATGATGCACAAAGTAGTGGTATGAAGTAGCACGCCATCCATGGAGGTATCAAATTGGCACGAAGAGAGGAGCGAGTTCACCTTAGCTTGGAGGAGTTTGGCTCGAGCACGAGTCATGGGTCCACTTGGGGGACTTGTTGTTGTAGATGTAGAAGCGTCCGTAGGACGGGCTGCATCAGCTCCCCCCCCTGGGAAAGAGTCGTCCTCGACTCTTGATGGATATCATCTTGAGCATCTCCATGGTAGGGTGAGAGATCCTTGACATTGAATGTATTGCTTGCAAGGTACTTGGAGGTTGGTATGTCGATGATGTAGGCATTGTTGTTGATTCTTTTGAGGACCTTGAAGGGACCATCTCCCCTTGCCTTGAGCTTGGAGTCACGTTCCTTGGGGAAGTGGTCCTTGCTTAGGTGTATCCACACAAGGTCACCTTCTTCAAATATCATCTCCTTCTTGTCCTTGTTTAACCTTGAAGGTTGGCGAAGGACTTGTTGTTCGATAGTAGCTCTTATTTCTTCATGAAGCATCTTGATAGCTTGTGCGCGCTTCTCGACGTCCATGTTCGTGCGCTCAAGGAGAGGTAGTGGTAGGATGTCGAGCACGGTGAGGGGCTCAAAACCATAGACGATCATGAATGGACTCATCTTGGTTGTTGAGTGCTTGGCTCGATTGTAGGCGAACTCGGCGTGTGGAATGCATTCCTCCCAATCCTTCAGGTTTTTCTTGATCAGCACACGAAGGAGAGTTCCGAGGCTTCGGTTGACAACTTCGGTTTGGCCATCAGTTTGAGGATATGATGCGGATGAGAAGAGGAGCTTGACGCCGAGCTTGGCCATGAGGGTCTTCCACAAGTAGCTCATGAATTTGACGTCGCGGTCGGAGAAGATTGTCCTTGGCACACCGTGAAGACGGACGATTTCCCTGAAAACAGAATTGCAACATGTGACGCATCGTCGATCTTATGACACGGTATGAAGTGTGTCATTTTGGAAAAACGATCCACAACAACAAATATAGAATCATGACCATGATTAGATCTAGGCAATCCTAACACGAAATCCATGCTAATGTCGGACCAAGGTGTATGAGGAATAGGCAATGGCATATAAAGACCATAGGGATTAGCTTGCGACTTCGCTTGAACACATGCCGTGCATCGTTGAACATAGCGCTCCATGTCACGCTTCATCTTGGGCCAAAAGTAGTGATTGGAGAGCATGTCCAATGTCTTGTCACGACCAAAGTGACCCATAAGGCCTCCACCATGAGATTCTTGGAGGAGCAAAAGTTGAAGCGATGACTTCGGGATGCATAGCTTGTATTGTTTAAATAGAAAGCCCTTATGCAAATAGAAATCATCAACTCCTTTGTCATTGGAGCACTTTGCGAAAATTGGTTCAAAGAACGGATCAGAAGCATACAAAGATTTTATTTCCTCAAGACCCAACATGTTGATTTCAAGTCTCGTAAGAAGGCTTGTATGTTTGCGAGACAATGCGTCTGCAACTACATTATCTTTGGCCTTCTTATACTTGACATTGTACGGAAAAGACTCCATGAACTCAACCCACTTAGCGTGTCTCTTGCTCAAGTTAGCTTGGCCTTTGAGATATTTCAACGACTCGTGGTCGGAATGTATGATAAATTCCTTGGGCCAAAGGTAGTGTTGCCAAACTTGAAGGACACGAACTAAGGCAAAAAGCTCTTTGTCATAAATCGGATAGTTAAGGCGAGCACCATCAAGTTTCTCGCTATGGTAGGCTATAGGACGTCTGTTTTGCATAAGGACTCCTCCAATGCCAATACCACTAGCATCACACTCTATCTCAAAAGTTTTTGTGAAATCCGGTCAAGCAAGAAGAGGTGCTTCGGTGAGCCTCTTTTTAAGTTCATCGAAAGCTTTTTGTTGTGCTTTGCCCCACACGAAGGAGACATTCTTTTTGGTTAATTCATTAAGGGGACAAGCAATTGTTGAAAAGTCTTTCACAAAGCGACGATAGAAACCGGCTAACCCATGAAAACTTCGGAGTTCACTCACATTTGTTGGTATGGGCCAATCTCGTATGTCCTTTACCTTGGAAACATCAAATTCAATTCCCTTCGAAGAAACAACAAATCCAAGAAAAATCAACTTGTCTTTAGCAAGAGTGCACTTGGGAAGATTAGCATAAAGCTTTTCATGTCGAAGGATTTGCAAAACTTCCTTGACATGTGTTACATGGTCCTCAAGTGATTTGCTATAAACAAGAATATCATCGAAATAGACAACAACACTTTTTCCAATGAGAGAACGCAAGATATGATTCATAAGGCGCATGAAAGTGGATGGGGCAATTGATAAACCAAAGGGCATAACCAACCATTCATAGAGACCAAGTTTTGTCTTGAAGGCGGTTTTCCACTCATCACCTTCAGCCATGTGTATTTGATGGTTTCGAAAAAATAGTGGCTCCACACAACTCATCAAGCATGTCATCGAGACGTGGTATGGGATGTCGATAATGCACGGTGATAGCATTGATTGGACGCCAGTCCATGCATAACCGTAACGTATCATCCGTCTCTGGAACAAGAATCATGGGTACGACACTTGGACTAGTGCTAACTTGGATCAAACCTTTAGAGACGAGTTGGTTGATTTGATGTTCGATCTCCTTCGTCTCCTCCGGGTTCGTGCGGTAAGCAGTGCGGTTGGGAAGTGGTGCACATGTTCGATGCCGCGAAGAGGAGGTAGTCCATGTGGAAGCTCTTCGGGGAACACATCCTTGAATTCCTGCAAAACATTCATCAAATAGGGAGGAACATTGGTTAATTCATTAGTTCCTTGCACTAGTCCCTTGCAAAGGAGGACATAGTGCAAGATGGATGGGTTGTTCCGAACATCTCTCATCTCACTTTTGGTGGCAATAAGAACACTCTTAGTTTTTCCACTCGAATTTGTCTTGTGGCTCTCCTCACTATGAGGTGGTTCTCTCTCTCACCGCTCTTCTCACAAGTAGGTGTTGTGCTTTGCGCCCTCGCTAAAGCCTTTGCATTGTCCGCAATTATTTGGCTAGGAGTCATCGGTTGCAAAACACATGTTTTGTTGAGCCATTTGAAGGTGTATATATTGGTGCGACCATCATGTTGAGCAGCCTTGTCAAATTGCCATGGTCGACCAAGAAGCATGTGGCAAACTGTCATAGGGACCACATCACACTCCACCATATCTTTGTAAGGACCAATGGCGAAGGAGACCGATACGGTATGCTTGATCTTCATGGACCCTTGGTCACTTAGCCATTGCACGTTGTAGGGGTGCTTGTGTGGATGGAGGGTGAGGTTGAGCTTCTCACACAACTCGGTGCTAGCAAGGTTGTGACAACTCCCTCCGTCAATGATCACCTTGATAGATTTGCCGTTGATGCCGGCTCGTGTTTGGAAGATGTTGGAGCATTGGTCTTCATGCTCTTGTGCTTGAGTGGTCAAGATCCTTGTGACTACAAGCGATGGACTTGCGTCATGCTCACACATGAGGAGTTCTTGATCATCTTCCACTCGTTGCCTTGCCATTGCTTCCTTGACACGGGCATCAAACTCATCTTCACTCAAGTACTCTTCATCACCATTGTCATGGATGAACAAGACTTTCTTGTTTCCACATTCGGCCGACTTGTGTCCTTTACCTCCACACTTGTAGCATTCACTGTTGAAAGGTGTATCACTCTTTGCTTGCTTGCCACTTGGGGGCAGTTTTCCTTGAGGAAGTGTGGGCTTGAAGGAAGGCTTGGAGGTACTTGAGGAGCTAGCATTGAAAGTTGTTGGTGTAGGGGTTGAAGCTTGCTTGTAGGTAAAGTACGTCTTGGGCTTGTTGTACTTGATGTCCTCTTGCACTTGACGTTCAGCCTTTGTTGCGATGTGCACAAGCTCAACCATGGTGTTGTATGTTTGGAACTCGACGATGCGCTTGATTGCGTGATTCAAGACAATAAGGAAACATGCCATTGTTTGCTCTATGCGCTCATCAATGTTGGCGCGAATCAAGTTGAGTTCCATTTCCTTGAAGTATTCTTCCACGGTCTTTGTCCCTTGACGAAGAGCTTGAAGGTTGTTGAAGAGGTCACACGTGTAGTGCGCGGGGACAAACCGGGATCTCATGTGGGCCTTCATGTCATGCCAAGTTGTGATTGGCGGCTCTTGTCTTGCATCACGAGCAACTTGAACTTGTTCCCACCAAAGGTTGGCGTAATCATCAAACTCTAGCGAAGCCATGGCGACCATCTTCTCGTTGCTATAGTTGTGCATGCGGAAGATCTTGTCGACTTTGAGTGCCCACGAGAGGTATTCTTCGGGGTCATTGGATCCGGTGAACTTGGGCATCGTGAACTTGAGCTTGCCAAAAGTTTCTTCATTGTTGCGGTCATTGCGATGAGCTTGGTGACCTTGTTGATGATCTTGTAGTTGGGGAGGTGGAACTTGGTTCTCGCGTCCTTGTTGCGGAGCTTGCTCTTGATATTGTTGTTGAGGAGGAGCTTGATCTTTCTCTTGGCGCGGTTGTTGACGTGGTTGAGGCGCTTGAGCCTCAAGGTGGCGAGGGTGTGGAGGCTCTTGACGTGGTTGATGACGAAGAGGAGGCTCGTTCCTCGGTTGGTGGTGTTGGTTAGGCACATGGGCCTCACGATGAAGAACATGGTCATGAGCCTCTTGACGTGGTGGGCGTCGCTCAACTTGTATCACTTGATGCTCCAAGTTCTGTTGATGTGGAGGAGAAGCCGTGTGATGACCACGGTGTCGTTGTTGACGTTCATGACGTTGATGACGAGCTTGATTCCCCAAATTGGAGTCATCACTTGTTGTATCAAGTATGTGTCGTGGTCGATGGTGGTAGACTTGTGTTTGTGCTTGCAGTTGCGCTTGCGGTTCCTCTTGTGGTTGCTCTTGTTGGATCACTAGGGCCCTTGCGTGATGACGGTGTGCTTCTTGCCTTGCTCGTGGCCTTGAAGAGAGGTCACCATCATAGCTTGACGTTGCGGCGTGCCGTGGGGAAGGTACATAGTTCGAAGAGGTTCCATCTTCAACCACGGGGGCATCATTGCGTCTTTGAGCACTTTGATGTAGATCTTCTGGAAGAGGTGCATGATGATGTGAAGAACTTGAAGAGCTTGATGCGCGTGAGCGTGGTCTTGCCATGCCGTCGATGAGGCGTCGAAGATTGTCATTTGTTTCGGCGACAGAACGTTGGAGCGCTTCATTTTGGTGGCCGAAGTTGTGATGCATTGCATGCATTTGTCGTTTGAGGCCGTCGAAGAGGTTGTCAAATGTTCTTGAACTCGGCTTGCATCTCGCTAAATTTTTCATCTTGTCGCGTCTCAAGGGCTTGGCAACGTTCACGGAACTCTTGTCGAACGATGAAGTTACTTGTGCGCGTCATGTACGGACCTTGATCTTCTTCTTGGGGAGGTGGTTGGCTCGTCTCACCGTGCCTATCCATCATGCAAAACACACGAGTATTGTATATGGAAGTGGAATATGGTGGTGTTAGCTTTGTACCTCACCTTGGGGATTGCACCAACCTCGAAACCACACGTGAGAGCTATAATCATGCAAAGTGGAAATGCAAAGAAAACTCACACTAAAGAAAGAACTAACTCTTAAAAGCTTGTTGGTGGTAGGTTAGGATTGTGGAAAGCCAAAGAACCAACCAAAAGAAAAGGGATAGTCAAATGTGGGTAAAATCCAACAAAACTCAAGCCAAAGGCGAAGGTCAACAACTCGAAAGGGTGACGGGAACCTATGACTATATACACACACGTGGAGAAAGTTGGGATTGACACGACTATGAAAATTAGCAAACTAAATGTCCTAACGAAGACTAAGCTCGTTGTCGTGCCAATGCAAGGTGGGACCGTGGCTCGTTTGCAAAGACTAAAATTGAGCAACGGATTTGTGCACTTGCCTTGGGCGCTCTTCTTTCTCTCTTGCTTACAAGCTTTGAGACTCCCTTTTGCAAGGGGAGACTATTTTTCTTTGTATCTTTTTCCTTTTTTTTTGCTCTCCCTTGATGCTACCTAGTCACACTTGTTATTGATCTTGCACTCTCACTATCCAAGGACAAATGCACAGTGCTCAAACAAACACAAGATGAGCCACTCTCATGGGATAGGTACACACAAAGGAAGATGGGGTTAACAAGGTGACGCAAGTTATACCTTCTTTAATGATGAACTTGGCGTCGGTGGTGCGGGATGATGTTCGTGGTCCGTGGTGTCGATGAGCGCGGAAGTTGATGATGCGGAAGCTTGCTGGTAGTTGTTGACACGCACATGGGACACGAGCAAACAAAGGAGATTAGCCAATGCGAAAAATGAGGCAAAACAGTCAAAACAGGCGTTACAGTCGAACACTCCGGTCAAGCTTGGCCGGATACTCCGATCTGGCCGGACACTCCGGTCTGGTTCGGCCGGATACTCGGTACGAGCCGGACACTCCGGCACAGGTTTCCTGCTCGTGTTCTTGAGCGGAAATCCTCACCTTCGGCCTCAAATCCGCGAAAAACTGGCCAAATCGGGATGGGGGAACGCAGGATAAAGCTGGACCAACTCCTTAGACAAGGTTTGGTCGGATCAAAACCACAAATAACACTCCAAATCAAGAGATCGATCCAAAGGCAAATACGGGCTGTTTTTGTGGGGATTTTCGAATTTTTGGTGGATAGAAGAAAAATTTGTGGGGAAAATCGTGAGCAACGAAGCTCTTGATACCAATATGTTGAGGGAAAACCTCTAGGGTGGCCCGATCTTTCACGATTCCGTTTCAAATCAAGGGTGGAGTACGGGGTAAGGAGGGAAGGATGAACACGACGAACACACGCACGAAGAACGCGATGAACACACACGCAAAACCACGATAAACACCAATAGCTCACGCCGGCGGTGACCGGTCCGGCGCAATCCCTAGGATCGGCGTTGGGCGGAGGACTCTCGCTCGAACCGGCACGGCGAGATGAGAGACTCGGTGAGATCTTGACGTCTAGGCAAAGGGACACCAATGCCTAGGCCTTGTACAACACGGAGGCACGATGCAAACTCCAACGAGGTTTGGGGATATTGGTGCTCCTTAGTCAAGGAGCATGAGGCAAGAATTAGATAGATCCACAAAGGGGTTTCCACTAATTCCAATATCAAGCCTAGGGTTTACAATGGAGGTGGGGGTCTATATATAGGCCAACCACAAGTTCATGGGTAATTCAGGCATTAAAGTAGAGTTCTGGGCGAAGTAGAGGGGTACATGAGCCATAGGGCCCAGCTAGGCTCGCAGGCCCATCTTTAGGCCGGACAGTCCGGGTCGGAACGGTCGGACAGTCCGGGGTGGCCGGACACTCCGGGCAGTGTCCGAACTGGCACCAGAATGTCCGAGTCCAGACGGGGCGGGGGTAGGCCGGGACACTCCGGCTGAGTCGTGCCGGACACTCCGGCTGGGCCGGACACTCCGGCTGGAGTCGGGCGGAGACTCCGGCTCTGGCAGCTTCAGCTCAGGTGCAGCTTCAGGGCTCGTGGGTCGACGCGGCGGGGGCTCGTACCTGATGATGCACAAAGTAGTGGTATGAAGTAGCACGCCATCCAAGGAGGTATCAAATTGGCACGAAGAGAGGAGCGAGTTCACCTTAGCTTGGAGGAGTTTGGCTCGGGCACAAGTCATGGGTCCACTTGGGGGACTTGTTGTTGTAGATGTAGAAGCATCCGTAGGACAGGCTGCATCAGCGTCAAGCTACTCTTCTCATCCACATCGCATCCACAAACTGATGGCCAAACAGAAGTTGTCAACCGAAGCCTCGGGACTCTCCTTCGTGTGTTGATTACGAAGAACCTGAAGGATTGGGAGGAATGCATCCCACACGCCGAGTTCGCCTACAACCATGCCAAGCACTCAACAACCAAGAGGAGTCCATTCATGATCATCTATGGTTTCGAGCCCCTCACCACGCTCGACATCCTACCACTACCTCTTCATGAGCGCACAAACATGGACGTCGAGAAACACGCGCAAGCAATAAAGAAACTTCATGAAGAAACAAGAGCTACTATCGAACAACAAGTCCTTCGCCAAGCTGCAAGGTTAAGCAAGGACAAGAAGGAGATGATCTTTGAAGAAGGTGACCTTGCGTGTATACACCTAAGCAAGGACCGCTTCCCCAAGGAACATGATTCCAACTGATGAGGACATCCCTACAATTACACCTACCCCAATGACTACTGAAGATGCTACAACTCTTGCAAGAAAGGATCAGTCCAATGAGATTAGAATTGGACCTATTACAAGAGCTCGTGCTAAGCTACTGGAACAATAGGTGAATTTACTCCTAAACGAATCTGGTACTTTGATTGATGAGAACTTTATACTGCCTAAGTCCATGCATTTATGTATGATCAGGTTTGTTGGAGAAACAAGCATGGCGCGAGGAGGAGAAGGGCTACAAGAGAAGCCCAACATGATGATCGCCCAAGGATGCGCGAGGGAGGTGCGGGAGGAAGGTGCAAGAGAAGATCATCAAGACGGAGGCAAAAAGAACTGCCACGATCGGAGTGTCCGGCCAGTTCCACCCCGGATTGTCCGGCCTGGTCGAGAGGCAAACTGGTGTGGACATTCTGTCTGCTAGTTCAGATACTACCCGGACACCACCCGGAAACTTCAAAGTTTCCGGCCAGATCGGACTGTCCGGCACACTTCACCCGGAGTGTACGGCCTGACCGGACTGTCCGACCGATTTCGACCGGAGTGTCCGCCCGCCGACCGAATCTGGTCCGAGTCGGTTGAGTTTAGTTTCGGTTTCTGGCTGCCCCAGCCGCCCTTGTAAGCCCTAGGACGACCTCTAGTTAGGGTTTAGACCACGTTAAAATACTTTGGAGTTGTTTCTTTCATAGATCCTCTGGAATTACCCTGTGTTTGAATCTACCAACTATAATTGAGTGTGATATGTTGTTCCATTGGGAATTAGTAGATTGCATACTACCGTTCCTGGACACGGCTGCGTGCGCAAGAGCGTGGTGTTGTGAATATCCTACAAGGTTCGAGAGCTGTTGCATTGGCATCATGGATCGAGCAGGAGAGTTCATAGCTACAGGCTAGTTATCTATCATCCACCATCATCACCGCCATCCGCTTACTGAGAAGATCTGGCCACCCCATATCATCTTGGTATCAGATTTCCAGTATTGCCTCGGTAAGCATCCACAAATCCATCCGTAGATTAGAGAGTGTTTTTCGTCCTATATAGAAAAAGCCTTACAAAAAGATTTTCCATAGACTAGATTGCATCGTTTTCGAGTTTTAGTTGCTGACTGTATCTTCTTGTAGATCCGATCTGTAGGTTTTCCTCATAGGAGTCTAGTTTCCGTTTGTGTCTAGGTTTAGGGTTTGATCTTGTTTTCCGCTATTCCCACCGTTACCGTTTCCGCAAGTCTTTATCATTTTTTCGAGTCCACATAGCGTACTTTTGTTTGCATACCATAGACACAACCTATCTACAACATCTGTCCCTAGGAACGTACCCACGAGACTAGTTGCTGTGCTCCGACAGGCTGCTCATTAGGTGTTTGGAGTGCAGAAATTTTCGACAAGCAAAACCGGACTATCCGGCCGAATCACACCGGACTATCCGGCCTGACCGGAGTCTCCGGTGCATATCAACCAGACTATCCGGCCCAGTTCTGTTATACATTGCTGTACTCGTTTGCATTGAGTAATATAGTTGAAAAATCAAAAAAAAAGAAAAAAAAAGAGAATCAGTATAAAAAAAGAGATATAGAAGTGTGCAATATTGGAGGCCTTGTTGTGTATAGCACTAGTAGATTGAGCAATCTTGTGCCTATTCTATTTGAGCTATTACTAGCGTCTCTCTTGTGCATTGCAATATTCCTTTTCGTAAGTTGCTTTGCCACGTTTTATCTCCATTGTGTGTGTTTCTTGGGTATTTGTACGATCAGCACTAGGACTTGTTTGCGGTGTAGATAGGGTACCATACCTATAGCTCCACCTTACATAACCTGTGTGCCCTGCGATCGTTCTCTATACCTTTGATATTCACTTCATCACATCAAGTGCATCAGTCTTTGATTTCGTTTGGTAGAGCATCTCTATTCACATTGGAACGGAAAGATCTCCTTTCTTATTAGTTGTGAGTGAGTTGTGAGAGTTTCCACCATACATATTCTGATTTTTGCACTAACCTACTAATCATGTCTACTAGTGATGATGATGTTGTGTTGCAGAAAAAGAAGGATGAGGAGCTCATCAATTGGCGTGAATATGAGGCTTTGAAATCCTACTTGACACGTGTGTTTACTAACACAACAGATGCCATTGACAAGAATCTCCAAGATATGAATATGAGATTGGATCAGCATGTTGGGACGGTTGATACTATACAAACGCAAGTGGCTACGCTCAATATCAATGTCACCACTTTGCAGCAGTCCATTGAGGGTTTGACAGCCGCCTTACATAGAAGGGAAGATCCTCAACATGATGATGCCTTTGATGATTTCGATGAGGGTAGCGCTGTTGATGCTGCTCCACATGTTGGCAGGGGACGTGCTATTCCCCCTGTCCATGCACCTGCTCATGGTCGTGGGTTTGCCCATCTTGGGTGTGGTCAACGTGTACCCAACCAAGCTGCTGATGATGGTTTGGGCAAGCTCTCAATTCCTAAGTTTGATGGTTCCACTGATCCTGAAGACTACCTCACATGAGAGTTGAAGATTGAGAAACTCTGGCGCTTATTTGACTATCCAGAAGATAAGAAGGTCAAGCTTGCAGCATCTGAATTTGATGGTTATGCTTTGCGTTGGTGGGATGCTCTTGTGCAACATAGGAGGGAGGACAATGAACTTCCTATGAGGGATTGACGCGAGATGAAGCAAATCATGAAAGCTCGTTTCGTACCAACCAACTACTTGCGATCAGTTTTTGATAAATTGACGCAACTGAAGCAAGGCACGATGACAGTTGATGAGTACTACATGGAGAAGGAGATGCTTATGCAGCGTGCTAGAATTCGTGAGTCCATTGAGATGACCATGCAGCGATTCCCAAACAATTTGAAGTTACCGATCAAGAGCATTGTTCGTCATCACAAGTATGAGACCATGAATGAGTTGTTGCATCATGCTAGAGAGGCCGAATCCCAGTTGGCAGAAGAGGCAAAGTCACGTGCTTGTTTTTCGTCCTCTAGCAGATTTTCGGCCACGTCTACACCTTCTACAGCTGTGCCACCAGCTGCTGCTCCCTTTACACCATCGGCCAAGCCAGCAAGTACACCTTCATTTGGTGCTAATGCTCGGAAACCCGCTGCTCCTGCTGCTAGCTCGGGTTCCAACATGTCTACTGCACGTACTCGTGATGTGGTGTGCCATACTTGTGGAGGTAGAGGTCACTACAAGAAAGATTGTCCAAACAGCAAGGTTATGTTTGTTAATGAACAAAGTGAAGTAGAAAGTGGAGATAAAGCTTCTGATGATGATATTGATGACGGCGAGGTTGGTGCTGATCCATATGCTGAGCGTGCACCCACTATTGTCGTATCTTCACGTGTACTTAGTGTGCAACCGGTTGAGGAATCCCAGCGTTGCAACTTGTTCCAAACAAAAGCTCTAGATGGACCAAACAAAGCTTGCAAGGTAATTATTGATGGAGGTAGCTGCAGAAATCTTGCAAGTAAGGAACTATGTGCCAAACTGAATTTGACATACTTACCTCATCCCAAGCCATACTACATACAATGGTTGAGCAACAATGGTGAGATGAAGGTAAATCATATGGTACGTGTGAATTTTGAAATAGGGCCATACAAAGATTCTATTGATTTTGATGTGGTTCCTATGACTGTTTGTCACCTACTATTGGGTCGGCCTTGGCTCTATGATCGCCATGTGCAACACAATGGCCGAGCCAATACATATCACTTAGAATTCAAAGGAAAGAAGATTACTATGCAACCAATGACACCACTAGAAATTGTGAATGATTCTCGCCAGAAGATAGAGGTGAACTTGAAGGAAGATACTACCACTCGGCAAGACTGTGTAACAGCTGTTCCTGATGTAATTGAGCCTAAATTGAGTGATATAACGAAAAGTGAGAGAGTGCCTGGGATATTGATCCTAGCCACCAATGAGGATATGAGAGAATTTCGTGAGGATCCTACAGCCATGCCACTTGTGCTCATGTATAAGGGCGAGGTGTTGGTTTCTAACGACATGACCCCTATTTCTCTTGGTGTCTCTTCTGTTTTGTAGGACTTTGGGGATGTGTTTCCAGAAGACGTACCCGTAGGTTTGCCTCCATTGCGTGGTAGAGAACATCAAGTGGACCTGATTCCTGGCGCCACACTTCCCAACCGTGCACCTTACAGGACTAATCCCGAAGAAACTAAGGAAATTCAGAAGCAAGTACAAGCGTTGCTGGATAAAGGGTACATTCGTGTCTCTCTTAGCCCTTGTGCTGTTCCTGTTATTTTAGTTCCGAAGAAAGATGGTACTTGGCGCTTGTGTGTTGATAGTAGAGTGATTAATAACATCACTATTCGATATCATCATCCTATTCCACGCTTAGAGGATATGCTAGATGAATTGAGTGGTGCTGCTGTTTTCTCTAAAATTGACTTGCGTAGTGGTTATCATCAAATTAGGATGAAAGAAGGGGATGAATGGAAAACTGCTTTCAAAACTAAATTTGGTTTGTATGAGTGGTTAGTTATGCCGTTTGGTCTTACTAATGCACCTAGTACTTTCATGCGTTTGATGAATCATGTTTTGAGAGAGTTTATTGGTCGTTTCGTGGTTGTTTACTTTGATGATATACTCATATACAGCCATACCGAATCTGAACATTGCACTCATATTAGACAAGTTTTGCAAGTGTTACGTGATAATAAACTATATGCTAATCTTGAGAAGTGTACATTTGCAAAAGATAAGGTCATATTCCTAGGATTTGTTATTTCTAAGCATGGACTAGAGGTAGATCAATCTAAAATTGAATCAATTCAGAATTGGCCTACTCCAATGAATGTTAGTCAAGTGCGTAGTTTCCACGATCTCGCTGGTTTCTATAGGCGCTTTCTGAAAGATTTTAGCACCATTGCTGCACCATTAAATGATTTGACAACGAAAGGTGGTCCTTTTGTATGGGGCGCGGCCCAAGACATTGCATTTGATACATTAAAACGTTTGCTTACTTCTGAAGCATTACTTGCATTACCTGATTTTTCGAAGCAATTTGAAGTTGAATGTGATGCTAGTGGTATAGGCATAGGTGGCGTTTTGATGCAAGAGGGTCGGCCTATAGCTTATTTTTCTGAGAAATTGACTGGTGCTCATTTGAATTATTCTATCTATGATAAAGAATTGTATGCACTTGTTAGAGTACTTGAGGTTTGGCAACATTATTTGTGGCAAAAGGAATTCATCATACATTCTGATCATGAAGCATTGAAATACTTGAAAGCTCAATCAAACTTGCATAGAAGATTAGCTAAATGGGTTGAGTTCATTGAGTCTTTTCCTTACATCATTAACTATAAGAAGGGAAAAGAGAACGTTGTTGCTGATGCTCTATCTAGGAAGAACATGTTATTAACTAATCCTGATGTTAAAATTCCGGGATTAGAAGCTATTTGTGCACTTTATGCAACTGACCATGATTTTGCTGAACCATATCGTTTGTGTGCTCTTAGAAACGCATGGGATAAGTATCATATACATGATGGATATTTGTTTCGAGCTAACAAAATATGTATTCCAGAATCGTCATTGCGTTTGTTCTTAGTGCAGGAATCACATGCTGGTGGTTTGATGGGTCACTTTGGGCGTGAGAAGACGTTGCTCATGCTTGCTGATCACTTTTATTGGCCCAAGATAAGGCGTGATGTGTACAGATTTGTGAGCCGATGTATTACATGCCACAAGTCAAAATCTAAGCTGAAGCCTCACGGTTTGTATACACCTCTCTCTGCACCGACTACTCCATGGGAAGACATTAGTATGGATTTTGTGCTAGGTCTACCTAAAACTCAGAGAGGTCATGATTCTATATTTGTGGTAGTGGATAGGTTCTCTAAGATGGCTCATTTTATTGCCTACCACAAAAGTGACGATGCGTCGCATGTTGCTAACCTGTTTTTCAGGGACATCGTGAGATTACATGGAGTACCAAAGACAATTGTTTCTGACCGTGATGTGAAGTTCATGAGCTACTTTTGGAAGACCTTATGGGGAAAGCTAGGAACGAAGCTGTTGTTCAGAACTACATGTCATCCCCAAACAGATGGTCAAACGGAGGTGGTGAATCGAACATTGTCACAGCTGCTAAGGACCATGATTAAAAAGAATCTGCGGGAGTGGAAAGAGTGTTTGCCACATGTTGTGTTGGCTTACAACAGGGTTGTGCATTCAACTACGCAGCTTTGTCCTTTTGAGGTGGTGTATGGTTTCAAGCCATTGACGCCACTTGATATGTTGCCTCTGCCATTACATGAGAGAGTTGATATGGAGGCATCAAAACATGCTGATTATGTGAAGAAAATACATGAGAAGATTCGAGAGGCTATTGAGAAGAAAGGCAAGAACATTGCTGCTGCAAGGAATCAAGCAAGGAAAGAAGTGTTGTTCGAGCCTGGAGATATGGTTTGGGTGCATCTACGCAAGGATAGGTTCCCACTACTTCGAAAGTCAAAGTTGAAGCCACGTGGTGCTGGTCCTTACAAGGTGTTATCCAAGATTAATGATAATGCCTACTCGGTTGATATACCGATTGAGGAGTTTGGTGGAGTTAGCAACAACTTCAACGTTGCTGATTTGTCACCATATGCTGGAGAAGACCTTGGAGCGTCGAGGCCGACGCCTTTTGAAGGGGGGAAGATGATGAGGACATCCCTACAATTACACTTACCCCAATGACTACTGAAGATGCTACAACTCTTGCAAGAAAGGATCAGTCCAATGAGATTAGAATTGGACCTATTACAAGAGCTCGTGCTAAGCTACTGGAACAATGGGTGAATTTACTCCTAAACGAATCTAGTACTTTGAATGATGAGAACTTTATACTGCCTAAGTCTATGCATTTATGTATGATCAGGTTCGTTGGAGAAACAAGCATGGCGTGAGGAGGAGAAGGGCTACAAGAGAAGCCCAACATGATGATCGCCCAAGGATGCGCAAGGGAGGAGCGGGAGGAAGGTGCAAGAGAAGATCATCTAGACGGAGGAAAAAAGATCTGCCACGACCGGAGTGTCCGGCCAGTTCCACCCGGACTGTCCGGCCTGGTCTAGAGGCAAACTGGCGTGGACATTCTGTCTGCCAGTTTGGATACTACCCAGACACCACCCGGAAACTTCAAAGTTTCCGGTCAGACCGGACTGCCCGGCACACTTCACCCGGAGTTTCCGGCCTGACCGGACTGTCTGGCCGATTTCGACCGGAGTGTCTGCCCGCCGACCGAATCTGGTCCGAGTCGGTTTGTATCAGTTTGAGTCGTTTGTGTTTAGTTTCGGTTTCTGGCCACCCCAGCCGCCCTTATAAGCCCTGGGACGAACTTTAGTTAGGGTTTAGACCACGTTAAATATTTTGGAGTTGTTTCTTTCATAGAACCTCTAGAATTACCCTGTGTTCGAATCTACCAACTATAATTGAGTGTGATCTGTTGTTCCATTGGGAGTTAGTAGATTGCATACTACCGTTCGTGGTCACGGCTGCGTGCGCAAGAGTGTGGTGTTGTCAATATCCTACAAGGTTCGAGAGCTGTTGCATTGGCATCAGGGATTGAGCGGGAGAGTTCATAACTACAGGCAAGTTATCTATCATCCACCATCATCACCGCCATCCGCTTACTGAGAAGATCGGGCCACCCCATATCACCAAGCTTGAGCGAAGAGGAGATGGTCCCTTCAAGGTCCTCAAAAGAATCAACAACAACGCCTACATCATCGACATACCGACCTCCAAGTACCTTGCAAGCAATACATTCAATGTCAAGGATCTCTCACCCTACCATGGAGATGCTCAAGATGATATCCATGAAGAGTCGAGTATGACTCTTTCCCAAGGGGGGGGGGGGCTGATGCAGCATGTCCTAAGGACGCTTCTACATCTACACCAACAAGTCCCCCAAGTGGACCCATGACTCGTGCCCGAGCCAAACTCCTACAAGCTAAGGTGAACTCGCTCCTTTCCTCGTGCCAATTTGATACCTCCTTGGATGGTGTGCTACTTCATACCACTACTTTGTGCATCATCATGTACGAACCCCGGCCGCATCGACCCAGGAGCCCTGAAGCTGCACCTGTCCTGAAGCTGCCAGAGCCAGAGTGTCCGCCCACTTAGCGTGTCAGACCCAGATACCTCCTTGGACTCCATGAACTCAACCCACTTAGCGTGTCTCTTGCTCAAGTTAGCTTGGCCTTTGAGATATTTCAACAACTCGTGGTCGGAATGTATGGTAAATTCCTTGGGACGAAGGTAGTGTTGCCAAACTTGAAGGACACGAACTAAGGCAAAAAGCTCTTTGTCATAAATCGGATAGTTAAGGCGAGCACCATCAAGTTTCTCGCTATGGTAGGCTATAGGACGTCCGTTTTGCATAAGGACTCCTCCAATGCCAAGTTTTGCCTCATTTTTCGCATTGGCTAATCTCCTTTGTTTGCTCGTGTCCCGTGTGCGTGTCAGCAACTACCAGCAAGCTTCCGCATCATCAACTTCCGCGCTCATCGACACCACGGACCACGAACATCATCCGGCACCACCAACGCCAAGTTCATCATCAAAGAAGGTGTAACTTGCGTCACCTTGTTAACCCCCATCTTCCTTTGTGTGTACCTATCCCATGAGAGTGGCTCATCTTGTGTTTGCTTGAGCATTGTGCATTTGTCCTTGGATAGTGAGAGTGCAAGAGCAATAGAAAGTGTGACTAGGTAGCATCAAGGGAGAGCAAAAAAAGGAAAAAGATACAAAGAAAAAGCAAAAGAAAAATAGTCTCCCCTTGCAAAAGGGAGTCTCAAAGCTTGTAAGCAAGAGAGAAAGAAGAGCGCCCAAGGCAAGTGCACAAATCCTTTGCTCACTTTTAATCTTTGCAAACGAGCCACGGTCTCTCCTTGCATAGGCACGACAACGAGCTTAGTCTTCGTTACAACATTTAGTTTGCTCTTTTTCATAGTCGTGTTAATCCCAACTTTCTCCACGTGTGTGTACATAGTCGTAGGTTCCCGTCACCCTTTTGAGTAGTTGACCTTCGCCTTTGACTTGAATTTTGTTGGATTTTACCCACTTTTGACTATCCCTTTTCTTTTGGTTGGTTCTTTCGCTTTCCACAATACTAACCTACCACCAACAAGCTTTTAAGAGTTAGTTCTTTCTTTAGTGTGAGTTTTCGTTGCAATTCCACTTTGCACGCTAATAGCTCTCACTTGTGGTTCCTAGTTTGGTGCAATCCCCAAGGTGAGGTACAAGGCTAACACCACCATATTCCACTTCCATATACAATACTCGTGTGTTTTGCATGATGGATAGGCACGGTGAGACGAGCCAACCACCTCCCCAAGAAGAAGATCAAGGTCCGTACATGACGCGCGCAAGTCACTTCATCATTCGACAAGAGTTCCGTGAACGTTGCCAAGGACTTGAGACGCGACAAGATGAACAATTTGGCGAGACGCAAGTTGAGTTCAAGAACATCGGCAACTGCTTTGACGGCCTCGAAAGGCAAATGCAAGCAATGCATCACAATTCCGGCCACCAAAATGAAGCGCTCCAATGCTCCTTCGCCGAAACAAATGACAATCTTCGATGCCTCATCGACGGAATGGCAAGACCACATTCACGCGCGTCAAGCTCATCACATCGTCATGCACCCCTTCAACAAGATCTACATCCAAGTGCCCCAAGACGCAATGATGCCGCTGTGGTTGAAGATGGAACCTCTTCGAACTATGTACCTTCCCCACGGCACACCGCAACATCAAGCTATGATGGTGACCTCTCTTCAAGGCCACGAGCAAGGCAAGAAGCACACCGTCATCAAGCAAGGGCACTAGTGATTCAACAAGAGCAACCACAAGAGGAACCGCAAGCGCAACTGCAAGTGCAACCGCAAGTCTACCACCATCGACCGCGGCACATACTTGACACAACGAGTGATGACTCCAATTTGGAGAATCAAGCTCGTCATCGACGTGAAGCTCTCCAAGATCCTCCTCCTCGTCATCAACGTCATGAACGTCAACAACGACACCATGGTCATCACGCGGCGCCTCCTCCACATCAACAAAACTTGGAGCGTCAAGTGATACAAGTTGAGCGACGCCCACCACGTCAAGAGGCTCATGACCATGTTCTTCGCCGTGAGGCCCATGTGCCTAACCAACATCACCAACCGAGGAACGAGCCTCCTCTTCGTCATCAACCGTGTCAAGAGGCTCCACACCCTCGCCACCATGAGGCTCAAGCGCCTCAACCACGTCAACAACTGCGCCAAGACCAAGAGCAAGCTCCTCCTCAACAACAACATCAAGAGCAAGCTCCGCAACAAGGACGCGAGAACCAAGTTCCACCTCCCCAACTACAAGATCATCAACAACGTCACCAAGCTCGTCGCAGTGACCGCAACGATGAAGAAACTTTTGGCAAGCTCAAGTTTATGATGCCCAAGTTCACCGGATCCAATGACCCCGAAGAATACCTCTCGTGGGCACTCAAAGTTGACAAGATCTTCCGCATGCACAACTATAGCAACGAGAAGATGGTCACCATGGCTTCGCTAGAGTTTGATGATTATGCTAACCTTTGGTGGGAACAAGTTCAAGTTGCTCGTGATGCAAGACAAGAGCCGCCAATCACAACTTGGCTTGACATGAAGGCTCACATGAGATCCCGGTTTGTCCCCGCGCACTACACGCGTGACCTTTCAACAACCTTCAAGCTCTTCGTGAAGGGACAAAGACCGTGGAAGAGTACTTCAAGGAAATGGAACACAACTTGATTCGCGCCAACATTGATGAATGCATGGAGCAAACAATGGCACGTTTCCTTATTGGCTTGAATCACCCAATCAAGCGCATCGTCGAGTTCCAAACCTACAACAACATGGTTGAGCTTGTGCACATCGCAACAAAGGATGAACGTCAAGTGCAAGAGGACATCAAGTACAACAAGCCTAAGACGTACTTCACCTACAAGCAAGCTTCAACCCCTATACCAACAAATTTTAATGGTAGCTCCTCAAGTACCTCCAAGCCTTCCATCAAGCCCACACTTCCTCAAGGAAAACTGCCCCCAAGTGGTAAGCAACCAAAGAATTATACACCTTTCAACGGTGAATGCTACAAGTGTGGAGGTAAAGGACACAAGTCAGCCGAATGTGGAAACAAGAAAGTCTTGTTCATCCATGATAATGGTGATGAAGACTACTTGAGTGAAGATGAGTTTGATGCCCGTGTCAAGGAAGCAATGGCAAGGCAACGAGTGGAAGATGATCAAGAACTCCTCATGTGTGAGCATGACGCAAGTCCATCGCTTGTCGTCACAAGGATATTGACCACTCAAGCACAAGAGCATGAAGACCAACGCTCCAATATCTTCCAAACACGAGCCGACATCAACGGCAAATCTATCAAGGTGATCATTGACAGAGGGAGTTGTCACAACGTTGCTAGCACCGAGTTGTGTGAGAAGCTCAACCTCACCCTCCATCCACACAAGCACCCCTACCACGTGCAATGGCTAAGTGACCAAGGGTCCGTGAAGATCAAGCATACCGTATCGGTCTCCTTCGCCATTGGTCCTTACAAAGATACGGTGGAGTGTGATGTGGTTCCTGTGACAGTTTGCCACATGCTTCTTGGTCGACCATGGCAATTTGACAAGGCTTCTCAACATGATGGTCGCACCAATATATACATCTTCAAATGGCTCAACAAAACATGTGTTTTGCAACCGATGAGTCCTAGCCAAATAACTGCGGACAATGCAAAGGCTTTAGCGAGGGCGCAAAGCACAACACATGTGAGAAGAGCAGTGAGAGAGAGAACCACCTCATAGTGAGTGAGAGCCACAAGCCATATTCGAGTCGAAAAACTAAGAGTGTTCTCCTTGCCACCAAAAGTGAGATGAGAGATGTTCGGAACAACCCATCCATATTGCACTATGTCCTCCTTTGTAAGGGACTAGCGCAAGGAACTAATGAATTAACCAATGTTCCTCCATCTTTGATGAATGTTTTGCAGGAATTTAAGGATGTGTTCCTCGAAGATCTTCCACATGGACTACCTCCTCTTTGCAGCATCGAACATCGAATTGACCTCATCCCCGGTGCACCACTTCCCAACCGCGCCGCTTACCACACGAACCCGAAGGAGACGAAGGAGATCGAACGTCAAATCAACCAACTCGTCTCCAAAGGTTTGATCCAAGTTAGCACTAGTCCAAGTGCCACCCGTGATTCTTGTTCCAAAGACGGATGATACATTATGGTTCTTCATGGACTGCCGTCCAATCAATGCTATCACCGTGCGTTATCGAGATCCCATACCACGTCTCGATGACATGCTTGATGAGTTGTGTGGAGCCACTATTTTTTCGAAAATTGATCTTCGTAGTGGTTACCATCAAATACGCATGGCTGAAGGTGATGAGTGGAAAACTGCCTTCAAGACCAAACTTGGTCTCTATGAATGGTTGGTTATGCCCTTTGGTTTATCAAATGCCCCATCCACATTCATGCGCCTTATGAATCACATCTTGCGTTCTCTCATTGGAAAAAGTGTTGTTGTCTATTTTGATGATATTCTTGTTTATAGCAAATCACTTGAGGACCATGTAACACATGTCAAGGAAGTTTTGCAAATCCTTTGACATGAAAAGCTTTATGCTAATCTTCCCAAGTGCACTTTTGCTAAAGACAAGTTGATTTTCTTGGATTTGTCGTTTCTTCGAAGGCAATTGAAGTTGATGTTTCCAAGGTAAAGGACATACGAGATTGGCCCATACCAACAAATGTGAGTGAACTCCGAAGTTTTCATGGATTGGCCGGTTTCTATCGTCGCTTTGTGAAAGACTTTTCAACCATTGCTTGTCCCCTTAATGAATTGACCAAAAAGAATGTCACCTTCGTGTGGGGCAAAGCACAACAAAAAGCTTTTGATGAACTTAAAAAGAGGCTCACTAAAGCATGTTTCCAAAAGAAAAAAAATATGTCTGACAGAAAAATCATTCTTCTAGTTTTGAAAAGTGCCCAAAAATAAAGTGTCTCGAAAAATTCCAGAAAATTCATATTAAATTTTTACGTGAAAAAGGGGCAGAGGAGTACCTGGGAGGTACCAGGGGGGCCCACCAGGTACGCACACCACCTGGTGGCGCGGCCAGCCCTGTGTGGCGCCATGCCCTAGTGTGGGCCACCCCTGGCCCCCCACTAACTCTCCCACCTGCCACTTTCTTCTCTCTCCCGAGTAAGCTCCAGTTCATAGCTCAAAATCGCGTTCTTGCTGTGCTTGCTCTCGATTTTTTCGATCTCCTTGCTTAGCCAATCTTTCTTGCTGAAATTTGGAGCATTTGTTCCCAGGTATGTGACTCCTCCCTTTGTCCAAGTAGATTTGTGTTTAGTGGATTATATGTTGAGTATTTTGCTGCTGTAGGTGACTGGTTATGAGATCTTGCAAGCTTGTTTGATGCTTAGAGATATAGTTTTGATGCATGTTTAGGCCTCTTGCAAGTCCATATGAGTAGAATCCTTCATTATATTTACTTTGCAATCACTTGTTTAATAGGTGTTTAAATTTCAGAATAGAAGATGAGTGAACACCACCTAAACCAACATGAGCTTTGGGTACCTGAGGTCATGAAGGTCCACCGGGAGGAGGAAGTTTTTCCCTCCATTTATCCATGCTCTGAGTTCATGAGTGTTGCAGGAATTCTACAAGATTTCCACACTTTGGTTTCTAATGCAGGGTTAGAGCACTTTTTGGAAGATGAACCTTGTCAATTTGTGAAGCTAACCATGTCTGTGGTGTAGGATTTCCAATTTAGTCACTCTTTGCCTAACCCCATGGTCCATTACAAAATTTACAAAATTGCTGTCAACCTTTCTCTTGATGATTTTTGGGCAGCTATTAAGGTACCTCAATGGGGATCATGTAGGAAGATTAAGGAGAGACCTGAACCACTCATGGATTTATATGCAGAAATTTGCCAAGGGAGTAGCTTCCCGAAGGAGAGTGGAAAATTCCGTAACATTCATCTTCCCTCCATTCGCTACTTTGCCTATTTTATTGCCAAGTGTGTTCTTGCTAGGAAAACTGCCAATAAGTTATCTTCGTTTGATCTAGCATTTATCTCTCCTGCTCTTAGACGAGATAGGTCTTACAACTTGGGTGCTTTGATAGCTTTCTGTCTTGCTGCTAACCGTGAGAAAGGTGGAATTTGGGGAGGCCTCATTGCTTCTCGTTTACTAGCATTGCATGGTTTAGTGCCTCATCATGTAGACCTACAGTTTCCCATAGAGAGGCTTGATCTTAATTCCATGATACAGCATAAATTTGTTTCCTTGTGGGCTAGTATGAGTGAGTTATCTTATGAAATAACCTTTCTCAAAGCTGGTTGGAGAAAGAGCAAGTCTAAGCGTGTTGTTCTTTTGCTTACACCTGTTTTGTTTCACCTTGATAACAGGGAAGGATGGTCCCTCACTGAGGAGGAGCTTGACACGTACTTGGGAGAGCTCTCCCAACAGGAGCACGACACTAGAAGGGAGGTCACGGATGATTCGGTCTAGCCCTCGAATGAGGGAGAGTCTTCATATCAGCAGCCCGCTTGATATGGGGTGGCCCGATCTTCTCAGCAAGCTCTTGTCGATGGTGATGGTGGATGATAGATAACTAGTGCGTAGCTATGATCTCTCCCGCTCGATCCCTGATGCCAATGCAACAGCTCTCGAACCTTGTAGGATATTCACAACACCACACTCTTGCGCACGCAGCCGTGACCACGAACGGTAGTATGCAATCTACTAATTCCCAATGGTACAACATATCACACTCAATTATAGTTGGCAGATTCGAACACAGGGTAATTCCAGAGGTTCTATGAAAGAAACAACTCCAAAATATTTTAACGTGGTCGAAACCCTAACTTGTGATGGCTACGGAGGTTTATATGAGGGCTGGGGCGTCCTCCCCTCTAAACGGGACTAAAAACAGCCATAACTTGGCCCAAACTGACTCGGTTCGACTCAAACTGATACATACCGACCCATAGATGAGTTCGGCTTACTTGGCGCGCAGGCCATATGTCGTGGTGCACCTCAAAAGTGTCCTGGCGAGCCACATATCTCTCTTGATCATGCTTGTTTGCCTTATTGCCTCCTAATGCATCTTCCATCTCTTGGTCGCCTTCCTCCCTCTCCTCCCGCTGGCGCTAGTCCGATAGATGCCAAATCTAGTCAAACAATAACACCATGATTTAGGTAGTATAAAGCTCTTATAAATCAAAGTATCATGTCCAACTAGGAACGAATTCACCTTGTGATATTTTTCAATGAGGATCAATATTTCTTTCCAGTTCAAACACTCGAAATCAGCATGATCCATGATTGTATCCTCATTATCCTCCCTTTCTTCAAGAAAAGCCGTCCTCGCCGTTGGGCAAGCTGAAAGTGGAAGAAACAAAAAGAACAACGTGTACACAAAGTATATATATATAACATGTTGTATTGTTGTTGTTCACATGAAAAGTATGTCTAGTATACATCAAGCAACTTATATTGCAGGTATAAGTGAAGTACAAATAATCATGATCATGGTGAAAAACAACTAAATAGATAGTCTTGTTCTTCAATATTAAATTGAGTTTTCGCAAAGAAGATCTATGATCAAATTTGTGAACAAGATCAAACCAATTCAATATGTCTGAAAACCAAATTGAATCATGACATGCTTCAACTGCGCTACTCTGATTATTATGAACATGATCATGTTGTCCAGTATGTAAAATGCAACTCAATTTGCAAATATCAAGGAAGTCTAAAGTAGTAACAAAACTAGACAAAGACTTTTGGGACAAACATAGTGAATATGAAAACTTGGGTCCTATTCTAGCAAGATTAGAACAATCCAACATAGGTAAAATTACTTGTGTTGGTTGCAATATATCAACTAGACCAGAATGTATTTCCATAATATCTGGAACATGAGCTATTGTCCCATAGCAAACATTTTGTGATGTATGGCTGAAAACAACATGTTTCAGTTCAGTGATTCTATCACAAGTAATGCATATGTGATCCACAAGAAAATTTTCATGCATGCTATATTCACCAATCAGATTGAAAGTGAAATAAGGAGAATATGTGCTAGAATTCAGAAATGAAATTTCAGAAATCTTATCCATAGCACAACTCATACTCATAGGTTCATTTAGCATGATGGAATACACAATATCAGCAGGTGGTATTCGAGCAAGTATTTCCTTATGTGTTATCAGTACCACATGATCAAAATTTGAAGTTGGTAAACTATCACATGGTGCTGAAACAGTAGTGCAAGGCAAATCACAAGGAGGCTTCAGTAAAGGAATAGACTCACAATATGTCGCACATGTTGGCTGAAGCTCCAAATCCGTACCAATGTCATTAACAAACTTCTCAGCTGTAGTAGGTACTACGACATCCTCCTCAAGTATCAATACCAGATCGTGTGATGCAGGTTGTAAAATAGGCGGCTCCCTTTCTTCAAAAGCAACCTATACATCACAAGATACAACACTAGGAGTAGACATGATTACAGTAGTAGAAATATCCTCACATGTATTAGCATCTACTGCACTGATGTTTTCTTTTTCTCTCATACTCTTAGAATGGATGCTCTCAACCTCACATTTAGTGGAATCACACAGCTCACTTTTGATAACACTCTCACTCAGCTTGGCTATGTGGCTCTCATTCTCACATGGGTTGTAATGCACACCGTGTTCAAGATGACAAATAATAGAATTGTCACCGTTCATCATGACCTTGTACTTAGTAGACAAACTGAACTCTTTTGTCCTCTCCTTGCGAAGAAGATGATACTCATGAAATTTGTCGGCTGAAATCCTGAGCATAACACGCCTCTTCATGTTCCATTTGAAAGAAATCCTTCCAACAACAGGACATATTTGAGCGTCAAACCTTCTGCTCCAAGGTTCTCCCAATAGTATGTGACAAGAATCAAGTGGTATAGGAGATACATCACAACGCACAATCTCAGTATGCTCTTTAAAAGTCATAGGAACATCAGCGGTGTGTCAAATCAGCAATGTGCCATATGATGAATGCAAGAGATATGGCACCGCACGGGCACATGTGGGTAGCTGCAACTTTTGTACAACTTCAACGCTGATCAAATTAATAGTAGAGTTACTATCAATGATAATGGAAGCACATCGCTCACCAATCATCACACTATGGTGGAAAAGACCATCACCATCAAAAATACCGCGTTCTTCCTTCCAAAAAGTTCCACTACAACGCCAATTTTCGATGAATTTGTAACTATACGTCTCCACATTATTTGTAACATCACCTGCCTCCATTTTCTGCATCACATCAACACTACTAGAAGACATGATTAGTACATTAGTGCAAAAATCAAAATCAGTATGGTGGAAACTCTCACAACTCACTCACAACTGATAAGAAAGAAGATCTTACCATTCCAAAGTGAATAGAGATGCTCTACCAAACATAATCAAAGACTGATGCACTGAAGTGGTGAAGTGAATATCAAAGGTATAGAGAACGATCACAGGGCACCCAGGGTATTTATGGTGGAGCTGTAGGTATGGTATCCTAACTACACCGCAAACAAGTCCTAGTGCTGATCGTATGACATAGACCCACGGAAACACACACGCTGGAGATAAATGGGGCAATTGCAACTATGAAAATGAGCTCAAAAAAGTAAAGTATGTCGGAGGAATGCTCGTGTTGCAATGCACAAGGAGAGACGCTAGCAATGTCTCAACGAAACGGGCACAAGATTGCTAACTGAGCAGCCCGCAGAGCACTAAGCACGCTAGTCTCGTAGGATAGTTTTAGACACAAAGAAAGGTTTACTAAGGCTCACAAGGATAGGTACACAAAAAAAATTTGACCTGAAAACTGGTCTCTGCCACGGCAGAAAAACGGCCTAAAATCCTGCCGCGGCAGGATGGCGGCGGAATTTTTTTTTCTCGTACTAGCACAGACTGGTCTGTGGTAAGGCGACGATTCGATTTTTTTTTCCGGAAATTTTTTTTTCACGCTGGAGCACAGACCTGTCTACGGTCAGGCGTGAGGGAGCGAGCCGAATTTTTTTTAATTATTCCGACTCGCCAAGTAGTACACAACTAGGACTCTTTGCTTGGATCGGATCTGACTTGATGGTAGCGGAAAAAGATGGTGGAAAACAACTAGAACAACTAGAAAACAAATCTACGAAGAACAGATCTAGATCTAATCTAATAGAGGAACTCGACCAGCAACTATTACTCGAATACGATGTAATCTAGGCTATGGCAACTCTTTTTGAGGGGCTTTTTCTGTATAGGAAGAAAAACACTCTCTAATCTATGGATGGATTGTGGATTGCTTACCGAGGCAACAATGGAAATTTGATACCAAGATGATACCAAGATGATATTGCTCACCGAGTAAACCCAGCGCTCTGATACCAAGATGATATGGGGTGGCTCGATCTTCTCAGCAAGCTCTTGTCGATGGTGATGGTGGATGATAGATAACTAGTGCGTAGCTATGATCTCTCCCGCTCGATCCCTGATGCCAATGCAACAGCTCTCGAACCTTGTAGGATATTCACAACACCACACTCTTGCGCACGCAGCCGTGACCACGAACGGTAGTATGCAATCTACTAATTCCCAATGGAACAACAGATCACACTCAATTATAGTTGGCAGATTTGAACACAGGGTAATTCCAGAGGTTCTATGAAAGAAACAACTCCAAAATATTTTAACGTGGTCTAAACCCTAACTTGTGACGGCTACGGAGGTTTATATGAGGGCTGGGGCGTCCTCCCTTCTAAACGGGCCTAAAAACAGCCATAACTTGGCCCAAACTAACTCGGTTCGACTCAAACTGATACATACCGACCCATAGATGAGTTCGGCTTACTAGGCGCGCAGGCCATATGTCGTGGTGCACCTCAAAAGTGTCCTGGCGTGCCACATATCTCTCTTGATCATGCTTGTTTGCCTTATTGCCTCCTAATGCATCTTCCATCTCTTGGTCGCCTTCCTCCCTCTCCTCCCACTGGCGCTAGTCCGATAGATGCCAAATCTAGTCAAACAATAACACCATGATTTAGGTAGTATAAATCTCTTATAAATCAAAGTATCATGTCCAACTAGGAACGAATTCACCTTGTGATATTATTCAATGAGGCTCAATATTTCTTTCCAGTTCAAACACTCGAAATCAGCATGATCCATGATTGTATCCTCATCACCGCTTATGATTGGGGAGCTTCTTCTTCTCATGGGCCCAACTACGACCATTCTTACCAAGATCCGCCCGCTTGGAAGCCCTATTCGTACATGGATTGATACCCACTTAGGCCAAATGCCTAAGTTTGGGGTAGGTACGCCGACACCGCACTCATCTCCATATCATGTTGCGTCGGTACTTTGTATATTCATGTTTTTGTTCTCTTTTTAGTTTTCGTTCTTCTTTGTTTTTGCTTTCTAAAAAACACAAAAAGACCAAAAATATTTCTGTTGTTTCTCTTTGGTTTGCTTCTTCTTTTTGCCTTGGTTTGCTTTTCCCTTTTTGCTTTGTTTGAACTATTCGAAAAGCCCAAAAAGATTTTGCTTTGTTTGTTTTTCCCTTTTGGTTCTTGTTTAAAAATCGAAAACACCAACAATATTTGTCATTCTTCTTTGGTTTTTGCGAGTTTGCTACAGGGTTCGGCAGTCCTTAGTGGATATTGGTTTCATATTATTATTCAAGCTACACAAGTGAAGAGCAATAATGAGGATCAATGACAACTTGAGGCATGGTAAGAGGCTGGTAACGAACTCTATTTGTCTTCATTTTTGTACATATACTCATCATTGTGAGCTTGCTTAGTCCGTTCAAGTAGGGTGTATGTTATCTTTGGATGCTTAGTAGTTCTTCCTTTCTTATGATTAGCTCCAGCTCGCTCATAGTTTGTAGCATGTCTTATGAATGTTTGCTTGCATTGCTCTATTCATAAATTGGTATGACACCGTGGTATCCTCCTCTGAATGTTTCATTTGAATTGACTTGGCACATGCTCTCGCGTGCACAGGACTGTGATAATCAGTTAAGCTTTGATGAATTATTTTTCCTTGAGGATCTTGAATCACTTTCATGCCATGAGTGGTCCTTCTTTGTTGCAAGTATGATAATGACAGCTATTGCTCTCTCATTTGTCGCTCCCTTACTATTGCCAGCCTTCAGTTCCACTAAGTGTTTTACTCATGTTTCCAACTCCCTAAACCAAATATTTCCAAAGTGTCCACCATACCTACCTATTAGCATCATTTGCTACCTCCGTGCATATTCAATATGCCTTGTTTTCTTCCGAATAAAATGTTTGCTTGTTATGAGAAAGTTAGTTAGTAAAGCTCTCATGAACTTGATGGCACACTTTATTTTCTTGCACTTAATAAACCTGAACCATTGCGTCCTTCTTTGTTGCGCATATGCTTGCGCTTTATGAGTTGAAGTTAGCAGAACCATGTATCATGGGGACCGCTTTCAACGCTTCATAGGTACTTTGTACCTAGTTGATATCATGTTCTTTTGCTTATGGATCCCAGCGGTGTGAAATAAAAGTGGAACTTGTAAGATCATGGAGTTTGTATGTATGTTAGAGAAACGCCTGGGCCGCTAGCCTAAGCCATGCCTAATCATGGTGGAAACTTGCAGCATAACCATAATGAGCATTCTATGAAGCATCCTCAATAAAAATCTATGCACATAGTAAATACAAAGATCGCCGAGATGTTCATTGTCTGCTTGCCTTGTTATTTTGATTATGGGATAGCTCCCGTGTCATGTGCAAGGGGTACCCCGTTGGCGGTTCTCTATGATATGTATATACTTACAATGACAAGAGCTTACCTGTGACTGAAGTTGAGTAGTATGAGGATCGGTCTTCGTAAGTAAGGGGCACGAGGCTTCGATTTATAACTTGTCAAGCATATCCTCTTAGTTCTGTCACTTTCACCTTAACCACATTAAAGATGCTTATGATAGGGGCAATGAGAGCTCAAAGCTAACGAGTATCATACTTTCAGCATTTGGAAGCCTTTCAAAATCATTCAAAACCTTTTCTTCTACTTATTGAGTCTCCACAGATTCTTTGAGCACCTTCTTGAGAGCATAGTTGTCATTCTTTGTGTTTGTTCCATTACTTGATTATTTGTGTTATGACTTTGATGCTTGTATCTTTGATATATTTACTTCTAGTCATCACTTGAACTTCAGAGGTGCCTTGGCATTCATAATCAAAGGCAAGCGAGATACCACTCTATCATACCTTTTTATGAGCATTGTAATGTTGCTTATGTTTGTGCTTCATGCTACTTATTATTCTTGAGTTGGAATCTCTTCATAGCTTACAAAGACTATTAAGTAGACTTGGTTGCGTACTCTTTATTATGAATTGTCCAAGTAGTTGATCACATTGCTGAGAATATTTACATCATATGAAGCAAATGTGTTCGTGAAAGTTCTTTTGTCGCACTCAGTTTTCAACTGAATTGCTTGAGGACAAGAAATAAGCTAAGCTTGGGGGGAGTTGATACGTCCAAAACGTATCTACTTTCCCGAACACTTTTGCTATTGTTTCTCCTCTAAACTTGTGTGATTTGAATGCAACTAACGCGGACTGACACTATTTTCAGCAGAATTGCCTTGGTGTCTACTTTTTGTGCAGAAAACCAACTATCAGGAAAAATCCCGGAAAATATGCCAAAAATCCTATTTCACCCAAAGACTCCAGGAGCCAGAATACGAGACGGAGAAGAGCCAGGGGGTGGCCACACCACCTGGTGGCACGGGCCAGGCCAGGCCACGCCAGGGGGCGGTGTGGGCCCCCCCAGGCACCCCCTCGGCCTCTCTCTTCGCCTATAAGGAGCCTTCTGACATAAAAACTGAGGGGGGCTTCGATGTTTTTCAAGCAGGAGTTCCACTCCACCGCTACCACCAGATTCCACGAAACAGCACAAGAAACTCCATTCTGGCACCTTGCCGGGATGGGGAATGGAGGAGATCATCGCCATCATCATCACCATCGCTTCTCCATCAACCATCCATGATTCTCCCGTCTATGAGTGAGTAATCCCCCGCTGTAGGCTATGGGGATGGTAGGGATTGGATGAGATCGTTCATGTAATGGCATCAGATTGTTAGGGCATGGTGCCTAGTATCTTTTATTAGTGCTTTATGACTTTGTTGCGACTTGTTGTGCTTAATGGTTGTCACTAGGGCCCGAGTGCCATGATTTTAGATCTGAACATGTTATTGATTCATTATGATAGTATTGTTATTGGTCTTATCTACAAGTTGTATACACACGTTGTTGTCCGGAACCTATGGCCCCAAAGTGACAGAAATCGGGATAACTGGAAGGGAATGGCTTTGATGTGAGGATCACATTGTTCACGGAGTGTTAATACTTTGCTCCGGTGCTCTATTAAAAGGAGCACCTTAATTGCCAGTAGTTCCCTAGAGGCCCCGCTGCAAACGGGCTGGCAAGACAAAATATGTTGTGCAAGTTCTCATTGCGAGCACGTATGACTATATATGGAACACATGCCTAGGATTGTCTAGTACTTGGATGCTTTATCTTATTTATCTGCAATTGCCCTATGTTCTGATTGCTATGTGAATTGTCTTGTCCATGCAACGCCCGTCCATACATCCCTATGCCTACCGCACTCGAATCCCACTGTTTACTTCTTTTGTTACTACTGTCTTTGCTTTACTACTGCTGTTACTTTACTTTTCCTACTACGAAACTGTTGCTACTGATAAACTACTGTGAGCAAGATTGTTTCCAGGTGCAGCTGAATTAACAACTCAGTTGTTAAGGCTTATAAATATTCTTTGGCTCCCCTTGTGTCGAATCAATAAATTGGGTTTCACTTCCCTCGAAAATACTGCGATACACCCCCTATACTTGTGGATCATCAGGCACCGGTGGGCAATATCTGTTATTTGGTTTTTCATGTCCACTTGTGTCCCGTAGGCCCCGAGTACTTGATACCTGTTCCTTGACTATTTGCACTATCCACATCTAGGAGACCCTATGGATCCCCCTTAGCCAGAGCTTGATTCATTTCTTATTTCTTGGGGCCACAAAGTAGTTTGGGGCTTTATTACTATCATGTACTTATGCCATGCTTTACTGCTTTATTTACGATTGTGCGTGGAGCACCTGTTCGGAATATGCCCTAGAGGCAATCATGTATAATGATATTCCTGTGTATTCATAAGGTTATGGTCCATGTATGAACTACTGATGTGTATCATCGAATATGTGATTTGATTGTGGAACTACATATTCATGTTGTTCATACTAATTGTCCTTGGTCATTGAGGTTGTGCCGGACACACAACTTAGACCAATGTGAAAGTCGGCAGATGACTAGGTTCCACTTGTCATGGGCACGGAGATGCTATTCCGACTTACATAGATTCGACTAAAGAGTTTAGCGAGTCGGATTGACCCATATTGAGATGCAACGAACAAGCCGTCATTTGCATGGCTCAATCAATGTAATCCTTAGACCTGAGGTTATTGCACAATCCGAGTTGAGGATCTCCGACTTAGGTTCTGTTAAACGCTGTTCCGTCACTGGGCAGTTATAAAGGCGGAGTTTGGGTCGATGGAGAATCAAGCTGCGTGATGTGAATAACCAAGACGAGATTTTGCCCCTCCATTCGGAGAGATATTCTCTGGGCCCTCTCGGAAGATATGATTCGGAAAGCATGGCCATGCGCGTCTCGGATAAGTGTTAACCGAGGCAGCCGACTAAGAGTTAGTCGGATGAATCACTTATCTCGGATCGAGAAAGAGAGTCGGACTATTTAAGGGATGACGGTCATTCGCCTATAGTCCGACAAAGTATATCGTGAGGCAAAAGGGACTCAGACGAAAGTCGCATTGGAAGGTATGGCGTCATGACTTATTGGTACTTGGGAGTTGGCACGTTCTGCTAGGAGCCGCTACCAACTGATCGATCACGAGTGAGACTCGGAATCGTGTCCGGGTTACCATGAGCCTGTCGGGTCACACACTTAAGAGCCGGAGCAAGTTTGGGTTAGACCCAAACAGGAAACCTATTTGGGTTGGACCCAAATAGAGACATGGACTTAGTCAGCAAGTAAGACTTGCAGTGGCTAATATAGGCCTTTTTAGTGAATGGGCCACAAGTGAGTGGAGCCCACTTTCACTCCCTATATAAGTTGGGGCGCAGGTGCTTAGAGCACAAGTTTAGGTCACTCCATGTGTTGGAAACCCTAGCCCCAGTCCGTCCTGTCGCCGCTGTACCGGACCTAGCAGTCCATCGCCGGCGCTCCTCCTCGTACGTGCGGATACCGGCAGAGGTGTTGTACGTTCAGCACTTCGACGATCGTGAAGAAAGTACGGATCGTGGATCGCGGAACCTGAATGGATCGTGAGGACTGCACTGCATCAAGCGACGTGCTTCATCAATTCCGCAACTGCGCGTCTAGTGGTAATCCTCGTGGCCTTCTACCTAAGCTGGATCTTGGGATCACCGCGTAGGGAAAAAGTTTTGTTTTTCTCTGCCTGGCCCAACAGCACCTGTACTGTTTTGGAACATGGAAAGTTTTCGCGGTATCGACAAGCCTAGTCACACTTTCGGGTTCCCAGTCGTTTACAGCCATTGACAACCCTGGGTCCGTCTCGGAGCAGGCCAACTTCGTTGCGGGTATCTTAGTGGGGTGGCCCCCTGAAATGATTTATGAATCCTGTGATTGCTTTCTCGTGAAAGCCTCGTTGGGTTTTTATTTGGTTTTTCCGAGGTTGATCGTGCGTGTGTTGCTATTTGTGCACCCCTGCAGGGTATATCTTTCTGAAAGCCGTGTCTGTGGATATGGACGACTTGGAGCACAGTATCCCGATCATAGACAAGCATAACTAAAGTAGTGTTATAAATTTGACTTAATATGTGACTCGTAATGAGCTTCACTACAATGGAATGGATAATAAAAGTGCCAACAACTGGTGGAGCTAGGGTGTATCGTGTCATGTTATACCTGCCTAGTAAGTATTGCAACTCCAACGGAATGAAATAAAAGTGCCAACAAGTGCTGGGTTTAGGATGTCACATGCTAAATGTATCTGACTAGTAAGTACTGCAACTACAACTGAATGGTTAACTAAAACTGCCCACTACTTATGCTATCAGGATGACTCATGCTATCTATATCTGACTAGTAAGTGCTGCAACTATAATGGAATGAATAAAACTGCCAACTGTGTGAGTTCCTCGGTTTGACTTCCTTGTTTGGTCTCGAGGGGGAATACCAGGATGGGTATGATTGGTGTTAGTATCAGGTTGGTCCCGAATAGGTCTTTCTTACCCCTCTCTAATAGCCAATAGTGGTTTCGAGTCTCTATAGGATGTTTAGTGCATGCTTTGCTGCCGCTTCAGTCCACCATACCTATGTAGGTGAGAGCCGCCGAATTCTAGCCTCGCCGTGTACTGGCCTCAGTACTGACCGCTCCCTTTTTCCTTTGCCCTTTGTCGGCACCCCTTTTGTTTTAGCAGGTTTGAGTTTTACATCGTTTGCAGGGTTACCCTTCTGGCTTGGCCTGGGCAGGGTTATGGACGCCATTGGTTATTCTTCAGGGCTCTTAGCTCAATTTTCTTCTTATCCGTACTCAGATATTGTATCGTTTTCAAGGTGATTTGGATCTTTGTACTGTATATCTGTATTCTTGACTCAGTGAGTCATTGCTGTATATATATCTGTTCTGTGGGTTCCGTCATGGACTATTGTGTAATGTTATTACTTCGTTTTCCACCCACACGAAAGTGCATGGTGGGCGTCCTTGAATCATTTCTATGCGGGTTTGGCGGGAAGCACTAAAACTTGCATAGGGCCGATTCGAGCATGTTACAAAGTGGTATCAGAGCTCAACAGTTATGATACCCCACTGGTCTAGCCTGTAGGATAACCTAGCTAACGACCGATGTAGAGTGTCAAAACTATTTTGCCAAATTGGTTGGATAGATCTGATTAGGTCTGATTTTACTCCTTACCCCTATGCTATTCTCCTCTTACATCTGCGTGTTTTGCATCTTCTCTCTTATCTTTTCCTCAAGTCCAGGAATTCTCGTGGTTGGGTTTCCGTCGTACCTTCAGGCTTTCGCTTCCTCCTTTGGTAACGATGCTTCTATATCCGGTCTTTATGCTATCTGAGGAACCCTTCATCTGTTGTACCTTTTGGTGAATCGAAACCCACTGAAATCTTTCTTTGTATCTTCTGGTGTTTTCCAACACGGCGACATCATCTGTGTCAGATCTGATGAAGAGTTTGCATCACTCTTATGTTCTTCGAACATTGTTTGTCGAGATCTTCTTATGCAGCCTGTCCTACGGACGATTCTACATCTACAACAACAAGTCCCCAAGTGGACCCACGACTCGTGCCCGAGCCAAACTCCTCCAAGCTAAGGTGAACTCGCTCCTCTCTTCATGCCAATTTGATACCTCCTTGGATGGCGTGCTACTTCATACCACTACTTTGTGCATCATCAGGTACGAGCCCCCGCTGCGTTGACCCACGAGCCCTGAAGCTGTACCTGTACTGACGCTGCCAGAGCCGGAGTGTCCGCTCGGATCCAGCCGGAGTGTCTGACGCGACTCGGTTGGAGTGTCCGGCCTACCCCCGCCCCGTCTGGAATCGGACATTCTGTGTGCAAGTTGGGACATTGCCCGGACACTGACCGGAGTGTCCGGCTACCCCGGACTGTCCGGCCGTTCCGACTCGGACTGTCCGGCCTGAAGATGGGCCTGCGATCCTAGCTGGGCCCTATGGCCCATGTACCCCTCTACTTCGCCCAGAACTCTACTTTAATGCCTGAATTACTCCTGAACTTGTGGTTGGCCTATATATAGCCCCCCACCTCCATTGTAAACCCTAGGCATGATATTGGAATTAGTGGAAACCCCTTTGCGGATCTATCTAATTCTTGCCTCATGCTCCTTGACTAAGGAGCACCAATATCCCCAAACCTCGTTGGAGTTTGCATCGTGCCCCCGCATTGTACAAGGCCTAGGCATCGGTGTCCCTTTGCCTAGACGTCAAGATCTCACCGAGGCTCCCATCTTGCCATGCCGGTTCGAGAGAGAGTCCTCTGCCCGACGCTGATCCTAGGGATTGCGCCGGACCGGTCACCGCCGGCGTGGGCTATTGGTGTTTATCGTGGTTTTGCGTGTGTGTGTTCATCGTGTTCTTCATGCGTGTGTTCATCGTGTTCATCCTTCCCTCCTTCCCCCGCACTCCACCCTCAATTTCAAAGGGAATCTTGAAAGATCGGGCCACCCTAGAGGTTTGCCCTCAACATATTGGTATCAAGAGCTTTGTTGCTCACGATTTCCCCCGCAAAATTTTCTTTTATCCACCAAAAATTCGAAAATCCCCACAAAAAACAGCCCATATTTGCCTTTGGATCGATCTCTTGATTTGGAGTGTTATTTGTGGTTTTGATCCGACCAAACCTTGTCTAAGGAGTTGGTCCAGCTTTATCCTGCGTTTCCCTAGCACGATTTGGCCAGTTTTTCGCGGATTTGAGGCCCGAAGGCGAGGATTTCCGCTCAAGAACACGAGCAGGAAACCCGCGCCGGAGTGTCCGGCCCGACCGGAGTGTTCGACCGAACCAGACCGAAGTGTCCAACCGAACCAGACCGAAGTGTCCGTCCAGACCGGAGTATCCGGCCAAGACAGACCGGAGTGTCCAATGGAATCCTTTTGTTAACAAGGTTGATCAAGTCTTGCTACCAAAACAATTGCATATGAGACAAAACTTTGTACTCCACTAATGATTATGTTACCTTAACCTTGATAGCAATGGTCCCAATCATAATAGTTTCAAATTTTTCTCTTGGTATGGGACAATATATTTCTCCAACTTGAATGCCTTCAACATGTTCAATTGAATTGAAACCATAAGTCCTTTCAATCTTCTTGGGGAAATAGATAGTATGTTCCTTGTCATTAACATTGAAGGTCACCTTTCCTTGATTACAATTAATAACAACTCCTGCAGTATTAAGAAATGGTCTCCCAAGAATAATACACATATTATCATCTTCAGGCATTTCAAGCACAACAAAATCAGTTAATATCAAGCAATTATGAGCCACTTGAACAGGTACATCCTCACATATACCCATAGGAATAGTGGTAGATTTATCAGCCATTTGCAAAGATATATCAGTTGGTATCAATTTTTCAAGCTGAAGACTCTTATAGAAACAGAAAGGCATAACACTAACTCTAGCGCCCAAATCACACAAAGCAGTTCTAACATAACTGTTCTTAATAGAGCAAGGGATAGTTGGAATCCCTGGGTCTCCAAGTTTCGTAGGAACCTTACCATTGAAGGAATAATTAGCAAGCAAAGTAGAAATTTCTTCATTAGGGATCTTCCTTTTATTCGAGACAATATCCTTCATATACTTTGAGTAAGGAGGCAATTTAATAGCATCAGTCAAAGGAATTTGCAAGAATAAAGGCTTCATCCACTCACAAAACTTATTATAGTGTTCATCTTCCTTTGACTTGTGTTTCTTATCAGGGAAAGGCATAGGTTTTTGGACCCAAGATTCTCTTTCACTACCATGTTTCTTAGCAATAAAATCTTCTTTGGTGTATTTAGTATTCTTAGTGTGGTTTTCAGGTTCTTCTTCAACTTTTTCTTCATTAGGAACAAAATTTTCTTCATTACCACTTTCAGTTTCAGCATCAGAGATAGATATACTATTAGGATCTATAGCAGGTTTAGAGGGTTCTACAACAATTTTATGTTTCTTTTTCCTTTTCTTATGAGTAGAGCCACTATTTTTAGCTTGTTGAGAATCCTACTCAATTCTTTTGGGATGCCCCTCAGGATATAGAGGATCCTAGGTAGCAGCACCACTTCTAGTTCTAATTTCATAAGCATGTTTTTCTTTAGCAGCATTAACTAGCAAGTCGTTTTGCACTTTAACGAGTTGATCTATTTGAGTTTGAACCATTTGAAAGTGTTTAACAATCATTTTAACATCATTAGAGGTTCTTTCCACAATAAGTGTTTAACAATCATTTTAACATCATTAGAGGTTCTTTCCACAATATCTTTCAACTCCACAATAGCTCTAGTGTTTTCCATTAGATGATTTTGCACCCTTTTATTAAAGTTATCTTGCTTAACAATAAAGATATCGAATTCTTCTAAGCATTGATCATGAGGTTTAGAGTAAGGGATATCACCTTCATCAAAGTGTTGGAGAGAGTGTACCTCAATAGTGGATGAGTAGGGAATAGGCTTACATAATTCTTCTATCGGAGGTAAATTCTTGACATCTGCAGCTTTAATTCCCTTCTCCTTAAGACATTTCTTAGCTTCCTTCATCACTTCATCATTTAATTCAATAACTCCCCTTTTCTTTGATGTTGGAATAGGCACAGGAATAGATGGTTCAGGTACAATTACTTCAGGTATAGCTTGTTTAGGAGGAGTCCAATCTTCATAATTCTTGCTTATTTTAGCCATTAATTCCTCAGATTCCTTAGGAGTCCTATTCTTGAAAACACAATCAGCACAACTATCTAGGTATGTCCTAGATTCCTCGGTTAGTCCATTATAAAATATATCAAGAAGCTCATTCTTAGGTAATGGACTTCCAGCCTGTGCATGATTCAAAGCACAAAACATTGCCCAAGGTTCGGGCAATACCTCTTTTTCTCCCTGTTTAAAATTAAAAAGTTCCTGCAAAATAGCATGTCTAGCACTGGGAGGAAAATATTTCTGCAGGAAAGTACTAATCAAGCACTCAGGGCTATCAATAGATCCAGGAGGTAAATTACTAAACCAAGTTTTAGCTTCTCCTTTCAGTGAAAAAGGGAAAATCTTAGCAACAAAGTAAGTACGCATCTTAATATCATCAGAAAACAAGCCACTCATGGTAGAAAGTTCATTCATATGTGCTACTGCACTTTCATTCTTAGTCCCACAAAAAGGTTCTTTCTCGACAATAGCTATGTAAGATAGATCGAGAGAGAAATCATAATCTTCATCTATAATGTTTATGGGAGAAGTAGCAAACTTAGCACCAGGAGATAATTTGGTTCTAATAGTACGCCTCTCAAGGAGACTCTTAGCAGCTGTTGAGGGCAAACCTCTGGGGTGGCCCGATCTTTCACGATTCCCTTTCAAATCGGGCGTGGAGTGCGGGGAAAGGAGGGAGGGATGAACACGACGAACACACGCACGAAGAACGCGATGAACACACACACAAAACCACGATAAACACCAATAGCTCACGCCGGCGGTGACTGGTCCGGCGCAATCCCTAGGATCCGCGTCGGGCGGAGGACTCTCTCTCGAACCGGCACGGCGAGATGGGAGACTCGGTGAGATCTTGACGTCTAGGCAAAGGGACACCGATGCCTAGGCCTTGTACAACGCGGAGGCACAATGCAAACTCCAACGAGGTTTGGGGATATTGGTGCTCCTTAGTCAAGGAGCATGAGGCAAGCACTAGATAGATCCACAAGGGGTTTCTTCTAATTCTAATATCAAGCCTAGGGTTTACAGTGGAGGTGGGGGTCTATATATAGGCCAGCCACAAGTTCAGGGGTAATTCAGGCATTAAAGTAGAGTTCTGGGCGAAGTAGAGGGGTACATGGGCCAGAGGGCCTAGCTAGGCTCGCAGGCCCATCACTTGGGCCGGACAGTCCGGGGCAAGTGAGCTGGACAGTCCGGCGTGGCCGGACACTCCGGGTCGAGTGGGTCGGACAGTCCGGGGTGGCCGAACACTCCGGGGAGTGTCCGAGCGGTGTCCGATTTGACCTTCTGAATGTCCACGCCAGGTCCGGGCTCGGGCAGGCCGGACACTCTGGCTGAGTCGGGCCGGACACTCCGGCTGGATTCGGGCGGACACTCCGGTGGCTTCAGCTCAGGTGCAGCTTCAGGGCTTGTGGGTCGATGCGGCGGGGGCTCGTACCTGATGATGCACAGAGTAGAGGTATGAAGTAGCACGCCATCCAAGGAGGTATCAAATTGGCACGAAGAGAGGAGCGAGTTCACCTTAGCTTGTAGGAGTTTGGCTCGGGCACGAGTCATGGGTCCACTTGGGGGACTTGTTGGTGTAGATGTAGAAGCGTCCGTAGGACGGGCTGCATCAGCTCCCCCCCTTGGGAAAGAGTCGTCCTCGACTCTTCATGGATATCATCTTGAGCATCTCCATGCTAGGGTGAGAGATCCTTGACATTGAATGTATTGCTTGCAAGGTACTTGGAGGTCGGTATGTCGATGATGTAGGCGTTGTTGTTGATTCTTTTGAGGACCTTGAAGGGACCATCTCCTCTTGGCTTGAGCTTGGAGTTACGTTCCTTGGGGAAGCGGTCCTTGCTTAGGTGTATCCACACAAGGTCACCTTCTTCAAATATCATCTCCTTCTTGTCCTTGTTTAACCTTGAAGCTTGGCGAAGGACTTGTTGTTCGATAGTTGCTCTTGTTTCTTCATGAAGATTCCTCATAGCTTGTGCGCGCTTCTTGACGTCCATGTTTGTGCGCTCATGGAGAGGTAGTGGGAGGATGTCGAGCGCAGTGAGGGGCTCGAAGCCATAGACGATCGTGAATGGACTCATCTTGGTTGTTGAGTGCTTGGCTCGATTGTAGGCGAACTCGGCATGTGGAATGCATTCCTCCCAATCCTTCAGGTTTTTCTTGATCAACACATGAAGGAGAGTTCCGAGGCTTCAGTTGACAACTTCGGTTTGGCCATCAGTTTGAGGATGTGATGCGAATGAAAAGAGGACCTTGACGCCGAGCTTGGCCATGAGGGTCTTCCACAAGTAGCTCATGAATTTGACATCGCGGTCGGAGACGATTGTCCTTGGCACACCGTGAAGACGGACGATTTCCCTGACAAACAGATTTGCAACATGTGAAGCATCGTCGGTCTTATTGCACGGTATGAAATGTGCCATCTTGGAAAAACGATCCACAACAACAAATATAGAATCATGACCATGCTTAGATCTAGGCAATCCTAACACGAAATCCATGCTAATGTCGGACCAAGGTGTATGAGGAATAGGCAATGGCATATAAAGACCATAGGGATTAGCTTGCGACTTAGCTTGAACACATGTCGTGCATCGTTCAACATAGCGCTCCACGTCGCGCTTCATCTTGGGCCAAAAGTAGTGATTGGAGAGCATGTCCAATGTCTTGTCGCGACCAAAGTGACCCATAAGGCCTCCACCATGAGATTCTTGGAGGAGCAAAAGTTGAAGCGACGACTTCGGAATGCATAGCTTGTTTTGTTTAAAAAGAAAGCCCTTATGCAAATAGAAATCATCAACTCCTTTGTCATTGGAGCACTTTGCGAAAATTGGTTCAAAGAACGGATCGGACGCATACAAAGATTTTATTTACTCAAGACCCAACACGTTGATTTCAAGTCTCGTAAGAAGGCTTGTATGTTTGCGAGACAATGCGTCCGCAACTACATTATCTTTGCCCTTCTTATACTTGACAATGTACAGAAAAGACTCCATGAACTCAACCCACTTAGCGTGTCTCTTGCTCAAGTTAGCTTGGCCTTTGAGATATTTCAACGACACGTGGTCGGAATGTATGATAAATTCCTTGGGCCAAAGGTAGTGTTGCCAAACTTGAAGGACACGAACTAAGGCAAAAAGCTCTTTATCATAAATCGGATAGTTAAGGCGAGCTCCATCAAGTTTTTCACTATGGTAGGCTATAGGACGTCTGTTTTGCATAAGGACTCCTCCAATGCCAATACCACTAGCATCACACTCTATCTCAAAGGTTTTTGTGAAATCCGGTAAAGCAAGAAGAGGTGCTTCGGTGAGCCTCTTTTTAAGTTCATCAAAAGCTTTTTGTTGTGCTTTGCCCCACACGAAGGTGACATTCTTTTTGGTCAATTCATTAAGGGGACAAGCAATGGTTGAAAAGTCTTTCACAAAGCGACGATAGAAACCGGCCAACCCATGAAAACTTCGGAGTTCACTCACATTTGTTGGTATGGGCCAATCTCTTATGTCCTTTACCTTGGAAACATCAACTTCAATTCCCTTCGAAGAAACGACAAATCCAAGAAAAATCAACTTGTCTTTAGCAAAAGTGCACTTGGGAAGATTAGCATAAAGCTTTTCATGTCCAAGGATTTGCAAAACTTCCTTGACATGTGTTATATGGTCCTCAAGTGATTTGCTATAAACAAGAATATCATCGAAATATACAACAACACTTTTTCCAATGAGAGAACGCAAGATGTGATTCATAAGGCGCATGAAGGTGGATGGGGCATTTGATAAACCAAAGGGCATAACCAACCATTCATAGAGACCAAGTTTGGTCTTGAAGGCGGTTTTCCACTCATCACCGTCAGCCATGCGTATTTGATGGTAACCACTACGAAGATCAATTTTCGAAAAAATAGTGGCTCCACACAACTCATCAAGCATGTCATTGAGACGTGGTATGGGATGTCGATAACGCACGGTGATAGCATTGATTGGACGGTAGTCCATGCATAACTGTAACGTATCATCCGTCTTTGGAACAAGAATCACGGGTACGGCACTTGGACTAGTGCTAACTTGGATCAAACCTTTAGAGACGAGTTGGTTGATTTGACGTTCGATCTCCTTCGTCTCCTCCGGGTTCGTGCGGTAAGCGGCGCAGTTTGGAAGTGGTGCACCAGGGATGAGGTCGATGCGATGTTCAATGCCGCGAAGAGGAGGTAGTCCATGTGGAAGCTCCTCGGGGAATACATCCTTGAATTCCTGCAAAACATTCATCAAAGATGGAGGAACATTGGTTAATTCATTAGTTCCTTGCACTAGTCCCTTGCAAAGGAGGACACAGTGCAAGATGGATGGGTTGTTCCGAACATCTCTCATCTCACTTTTGGTTGCAAGGAGAACACTCTTAGTTTTTCCACTCGAATTTGGCTTGTGGCTCTCACTCACTATGAGGTGGTTCTCTCTCTCACCGCTCTTCTCACAAGTAGGTGTTGTGCTTTGCGTCCTCGCTAAAGCCTTTGCATTGTCCGCAATTATTTGGCTAGGAGTCATCGGTTGCAAAACACATGTTTTGTTGAGCCATTTGAAGGTGTATATATTGGTGTGACCATCATGTTGAGCAGCCTTGTCAAATTGCCATGTTCGACCAAGAAGCATGTGGCAAACTGTCATAGGAACCACATCACACTCCACCGTATCTTTGTAAGGACCAATGGCGAAGGAGACCGATACGGTATGCTTGATCTTCACGGACCCTTGGTCACTTAGCCATTGCACGTGGTAGGGGTGCTTGTGTGGATGGAGGTTGAGGTTGAGCTTCTCACACAACTCGGTGCTAGCAAGGTTGTGACAACTCCCTCCGTCAATGATCACCTTGATAGATTTGCCATTGATGCCGGCTCGTGTTTGGAAGATATTGGAGCGTTGGTCTTCATGCTCTTGTGCTTGAGTGGTCAAGATTCTTGTGACAACAAGCGATGGACTTGCGTCATGTTCACACATGAGGAGTTCTTGATCATCTTCTACTCGTTGCCTTGCCATTGCTTCCTTGACACGGGCATCAAACTCATCTTCACTCAAGTACTCTTCATCACCATTGTCATGGATGAACAAGACTTTCTTGTTTCCACATTCGGCCGACTTGTGTCCTTTACCTCCACACTTGTAGCATTCACCGTTGAAAGGTGTATCACTCTTTGCTTGCTTGCCACTTGGGGGCAGTTTTCCTTGAGGAAGTGTGGGTTTGAAGGAAGGCTTGGAGGTACTTGAGGATCTACCATTGAAAGTTGTTGGTGTAGCGGTTGAAGCTTCCTTGTAGGTGAAGTACATCTTGGGCTTGTTGTACTTGATATCCTCTTGCACTTGATGTTTAGCCTTTGTTGCGATGTGCACAGGCTCAACCATGGTGTTGTATGTTTGGAACTCGACGATGCGCTTGATTGGGTGATTCAAGCCAATGAGGAAACGTGCCATTGTTTGCTCCATGCGCTCATCAATGTTGGCGCGAATCAAGTTGAGTTCCATTTTTTTGAAGTATTCTTCCACGCTCTTTGTCCCTTGACGAAGAGCTTGAAGGTTGTTGAAGAGGTCACGCGTGTAGTGTGCGGGGACAAACCGGGATCTCATGTGAGCCTTCATGTCATGCCAAGTTGTGATTGGCGGCTCTTGTCTTGCATCACGAGCAATTTGAACTTGTTCCCACCAAAGGTTGGCATAATCACAAACTCTAGTGAAGCCATGGCGACCATTTTCTCGTTGCTATAGTTGTGCATGCGGAAGATCTTGTCGACTTTGAGTGCCACGAGAGGTATTCTTCGGGGTCATTGGATCCGGTGAACTTGGGAATTGTGAACTTGAGCTTGCCAAAAGTTTCTTCATCGTTGCGGTCATTGCGACGAGCTTGGTGACCTTGTTGATGATCTTGTAGTTGGGGAGGTGGAACTTGGTTCTCACGTCCTTGTGGCGGAGCTTGCTCTTGGTATAGTTGTTGAGGAGGAGCTTGCTCTTGCTCTTGGCGCGGTTGTTGACGTGGTTGAGGTACTTGGGCCTCATGGTGGCGAAGGTGTGTAGCCTCTTGACGCGGTTGATGACGAAAAGGAGGCTCGTTCCTTGGTTGGTGATGTTGGTTAGGCACATGGGCCTCACGGCGAAGAACATGGTCATGAGCCTCTTGACGTGGTGGGCGTTGCTCAACTTGTATCACTTGACGCTCCAAGTTTTGTTGATGTGGATGGGGCGCCTCATGATGACCATGGTGTCGTTGTTGACGTTCATGACGTTGATGACGAGGAGGAGGATCTTGAAGAGCTTGACGTCGATGACGAGCTTGATTCTCCAAATTGGAGTCATCACTTGTTGTGTCAAGAATGTGTCGCGGTCGATGGTGGTAGACTTGCGGTTGCGCTTGCGGTTCCTCTTGTGGTTGCTCTTGTTGAATCACTAGTGCCCTTGCGTGATGACGGTGTGCTTCTTGCCTTGCTCGTGGCCTTGAAGAGAGGTCACCGTCATAGCTTGACGTTGCGGCGTGCCGTGGGGAAGGTACATAGGTCGAAGAGATTCCATCTTCAACCACGGGGGCATCATTGCGTCTTTGAGCACTTTGATGTAGATCTTGTGGAAGAGGTGCATGACGATGCGAAGAACTTGCCGAGCTTGATGCGCGTGAACGTGGTCTTGCCATGCCATCGATGAGGCGTCGAAGATTGTCATTTGTTTCAGTGACGGAGCGTTGAAGCACTTCATTTTGGTGGCCGAAGTTGTGATGCATTGCATGCATTTGTCGTTCGAGGCCGTCGAAGCGTTGTCGATGTTCTTGAACTTGGCTTGCGTCTCGCCAAATTGTTCATCTTGTCTCGTCTCAAGTGCTTGGCAACGTTCACGGAACTCTTGTCGAACGATGAAGTGACTTGCGCGCGTCATGTACGGACCTTGATCTTCTTCTTGGGGAGGTGGTTGGCTCGTCTCACCGTGCCTATCCATCATGCAAAACACACAAGTATTGTATATGGAAGTGGAATATGGTGGTGTTAGTCTTGTACCTCACCTTGGGGATTGCACCAAACTAGAAACCACAAGTGAGAGCTATTAGCGTGCAAAGTGGAAATGCAAAGAAAACTCACACTCTCAAAAGCTTGTTGGTGGTAGGTTAGGGTTGTGGAAAGCCAAATAACCAACCAAAAGAAAAGGGATAGTCAAAAGTGGTAAAAATCCAACAAAACTCAAGTCAAAGGCGAAGGTCAACAACTCAAAAGGGTGACGGGAACCTACGACTATGTACACACACGTGGAGAAAGTTGGGATTGACACGACTATGAAAATGAGCAAACAAAATGTCCTAACGAAGACTAAGCTCGTTGTCGTGCCAATGCAAGAAGAGACCGTGGCTCGTTTGCAAAGAGGAAAAATGAGCAACGGATTTGTGCACTTGCCTTGGGCGCTCTTCTTTCTCTCTTGCTTACAAGCTTTGAGACTCTCTTTTTCAAGGGGAGACTATTTTTCTTTTGCTTTTTCTTTGTATCTTTTTCCTTTTTTTTTGCTCTCCCTTGATGCTACCTAGTCACACTTGCTATTGCTCTTGCACGCTCACTATCCAAGGACAAATGCACAATGCTCAAGCAAACAGAAGATGAGCCACTCTCATGGGATAGGTACACACAAAGGAAGATGGGGTTAACAAGGTGACGCAAGTTATACCTTCTTTGATGATGAACTTGGCGTCGGTAGTGCGGGATGATGTTCGTGGTCCGTGGTGTCGATGAGCGCGGAAGTTGATGATGTGGAAGCTTGCTGGTACTTGCTGACACACACACGGGACACGAGCAAACAAAGGAGGTTAGCCAATGCGAAAAATGAGGCAAAACAGTCAAAACAGGCGTTACAGCCGGACACTCCGGTCTGTCTGGGCCGGACACTCCGGTCTAGCCGGACACTCTGGTCTGGTCGGGCCGGACACTCCGGTCGGGCCGGACACTCCGGTCTGGTCGGGCCGGACACTCCGGTCGGGCCGGACACTCCGGTCGATATGAGCCGGACACTCCGGCGCGGGTTTCCTGCTCGTGTTCTTGAGCGGAAATCCTCGCCTTCGGGCCTCAAATCCGCGAAAAACTGGCCAAATCAGGCTGGGGAAACGTAGGATAAAGCTGGACCAACTCCTTAGACAAGGTTTGGTCGGATCAAAACCACAAATAACACTCCAAATCAAGAGATCGATCCAAAGGAAAATATGGGCTTTTTTTGTGGGGATTTTCGAATTTTTGGTGGATAGAAGAAAAATTCGTTGGGGAAATCGTGAGCAACCTGGCTCTTGATACCAATATGTTGAGGGCAAACCTCTGGGGTGCCCCGATCTTTCACGATTCCCTTTCAAATCGGGTGTGGAGTGCGGGGAAAGGAGGGAGGGATGAACACGACGAACACACGCACGAAGAACGCGATGAACACACACACGCAAAACCACGATAAACACCAATAGCTCACGCCGGCGGTGACCGGTCCGGCGCAATCCCTAGGATCGGCGTCGGGCGGAGGACTCTCTCTCGAACCGGCACGGCGAGATGGGAGACTCGGTGAGATCTTGACATCTAGGAAAAGGGACACCGATGCCTAGGCCTTGTACAACGCAGAGGCACAATGCAAACTCCAACGAGGTTTGGGGATATTGGTGCTCCTTAGTCAAGGAGCATGAGGCAAGAACTAGATAGATCCACAAGGGGTTTCTTCTAATTCCAATATCAAGCCTAGGGTTTACAATGGAGGTAGGGGTCTATATATAGGCCAGCCACAAGTTCAGGGGTAATTCAGGCATTAAATTAGAGTTCTAGGCGAAGTAGAGGGGTACATGGGCCAGAGGGCCCAGCTAGGCTCGCAGGCCCATCACTTGGGCCGGACAGTCCGGGGCGAGTGAGCCGGACAGTCCGGCGTGGCCGGACACTCCGGGTCGAGTGGGCCGGACAGTCCGGGGTGGCCGGACACTCCGGGGAGTGTCCGGGCGGTGTCCGATTTGACCTTCTGAATGTCCACGCCAGGTCCGGGCTCGGCCAGGCTGGACACTCCGGCTGAGTCGGGTCGGACACTCCGGGGTGGCCGGACACTCCGGCTGTATTCGGGCGGACACTCCGGCGGCTTCAGCTCAGGTGTAGCTTCAGGGCTCGTGGGTCGACGCGGCGGGGGCTCGTACCTGATGATGCACAAAGTAGAGGTATGAAGTAGCACGCCATCCAAGGAGGTACCAAATTGGACGAAGAGAGGAGCGAGTTCACCTTAGCTTGCAGGAGTTTGGCTCGGGCACGAGTCATGGGTCCACTTGGGGGACTTGTTGGTGTAGATGTAGAAGCGTCCGTAGGACGGGCTGCATCAGCAGCGCTCCTATCATTGGTATTCTTACATTCTTTAATAAATTCATCAGTCATCTCAACATAACCATCTTCAATATCATAACTTTCACTAGACTCAGGTGAACTAACAGGTGTGGTAGTGTCTTCATTAGGAGTTTCGGTATTTCCTGCTACAGTTCTAGCAATCGTAGCATCTAGGAAAGGACCTAATGAACCACTCTTATCAAGTACAGTAGAAGCAGCATCATAAGCATCAGAAGTTTCAGATTCAGCGGTAGCAGCAGTGTGTGTAGCATGTGTATGTGGTGGTGGAAGGAACTCAAAACAGACGGTGAATCAAGAGCAGCAGAGGTGTTCAGAACCGTACCTCTTCTTGTAGTGGATGGTAAAATAGGAACTTTGCCATCACGAGACTTACCCATGATGGATGGATAGCAGCGAACAATAGAGAATCCAAGTGAACTTGATAAATAAAGCTATGCTCCCTAGCAACGACGCCAGAAAATAGTCTTGATGACCCACAAGTATAGGGGTGTATCGCAGTATTTTCGAGGGAAGTGAAACCCAATTTACTGATTCGACACAAGGGGAGCCAAAGAATATTTATAAGCCTTAACAATTGAGTTGTCAATTCAGCTGCACATGGAAACAATCTTGCTCACAGTAGTTTATCAGTAGCAACAGTTTTGTAGTAGGAATAGTAAAGTAACAACAGTAGTAAAGCAGAGACAGTAGTAACAAAAGCAGTAAACAGTGGGATTCGAGTGCGGTAGGCATTGGGATGGATGGACGGGAGTTGCATGGACAAGACAATTCACATAGCAATCAGAACATAGGGCAATTGCAGATAAATAAGATAAAGCATCCAAGTACTAGACAATCCTAGGCATGTGTTCCATATATAGTCATACGTGCTCGCAATGAGAACTTGCACAACATCTTTTGTCCTGCCAGCCCGTTTATTGCAGGGCCTCTAGGGAACTACTGGCAATTAAGGTGCTCCTTTTAATAGAGCACCGGAGCAAAGCATTAACACTCCGTGAACACATGTGATCCTCACATCAAAGCCATTCCCTTCCGGTTATCCCGATTTCTGTCACTTCGGGGCCATAGGTTCCGGACAACAATGTGCGTATACAACTTGTAGATAAGACCAAAAACAATACTATCATAATGAATCAATAACATGTTCAGATCTGAAATCATGGCACTCAGGCCCTAGTGACAAGCATTAAGCACAACAAGTCGCAACAAAGTCATAAAGCACTAATAAAAGATACTAGGCACCATGCCCTGACAATCTGATGCCATTATATGAACGATCTCATCCAATCCCTACCATCCCCATAGCCTACAGCGGGGGATTAAACACTCATAGATGCCAACAACTTTGTGGTACTTCACGACACGTGATCACACCTGAGCAAGCGACTACGACTCGCAATGATATGGGGTGGCCCGATCTTCTCAGCAAGCTCTTGTCGATGGTGATGGTGGATGATAGATAACTAGTGCGTAGCTATGATCTCTCCCGCTTGATCCCTGATGCAAATGCAACAGCTCTCGAACCTTGTAGGATATTCACAACACCACACTCTTGCGCATGCAGCCGTGACCACGAACGATAGTATGCAATCTACTATTTCCCAATGGAACAACAGATCACACTCAATTATAGTTGGCAGATTCGAACACAGGGTAATTCCAGATGTTCTATGAAAGAAACAACTCCAAAATATTTTAACGTGGTATTAACCCTAACTTGTGACGGCTACGGAGGTTTATACGAGGGCTGGGGCGTCCTCCCCTCTAAACGGGCCTAAAAATAGCCATAACTTGGCCCAAACTGACTCGGTTCGACTCAAACTGATACATACCGACCCATATATGGGTTCGGCCTTATTGGCATGCAGTCCAAACGTCGTGGAACACCTCAAACATGTAATTCTTGGTGCGCCATCTCTCTCTCTTGCTCATACGTGATTTTCTCATTGCCTCCTAGTGCGCATGCCTCCCGCTCCTCCCTCGCGCACTTGTTGATATTGGAAATCAGCGCTTGTCCTTCTTGCTGCAACTCTCCTCCTCCTCACGCAACGCTTGTGTTATCAATAAACCTGATCATACAAAGATGCATAGACTTAGGTAGTATAAACTTCTCATTAAATAAAACATCAGGTTCAATTAGGAATAAATTCACCTGATAGTCATTATTGATTTGACTCAATATTTCCTTCCAGTTCAGGCAGTCAGAATCATCATAATCCATGTATATATCCATGCTCTGATACCAAGATGATATGGGGTGGCCCGATCTTCTCAGCAAGCTCTTGTCGATGGTGATGGTGGTTGATAGATAACTAGTGCGTAGCTATGATCTCTCCCGCTCGATCCCTGATGCCAGTGCAACAGATCTCGAACCTTGTAGGATATTCACAACACCACACTCTTGCGCACGCAGCCGTGGCCACGAACGGTAGTATGCAATCTACTAATTCCCAATGGAACAACAGATCACACTCAATTATAGTTGGCAGATTCGAACACAGGGTAATTCCAGATGTTCTATGAAAGAAACAACTCCAAAATATTTTAACGTGGTATTAACCCTAACTTGTGACGGCTACGGAGGTTTATACGAGGGCTGGGGCGTCCTCCCCTCTAAACGGGCCTAAAAATAGCCATAACTTGGCCCAAACTGACTCGGTTCGACTCAAACTGATACATACCGACCCATATATGGGTTCGGCCTTATTGGCATGCAGTCCAAACGTCGTGGAACACCTCAAACATGTAATTCTTGGTGCGCCATCTCTCTCTCTTGCTCATACGTGATTTTCTCATTGCCTCCTAGTGCGCATGCCTCCCGCTCCTCCCTCGCGCACTTGTTGATATTGGAAATCAGCGTTTGTCCTTCTTGCTGCAACTCTCCTCCTCCTCACGTAACGCTTGTGTTATCAATAAACCTGATCATACAAAGATGCATAGACTTAGGTAGTATAAACTTCTCATTAAATAAAACATCAGGTTCAATTAGGAATAAATTCACCTGATAGTCATTATTGATTTGACTCAATATTTCCTTCCAGTTCAGGCAGTCAGAATCATCATAATCCATGTATATATCCATGCTCTGATACCAAGATGATATGGGGTGGCCCGATCTTCTCAGCAAGCTCTTGTCGATGGTGATGGTGGTTGATAGATAACTAGTGCGTAGCTATGATCTCTCCCGCTCGATCCCTGATGCCAGTGCAACAGATCTCGAACCTTGTAGGATATTCACAACACCACACTCTTGCGCACGCAGCCGTGGCCACGAACGGTAGTATGCAATCTACTAATTCCCAATGGAACAACAGATCACACTCAATTATAGTTGGCAGATTCGAACACAGGGTAATTCCAGAGGTTCTATGAAAGAAACAACTCCAAAATATTTTAACGTGGTCTTAACCCTAACTTGTGATGGCTATGGAGGTTTATATGAGGGCTGGGGCGTCCTCCCCTCCAAACGGGCCTAAAAACAGCCATAACTTGGCCCAAACTGACTCGGTTTTACTCAAACTGATACATACCGACCCATATATGGGTTCGGCCTTATTGGCACGCAGTCCAAACGTCGTGGAACACCTCAAACATGTAATTCTTGGTGCGCCATCTCTCTCTCTCTTGCTCATACGTGATTTCCTCATTGCCTCCTAGTGCGCATGCCTCCCGCTCCTCCCTCGCGCACTTGTTGATATTGGAAATCAGCGCTTGTCCTTCTTGCTGCAACTCTCCTCCTCCTCACGCAACGCTTGTGTTATCAATAAACCTGATCATACAAAGATGCATAGACTTAGGTAGTATAAACTTCTCATTAAATAAAACATCAGGTTCAATTAGGAATAAATTCACCTGATAGTCATTATTGATTTGACTCAATATTTCCTTCCAGTTCAGGCAGTCAGAATCATCATAATCCATGTATATATCCATGCTCTGATACCAAGATGATATGGGGTGGCCCGATCTTCTCAGCAAGCTCTTGTTGATGGTGATGGTGGTTGATAGATAACTAGTGCGTAGCTATGATCTCTCCCGCTCGATCCCTGATGCCAGTGCAACAGATCTCGAACCTTGTAGGATATTCACAACACCACACTCTTGCGCACGCAGCCGTGGCCACGAACGGTAGTATGCAATCTACTAATTCCCAATGGAACAACAGATCACACTCAATTATAGTTGGCAGATTCGAACACAGGGTAATTCCAGAGGTTCTATGAAAGAAACAACTCCAAAATATTTTAACGTGGTCTTAACCCTAACTTGTGACGGCTATGGAGGTTTATATGAGGGCTGGGGCGTCCTCCCCTCCAAACGGGCCTAAAAACAGCCATAACTTGGCCCAAACTGACTCGGTTCGACTCAAACTGATACATACCGACCCATATATGGGTTCGGCCTTATTGGCACGCAGTCCAAATGTCGTGGAACACCTCAAACATGTAATTCTTGGTGCGCCATCTCTCTCTCTCTTGCTCATACGTGATTTCCTCATTGCCTCCTAGTGCGCATGCCTCCCGCTCCTCCCTCGCGCACTTGTTGATATTGGAAATCAGCGCTTGTCCTTCTTGCTGCAACTCTCCTCCTCCTCCTCCTCCTCCTCCTCCTCCTCCTCGCGCAACGCTTGTGTTATCAATAAACCTGATCATACAAAGATGCATAGACTTAGGTAGTATAAAGTTCTCATTAAATAAAACATCAGGTTCAATTAGGAATAAATTCACCTGATAGTCATTATTGATTTGACTCAATATTTCCTTCCAGTTTAGGCAGTCAGAATCATCATAATCCATGTATATATCCTCATCACGCAAGACCATCTATCTACCAAACAACAGGTAATAGGAGGTGTCCAAGGCAATATAAAGGCTGCACGGAATATATCTGGTATGGAACACTAAAGCATCGCGACACAGATAGCAATAGATCAACAGGAGGAAATAAAGTCTATAAATGCAAAATAGGTAGAAAGGGGGAGAATGCTCGCCTAGGAAACACTGTCGAAGATTCACCGAAGATCGGGTCGACACTCGCATCAACTCATCGGCCTAATCCGTGAAGAAGCGAAACACTAGAAGAAAGACCGGATGCACTACTTAATACTACGGCAGAAGATCTGGCATTATTATTATATGATGCATGGCATGGCAAAGATGCGGTGCAATTAGGCAATATTAAGCAGAACCAGAGTCCCGACAATTAAATAGAGGGTTCAAGTTGTTTAGATACCCCGCACTTTAAATGTTGGCTTAACAAGGCAAAACATGGCATCGGTTCGCTACACGAATTTATATGGGGCCATTATAAGGCTAGAATAGCCCGCATATGGTCTCCATATTTAATTTAGGTAAATTGTCAAATTAGCCCCAAACACCCATAATATGCATGCGACATGAATAATTTAATATGCAACAAGATAGATATCATATATTATAAAAATATGGTCTCGGAAAAGGGGTCACACATAGGGGCTCCGCGATCTTGATTCCGAGGGTTCGACGGGGTTCGGGCTCGGCGAGATCGGTCTTCGGACTCCGAGATCGGTCTTCGGATCTGGGAAGAACTTGGCGTTCCGGGGGTTCGAGTTCCGGAGATCTCTAGGATCCAACTCAATCATCGGTGGTGGACTTCGTGCGGGTGTCGATGGTCTTCTAGTTGGCATCAGCTCAGAGGTAGATGATGTGGTAGCACATGCCCATAGGTGTCAAAGATGGTGATTCCCAACATACTGCAAGAAAAGGTTCCATGACCAATTAGCCATCGATCTGCATAGTGTGTTCCTAAACACACAAGACCCAATTCACTTCATGATCAGACACCACACCACCATACCAAGAAAAGAGCAACGTAGTCAAGCCGCTTCAGAGACACTTGACACGGGACAAGGGAGGGACGTGTTGGTCGGTATCTGACGGAGACAAGGAGAGGCGGCAGAAGGGAGCTGCGTATTACTAGGCAGATGTTGTGGACAACGGCGCACGGTCGAGGACGGGCATCAGGGACGCGAGCAAGGGGAGGAACGGGTCGAGCCCTAGGACAGACAGATGCAATCCGTGAAGAAGAAGCGACGAGGGGAGGCACGCGACAGCACTGCAGAGGTGGTCGTGGTGGTGGAGATTGGTCAGGGCAACGAGGGCGTGTTGGGAATATGCCCTAGAGGCAATCATGAATGATGATATTCCTGTGTATTCATAAGGTTATGGTCCATGTATGAACTGCTGATGTGTATCATCGAATATGTGATTTGATTGTAGAACTACATATTCATGTTGTTCATACTAATTGTCCTTGATCAATGAGGTTGTGTCGGACACACAACTTAGACCAATGTGAAAGTCGGCAGATGACTAGGTTCCACTTGTCATGGGCATGGAGATGCTATTCCGACTTACACGGATTCGGCTAAAGAGTTTAGCGAGTCGGACTGACCCATATTGAGATGCAACGAACAAGTCGTCATTTGCATGTCTCAATCAATGTAATCCTTAGACCTGATGTTATTGCACAATCCGAGTTGAGGATCTCCGACTTAGGTTCTGTCAAACGTTGTTCCGTCATTGGGCAGTTATAAAGGCGGAGTTCGGGTCGACTGAGAATCAAGTTGCGTGATGTGAATAAAGAAGACGGGATTTTTCCCCTCCATCCGGAGAGATATTCTCTGGGCCCCCTCGGAAGATATTGTTCAGAAAGCATGGCCATGCGCATCACGGTTAAGTGTTAACCGAGGCAACCGACTAAGAGTTAGTCGGATGAATCACTTATCTCGGATCGAGAAAGAGAGTCGGACTATTTAAGGGATGACGATCATTCTCCTATAGTCCGACAAGGTATATCGTGAGGCAAAAGGGACTCAGACAAAAGTCGCATTGGAAGGTATGTCGTCATGACTTATTGGTACTTGGGAGTTGGCACGTTTTGCTAGGAGCCGCTACCAACTGATCAATCACGAGTGAGACTCGGAATCATGTCCAGGTTACCATGAGCCTGTCGGGTCACACACTTAAGAGCGGGAGCAAGTTTGGGTTAGACCCAAGCAGGAAACCTATTTGGGTTGGACCCAAATAGATACATGGATTTAGTCAGCAAGTGAGACTTGCAGTGGCTAATATAGGCCTTTTTAGTGAATGGGCCACAAGTGAGTGGAGCCCACTTTCACTCCCTATATAAGCGGGGGCGCAGGTGCTTAGAGCATAAGGTTAGGTCACTCCATGTGTTGGAAACCCTAGCCCCAGTCCGTCCTGTCGCCGTCGTACCGGACCTAGCAGTCCATCGCCAGCGCTCCTCCTCGTACGTGTGGATACCGATGGAGGTGCTGTACGTTCAACACTTCGACGATCGTGAAAAAAGTACGGATCGTGGATCGTGGAACCGGAACCGATCGCGAGGACTGCACTGCATCAAGTGACGTGCTTCATCAATTCCGCAACTGCGCGTCTTATGGTAATCCTCGTGGCCTTCTACCTGAGCTGGATCTTGGGATCACCGCGTAGGGAAAAAGTTTTGTTTATCTCTACGTGGCTCAACAGTGGTATCAGAGCGTTAGCTTCTGGTTTTAGGCTCGAGATTGCGCAGATGTGATATGCGGTTGGCATTAGAGTTGATCTAATTGCAGTTTTGGTGGTCGATCTATGAGATAGATCGGTTTTGTACAAAGTTGATTGGCTCAACTGTACTCGGGGGAATGGATGATCTGGTTTCCGTGATCTAACTCTTAAGGTCGTGGAACGACATACCCCTACCGATCGGTTTCCGCCATCGGGGTAGACTGTGACACGTAAACCCGGATGCGGTGATCGAAGATCAAAGGGTTTGATCGAACTGGAGTCCGGATCGGATTTGGGTAAAATTGTTTTATCCGATGATGAAATCCATGTCCGGAATGCAGATGAGATCTGCGTTTTTCGGAAAAATCCATGCCCGCACCCGCGAGGGGCACTACTCCTTCGATCCCCGCCCGCTATCCGGCTAGCGGGACCGCCGGCTTCGCCCTGTCGTAGCGCCTTAGATGTCGTTGCGAGTTTCACAACGCCGGTAGATATCGTATCTATGCATAACTTGTTTTTGCAGGATGATGTTTTGAATGGTATGGCTTATGTGCATGTGATGTGTGTAATCCATACGTGATCTGCGTATCACGGATTTTGTCAGCCGGTTGGAGCCTAGGTGCTGTCATCTTATTGTATAACGGCCTGCGTGTCGGATTCTCTGTGTAATTTGGATTACTAGCTAGTGTAGCTGTTTGGAGAATCCAGATAGCATGCAAGTCGGTGTACAAGTCGGCTACATGGTGTAAGACGGCACGTGACAAGAGTTGACACGAGTCGGATTACAGGCTTTATGGAGATGGAGATCGCCATGAAGAGAGCCATACCATTTCACATTATAATTGCTTTATTTTGTGTTATTGTTATGTCTCTGTTTTACCTCTATTAGGTAGTTGGTAGAAAGTAATCCCTCAAAGAAGGTCTAGTCGGTTTCCCCGCCAGTGCTGCACCATCACAAGTAGGACATTTTTGGTAGTGGGCTCATAAAATTGAGGTGCTATCAATTCTTTCCGATTAGGTGGGTTCGAGTCAGACTCTTACAGCGGAAGCACTTGGTAATCTAGATAGGTCTATCACAATGGTTGTGGACTTGGGGAAAAGTCGGATGGGAGCCGGGGCATGTGATGCCACCCATCCAACATGAGTCGTATGAGATACGATTGACAAGGAGTTGTCTACCTAGATCACTTGACGGCTAGCGGTGATGCTAAAGCTCACTAGTCGACTTGCTTATTTAGGGTCTTGAATCACTAAGTAACCATCGGAGGGGTGTTGGTTCTAGTGGGAGCATAAATATTAAAGTGTTTAATATGCTTGCTCTTTATGGATACATGTCTTAAGTGTTTTGCATATTTTCTGTTGTAGATCAATGGCACCTAGCAGTCTTCCTCAGATTTCCGGTTTTGCTTTGAGAACCATCTTAGAGAAAGATAAGCTGAATGGAACTAATTTCACCAACTGGTATCGTAATCTGAGAATTGTTCTCAAACAAGAAAAAAGGGATCGTGTCCTAGACAACCCACTTCCAGCTGAGCCGGATGAGAATGCGACTGTCGCAGCCACCAATGCCTACCGTCGGATTTGTGATGAATCCACAGAGATTAGCTGTCTTATGATTGCTCACATGGAACCGGACTTGCAGCAGCAGTTCGAGAATGTTCAGGCCTACGATATGATCGAAAGCCTCAAAAGTATGTTCCAGGCTCAGGCAAAGACTGAGAGGTATCAAGTCTCTCAGGCTTTGTTGAGCTGCAAGCTTAAGGATGGCGATCCACTGAGTCCGCATGTGATCAAGATGGTTGGTTACGTGCAGTCTCTGGAAAGACTTGGCTACCCCATAAGCGAAGAGTTCGCTACAAACATAATTCTGAACTCTCTTCCTAGTGCATGTGGTTAGTTCATATCGAACTACCACATGCATAGTATGGATAAGAAGCTCACTGAATTACACGGGATGCTCAAGAAGGCTGAGGCGGATCTCAAGAAAGGTGCCAGTCAAGTGTTGATGGTACAAAACAAGGCTAAGTTCAAGAAGAGTTCTTGGACTAAGAAGAAGAAGGCAAAGTCAGGAGGTAAGGCGGAGGACCCAGTCCAAAGCGCTTCCTCAGGGACTAAGCCATCTCCTACAGCCGGATCCACTTGCTTCTACTGCAAGTCCGATGGCCATTGGAAGAGGAATTACAGCAAGTATCTTGCTGATAAAGCCAAGAGCGAAGGTGTGACTTCCGGCTCAGGTACGCTTGTTTGCAATGTTATAGACATTTATCTTGCTGATGCACCTGGTAGTTCTTGGGTATATGATACCGGATCAGTCATTCACATCTGCAACTCGTTGCAGGGACTGGTAAGAACTAGGAGCGTTGCAAGAGGCGAGGTTGACATTAGAGTCGGAAACAAAGCGAGAGTCGCTGATATGGGGTGGCCCGATCTTCTCAGTAAGCGGATGGCGATGATAATGGTGGATGATAGATAACTAGTGCGTAGCTATGATCTCTCCCGCTCGATCCCTGATGCCAGTGCAACTGATCTCGAACCTTGTAGGATATTCACAACACCACACTCTTGCGCACGCAGCCGTGACCACGAACGGTAGTATGCAATCTACTAATTCCCAATGGAACAACAGATCACACTCAATTATAGTAGGTAGATTCGAACACAGGGTAATTCTAGAGGTTCTATGAAAGAAACAACTCCAAAATATTTTAACGTGGTCTTAACCCTAACTTGTGATGGCTATGGAGGTTTATATGAGGGCTGGGGCGTCCTCCCCTCCAAACGGGCCTAAAAACAGCCATAACTTGGCCCAAACTAAAGCTATATCGCCCCCATCTATTTAAGGGTCTAAGAGGCGGCGGCCTAAGGGTGGATCCGAGTTGGTCCCACCCACCTATGGATACAAACCGACCCAACTTGGGGTTCGGTCAAACTGGCTCTGCCGTGGCAGAGCTGTAGTCGCTTTCTCTGCCGCGGCAGCCTGCCGTGGCAGAGTAGGACTCGGTTTTCCTGCCACGACAGCCTGCCGTGGCAGAGAAACGACGCTTTTCTCTGTCGCGGCAAAGAACATCCTCCTCTTGTTGATCTCCGTCTTGGATAGCTCCTTGCGCTTCCTCCCTCTCCTCCCTCGCGCATTCTCTATTGATCAACACGCCTTGTTCCATTAGCTCCTCGCTCCGTGCTTCACCTTCTTCTCCTAAGTACCTGATCATGCAATAATTCAAAGACTTAGGTAATATAAAATTCTCATTAATTAAAACACCAGGTTCATTAAGAAACAAGTTCACCTGTTGTTCTAGTAGCTTGGCACGAGCTCTTGTGATTGGTCCAATCCTTATCTCATTGGATTGATCCTTCTTTGCAATTGGCACATCTTCATTAGCAATTGGGATAGGAGATAGTGGAATAGTATGGATGTCCTCATCATCTCCCCCCCTTCAAAAGGCGTCGACCCCGACGCTCAAAGGTCTTCTCTAGCATATGGTGATAAATCAGCAACGTTGAAGCTGTTGCTAGCACCACCAAACTCCTCAATAGGTATATCAACTGAGTAGGCATTATCATTAATTTTGGCTAGTACTTTGTAAGGACCAACACCACGTGGCTTCAACTTGGACTTGCGAAGTAGTGGAAATCTGTCCTTGCGTAAATGCACCCAAACCATATCTCCAGGCTCGAACAACACTTCTTTTCTTGCTTGATTCCTTGCAGCAGCAATGTTCTTGCCTTCTCAATAGCCTCTCGAGTCTTCTCATGTATTTTCTTCACATAATCAGCACGTTTTGATGCCTCCATATCAACTCTCTCATGTAATGGCAGAGGCAACATATCAAGTGGCGTCAATGGCTTGAAACCATACACCACCTCAAAAGGACAAAGCTGAGTAGTTGAATGCACAGCCCTATTGTAAGCAAACTCAACATGTGGCAAACACTCTTCCCACTCCCGCATATTCTTTTTAATCATGGTCCTTAGTAGCTGTGACAATGTTCTATTCACCACCTCCGTTTGATCATCTATTTGGGGATGACATGTAGTACTGAACAGCAACTTCGTTCCTAGCTTCCCCCATAAGGTCTTCCAAAAGTAGCTCATGAACTTCACATCACGGTCAGAAACAATCGTCTTTGGAACTCCATGTAATCTCACGATGTCCCTGAAAAATAGGTTAGCAACATGCGACGCATCGTCGCTTTTGTGGCAGGCAATAAAATGAGCCACTTAGAGAACCTATCCACTACCACAAATATAGAATCATGACCTATCTGAGTTTTAGGTAGACCTAGCACAAAATCCATACTAATGTCTTCCCATGGAGTAGTAGGTGCAGAGAGAGGTGTATACAAACCGTGAGGCTTCAGCTTGGATTTCGACTTGTGGCAAGTAATGCATCTGCTCACAAATCTGTACACATCACGCCTCATCTTGGGCCAACAAAAATGATCAGCAAGCATGAGAAATGTCTTCTCATGCCCAAAGTGACCCATCAAACCACCAACATGTGATTCCTGCACTAAGAACAAATGCAACGACGATTCTGGAATACATAGTTTGTTAGCTCGAAACAAATATCCATCATGAATATGATACTTATCCCATGTGTTTCTAAGAGCACACAAACGATATGGTTCAGCAAAATCATGGTTAGTTGCATAAAGTGCACAAATAGCTTCTAATCCAGGAATTTTAACATCAAGATTGGTTAAGAGCATGTTCTTCCTAGATAGAGCATCGGCAACAACGTTCTCTTTTCCCTTCTTATAGTTAATGATGTAAGGAAAAGACTTAATGAACTCAACCCATTTAGCTAATCTTCTATGCAAGTTTGATTGAGCTTTCAAATATTTCAATGCTTCATGATCAGAATGTATGATGAATTCCTTTGGCCACAAATAATGTTGCCAAACTTCAAGTACTCTCACAAGTGCATACAATTCTTTATCATAGATTGAATAATTCAAACGAGCACCAGTCAATTTCTCAGAAAAATAAGCTATAGGCCGACCCTCTTGCATCAAAACGCCACCTATGCCTATACCACTAGCATCACATTCAACTTCAAATTGCTTCGCAAAATCAGGTAATGCAAGCAATGGTGCAGAAGTAAGCAAACGTTTCAATGTATCAAAAGCAATGTCTTGGGCCGCGCCCCAAATAAAAGGAACACCTTTCTTTGTCAAATCATTTAAAGGTGCAGCAATGGTGCTAAAATCTTTCACAAAGCACCCATAGAAACCAGCGAGACCGTGGAAACTACGCACTTGACTAACATTCATTGGAGTAGGCCAATTCTGAATTGATTCAATTTTAGATTGATCAACCTCTACTCCATGCTTAGAAACAACAAATCCTAGGAATATGACCTTACCTTTTGCAAATGTACACTTCTCAAGATTAGCATACAGTTTATTATCACGTAACACTTGCAAAACTTGTCTAATATGAGTGCAATGTTCAGATTCGGTATGGCTGTATATGAGTATATCATCAAAGTAAACAACCACGAAACGACCAATAAACTCTCTCAAAACATGATTCATCAAACGCATGAAGGTACTAGGTGCATTAGTAAGACCAAACGGCATAACCACTCATACAAACCGAATTTAGTTTTGAAACCAGTTTTCCATTCATCCCCTTCTTTCATCCTAATTTGATGATAACCACTACGCAAGTCAATTTTAGAGAAAACAGCAGCACCACTCAATTCATCTAGCATATCCTCTAAGCGTGGAATAGGATGTCGATACCGAATAGTGATGTTATTAATCGCTCTACAGTCAACACACATGCGCCATGTACCATCTTTCTTAGGAACTAAAATAACATGAAGGAGCACAAGGGCTAAGAGAAACACGAATGTACCCTTTATCCAGCAACGCTTGTACTTGCTTCTGAATTTCCTTAGTTTCATCGGGATTAGTCCTGTAGGCTGCACGGTTGGGAAGTGTGGCGCCAGGAATTAAGTCCACTTGATGTTCTATACCACGCAAGGGAGGTAAGCCTACGGGTACATCTTATGGAAACACATCCCCAAAGTCCTACAAAACAGAAGACACACCAAGAGAAATAGGGGTCATGTCGTTAGAAACCAATACCTCGCCCTTGTACATGAGCACAAGTGGCATGGCTGTAGGATCCTCACGAAACTCTCTCATATCTTCCTTAGTGGCTAATATCAATAAACCAGGCACTCTCTCACTTTTCGTTATATCACTCAATTTAGGCTCAATTACATCAGGAACAGCTGTCACGCAATCTCGCCGAGTGGTAGTATCTTCCTTCAAATTCACCTCTATCTTCTGGCGAGAATCATTCACAATTTCTTGTGGTGTCATTGGCTGCATAGTAATCTTTTCCCTTTGAATTCCAAGTGATATGTATTGGCTCGGCCATTGTGTTGCACATTGCGATCATAGAGCCATGGCTGACCCAATAGTAGGTGACAAACAGTCATAGGAACCACATCAAAATCAATAGAATCTTTGTATGGCCCTATTTGAAAGTGCACATGTACCATATGATTTACCTTCATCTCACCATTGTTGCTCAACCATTGTATGTAGTATGTCTTGGGATGAGGTAAGTATGTCAAATTCAGTTTGGCACATAATTCCTTACTTGCAAGATTTCGGCAGCTACCTCCATCAATAATGACCTTGCAAGCTTTATTTGGTCCAACTAGAGCTTTTGTTTGGAACAAGTTGCAACGCTGGGATTCCTCAACCGGTTGCACACTAAGTACACGTGAAGACACGACAATAGTTGGTGCACGCTCAGCATATGCATCAGCACCATCCTTGCCATCATCAATATCATCATCAGTAGCTTCATCTCCACTTTCTACTTCACCTTGTTCATTAACAAACATAACCTTGCTGTTTGGACAATCCTTCTTGTAGTGACCACTACCCTCCACAAGTATGGCACACCACATCACGAGTACGTGCAGTAGACATGTTGGAACCCGAGCTAGCAGTAGGAGCAGCGGGTTTCCGAGCATTAGAACCAAAAGAAGGTGTACTTGCTGGTTTGGCCGATGGTGTAAGGGGAGCAGCAGCTGGTGGCGTGACTGAAGGAGGAATAGATCTGGCCGAAAATCTGCTGGAGGATGGAAAACGAGCGCGTGACTTCGCCTCTTCTGTCAACTGGGATTCGGCCTCTCTAGCATGGTGCAATAGCTCATTCATGGTCTCATACTTGTGATGACGAACAATGCTCTTGATTGGTAACTTCAAATTGTTTAGGAATCGCTGCATGGTCATCTCAATGGACTCACGAATTCTAGCACGCTGCATAAGCATCTCCATCTCCATGTAGTACTCATCAACTGTCATGGTGCCTTGCTTCAGCTGCGTCAATTTATCAAAAACTGATCGCAAGTAGTTGGTTGGTACGAAACGAGCTTTCATGATTTGCTTCATCTCGCGCCAATCCATCACCGGAAGTTCATTGTCCTCCCTCTTATGTTGCACAAGAGCATCCCACCAACGCAAAGCATAACCATCAAATTCAGATGCTGCAAGCTTGACCTTCTTGTCTTCTGGATAGTCAAATAAGCGCCAGAGATTCTCAATCTTCAACTCCCATGTGAGGTAATCTTCAGGATCAATGGAACCATCAAACTTAGGGATCAAAAACTTTGGCTTGCCCAAACCATCATCTGCAGCTTGGTTGGGAACACGTTGAGCACGCCCAAGATGGGAAAATCCACGGCCATGAACAGGTGCATGGGCAGGGGCATGGGCATGGGGAATTGCACGTCCCCTGCCAACATGTGGAGCAGCATCCATAGCGCTACCCTCATCGAAATCATCAAAAGCATCATCATGTTGAGGATCTTCCCTTCTATGTCAGGCGGCTGTCAAACCCTCAATGGACTGTTGCAAAGCGGTGACATTGACATTGAGCGTAGCCACTTGCGTTTGAATAGTATCAACCATTCCAACATGCTGATCCAATCTCATATTCATATCCTGGAGATTCTTGTCAATGGCATCTGTCGTGTTAGTAAACACACGTGTTAAGTGGGACTTCAAAGCCTCATAGTCACGCCAATTAACAAGTTCCTCATCCTTCTTTTTCTGCATCACAACATCATTATCACTAGAAGACATGATTAGTAGGTTAGTGCGCAAAATTCAAAATCTGTATGGTGGAACTCTCATAGCTCACTCACAACTAATAAGAAAGGAGATCTTACCGTTCCAAAGTGAATAGAGATGCTATACCAAACGAAATCAAAAACTGATGCACTGATGTGATGAAGTGAATATCAAAGGTATAGAGAACGATCACAGGCACACAGGGTATTTATGGTGGAGCTGTAGGTATGGTATCCTAACTACACCGCAAACAAGTCCTAGTGCTGATCGTACAAATACCCAAGACAACACACACGTGGAGAAAAACGTGGCAATGCAACTATGAAGGGTGTTGCACTATGCTCGAGAGACACTAGCAAAGCTCAAAGTAAACAGGCACAAGATTGCTCCATCTACCGGTGCACAAAGATATCACTAGGCCTCTTGCTCAAATTCTCTTTTTCCACAGTTTTTTTTCTTTTGTATAGCTTTTCTTTTGCTATCTTGCTCTGTTTTTTTATAGATAACACACGGCCAATTTATAAAGTACGGCACCAAAATCCTAAGAGCAGCCTGTAGGAGCGGAAACTAGTCTCAATAGGCAAGTTCCTACACCTATGTAGTAGATTGGCTGTGGCTAAGGGTTTTGGAAAAGTGCAAATCGATCACACTTTGTGGTTATGGTGTCGTGGCAGAAAAACAGCTCAAAATCCTATCGTGGCAGAACAAATCCTGCCGTGGCAGAGAAAGACGCTGAAATCCTGCCGTGGCAGACTCGGTAACTTGGTAACTCAATAAGTCCTACCGTGGCAGACTTGGTAACTTGGAAAGTATATTTTTTTTTGTTAATTCCGACTCGGCCAAGAGTAGATGACTAGGACTCTTAGAGTAGATCGGATCTGACGTGATGGTGGCGGAAAACAATGGTGGAAAACGACTAACAACAAAGAGAAAACAAATCTACGAAGAACAGATCTAGATCTAAACTAAAGGATGAACACGACCAGCAACTATTACTCGTCTACGATGTAATCTAGTCTATGACAACTCTTTTTTTGTGGGGCTTTTTCTGTATAGGACTAAAAAACACTCTCTAATCTATGGATGGATTGCAGATTGCTTACCGAGGCAACGAGGAAATCTGATACCAAGATGATATGGGGTGGCCCGATCTTCTCAGTAAGCGGATGGCGATGATGATGATAGATGATAGATAACTAGCGCGTAGCTATGATCTCTCCCGCTCGATCCCTGAAGCCAGTGCAACAGATCTCGAACCTTGTAGGATATTAAAAACACCACACTCTTGCGCACGCAGCCGTGACCACGAATGGTAGTATGCAATCTACTAATTCCCAATGGACCAAGATGGGCAAACCCACGACCATGAGCAGGTGCATGGACAGGGGGAATAGCACGTCCCCTGACAACATGTGGAGCAGCATCAACAGCGCTACCCTCATCGAAATCATCAAAGGCATCATCATGTTGAGGATCTTCCCTGATATGTAAGGCGGCTGTCAAACCCTCAACGGACTGCTGCAAAGCGGTGACATTGACATTGAGCGTAGCCACTTGCGTTTGGATAGTATCAACCGTCCCAACATGCTGATCCAATCTCATATTCATATCTTGGAGATTCTTGTCAATGGCATCTGTCGTATTAGTAAACACACGTGTCAAGTGGGATTTCAAAGCCTCATATTCACGCCAATTGACGAGCTCCTCATCCTTCTTTTTCTGCAACACAACATCATCATCACTAGTAGACATGATTAGTAGGTTAGTGCAAAAATCAGAATTTGTATGGTGGAAACTCTCACAACTAATAAGAAAGGAGATCTTACCGTTCCAAAGTGAATAGAGATGTTCTACCAAACGAAATCAAAGACTAATGCACTTGATGTGATGAAGTGAATATCAAAGGTATAGAGAACGATCACAGGACACACAGGTTATGTAAAGGTGGAGCTATAGGTATGGTATCCTATCTACACCGCAAACAAGTCCTAGTGCTGATCGTACAAATACCCAATAAACACACACAGTGGAGATAAACGTGGCAAAGCAACTTATGAAAAGGAATATTGCAATGCACAAGAGAGACGCTAGTAATAGCTCAAATAGAACAGGCACAAGATTGCTCAATCTACTAGTGCTATACACAACAAGGCCTCCAATATTGCACACTTCGATATCTCTTTTTTTTAGGCTTGTAGCTCTTTCTCTCTGTTTTTTTAATACTGATTTTCTTTTCTTTTCTCTTTTTTTTTGATTTTTCAACTACATTACTCAATGCAAACGAGTACAGCAGCGTACAACAGAACTGGGCCGGATAGTCCGGTTGGTATGCGCCGGAGACTCCGGTTGGACCGGATAGTCCGGTGTGATTCAACCGGATAGTCCGGTTTTGCCTGTTGAAAATTTCTGCTCTTCAAAAACCTAATGAGCAGCCTGTCGGAGCAAAGCAACTAGTCTCGTGGGTACGTTCCTAGGCACAGATGCTGTAGATAGGCTGTGTCTATGGTATGCAAAAAAAAGTACGCTATGTGGACTCGGAAAAAACGATAAAGACTTGCTGAAACGGTAACGGTGGGAACAGCGGAAAACAAGCTCAAACCCTAAAACTAGACACAAACAGGAACTAGACTCCTTCGAGGAAAACCTGCAGATCGGATCTACGAGAAGATACAATCAGCAACTAAAACTTGAAAACGATGCAATCTAGTCTATGGCAAATCTTTTTGTAAGGCTTTTTCTTTATAGGATGGATTTGTGGATGCTTACCGAGGCAACACTGGAAATCTAATACCAAGATGATATGGGGTGGCCTGATCTTCTCAGTAAGCGGATGGCGATGATGATGGTAGATGGTAGATAACTAGTGCGTAGCTATGATCTCTCCCGCTCGATCCCTGATGCCAGTGCAACAGATCTCGAACCTTGTAGGATATTCACAACACCACACTCTTGCGCACGCAGCCGTGACCACGAACGGTAGTATGCAATCTACTAATTCCCAATGGAACAACAGATCACACTCAATTATAGTTGGTAGATTCGAACACAGGGTAATTCCAGAGGTTCTATGAAAGAAACAACTCCAAAATATTTTAACGTGGTCTGAAAACTAAAGCTATAGAGCCCCCATCTATTTAAGGGTCTAAGAGGCGGCGGCCTAAGGGTGGATCCGAGTTGGTCCCACCCACCTATGGATACAAACCGACCCAACATGGGGTTCGTCAAACTGGCTCTGCCATGGCAGAGTTGTAGTCGCTTTCACTGCCGCGGCAGCCTGCCGTGGCAGAGAAACGACGCTTTTCTCTGTCGCGGCAAAGAACATCCTCCTCTTGTTGATCTCCGCCTTGGACAGCTCCTTGCGCTTCCTCCCTCTCCTCCCTCGCGCATTCTCCATTGATCAACACGCCTTGTTCCATTAGCTCCTCGCTCCGTGCTTCACCTTCTTCTCCTAAGTACCTTATCATGCAATAATTCAAAGACTTAGGTAATATAAAATTCTCATTAATTAAAACACCAGGTTCATTAAGAAACAAGTTCACCTGTTGTTCTAGTAGCTTGGCACGAGCTCTTGTGATTGGTCCAATCCTTATCTCATTGGATTGATCCTTCTTTGCAATTGGAACATCTTCATTAGCAATTGGGATAGGAGATAGTGGAATAGTATGGATGTCCTCATCAGTCGCTGCGTTGGAAGTCGGCAAAATGCAACTTCATTTACCTTCTGGATTCATAATGGAGCTAAATAATTGTTATTATGTTCCACTGCTTAGTCGAAACATCATTTCTGCCTCATGTTTGATGAGGCAGGGCTATGAGTCGAAAACTAAGAATAATGGTTGTTCTTTATATTTGAATGATATGTTTCATGGCTTTGCGCCCGTCCGGGACGGGTTATTTATTTTGAATCTTGATAGTGAACCTGTCTATAACATAAATGTGAAAAGGTTAAAACCAAATGATCTGAATATGACTTACTTTTGGCATTGTCGGCTTGGTCATATAAGTTGGAAACGCATGGAGAAGCTCCATGATGATGGAATCCTAACTTCGTTCGACTTGGAGTCGTTCGAGACATGCGAATCCTGCCTTCTCGGCAAGATGACCAAGACACCTTTTACAAAGAGTTGTGAAAGGGCGTCCGACTTATTGGGACTACTACAGAGTGATGTATGTGGCCCAATGAGCACGACAGCCAGAGGTGGTTATGAGTACTTCATTACCTTCACTGATGATTTGAGTAGATATGGATATATCTACTTGATGAAACATAAGTCGGAAGCCTTTGAAAAGTTCAAGGAATTCCAGAATGAGGTACAAAATCAACTTGGCAAGAAAATAAAGTTTCATCGGTCGGACCGAGGAGGCGAGTACATGAGCCATGAGTTTGATGACCATCTAAAGAGTTGTGGAATAGTTCCCTAGCTCACTCCTCCAGGAACGCCGCAGAGAAACGGTGTTTCGGAAAGGAGGAATCGGACCTTGTTGGACATGGTACGGTCAATGATGAGTCGGATAGATCTGCCTTTATCATTTTGGGGTTATTGTCTAGAAACTGCAGCGTTCACACTAAACAGAGTACCATCAAAGTCGGTAGAGAAGACACAGCATGAGATGTGGACTGGCAAGAAGCCGAGTTTGTCTTTTCTTAAGATTTGGGGTTGTGAAGCTTTTGTCAAGCGACTTCAGTCAGACAAGCTTACAGCTAAGTCGGATAAGTGTATTTTCATGGGGTATCCGAGGGAAACCTTAGGTTACTACTTCTACAACCGAGAAGAGGGCAAAGTGTTTGTCGCTCGAAACGGTGTCTTCCTTGAGAAAGAGTTTCTCAGTCGGGGAGTCAGTGGGAGTACGGTGCATCTCGAAGAAATTCGAGAGATGCCAGCTAGCAGCGAGTCGACAAAAGCCTTAGAGGTTGAGCCGGACGTGGTACCTGAGCCGGAAACTGCATCGACACTGCGAAGATCGGCCAGATTGCGAAGTGTTCGTGATGTATTGCTGTTAGACAGTGATGAGCCGACAACTTATTCGGAAGCGATGGGGGGTTCTGATTCCGAGTCATGGCTTGGAGCCATGAGATGCGAGTTAAAGTCCATGGATGAAAATCAAGTTTGGAACTTGGTTGATCTGCCAGACGGTGCAAGACCCGTCGAGTGCAAATGGGTCTTTAAGAAGAAAACTGATATGGATGGAAATGTTTCTATCTATAAAGCACGGCTTGTCGCGAAGGGGTTCCGACAAGTTCAAGGAGTTGACTACGATGAGACTTTCTCTCCTGTAGCGATGCTTAAATCTATTCGGATCATGTTAGCTATATCAGCCTATTTCGACTATGAGATATGGCAGATGGATGTCAAGACGGCTTTCCTTAATGGAAATTTAACCGAGGACGTGTATATGATACAACCCGAGGGTTTTGTCGATCCGGCTAATGCTGACAAGGTATGCAAACTTTGGAAATTCATTTTATGGGTTGAAGCAAGCATCTCAGAGTTGGAACATTCGCTTTGATGAGGTAGTCAAATCGTTTGGCTTCATCAAGAGCAATCTGATTCTTGTTTATACAAGAAGTTTAGTGGGAGCAAAGTGAACTTTCTGGTCTTATATGTGGATGACATATTACTGATTGGAAATGATGTCTAGATGTTGCAAGAGACCAAGGAATCATTGGAAAAGAGTTTTTCGATGAAAGACTTGGGTGAGGCGACTTACATACTAGGAATCCGGATCTATAGAGATAGATCAAGGCGGCTCATTGGATTGAGTTAGAGTACATATTTGGACAAAGTGTTGAAGAAGTTCAACATGGAATCGTCTTAGAAGGGGTTCTTACCGATGTCCCATGGCATAAAACTTAGCAAGACTCAATGTCCTTCGACAACTGATGAGCGAAGTCGGATGAGTGCGATTCCGTATGCTTCTGCAATCGGATCCATCATGTACGCTATAATTTGTACTAGGCCGGATGTTTCCTATGCTCTAAGTGTTGTGAGCAGATACCAAGCTGACCCTGGAGAGATCCACTAGGCAGCGGCTAAAAATATCCTCAAGTACTTGAGAAGGACTAAGGATATGTTCCTGGTTTATGGAGGTGAGGATGAACTCAGTGTAAAGGGTTACACGGATGCGAGTTATCTCACTGACTCGGATGATTCTCGTTCGCAATCCGGATATGTGTTTGTGATAAACGGAGGGGCTGTGAGCTGGAAAAGTTCCAAGCAAGAAACGGTGTCTGTGTCTACGATAGAGGCTAAGTATATTGCTGCCTCGGAGGTGGCAAAGGAAGCCGTTTGGATGAGGAATTTCATCATGGATCTTGGTGTGGTTCAGGTCTCGTCCAATCCGTTAGACGTGTATTGTGACAACAATGGTGCTATTGCACAAGCCAAGGAACCTAGACAACACCAGGAGAACAAACATATACTCATGCGGTACCACCTTATTCGCCAGTTCGTGGATCAAGGTGATGTCAAGTTATGCAAGGTACACATGGATGCAAACATTGCGGATCCGTTGACAAAGACACTTCCACAGCCGAAGCATGAGGCGCACCTGAGAGCAATGGGCATTAGATGCCTAGACATGTGATGTCGGAAGATTGACTCTAGTGCAAGTGGGAGACTGTTGGGAATATGCCCTAGAGGCAATCATGAATGATGATATTCCTGTGTATTCATAAGGTTATGGTCCATGTATGAACTACTGATATGTATCATCGAATATGTGATTTGATTGTGGAACTACATATTCATGTTGTTCATACTAATTGTCCTTGGTCATTGAGGTTGTGCCGGACACACAACTTAGACCAATGTGAAAGTCGGCAGATGACTAGGTTCCACTTGTCATGGGCATGGAGATGCTATTCCGACTTACACGGATTCGACTAAAGAGTTTAGCGAGTCGGACTGACCCATATTGAGATGCAACGAACAAGTCGTCATTTGCATGTCTCAATCAATGTAATCCTTAGACCTGAGGTTATTGCACAATCCGAGTTGAGGATCTCCGACTTAGGTTCTGTCAAATGCTCTTCCGTCATTGGGCAGTTATAAAGGCGGAGTTCGAGTCGACTGAGAATCAAGCTGCGTGATGTGAATAACCAAGACGGGATTTTGCCCCTCCATCCAGAGAGATATTCTCTGGGCCCTCTCGGAAGATATGTTTCGGAAAGCATGGCCATGCGCATCTCGGATTAAATGTTAACCGAGGCTGCAGACTAAGAGTTAGTCGGATGAATCACTTATCTCGGATCGAGAAAGAGAGTCGGACTATTTAAGGGATGACGATCATTCGCCTATAGTCCGACAAGCTATATCGTGAGGCAAAAGGGACTCAGACGAAAGTCGCATTGGAATGTATGTCGTCATGACTTATTGGTACTTGGGAGTTGGCACGTTCTGCTAGGAGCCGCTACCAATTGATCGATCATGAGTGAGACTCGGAATCGTGTCCGGGTTACCATGAGCCTGTCGCGTCACACACTAAAGAGCGGGAGCAAGTTTGGGTTAGACCCAAACAGGAAACCTATTTGGGTTGGACCCAAATAGAGACATGGACTTAGTCAGCAAGTGAGACTTGTAGTGGCTAATATAGGCCTTTTTAGTGATTGGGCCACAAGTGAGTGGAGCCCACTTTCACTCCCTATATAAGCTGGAGCGCAGGTGCTTAGAGCATAAGGTTAGGTCACTCCATGTGCTGGAAACCCTAGCCCCAGTCCGTCCTGTCGCCGCCATACCAGATCTAGCAGTCCATCACCGACGCTCCTCCTCGTACGTGTGGATACCGGCGGAGGTGTTGTATGTTCAGCACTTCGACGATCGTGAAGTACGGATCGTGGATCATGGAACCGGAACAGATCGCGAGGACTGCACTGCATCAAGCGACGTGCTTCATCAATTCCGCAACTGCGCGTCTAGTGGTAATCCTCATGGCCTTCTACCTGAGCTGGATCTTGGGATCACCGCGTAGGGAAAAAGTTTTTATTTATCTCTACGTGGCCCAACAGTGCCGTACACACAACTTAGACCAATGTGAAAGTCAGCAGATGACTAGGTTCCACTTGTCATGGGCATGGAGATGCTATTCCTACTTACACGGATTCGGCTAAAGAGTTTAGCGAGTCAGACTGACCCATATTGGGATGCAACGAACAAGTTGTCATTTGCATGTCTCAATCAATGTAATCTTTAGACCTGAGGTTATTGCACAATCCGAGTTGAGGATCTCTGACTTAGGTTCTGTCAAACGCTGTTCCGTCATTGGGCAGTTATAAAGGCGGAGTTCGGGTCGACTGAGAATCAAGCTGCGTGATGTGAATAACCAAGACGGGATTTTGCCCCTCCATCCAGAGAGATATTCTATGGGCCCTCTCGGAAGATATGTTTCGGAAAGCATGGCCATGCGCATCTCGGATTAAATGTTAACCGAGGCTGCAGACTAAGAGTTAGTCGGATGAATCACTTATCTCGGATCGAGAAAGAGAGTCGGACTATTTAAGGGATGACGATCATTCGCCTATAGTCCGACAAGCTATATCGTGAGGCAAAAGGGACTCAGACGAAAGTCGCATTGGAATGTATGTCGTCATGACTTATTGGTACTTGGGAGTTGGCACGTTCTGCTAGGAGCCGCTACCAACTAATCGATCATGAGTGAGACTCGGAATCGTGTCCGGGTTACCATGAGCCTGTCGGGTCACACACTTAAGAGCGGGAGCAAGTTTGGGTTAGACCCAAGCAGGAAACCTATTTGGGTTGGACCTAAATAGAGACATGGACTTAGTCAGCAACTGAGACTTGCAGTGGCTAATATAGGCCTTTTTAGTGAATGGGCCACAAGTGAGTGGAGCCCACTTTCACTCCCTATATAAGCTAGGGCGCAGGTGCTTAGAGCATAAGGTTAGGTCACTCCATGTGTTGGAAACCCTAGCCCCAGTCCGTCCTGTCGCCGCCGTACCGGACCTAGCAGTCCATCGCCGGCGCTCCTCCTCGTACGTGTGGATACCGGTGGAGGTGCTGTACGTTCAGCATTTCGACGATCGTGAAGAAAGTACGGATCGTGGATCGTGGAACCGGAACGGATCGCGAGGACTGCACTGCATCAAGCGACGTGCTTCATCAATTCCGCAACTGCGTGTCTAGTGGTAATGCTTGTGGCCTTCTACCTGAGCTGGATCTTGGGATCACCGCGTAGGGAAAAAGTTTTGTTTATCTCTACGTGGCTCAACAGGGCGTGTGTCAGCGCTCAAGGCAGAGGCCAACGCGGAGCGGCTCGGGGGAGGAAGGGCGACGACGAGTGGGAAGCGCGGCCGGGGTGCTTGCAGGAGGCGGGCAGAGAAGCTCTGCCGCAGGCGCAGCGCAAAGCCGAGGAAGGAGGGGCCCGCGGCCGGCGGGGAGGACGCGTGTTGGTGGCCAAAGACGAGAGGGAGGCGGCGCTGCGATGGCGTGCAGGGACCAGCGAGGGAAGGACCCAGTAGTGGAGCTCGACGGAGACGAGGCTCGCGGCTGCGGGGCTTGCAGTGGAGGCAGGGGCAGGGGCGCTACACGGTCGGGAGAAGCTCGGGGGCGGCGCCATTGGACAGCTTCGACGGGAGGCTGGGCGGCATCGGTCTCTCCTCGGGATGGGAAGGAAGGACGCGAACAAGATTGAGAGGAGGATTGCAGAGGGGTTGGTGGCAATGGAATCCATGGGGGTGGGGTCTGGCAGTGACGCGGGGTTGGTGGCAGGGTCACGCGCACGCGAGGAGCGTGTCACGGTGTACCGTGGGGCGGTGTGGGTGTGTGTACGTTACAGAGGCCTGGGCGGGACGTTTTGGTGAGTGTAGTGCGATAGGGTGGCGGCGGGGGGGTGTGGGTGCTGGGTAGGTTAGGGTTGTAGATTAGGGTTTGGTTTTGGGTAGTAGGTGGCCGGTTGGGCCTGGCCGGCTGCCTCCCCTAGTAATACTTTTATTTATTTATTTTTATTTTAAAGTATTTTGTAAATAGTTTTTAGGCAAATAAAAGATCCGGAAGAGGTTAGGGTTTTAAGTTTTAAATAAAGACGGGGATATTTAGAAGACAAAGATAGACTTTTAGAAAATAGTTTTAGGCAAACATATGCATGATGATGATGCTAAAATGCAATGTGGCATGATGACATAGGCATACGATCATGATGATGCACAAAATAAAAATAACACGCGATTTTCTAGTAGTTGTTTTATCGGGGTGCTACATTATTAAAGCAAACTAAGCAACCCAAGCAAACGAAAACTAAAATGAAGACGCTCCAGGAACAACACAACTGTGCATGAAACAATAAAAATGAAGTGTTTGGAAGAACCTAAGATTTTTATTGATGAAGAAGGGGATGCCTTGAGCGTCCCCAAGCTTTGACGCTTGTACTTCTTGGATATTTCTCGGGGTGACATGGGTGGCATCCCCAAGCTTGAGCTTTAGTCCATTCTTCATCTCATTTCATCATTCATTCCTTAACACCTCAATTTTTTCCTTCATACAAAACTTCACACAATCTTCATTAGCAGCATTAGTGCACTCAAGATAATAAGTCTTTGTGTTCAGTTTCAACACCAATAAAACTTCCATTAAAACACAAGCTACGTTAGCACTTCCCTCAAAAAGCTCAATTCCCCAAAAATAACCCAAAAAGGAATCAACAAGAAGCAAATGCAAATAATGGCACAAATCTGTCAAAACAGACCAGCAGGTAAAAACCAACTTTTTTGAAGACCTTCTGTTGCTCAAATCGAAAAGTGTTGAACTAACGAAAGTTGGATAACAACTTTCCCAAGCATTACTTTCGGGACAACAAAAGTCCCAAGCATTACTTCTCTCTCATTAGAGGTTACTCTTGGCACAAAAAGCAAATAAAAAGGATAAGGAGAGGTTATTACTGAAGCAATAACCTCCAAGACTCAACTAAAACTTTGGGGTTATCTCCCAATAAGTACTTTTCTTTAACACCTTTAAGTTAGGTATGATAATTTCGATGATGCTCACATAAGAAATATGAATTGAAGTTAAAGAGAGCATCAAGAAGCAAATTCAAAACACATTTAAGTCTAACCCACTTCCTATGCATAGGAATCTTGTAAAGAAACAAGTCATGTAAGCACAAAGCAACAAGCATAGAAAAGCAAAACAAGTGCAACATCAAGACTTTCAACATAAAGAGGGGAAACCTAATATTATTGAGATGCATAAAACCATGTTTCCCTCTCTCATAATAACTTTCAGTAGCATCATGAATAAAATTAACAATATAACTATCACATGAAACATTCTTATCATGAGTCGCATGCATATAATAATTATAACTCTCCACATAAGCATAGTCATTCTTATTAATTATAGTGGGAGCAAATTCAACAAAATAGCTATCATTATTATTCTCATCATCATAATCATCAAATATAGGAGGCATCTTGTAATCATAATTAATTTTCTCCTCAATAGTAGGTGGAATGAAAATATCATATTCATCATTGTAATCATCATATATTGGAGGTTTGGTATCATCATAAGCAATAGAATATCTATCTTCCAATGCTGGGGAACTAAAAAAATCATTTTCATAAAAACTAGCTTCCCCAAGCTTAGACTTTTACATAGCATTAGCAATAATGGTGTCCAAAGAATTCATACTAACAACATTGCTATTAGCGTGCAAATAAAGTTCCATAGGTTTTTTAATTTTCTCTTCAAACACTTCATGTCCTAACTCGAGATAAATACTATAAAGCTCTCTAATTTTGTTGTTTTTTCCATTAAGCCTAACTAGTGAAAACAAGAAACAAAAAGACAAAATTGCATAATATAAAGGAAATAACTTCGAGCACTCACACCAGAGGATGCGAGTACCTTTTACCTTACCTCCTCGGCAACGGCACCAGAAAATAGCTTGATGTCTATGCACTTCTATTCTTGTAGACAGTTGTTGGGCCTCCAAGTGCAGAGGTTTATAGAACATCAGAAAGTTTTCCCTTAAGTGGATCACCCAAGGTTTATCAAACTCAGGGAGGAAGTGGTCAAAGGTATCCCTCTCAAGCAACCCTGCAATCAAGATACAAGAAGTCTCTTGTGTCCCCAACACACCCAATACACTTGTAAGGTGTATATGTGCACTAGTTCGGCGAAGAGATAGTGAAATACAAGTGGTATGGATAAAAGACAACGGTGCCAGAAAATAGCTTGATGGTGTGGAAGAGACTAAAGGCAAACTGAAATAGAGATGGCAGCAAGCAAGCATGTAATATATCTAGTTGCAAACGATGTTTCAATGTTTAGAAACAAGGCCTAGGGATCATACTTTCACTAGTGAACACTCTCATATAAATATCATCTATATATGATACTTGTTGAGGGCAAACCTCTAGGGTGGCCCGATCTTTCACGATTCCCTTTCAAATCGAGGGTGGAGTGCGGGGGAAGGAGGGAAGGATGAACACGACGAACACATGCGCGAAGAACACACACACGCAAAAACACGATAAACACCAATAGCTCACGCCGGCGGTGACCGGTCTGGCGCAATCCCTAGGATCGGTGTCGGGCGGAGGACTCTCTCTCGAACCGGCACGGCGAGATGGGAGACTCGGTGAGATCTTGTCGTCTAGGCAAAGGGACACCGATGCCTAGGCCTTGTACAACGTGGAGGCATAATGCAAACTCCAACGAGGTTTGGGGATATTGGTGCTCCTTAGTCAAGGAGCATGAGGCAAGAATTAGATAGATCCACAAAGGGGTTTCCACTAATTCCAATATCAAGCCTAGGTTTACAATGGAGGTGGGGGTCTATATATAGGCTAACCACAAGTTCAGGGGTAATTCAGGCATTAAAGTAGAGTTCTGGGCGAAGTAGAGGGGTACATGGGCCATAGGGCCCAGCTAGGCTCGCAGGCCCATCTCCAGGCCGGACAGTCCAGGTCGGAACGGCCGGACAGTCCGGGGTGGCTGGACACTCCGTGCAGTGTCCGGGCAGTGTCCGAACTGGCACACAGAATGTCCGAGTCCAGACGAGGCGGGGGTAGGCCGGACACTCCGGCTGAGTCGCGCCGGACACTCCGGTTGTGTCGGACACTCCGGCTGGAGTCGGGCGGACACTCCGGCTCTAGCAGCTTCAGCTCAGGTGCAGCTTCAGGGCTCGTGGTTCGACGCGGCGGGGTTCGTACCTGATGATGCACAGAGTAGAGGTATGAAGTAGCACGCCATCCAAGGAGGTATCAAATTGGCACGAGGAGAGGAGTGAGTTCACCTTAGCTTGTAGGAGTTTGGCTCGGGCAAGAGTCATGGGTCCACTTGGGGAACTTGTTGGTGTAGATGTAGAAGCGTCCGTAGGACGGGCTGCATCAGCTCCCCCCCTTGGGAAAGAGTCATCCTCGACTCTTCATGGATATCATCTTGAGCATCGCCATGGTAGGGTGAGAGATCCTTGACATTGAATGTATTGCTTGCATGGTACTTGGAGGTCGGTATGTCGATGATGTAGGCGTTGTTGTTGATTCTTTTGAGGACCTTGAAGGGACCATCTCCTCTTGGCTTGAGCTTGGAGTCACGTTCCTTGGGGAAGCGGTCCTTGCTTAGGTGTATCCACACAAGGTCACCTTCTTCAAATATCATCTCGTTCTTATCCGTGTTTAACCTTGAACCTTGGCAAAGGACTTGTTGTTCGATAGTAGCTCTTGTTTCTTCATGGAGCGTCTTCATAGCTTGTGCGCGCCTCTCGACGTCCATGTTCGTGCGCTCAAGGAGAGGTAGTGGTAGGATGTCGAGCGCGGTGAGGTGCTCGAAACCATAGACGATCATGAATGGACTCATCTTGGTTGTTGAGTGCTTGGCTCGATTGTAGGCGAACTCGGCGTGTGGAATGCATTCCTCCCAATCCTTCAGGTTTTTCTTGATCAACACATGAAGGAGAGTTCCGAGGCTTCTGTTGACAACTTCGGTTTGGCCATCATTTTGAGGATGTGATGCGGATGAGAAGAGGAGCTTGACGCCGAGCTTGGCCATGAGGGTCTTCCACAAGTAGCTCATGAATTTGACGTCGCGGTCGGAGACGATTGTCCTTGGCACACCGTGAAGACGGACGATTTCCCCGAAAAACAGATTTGCAACATGTGAAGCATCATCGGTCTTATGGCACGGTATGAAGTGTGCCATTTTGGAAAACGATCCACAACAACAAATATAGAATCATGACCATGCTTAGATCTAGGCAATCCTAACACGAAATCCATGCTAATGTCGGACCAAGGTGTATGAGGAATAGGCAATGGCATATAAAGACCATAAGGATTAGCTTGCGACTTAGCTTGAACACATGTCGTGCATCGTTGAACGTAGCGCTCCACGTCACGCTTCATCTTGGGCCAAAAGTAGTGATTGGAGAGCATGTCCAATGTCTTGTCGCGACCAAAGTGACCCATAAGGCCTCCACCATGAGATTCTTGGAGAAGCAAAAGTTGAAGCGACGACTTCGGGATGCATAGCTTGTTTTGTTTAAATAGAAAGCCCTTATGCAAATAGAAATCATCAACTCCTTCGTCATTGGAGCACTTTGTGAAAATTGGTTCAAAGAACAGATCGGAAGCATACAAAGATTGTATTTCCTTAAGACCCAACACGTTAATTTCAAGTCTCATAAGAAGGCTTGTATGTTTGCGAGACAATGTGTCCGCAACTACATTATCTTTGCCCTTCTTATACTTGACAATGTACGAAAAAGACTCCATGAACTCAGCCCATGTCTCTTGCTCAAGTTAGCTTGGCCTTTGAGATATTTCAACGACTCGTGGTCGGAATGTATGATAAATTCCTTGGGCCAAAGGTAGTGTTGCCAAACTTGAAGGACACGAACTAAGGCAAAAAGCTCTTTGTCATAAATCGGATAGTTTAGGCGAGCACCATCAAGTTTCTCGCTATGGTAGGCTATAGGACGTCCGTTTTGCATAAGGACTCCTCCAATGCCAATACCACTAGCATCACACTCTATCTCAAAAGTTTTTGTGAAATCCGGTAAAGCAAGAAGAGGTGCTTCGGTGAGCCTCTTTTTAAGTTCATCAAAAGCTTTTTGTTGTGCTTTGCCCCACACGAAGGTGACATAATTTTTGGTCAATTCATTAAGGGGACAAGCAATGGTTGAAAAGTCTTTCACAAAGCGACGATAGAAACCAGCCAACCCATGAAAACTTCGGAGTTCACTCACATTTGTTGGTATGGGCCAATCTCGTATGTCCTTTACCTTGGAAACATCAACTTCAATTCCCTTTGAAGAAACGACAAATCCAAGAAAAATCAACTTGTCTTTAGCAAAAGTGCACTTGGGAAGATTAGCATAAAGCTTTTCATGTCGAAGGATGTGCAAAACTTCCTTGACATGTGTTACATGGTCCTCAAGTGATTTGCTATAAACAAGAATATCATCGAAATAGACAACAACACTTTTTCCAATGAGAGAACGCAAGATGTGATCCATAAGGCGCAAGATGTGATGCAAAGGGCATAACCAACCATTCATAGAGACCAAGTTTGGTCTTGAATGCGGTTTTCCACTCATCACCTTCAGTCATGCGTATTTGATGGTAACCACTACGAAGATCAATTTTTGAAAAATAGTGGCTCCACACAACTCATCAAGCATGTCATCGAGACGTGGTATGGGATGTCGATAACGCACGGTGATAGCATTGATTGGACGGCAGTCCATGCATAACCGTAACGTATCATCCGTCTTTGGAACAAGAATCACGGGTACGGCACTTGGACTAGTGCTAACTTGGATCAAACCTTTGGAGACGAGTTGGTTGATTTGACGTTCGATCTCATTCATCTCCTCCGGGTTCGTGCGGAAAGCGGCGCAGTTGGGATGTGGTGCACCAGGGATGAGGTCAATTCGATGTTCGATGCCGCAAAGAGGAGGTAGTCCATGTGGAAGCTCTTCGGGGAACACATCCTTGAATTCCTACAAAACATTCATCAAAGAGGGAGGAATATTGGTTAATTCATTAGTTCCTTGCGCTAGTCCCTTGCAAAGGAGGACATAGTGCAAGATGGATGGGTTGTTCCGAACATCTCTCATCTCACTTTTGGTGGCAAGAAGAACACTCTTACTTTTTCCACTCGAATTTTGCTTGTGGCTCTCACTCACTATGAGGTGGTTCTCTCTCTCACCGCTCTTCTCACACATAGGTGTTGTGCTTTGCGCCCTCGCTAAAGCCTTTGCATTGTCCGTAATTATTTGGCTAGGAGTCATCGGTTGCAAAACACATATTTTGTTGAGCCATTTGAAGGTGTATATATTGGTGCGACCATCATGTTGAGCAGCCTTGTCAAATTGCCATGGTCGACCAAGAAGCATGTGGCAAAATGTCATAGGAACCACATCACACTCCACCGTATCTTTGTAAGGACCAATGGCGAAGGAGACCGATACGGTATGCTTGATCTTCACGGACCCTTGGTCACTTAGCCATTGCACGTGGTAGGGGTGCTTGTGTGGACGGAGAGTGAGGTTGAGCTTCTCACACAACTCGGTGCTAGCAAGGTTGTGACAACTCCCTCCGTCAATGATCACCTTGACAGATTTGCTGTTGATACCGGCTCGTGTTTGGAAGATGTTTGAGCGTTGGTCTTCATGCTCTTGTGCTTGAGTGGTCAAGATCCTTGTGACGACAAGCGATGGACTTGCGTCATGCTCACACATGAGGAGTTCTTGATCATCTTCCACTTGTTGCCTTGCCATTGCTTCCTTGACACGGGCATCAAACTCATCTTCACTCAAGTACTCTTCATCACCATTGTCATGGGTGAACAAGACTTTCTTGTTTCCACATTCGGCCAACTTGTGTCCTTTACCTCCACACTTGTAGCATTCACCGTTGAAAGGTGTATCACTCTTTGCTTGCTTGCCACTTGGAGGCAGTTTTCCTTGAGGAAGTGCGGGCTTGAAGGAAGGCTTGGAGGTACTTGAGGTGCTACCATTGAAAATTGTTGGTGTAGGGGTTGAAGCTTGCTTGTAGGTGAAGTACGTCTTGGACTCGTTGTACTTGATATCCTCTTGCACTTGACGTTCAGCATTTGTTGCAATGTGCACAAGCTCAACCATGGTGTTGTATGTTTGGAACTCGACGATGCGCTTGATTGGGTGATTCAAGCCAATAAGGAAACGTGCCATTGTTTGCTCCATGCGCTCATCAATGTTGGCGCAAATCAAGTTGAGTTCCATTTCCTTGAAGTATTCTTCCATGGTCTTTGTCCCTTGACGAAGAGCTTGAAGGTTGTTGAAGAGGTCACGCGTGTAGTGCGCGGGGACATACCGGGATCTCATGTGAGCCTTCATGTCATGCCAAGTTGTGATTGGCGGCTCTTGTCTCGCATCACGAGCAACTTGAACTTGTTCCCACCAAAGGTTGGCGTAATCATCAAACTCTAGCGAAGCCATGGCGACCATCTTCTCGTTGCTATAGTTGTGCATGCGGAAGATCTTGTCGACTTTGTGTGCCCACGAGAGTTATTCCTCGGGGTCATTGGATCCGCTGAACTTGGGCATCGTGAACTTGAGCTTGCCAAAAGTTTCTTCATCGTTGCGGTCATTGCGACGAGCTTGGTGACATTGTTGATGATCTTGTAGTTGGGGAGGTGGAACTTGGTTCTCGCGTCCTTGTTGCGGAGCTTTCTCTTGATATTATTGTTGATGAGGAGCTTGCTCTTGCTCTTGGCGTGGTTGTTGACGTGGTTGAGGCGCTTGAGCCTCAAGGTGGCGAGGGTGTGGAGCCTCTTGACGCAGTTGATGATGAAGAGGAGGCTCGTTCCTCGGTTGGTGGTGTTGGTTAGGCACATGGGCCTCACGGCGAAGAACATGGTCATGTGCCTCTTGACGTGGTGGGCGTCGCTCAACTTGTATCACTTGACGCTCCAAGTTGTGTTGATGTGGAGGAGGCGCTGCGTGATGACCATGGTGTCGTTGTTGACGTTCATGACGTTGATGACGTAGAGGATGATCTTGGAGAGCTTCACGTCGATGACGAGCTTGATTCTCCAAGTTGGAGTCATCACTTGTTGTGTCAAGTATGTGTCGCGGTCGATGGCGGTAGAGGTGCGGTTGTACTTGCGGTTGCGCTTGCGGTTCCTCTTGTGGTTGCTCTTGTTGGATCACTAGTGCCCTTGTGTGATGATGGTGTGCTTCTTGCCTTGCTCGTGGCCTTGAAGAGAGGTCACAGTCATAGCTTGACGTTGTGGCGTGCCGTGGGGAAGGTACATAGTTCGAAGAGGTTCCATCTTCAACCACGGGGACATCATTGCGTCTTTGAGCACTTTGATGTAGATCTTGTGGAAGAGGTGCATGACGATGCGAAGAACTTGCCGAGCTTGATCCGCGTGAACGCGGTCTTGCCATGCCGTTGATTAGGCGTCGAAGATTATCATTTGTTTCGGCGATGAAGCGTTGGAGCGCTTGATTTTGGTGGCCGAAGTTGTGATGCATTGCATGCATTTGTCGTTCGAGGCCGTCGAAGCGGTTGTCGATGTTCTTGAACTCGGCTTGCATCTCGCCAAATTGTTCATCTTGTCGCGTCTCAAGGGCTTGGCAACGTTCACGGAACTCTTGTCGAACGATGAAGTGACTTGCGCGCGTCATGTACGGACCTTGATCTTCTTCTTGGGGAGGTGGTTGGCTCGTCTCACCGTGCCTATCCATCATGCAAAACACACAAGTATTGTATATGGAAGTGGAATATGGTGGTGTTAGCCTTGTACCTTACCTTGGGGATTGCACCAAACTAGAAACCATAAGTGAGAGCTATAAGCGTGCAAAGTGGAAATGCAGAGAAAACTCAAACTAAAGAAAGAACTAACTCTCAAAAGCTTGTTGGTGGTAGGTTAGGATTGTGGAAAGCCAAAGAACCAACGAAAAGGGGTAGTCAAAAGTGGGTAAAATCCAACAAAACTCAAGTCAAAGGCGAAGGTCAACAACTCAAAAAGGTGATGGGAACCTACGACTATATACACACACGTGGAGAAAGTTGGGATTGACATGACTATGAAAATGAGCAAACTAAAAGGTCCTAACGAAGACTAAGCTCGTTGTCGTGCCAATGCAAGGAGACACCATGGATCGTTTGCAAAGATTAAAAGTGAGCAACGGATTTGTGCACTTGCCTTGGGCGCTCTTTTTTCTCTCTTGCTTACAAGCTTTGAGACTCTCTTTTGCAAGGGGAGACTATTTTTTCTTTTGCTTTTTCTTTGTATCGTTTTCCCTTTTTTTTTGCTCTCCCTTGATGCTACCTAGTCACACTTGCTATTGCTCTTGCAGTCTCACTATCCAAGGACAAATGCACAATGCTCAAGCAAACACAAGATGAGCCACTTTCATGGGATAGGTACACACAAAGGAAGATGGGGTTAACAAGGTGATGCCAGTTATACCTTCTTTGATGATGAACTTGGTGTCGGTGGTGCGGGATGATGTTCGTGGTCCGTGGTGTCGATGAGCGCGGAAGTTGATGATGCGGAAGCTTGCTGGTAGTTGCTGACACGCACACGGGACACGAGCAAACAAAGGAGATTAGCCAATGTGAAAAATGAGGCAAAATTGTCAAAACTGGCGTTACAACAGGACACTCCGGTCTGTCTGGGCCGGACACTCCGGTCTGGTTCGGCCGGACACTCCGGTCGGGCCGGACACTCCGGTCGGTACGTGCCTGACACTTCGGCTCGGGTTTCCTGCTCGTGTTCTTGAGCGGAAATCCTCGCCTTCGGGCCTCAAATCCGCGAAAAACTGGCCAAATTGGGCTGTGGAAACGCAGGATAAAGCTGGACCAACTCCTTAGACAAGGTTTGGTCGGATCAAAACCACAAATAACACTCCAAATCAAGAGATCGATCCAAAGGCAAAGATGGGCTGTTTTTTATGGATTTTCGAATTTTTGGTGGATAGAACAAAAATTTGTGGGGGAAATAGTGAGCAACGAAGCTCTTGATACCAATATGTTGGGGGCAAACCTCTAGGGTGGCCCGATCTTTCACGATTCCCTTTCAAATCGAGGGTGGAGTGCGGGGGAAGGAGGGAAGGGTGAACACGACGAACACACGCACAAAGAACGCGTAGAACACACACACACAAAACCACGATAAACACCAATAGCTCACGCCGGCGGTGACCGGTCCGGCGCAATCCCTCGGATCGGCGTCAGGCGGCGGACTCTCTCTCGAACCAGCACGGCAAGATGGGAGACTCGGTGAGATCTTGTCGTCTAGGAAAAGGGACACCGATGCCTAGGCCTTGTACAATGCGGAGGCACAATGCAAAGTCCAACGAGGTTTGGGGATATTGGTGCTCCTTAGTCAAGGAGCATGAGGCAAGAATTAGATAGATCCACAAAGGGGTTTGCACTTATTCCAATATCAAGCCTAGGGTTTACAATGGAGGTGGGGGTCTATATATAGGCCATACCACAAGTTCAGGGGTAATTCAGGCATTAAAGTAGAGTTCTGGGCGAAGTAGAGGCGTACATGGGCCATAGGGCCCAGCTAGGCTCGCAGGCTCATCTTCTGGCCGGACAGTCCGGGTCGGAACGGCCGGACAGTCCGGGGTGGCCAGACACTCCGGGCAGTGTCCGGGCAGTGTCCGAACTGGCACACAGAATGTCTGAGTCCAGACGGGGCGGGGTAGGCCGGACACTCCGGCTGAGTCGCGCGGACACTCCGGCTGGAGTCGGGCGGACACTCCGGCTCTGGCAGCTTCAGCTCAGGTGTAGCTTCAGGGCTCGTGGGTCGACGCAGCGGGGGTTCGTACCTGATGATGCACAGAGTAGAGGTATGAAGTAGCATGCCATCCAAGGAGGTATCAAATTGGCACGAGGAGAGGAGTGAGTTCACCTTAGCTTGTAGGAGTTTGGCTCGGGCACGAGTCATGGGTCCACTTGGGGAACTTGTTGGTGTAGATGTAGAAGCGTCCGTAGGACGGGCTGCATCAATACTACTCTGAACTTGTGGTTGTTTGTTGAACTATGGTGTTTGTTGGAACCATCTAGCGCTCAAGGTGATAGTGTGGGGTTATCTAGATGGGGAGTATGAACTTTGAGGAGTGTTGTTAAGCCCTACCATGGATTAGAGTGGTATTGATGCAGCCCGTCCTACGGACGCTCCTACATCTACACCACCAAGTCCACCAAGTGGACCGATCACCCGTGCCCGAGCCAAGCTTCTTCAATATAAGGTGAACTCACTCATTCTCTCATGTGATTTCGATACATCTTTGGATGGCTTGCTACTTCATTCCTATACTCTATGCATTCTCAGGTATGAACCACATGAAGGAACACCAGGAGAAGGAGCCAAGCCACCCCAAGACGAAGTCCCAGGCCAAACCGGCGCCAGGCTCGGCGGGCCGGAACTCTCGCCGGAAATCCCGGCGCACCAACCGGTGGAGCAGACCACCGACCGGAACTTCCGGTGCACGCCGAAACATACCGGCGTCGACCGAAACGCTTCTCTGCCTGTGGTTCCGATTGCCGACCGGAATTACCGGCGCAGACCAGAATTTCCGGCGCCCAGTCCGGCGCGACCGGACTTATTGCCGGAATAACGCCCAGTCTCAAAGTCAACATGGGTTTGATGCCCGAGAATATTCCTATTTCGTCTAGTTTTTACCCTTTTATGCCTAAAGTGCCCCTGAACTAGTGGCTAGCCTATATATAGTCCCCCAACTCCATTGTAAACCCTAGGCATGATAGTTGGAATTAGTGGAAACCCTTGTGGATCTATCTAGTTCTTGCCTCATGCTCCTTTGACAAAAGAGCACCAAATATCACAAACCTTGTTGGAGTTTGCATCGTGCCTCCGCGTTGTACAAGGCCTAGGCATCGGAGTCCCTTTGCCTAGACATCAAGATCTCACCGAGTCTCCCGTCTCGCCGTGCTGGTTCGAGAGAGAGATCCCCGCCCGACGTCGCTCCTAGGGATTGCGCCTGACCGGTAGCCGCCGGCGTGAGAAATTGGCTTGTATCGTTTCTTCGTGGTATGGACACAGGTCGGCCGAATGTGGAAACAAGAAAGTATTGTTCATCCACAACAATGGGAAAGAAGAGTACTTGAGTGAAGATGAATTTGATGCCCGACTCAAGGAAGCAATGACAAAGCAACGAGTAGAAGATGATCAAGAACTCCTCATGTGTGAACATGATGCAAGTCCATCGCTTGTCGTCACAAGGATCTTGACCACTCAAGCACAAGAGCATGAAGACCAATGCTCAAATATCTTCCAAACACGAGCCGACATGATGAGGACATCCATACTATTCCACTATCTCCTACTCCTATTCACAATGAAGATGTTGCTGCAAAGAACAAGTCCAATGAAATCAGGATTGGACCCATTACAAGAGCTCGTGCAAAGCTGATTGAGCAACAGGTGAATTCACTCTTAATTGAACCTGATGTTTTACTTCATGAGAACTTTATACTACCTAAGTCTATGCATCTTTGTATCCTCATGTTTATTGATAACACAATCGTTGTGCGAGGAGGAGGAGAGTTGATGTAGCCCGACCTTCGGTCGTTACCACATCATGGTCCCCAACTTATGCCAAGTCGTCATGGACTCCAAAGGTGAATCCGTTCCTCTATGCGAGCCCACTTCCTACCCTCTTGAATGGTATACTACTTCATACCCCGTCCCATATCCATGATAGGTTCACACCAACAAGTACATAGGCATGGGAGGAAGCCTGGAGCACCAAGCCTGACAAGACGGAGGCTTAGAAGAGAAGACGGAAGAAGCAGCAGCTGGAGCACCGGAGTCTCCGGACTGCTGGAGCACCAGACTCTCCGGCCACACCGGAGTCTCCGGCCTGAAGACACCGAAGTCTCCGGCCTGCTGACCCCGGAGTCTCCGGATCCATCTCCGGACCGACCTCCAGATCGAGCTCAAGGACAGTCTGTCTGCCACTCTGGAGACGACACCGGAGACAGACCGGAGTCTCTGGCCCACACCGGAGTCTCCGGCCTGAACGTATGGGCCTGCGCGCCGCCAGCTGGGCCCTTGGCCCATGTACCCCTTAGTCCGCCTAGACTTTTCCCTTTTATTCCTAAAGTACCCTTGAACTAGTGGCTGGCCTATATATAGTGCCCCCACCCCCTCATGTAACCCTCGGCATAGATGATAGACTAAAGAAAACCCCCCTTTATGGAATCTCTAGTTTTGCCTCATCCCCTTCTACCAAAGGGGATCGACTATCATCACCACCTCGTTGGAGTTTGCATCGCGCCTCCCTCGTTGTACAAGGCCTTGGCATCGGGGTCCCTTTGCCAAGACGTCAAGACCCTCTCCAAGGTTTTCTTCCCTCTCCGCGTGGGATCGAGGGAGCACGTTGACCGATCTTTCCTTGCGAGGATTCTATCGGACCGGTGCCCACCGGTGAGAGCAATCGGCCTTGTATCGTGTGTGTTTTGCGTGTGTTCATTGTGTTCTTCGCGTGGTGTGCGTCCGCTTCCGCTACCTTCTCCCTTTCCCCTCGCTTTCCCATCGATTTGACCACGAGATCCGTGAAGATCGGGCCACCCACGGGGTTACCCCATAACATTTGGTATTTGCAGCTTTTGGTTGCCACGGATTTCCCCTCGATTTGGTCTTTTTCCCCATAAATTCGAAAATTCCACCAAAAACAGCCCCAATTCGTGTTTTGGATCGATCTGTGATTTGAGTGCGTTTTGTTAGGTTTTGATCCGTGGATTACTTGCTAAACTTGTTGATCTAACTTCCCGTGGGTTCCCATGGCCTAATTCCTTGATTTTCCCCACCAATTTGCTGTTTTGGTTTGTGTTTTTCCACCAAAATCGCGTCCCGGACGAGTTCTGCACATCCTGGAACCTCCGGACCGGAGATTCCGGCCTCCGGACCGGAGAGTCCAGCCTAGACCGGAGATTCTGGCCCCCGGACCGGAGATTCCGGTCCAGACCGGAGATGCTGGCAAAGTCTCCGCCCCCACTGCTGACAGCAAATCTGTTTCACCGTTTTGGGCATAACTTTTGCATACGAACTCGGATTTTGGTGTTCTTTAGCTCGTTTTGAAGAGGAGAAGGATCTCTACATCATCATATCCGTGGTTCATGCTATCTAATCCATCCAAATTCCGTGAGCAAGGCGGAATCCACTAATAAAGGTTGAAGATCGGCGAAGAAAGGTATAAAAATTCCGCGACTTCTCCCCACTTGCATCCCTTTGTGAGCTACACTATCTTTGCGTTCAACAAACACCTATTGAGACTAGTTCCTCCTATGATTGCTTGGGCTATGCACATTTGATACCTTGTAGAATTCCGAGCAAAAGTTGTGAGCGCGCTATCTCATATAGTTATCTTCTATAGTTGTTGGCACAAGGAATAGACAAGTAAAAAGAAAAGAAAAAGAGAAAAAAATAGAAAAAGAAAAAGAAGAAAAAGAAAAGAAAGAAACAAGTGCCTCATAGAATAGGAAGCGCAAGCTCGATGAACATCAAATAGGTGGTACTTATGGTGCATATACTTGTAGCCCACCAATTTTATTGCAATCGAACTAGCGTCTCTCCTTGCACTTGTGCGACACGAGTTTATAGTCTTCGCTAGGTAATCATTTGGTTCTTAGCTCACTTTCTCCGTCGCACAAGTCCCATTTATCCCACCGTGTGTGTTTCCTTGTACATAATTCCTATCTTGTGGATTGACTTGTTTTGCTTTGTGATCATCGTGGTTCTTTACTTGCCATTACAATATCTTGATTTCGGATTGTTCTTGGACACGCCACCTTCCATACCCATCCACCATAAGCTTTGTGTGTGTGTGTTTTTTAGTGGTTAGTTGGTTTTGGTGTTCCGCGTGAACTTCACTTTGCTTGGTTTTGATTGCTCTCAAGTGTTGCCACTTGCACGATACTATCTTCCAAGGTAAAGTAAGATCTGACGTTGCATCCCTAACCCCCTACCACTTCCATATACACCACTTAGTCTTGTGAAGCATGTCTAGGAACTCCAAAACCAAGGATGATATCTATGAAGAATCCACGATGAGCCACCATGCCTACGCCTCCACAAGCATGGATGACATGATGGAGCACTACACTAACGATGGCTCATCATGCTTGGGTGATATGGAGTTCTACAACAACAATAACTCCCTAAGCATGGACGACTTCAAGGACAACAACGACAAGCTTCTCAAGTCGCGTCGACCAAGACGGAGCCTCCACCTCGAGAGCACCAAGGTCCACCATCAAATGGACCACTTCAAGCGCGACATGGACAATGACTTCGCCAAAACCATGAGCATGATGGCCAAGACTAATGATGCTTTGCGCTCATTACAACGCCTCACCAAGAAGAGTGCCAAGGACAAGAAGCATCACCGCGAGCTTCATGTGGATGACAAAGTGCGCCATCTACATCAACCTTTGGCAAGGCACGCCAATGACCTCCGTCGACACCATCATAAGGCACCTTCAACTACACGTGCCGCCACCAAAATGGCACCAAGAGCAAGCTCTCCTCCACGCCATCAAGCTTTAACATCCAAACTTGACGTCATAGATGACGCATGCAACTTCATGGATGAGGAAGAAGAAGACCTCCACTTCGCCAAGTTGGACAAGTACGCCAAGAGGATGTCTACACAAGCCAAGGTCAAGAATGGTGAGCATGGGACTTTCCCTTCACCAAAGGAGGCGCATGGAGTTGAGAGAACCAAGCCTACCCCCATATGCTTGAGTGATGATGTGGTACCAATCCCATGTGAGTATGAGAGCCACTTAGCCCACTTGAGTGAAAACAAGAGTGAGATGAGCAACTCCACCATACGTGAGATTGAGTGCTTCCACTTGGAGGGCATGAGTGATACACCGAGTGAGTTGAGAGTGGTAGTTGATAGGTCATGTGAGACCACTTTGATTTCTAACGACTTACCCTCTACCGCTAGTGTGTTTCCTCATGTTGTGCTAGGTTCCATGGATCAAGAAACGCCAAACTTGGAGATGATGATGCCTCCAACCAAGAAGCTGTACATGGTGGATGAAGATGATGACATCCCCATAGATGATGAAGAAGTCGCCCACATGGAGGCCAATACTACCACAACACCCACTTCATATGAGAGGTATGAATAAGGTAAAAATAAGGGTGTTGATGATGCCATGATCCCACTAGTGGACATGATGACTTGTGATGATTGGCATGCTTTGGATGATTTTTGTGATATCACATATGCTTCATTGATATTTCCATGTGATACTTTGCCTTTGCATAATATTGAGCATGTGAAATTATTTGATTGTGATGATGTTGCCATAGACATGCCATGCTCTAAACGTTATGTTGATGACATCATTGCTTGCACTTTGTTGAACAATTGCTCTTTCCAATGTTTTGCTTGCAATGATGTTACCAATGGTAACACTCAGACAATGCTTTGTCATGGATGTTTTACTATTTCTCCCGTTGCTTGCAATAAGTTGAATAATTGCTCTTTCACTTGTTTTGCTTGCAACAATAATTCTCATATGTATTCTACTGAGATGGCCCCCATAGCTTTCTCAAATTTTGGAGATTTTGATGATTGCCATGATAAGCATGTTCCCCACTTGCATACTCACCATGCACCTATGTTACACTTGCTTTACACTAATGGTGATCTGCACAAGAAGAGATACGTCATGATGGATGATTTGTTTCTCTACCATGCACACACGTTCTTCCTTTTGTATATGATGTGTGTAGGTACCCGCACAAGAATGTCAACCTCGGTTGAGCACGAGTTGACAAAAAGAGCTCTAGAGAGCATCCCCCAAGTGAGTTCAAGACCAAACCCAGCTTTGATACCTTTTGCATGTTTTGCATCTTTCATGTTGACAAATTGCTCTTTCCTATGGTTTGATTGCAAGCATGTTGATGGTATTCTTTCACCTTGTGACAATCATGTATCGTTGCTATTGGATATTGATGCTTTGTGTGTTGCCACAAAAATGTTGAACAATTTCTCTTTCCGATGTTTTGTGTGCAACCATAATGCCATTATGAGCATGTATTGTCATGAGAGCTTCCAAGTCTCTCGTATTGTAGTTGCAACAAACATAAGGACCACTTGCTCTTTCATATGGTTTGTTTGCAAACACGTTGCTTTTGCTTCCGCTCGTGATACTCATACCCCCATTATATTGGTTCTTGATGATTTGTGTATGGCATCCAACATATTGAACAATTGTTCTTTCCAATGGTTGGTTTGCACAAATAATGATGTTGTTTTGGATGTTCTTCTGCATGTGTTTTTGCCGAATTCTCCTACTATTGCGTCAAAGATGTTGACCAATATTGTCCATTGCTTTGAGTGCCATAGTAAAATGTTTTATGGAGTTTCTGAGTTCCCACATTTGGATGATGTTCAAGCAATTTCCATGCACTTTGACCTTGCATATGCATCCCGTTTGCTATACTTGAGTTGTGCTAATAGTGTTGTGAACAAGAATGGACATGCCACAAATGACATGCTCCTCTATCACACACAAACATATGTTGCTTGGTCTTTGTTGTGTGACGGTACTATTGCATACGCGTCAACCTCTATGGACAAAGAGTTGACATGACGAATAGAAGAGAGTTACCTATGGCTACCCTTCAACGAGCCATCTCTACATCCTAAGGTGACTTCCTTCTACTTGAGGACTCATACTGTAATCTTCATGAATTGGCTATGCTTTGAGTGTTGCTTCGCTTTTGTGGTGAGCTTTGTAGGCTTCATTGAAGGTGAAGGAACATTGAGGTGTTGTCAATTCAATCATTCCGAGGACGACTATATGGTGAACCCCAGGATCAAGAAGGTCACTCGACATCTTCTACTTTGTGATGAGCATGTAGAGTCGAGGATGACTCTTTTTGAAGGGAGGGGAGATGATGTAGCCCGACCTTCGGTCGTTAACACATCATGGTCCCCAACTTATGCCAAGTCGTCATGGACTCCAAAGGTGAATCCGTTCCTCTATGCGACCCACTTCCTACCCTCTTGAATGGTATACTACTTCATACTCCGTCCCATATCCATGATAGGTTCACACCAACAAGTACATAGGCATGGGAGGAAGCCTGGAGCGCCAAGCCTGACAAGACGGAGGCTTGGAAGAGAAGACGGAAGAAGTAGTAGCTGGAGCACCGGAGTCTCCGGCCTGCTGGAGCACCGGAGCCTCCGGCCACACCAGAGTCTCCGGCCTGAAGACACGGGAGTCTCCAGCCTGCTGACCCCGGAGTCTCCGGACCCATCTCCGGACCTACTTCCAGATCGAGCTCAAGGACAGTTTGTTTGCCACTCCGGAGACGACACCGGAGACAGACCGGAGTCTCCGGCCCACACCGGAGTCTCCGAACCCCACACCGGACTCTCCGGACCCCACACCGGACTCTCCGGCCTGAACCTATGGGCCTACGCGCTGCCAGCTGGGCCCTTGGCCCATGTACCCCTTAGTCCGCCTAGAGTTTTCCCTTTTATTCCTAAAGTACCCTTGAACTAGTGGCTGGCCTATATATAGTGCCCCCACCCCCTCATGTAACCCTAGGCATAGATGATAGACTAAAGAAAACCCCCCTTTGTGGAATCTCTAGTTTTGCCTCATCCCCTTCTACCAAAGGGGATCGACTATCGTCACCACCTCGTTGGAGTTTGCATCGCGCCTCCCTCGTTGTACAAGGCCTTGGCATCGGGGTCCCTTTGCCAAGACGTCAAGACCCTCTCCAAGGTGTTCTTCCCTCTCCGCGTGGGATCGAGGGAGCACGTTGACCGATCTTTCCTTGCGGGGATTCTATCGGACCGGTGGCCACCGGTGAGAGCAATCGGCCTTGTATCGTGTGTGTTCTGCGTGTGTTCATCGTGTTCTTCGCGAGGTGTGCGTCTGCTTCCGCTACCTTCTCCCTTTCCCCTCGCTTTCCCATCGATTTGACCACGAGATCCTTGAAGATCGGGCCACCCACGAGGTTACCCCATAACAAGAGTTGCAGCAAGAAGGACAAGCGCTGATTTCCAATATCGACAAGTGCGCAAGGAAGGAGCGGGAGGCATGCACATTAGGAGGCAATGAGGAAATCACGTATGAGCAAGAGAGAGATGGCGCACCAAGAATTACATGTTTGAGGTGTTCCACGATGTTTGGACTGCGTGCCAATCAGGCCGAACCCATATATGGGTCGGTATGTATCAGTTTGAGTCGAACCGAGTCAGTTTGGGCCAAGATATGGCTGTTTTAGGCCCGTTTAGTGGGGAGGACGCCCCAGCCCTCATATAAACCTCCGTAGCCATCACAAGTTAGGGTTTAGACCACGTTAAAATATTTTGGAGTTGTTTCTTTCACAGAACCTCTAGAATTACCCTGTGTTCGAATCTACCAACTATAATTGAGTGTGATCTGTTGTTCCATTGGGAATTAGTAGATTGCATACTACCGTTCGTGGTCACGGCTGCGTGTGCAGGAGTGTGGTGTTGTGAATATCCTACAAGGTTCGAGATCCGTTGCACTGGCATCAGGGTTCGAGCGGGAGAGATCATAGCTACGCACTAGTTATCTATCATCCACCATCATCATCGACAAGAGCTTGCTGAGAAGATCGGGCCACCCCATATCATCTTGGTATCAGATTTCCAGTGTTGCCTCGGTAAGCATCCACAAATCCATCCATAGATTAGTTGTTTTTGTACTATATAGAAAAAGACACACAAAAATATTAGGGTTCATAGTTCATCGCCATAGCCTAGATAACACTATTCGTGAGTTCTAGTTGCTGATCGTAGTCTTTTTTTGTAGCCTTTCTTCTAATTCTGAGTCGTAGTTTTTGTTTAAATTTCGTCTGTTTTTGTTGCGTTGTCGGATTCCCTAGACTGTTTCTCGTGTTCTTGAGACAGTTCATCGTGTTCTTGAGTTGTAGATCTACTAGATCTGTTTTCTTTTAGACTGGGGTTGTAGATCCGTTTGAAACAAGGTTTAAAAAAACCGATCGTACATGAGCTTCCTTCACGATGAGGATATCTACAGGGATTATGATGATTCTGACTGCCTGAACTGGAAGGAAATACTGAGTCAAATCAATAATGATTATCATGTGAATTCATTCTTAATTGAACCTGATGTTTTACTTAATGAGAACTTTATACTACCTAAGTCTATGCATCTTTGTATGATCAGGTTTATTGATAACACAAGTGTTGCGCGAGGAGGAGGAGAGTTGCAGCAAGAAGGACAAGCGCTGATTTCCAATATCAACAAGTGCGCGAGGGAGGAGCGGGACGCAGGCGCACTAGGATGCAATGAGGAAATCACGTATGAGCAAGAGAGAGAGATGGCGCACCAAGAATTACATGTTTGAGGTGTTCCACGACGTTTGTACTGCGTGCCAATAAGGCCGAACCCATATATGGGTCGGTATGTATCAGTTTGAGTCGAACCGAGTCAGTTTGGGCCAAGTTATGGCTGTTTTTAGGCCCGTTTAGAGGGGAGGACGCCCCAGCCCTCTTATAAACCTCCGTAGCCATCACAAGTTAGGTTTTTAAGACCACGTTAAAATATTTTGGACTTGTTTCTTTCATAGAACCTCTAGAATTACCCTGTGTTCGAATCTGCCAACTATAATTGAGTGTGATCTGTTGTTCCATTGGGAATTAGTAGATTGCATACTACCGTTCGTGGTCACGGCTGCGTGCGCAAGAGTGTGGTGTTGTGAATATCCTACAAGGTTCGAGAGCTGTTGCATTGGCATCAGGGATCGAGCGGGAGAGATCATAGCTACGCACTAGTTATCTATCATCCACCATCACCATCGACAAGAGCTTGCTCAGAAGATCGGGCCACCCCATATCACCTATCCCATGAGAGTGGCTCATCTTGTGTTTCCTTGAGCATTGTGCATTTGTCCTTAGATAGTGAGAGTGCAAGAGAAATATCAAGTGTGACTAGGTATCATCAAGGGAGAGCAAAAAAAAGATACAAAGAAAAAGAAAAAGAAAAATAGTCTCCCATTGCCAAAGAGAGTCTCAAAGCTTGTAAGCCAGAGATAAAGAAGAGCGCCCAACGCAAGTGCACAAATCTGTTGCTCATTTTTCCTCTTTGCAAACGAGCCACGGTGATAAGGGGTGGCCCAATCTTCTCAGTGAGCTGGGGTAGATGGCGATGTAGATGATGAAGATAACTTTTATGAACCTGAGAAATCTTCGGCCAATCCCTGCTGCTAGCTGCAAAAGCTCTCAACCCGTTGGATATTCGCAACTCCACACACTTGCGCATGTAGCCGCTGACCACGAAGCGGTTGCAATCTACTAATTCCCAGTGGAACAATAGATCACACTCAAACTTGCAACTGGCTAATTCCCAATGGAATAACTAATCACACTCAGATTATAGTAGCAACAAACCAGATAGATACGAATTGGTGCTGAATAATTGAGAGGATCGCTTGTAGCGGATCTAACTGGAACTAGAGTTTATTTTAACGTGGTCTCACCCAATTGTGATGGCTGCTGGAGTATATATGAGGGCTGGGGCGTCCTCCCCTCTAAACAGGCCTAAAAACAGCCATAACTTGGCCCAAACTGACCCGGTTTGACTCAAACTGATACATACCGATCCATAGATGGGTTCGGCCTACTTGGCGCGCAGGCCATATGTCGTGGTGCACCTCAAACGTGTCCTGGCGCGCCACATATCATTCTTGATTATGCTTTCTCTCCTTATTGCCTCCTAATGCATCTTCCATCTCTCGGTCGCCTTCCTCCCTCTCCTCCCGCTGGCGCTAGTTTGATAGATGCCAAATCTAGTTAAACAATAACACCATGATTTAGGTAGTATAAAAGCTCTTATAAATCAAAATATCATGTCCAACTAGGAATGAGTTCACCTTGTGATATTTTTCAATGAGGCTCAATATTTCCTTCTAGCTCAAACAAGCAGAATCATCGTACTCTATGAATGCGTCCTCATCATCCTCCGTTTCTTCAAGAAAAGTCGTTCGTGGCTTTGGATATGCTGAAAGTGGAATAAACAAAAAGCACAACGTGAATTCGCAAAAAAAAGCACAACGCGTACGCAGAATAGATGTATTTATAACCCGTGGTATTAGGTTTGGAAAACACAATGATTATTCCCAAATGACAATATACAAACATGTAACACAATTGGAAATCAGGAAGCAATGACCATTGTAGCAAACAACAATCATAATTGCAGATATAAGTGAAGTTCACATAGTCAGGATCACAAAGAAATACACGTGTGTATATATTCTTATTGTTCAGCATCAATTCTAGTGTTCTCACAGAAGATCTATGATCAAATTTCTTGGTAGCCAAATCAACCCAACTCAAAATGATGAGGACATCCATACTATTCCACTATCTCCTACTCCTATTCACAATGAAGATGTTGCTGCAAAGAACAAGTCCAATGAAATCAGGATTGGACCCATTACAAGAGCTCGTGCAAAGCTGATTGAGCAACAGGTGAATTCACTCTTAATTGAACCTGATGTTTTACTAAATGAGAACTTTATACTACCTAAGTCTATGCATCTTTGTATGATCAGGTTTATTGATAACACAAGCGTTGCGCGAGGAGGAGGAGAGTTGCATCAAGAAGGACAAGCGCTGATTTCCAATATCAACAAGTGCGCGAGGGGGGAGCGGGAGGCATGCGCACTAGGAGGCAATGAGGAAATCACGTATGAGCAAGAGAGAGAGATGGCGCACCAATAATTACATGTTTGAGGTGTTCCACGACGTTTGGACTGCGTGCCAATAAGGCCGAACCCATATATGGGTCGGTATATATCAGTTTGAGTCCAAGTTATGGCTGTTTTTAGGCCCGTTTAGAGGGGAGGACGCCCCAGCCCTCATATAAACCTCCGTAGCCGTCACAAGTTAGGGTTTTAGACCACGTTAAAATATTTTGGAGTTGTTTCTTTCATAGAACCTCTAGAATTACCCTGTGTTCGAATCTACCAACTATAATTGAGTGTGATCTGTTGTTCCATTGGGAATTAGTAGATTGCATACTACCGTTCGTGGTCATGGCTGCGTGCGCAAGAGCGTGGTGTTGTGAATATCCTACAAGGTTGGAGATCTGTTGCATTGGCATCAGGGATCGAGCGGGAGAGTTCATAGCTACATGCTAGTTATCTTTCATCCACCATCATCACCGCCATCCGCTTACTGAGAAGATCGGGCCACCCCATATTACAAAAAATGCAAATCATGAGAAAGTGGATACCACGCTTCAACTGCGCTGCTCTGATATGTATAACAAGTAGATGACCAAACAATAGTACAATTAGTTTTATGTTCAGTATTATACCTAGTATGTAAGAAGCAAATAGGCATCAATGCGTGGAACAGAGAACCAAAATATGACAAATCATATCCAATTCTAGGAAAAACTGAACCAACCAACATAGGTAAAGTTACTTTTGTTGGCTGCACAATATCAACTAGAGCAGAATGTATATTCATACTATTTGGAACATGAGCTACTGTCCCAAAGCAATTACAAATTCGCACATTGCATACTTGACTAAACACATTACAATCGAAATCAGCAAGTCCATTACAAGTAATGCATATGTGATCCACAAGAAAATTTTCATTCATGCTATATTCACCAATTAGATTGAATGTGAAACGAGGAGAATATGTGCTAGAATTCAGACTTGAAATTTCAGAAATCCTATCCATAGCACAACTCATATTCATAGGTTCATTTAGCATGATGGAATACACAATATCAGCAGGTGGTATTCGAGCAAGTATTTCCTTATGTGTAATTAGTACCACATGATCAAGATTCGAATTTGGTAAACTATCACATGGTGCTGTAATAGTAGTGCAAGGCAAGTCACAAGGAGGCTTCCGTAAAGGAATAGACTCACAATATGTCGCACATGTTGGTTGAAGCTCCAAATCAGTGCCAATGTCATCAACAATCTCCTCAGTTTTAGTAGGTACTATGACATCCTCCTTAAGTGACAATACCCGATCATGTGATCCAGGTTGTAAAATAGATGGCTCCCTTTCTTCAAAAGCAACCTGCATATCACAAGAAACAACACTAGGAGTAGAGATGATTACATTAGTAGAAACCTCATTTGTCTCATCAACTCTCACTCTCGGTTCTTCTATGACAGGATCAACATGTGGTTTTATGTTGGTAGTTATAGGTGCACATAGGTTTTGACGCCTAATCTCCTGAAATTGATTAATATGCGTACGTGCTAACCACGTGTGTTTACCATTCCAAAAGATAGAAAGATCAGAACAGTTACTACTAAAGGTAACCTGGAATTCTTTACACCACTTTGTTCCTAACATGATATGGCAGGAGTTAAACGCTCCAGGAACGACATAAAAAGAAACATATCTTCTAGGACCATAAATGGTGAGCGGAACACTTGCGATCTGAGTAATTGGTAGTGCATGACCAGAAGTTGCAAACATGAATGGAAATGTTATTGCACATGTATATAATTGTAGCTTTTCAACAACCTCAATACTAACCAAATTCACGAAAGAATAAGTATCGATGGTAGTAGCAGCTTGTCTACCATAGATTTCTGTCATGAAGTGGAACAAACCCGAAGTAGGTACCACTCCTGATTCCTCCTCCCAAAATGTGTTGCTGTAGTAGTAGCGTAATGGAAAAAGATAATCATATGCATCCTTTTTCTGCATCACATCAACACTACTAGAAGACATGATTAGTACATTAGTGCACAAAACAAAATCTGGTGGTGGAAACTCTCACAACTCACTCAACTGGAAGAAAGAGGAATCTTACCGTTCCAAAGTAAATTAGAGAAGCTTACCAACTTGGATCAACAACTATGTGCACGGATGTGATGAAGCGAATACCAAGGGTATAGGAAACTATCACACGACAAACAAGGTATATGGTGGAGCTTGGTTGGGATACCTAACAACACCAGTTCAGAAATCTTAGTGCTGATCGTATGACAACATACCCACAGAAACACACACGGTGGAGATAACTGGGGCAATTGCAACTATGAAAAAGAGCTCAAAATTGAGGTATGTCGGAGGAACGCTCATGTTGCAATGCACAAGGAGAGATGCTAGCAATGTCTCAACGAAACGGGCACAAGATTGCTAAACTGAGCAGCCCGCAGAGCACTAAGCACACTAGTCTCGTATGATAGTTTTAGACACAAAGAAAGGCTTACTAAGGCTCACAAGGATAGATACGCTATGTGGACTCAGTAAAACAAATAAAAAAAAAAGAAAAAATTGACCTAAGAAGTGGTCTCTGCCACGGCAGAAAAAAGACCCGAAATCCTGCCTCGGCAGGATGTCGGCAGACCCAAAAAAAATTCCTCATACTAGCACGGACTCGTCTATGGTCTGGCGTCAGCCTGACTTTTTTTTTTGCTTTGCTTCCACGTGAAGGTGCCTCACGTACAGCTAGGCAAGCGATCTTCTTTGCTTTTTTTTTCAGGTAGCCTTTTTTTAAGGAGCCCACGAACGTACAACGAGTTCCGATTGGGATTTTTTTTTCTTTGTTTCTCGTGAAGGAAACTCACGTATGCATCTGATTAGGACTTTCTCTCTTTTTTTACTCTAAAACGGATGTACAACTCCAACTTATCGGAACACGGATCTAGTAGATCTAAAACTCAAGAACGCGACGAACAGTCTCAAAAACACGAGAACCAGTCTAGAAACAGTCTAGGGAATCCGACGATGCAACAAAAACAGACGAAAACTAGACAAAACTATGACTTGAATTTGGAAGAAAGGCTACACAAAAAGCCTATGACCAGCAACTAGAACTCACGAACAGTATTATCTAGGCTATGGAAAACACTAAACCTAATCTTTTGTGACTTTTTCTTTATAGGACAAAAACAACTAATCTATGGGATGAATTGCGCACCGAGTAAACCTGAGAATCTGATACCAAGATGATAAGGGGTGGCCCGATCTTCTCAGTGAGCTGGGGTAGATGGCGATGTAGATGATGAAGATAACTTGTATGAACCTGAGAACTCTTTGGCCAATCCCTGCTGCCAGATGCAACAGCTCTCAACCCTTTGGATATTCGCAACTCCACAAATTTCCCCACGTAGCTGCTGACCACGATGCGGTATTGCAATCTACTAATTCCCAGTGAAACAATAGATCACACTCAAACTTGCAATTGGCTAATTCCCAATGGAATAACTAATCACACTCAGATTATAATAGCAACACACCAGATCGATACGAATTGGTGCTGAATAATTCAGAGGATAGCTCGTAGCGGATCTAACTGGAACTAGAGTTTATTTTAACGTGGTCTCACCTAATTGTGACGGCTATTGGAGTATATATGAGGGCTGGGGCGTCCTCCCCTCTAAACAGGCCTAAAAACAGCCATAACTTGGCCCAAACTGACCCGGTTTGACTCAAACTGATGCATACCGACCCATAGATGGGTTTGGCCTACTTGGCGTGCAGGCTATGTCGTGGTGTACCTCAAACGTGTCCTGGCGCGCCACATATCATTCTTGATTATGCTTTCTCTCCTTATTTCCTCCTAATGCATCTTCCATCTCTTGGTCGCCTTCCTCCCTCTCCTCCCGCTGGCGCTAGTCCGATAGATGCCAAATCTAGTTAAACAATAACACCATGATTTAGGTAGTATAAAAGCTCTTAGAAATCAAAGTATCATGTCCAACTAGGAATGAGTTCACCTTGTGATATTTTTCAATGAGGCTCAATATTTCCTTCCAGCTCAAACAAGCAGAATCATCGTACTCTATGAATGCGTCCTCATCACACGGTCTCTCCTTGCATTGGCTCGAAAACGAGCTTAGTCTTCGTTAGGACATTTTGATTGCTCATTTTCATAGTCGTGTTGATGAGGGCAAACCTCTAGGGTGGCCCGATCTTCACGAATCTCGTGGTCAAATCGATGGGAAAGCGAGGGGAAAGGGAGAAGGTAGCGGAAGCGGACGCACACCTCGCGAAGAACACGATGAACACACGCAAAACACACACGATACAAGGATGATTGCTCTCTACGGTGGCCACCGGTCCGATAGAATCCTCACAAGGAAAGATCAGTCAACGTGCTCCCGTCAATCCCAAGCGGAGAGGGAAGAACACCTTAGAGAGGATCTTGACGTCTTGGCAAAGGGACACCGATGCCAAGGCCTTGTACAACGAGGGAGGCGCGATGCAAACTCCAACGAGGTGGTGACGATAGTCGATCCCCTTTGGTAGAAGGGGATGAGGCAAAACTAGAGATTCCACAAAGGGGGTTTTCTTTAGTCTATCATCTATGCCTAAGGGATACAATGAGGGGTGGGGGCTCTATTTATAGGCCAGCCATAAGTTCAGGGGTAGTTTGGGCATAAAACTAGGGTTTGGTGCGGAATAGAGGGATACATGGGCCAAGGGCCCAGATGTTGGCACGCAGGCCCATCGCATAGGCCGGACACTCCGGGTCGAGTGGGCCAGACAGTCCGGGGTGGCTGGACACTCTGGGTAGTGTCTGGGTAGAGTCTGATGTAGCACACAGAATGTCCACGCCAGGACGGGGCTGGGGTAGGCTGGACACTCTGGCTGGATTGGGGCGGACTCTCCGGGGCGATGACGGTGGAGACTCCGGTTCTCCAGCTGCTGCTTCTTCCTTCTTCTCTTCCAAGCCTCCATATTGTCAGGCTTAGTGCTTCAGGCTTCCTCCCATGCCTCCGTACTTGTTGGTATGAACCTATCATGGATATGGGACGGAGTATGTAGTATACCATCCAATAGGGTAGGAAGTAGGCTCGCATAGAGGAACGGATTCACCTTTGGAGTCCATGACGACTTGGCATAAGTTGGAGACCATGATGTGGTAATGACCGAAGGTCGGCCTACATCATCTCCCCTCCCTTCAAAAAGAGTCGTCCTCGACTCTACACGCTCATACAAAGTAGAAGATGTCGAGAGACCTTCTTGATCCTGGGGTTCACCATATAGTTGTCCTCGATAAGATTGAATTGACAACACCTCAATGTTCCTTCACCTTCAATGAAGCCTACAAATCTCACCACAATAGCGAAGCAACACTCAAAGCATAGCCAATTCATGAAGATTATATTATGAGTCCTCAAGTAGAGTGAAGTCACCTTAGGATGTAGAGATGGCTCATTGAAGGGCAGCCATAGGTAACTCTCTACGGTTCGTCTTGTCAACTCTTTGTCCATAGAGGTTGACGCGTACGCAATTATACCTTCACACAACAAAGACCAAGCAATATATGTTCGTGTGTGATAGAGGAGCATGTCAATTGTGGCATGTCCATTCTTGTTCACAACACTATTAGCACAACTCAAGTATCGCCAACGAAATGCGTATGCAAGGTCAAAGTGCATGGAAGTTAATCGAACATCATCCAAATGTGGGAAGTCAAAAACTCCATATAACATCTTAGTGTGGCACTCAAAGCAATTGACTAAAATATTGATCAACATCTTTGATGCAAGAGTAGGAGAATTCGGCAAAAACACATGACGAAAGATATCCAAAACAACATCCTTATGTGTGCAAACCAACCATAGGAAAGAACAATTCGTCAACATGTTGGATGCCACACTCAAATCATCAAAATCAAAGATCATGGGCATTGGAGTATCACAAGCGGAAGCAAAAACAACATGCTTGCAAACAAACCAAATGAAAGAGCAAGTGGTCCTTATGTTTGTTGCAACAACTATACGAGAGACTTGGAAGCTCTCATGACAATACATGCTCATAATGGCAATATGGTTGCACACAAAACATCGGAAAGAGAAATTGTTCAACATTTTTGTGGCAACACACAAAGCATCAATATCCAAGAGTAACAAAACATGATTGTCACAAGGTGAAAGAATACCATTAACATGCTTGGAATCAAACAATAGGAAAGAGCAATTTGTCAACATGAAAGATGCAAAGCATGCAAAAGGTATCAGAGCTGTGTTCGATCTTGAACTCATGTGGGGGATACTCTCTAGAGCTCTTTTTGTCAACTCGTGCTCAACCGAGGTTGACATGATCATGCGGGTACCTACACACATCAAACACAAAAGGAAGAACGTGTGTGCATGGTAGAGAAACACATCATCCATCATGACGTATCTCTTCTTGTGCACATCACCATGAGTGCCAATCAAGTATGAAGTAGATGCATGGTGAATATGCAAGTGGTGAACATGCTTATCATGGCAATCATCAAAATCTCCAAAATTTGAGAAAGCTATGGGGGCCATCTCAATATAAACCATATGAGAATTATTGTTGCAAGCAAAACAAGTGAAAGAGCAATTATTCAACTTATTGCAAGCAACGGGAGAGATTGTAAAACATTCATGACAAAGCATGGTTCGAGTGGTACCATTGGTAACATCATTGCAAGCAAAACATTGGAAAGAGCAATTGTTCAACAAAGTGCAAGCAATGATATCATCTACGTAATGTTTAAAGCATGGCATGTCTATGGCAACATCATCACAATCAAATAATTTCACATGCTCAACATTATGCAAAGGCAAAGTATCACATGGAAATATCAATGAAGCATATGTGATATCACAAACATCATCCATAGCATGCAAGTCATCACAAATCATCATGTCCACTAGTGGGATCATGGCATCAACAACACCCTTATTTTTACCTTGTTCATACCTCTCATATGAAGTGGCTGTTGTGGTAGCATTGGCCTCCATGTGGGCGACTTCTTCTTCTTGCATGGGGATGGCATCATCTTCATCCACCATGTTCATCTTCTTGGGTGGGGGTATCATCATCTCCAAGCTTGATGTTTCTTTATCCATGGAACCTAGCATATCATGGGATAACACAATAGAGGTAGAGTGTAAGTCGTTAGAAATCAAAGTGGTCTCACATGACCTATCAACTACCACTCTCAACTCACTTTGTGTATCACTCATGCCCTCCAAGTGGAAGCACTCAATCTCACGTATGGTGGAGTCACTCATCTCACTCTTGTTTTCACTCAAGTGGGCTAAGTGGCTCTCATACTCACATGGGATTGGTACCACATCATCACTCAAGCATATGGGGGTAGGCTCGGTTCTCTCAACTCCTTGCGCCTCCTTTGGTGAAGGGAAAGTCCCATGCTCACCATTCTTGACCTTGTCGTCGCCATCTTGCACCTTGGCTTGTGTAGTCCTCTTGATGTACTCGTCCAACTTGGAGAAGTAGAGGTCTTCGTCCTCCTCATCCATGAGGTTGCATGCATCATCTAGGACGTCAAGTCTTGGCATTGAAGCTTGATTGCGTGGATGAGAGCTTGCTCTTGGTGCCATTTTGGTGGTGGCACGAGTAGTTGAAGGTGCCTTATGATGGTGTCGATGGAGGTCATTGGCGTGCCTTGCCAAAGGTTGATGTAGATGGCGCACTTGATCATCCACATGACGCTCGCGACGATGCTTCTTGTCCTTGGCACTCTTCTTGTGATGGTGGTGCATTCTTGAGCTTGGTTGAGCATTATGGATGGCGATCAACCTGTATTCTTCGTCTTCATGGCAAAGATGCCTTGAACGATGTCTTGTATCCTCTTGATGTGGGTGATGATCACGAGAGGATTTATGTTGATGAAGATTCTTGCTTCTTGGTGCCTCTTTTGGAAGGTGATGTTGGGGTGCCGCTCTTTTTGTAGCTGGTGGCACTTGATGCCTAGGAGGTTGTTGCACATGACGCCTTCGAGGTGGCCTTGCTTGGCGTCTTAGAGATGGTGGTTCTTGGCGCCTTGGAGACGGTGGTGCTTGACGGCTTGGAGGTGATGGCGCTCGCTGCCTTGGAGATGGTGACCCATGACGCCATGTAGGTGGTAGCTCTTGATGCCTTGGAGGTGGATCATCGAAGTAGGTGGTGCCCTTTGGTGTGGCACGCTTGGCCTTGAAGGTCATGGTTTCTTGATGATGCACCTCCGCTAGCTTAGCATAGTAGTCCTCCACCTCCAAGCGATGGAGGTATTCTTCATGGCTCATGGAAGAGCCCTCGAAGTGGGTGAAGCTCGTCATGGCCTCCATGCTTGGTGAGGCGTCGTCGTTGTAGCACTCGAAGTCATCCATGCTTGGGGAGTCATTGTTGATGTAGTACTCCATATCACCCAAGCATGTGGAGCCATTGTCGGTGTAGTGCTCCATGTACTCCATGCATGAGGAGCCATTGTCGATGTAGAGCTCCAAGTCCTCCATGCTTGAGGAGCCAAAGTTGATGACGTGCTACATGTCTTGCATGCATGTGGAGCCATCATAGGTACAATACTCTGGGTCCTCAAAGCATGCGGAGCCATTGTCGGTGTAGTGCTCCATCATGTCCTCTATACTTGTGGAGTCGTAGGCGTGGTGGCTCATCATGGATTCTTCATAGATATCATCCTCGGTTCCGGAGTCCCTAGACATGATTCACAAGACCAAGTGGTATATATGGAAGTGGTAGGGGTTAGGGATGCAACGTCAAACCTTACTTTACCTTGGAAGATAGTATCGTGCAAGTGGCAACACTTGAGAGCAATCAAAACCAAGCAAAGTGAAGTTCACGCGGAACACCAAAACCAACTAACCACTAAAAACACACACACACAAAGCTTATGGTGGATGGGTATGGAAGGTGGCATGCCAAGAACCAATCCGAACTCAAGATGTTGTAATGGCAAGTAAAGAACCATGATGATCACAAAGCAAAACAAGTCAATCCACAAGATAGGAATTATATACAAGGAAACACACACGGTGGGATAAATGGGACTTGTGCGACGGAGAAACTGAGCTAAGAACCAAATGATTACCTAGCGAAGACTATAAGCTCGTGTCGCACAAGTGCAAGGAGAGACGCTAGTTCGATTGCAATAAATTGGTGGGCTACAAGATATGCACAATAAGTACCACCTATTTGATGTTCATCGAGCTTGCGCTTCCTATTCTATGAGGCACTTGTTTCTTTCTTTCCTTTTTCTTCTTTTTCTCTTTTCCTATTTTTTTCTGTTTTTCTTTTCTTTTTTCACTTGCCCCTTCCTTGTGCCAACAACTATACAAGATAACTATATGAGATAGCGCGCTGACAACTTTTTCTCGGAATTCTACAAGGTACCAAATGTGCATAGCCCAAGAAATTATAGGAGGAACTAGTCTGAATAGGTATTTGTTGAACGCAAAGATAGTGTAGCTCACAAAGGAATGCAAGTGGGGAGAAGTCGCGGAATTTTATACCTTTCGTCGCCGATCTTCACCCTTTATTGGTGGATTCCGCCTTGTTCATGGAATTTGGATGGAGTAGATAGCATAAACCATGGATATGGTGATGTAGAGCTCCTTCTCCTCTTCAAAACGAGCTAAAGAACACCAAAATCCGAGTTCGTATGCAAAAGTTATGCTCAAAACTGTGAAGCAGATTTTTCTGTCAGCATGGGGGGCGAACAGTCCGGTGCGCGTAGGCCGGACAGTCCGGCCGGGCCGGATATTCCGGTCAGTTTAGGCAGGAAACCCCGGTGGGGCAGATGTTCCGGTCCTTTTTGGCTGGACAGTCCGGTCCGGTCGAACCAGAAGTTCCAGAACACGAACGGGGTGAGTTTTGGCGGAAAAACTAGGACCAAAACCTCAAATTGATGGGGGAAATCAAGGAATTAGGCTATGGAAACGCAGGGGAAGGTAGATAAAAAAGTTTAGCAAGTAATCCACGATCAAAACCTACCAAAACGCACTCAAATCACAGATCGATCCAAAACACGAAATTGGGGCTATTTTTTGGGGATTTTCGAATTTATGGGAGAAAAGACCAAATCGAGGAGAAATCCGTGGCAACCAAAAGCTGCTGATACCAGATGATGAGGGCAAACCTCTAGGGTGGCTTGATCTTCACGGATCTCGTGGTCAAATCGATGGGAAAGCGAGGGGAAAGGGAGAAGGTAGCGGAAGCGGACGCACACCTCACGAAGAACACGATGAACACACGCAAAACACACACGATACAAGGCCGATTGTTCTCACTGGTGGCCACCGGTCCGATAGAATCCTCACAAGGAAAGATCGGTCAACGTGCTCCCGTCAATCCCAAGCAGAGAGGGAAGAACACCTTGGAGAGGGTCTTGACGTCTTGGCAAAGGGACACCGATGCCAAGGCCTTGTACAACGAGGGAGGCGCGATGCAAACTCCAACGAGGTGGTGACGATAGTCGATCCCCTTTGGTAGAAGGGGATGAGGCAAAACTAGAGATTCCACAAAGGGGGTTTTCTTTAGTCTATCATCTATGCCTAAGGGATACAATGAGGGGTGGGGGCTCTATTTATAGGCCAGCCACAAGTTCAGGGGTAGTTTGGGCATAAAACTAGGGTTTGGTGCGGAATAGAGCGGTACATGGGCCAAGGGCCCATATGTTGGCACCCAGGCCCATCGCATAGGCCGGACACTTCAGGTCGAGTGGGCCGGACAGTCCGGGGTGGCCAGACACTCCGGGTAGTGTCCGGGTAGAGTCCGATGTAGCACACAGAATGTCCACGCCTGGACGGGGCTGGGGTAGGCCGGACACTCCGGCTGGATCTAGCCGGACATTCCGGCTGGATTGGGGCGGACTCTCCGGGGCGATGACGGTGGAGACTCCAGTTCTCCAACTACTGCTTCTTCCGTCTTCTCTTCCAAGCCTCCATCTTGTCAGGCTTAGTGCTCCAGGTGCTCCAGGCTTCCTCCCATGCCTCCGTACTTGTTGGTATGAACCTATCATGGATATGGGACGGAGTATGAAGTAGTATACCATCCAACAGGGTAGGAAGTATGCTCGCATAGAGGAACGGATTCACCTTTGGAGTCCATGACGACTTGGCATAAGTTGGAGACCATGATGTGGTAATGACCGAAGGGGGTCGGCCTACATCACGTGTCAATCCCAACTTTCTCCACGTGTGTGTACATAGTCATAGGTTTCCGTCACCCTTTGGAGTTGTTGACCTTCGCCTTTGACTTGAGTTTTGTTGGACTTTACCGACTTTTGACTATCCCTTTTCTTTTGGTTGGTTCTTTGGCTTTCCACAATCCTAACCTACCACCAACAAGCTTGTGAGAGTTAGTTCTTTCTTTAGTGTGAGTTTTCTTTGCATTTCCACTTTGCACGCTTATAGCTCTCACTTGTGGTTTCTAGTTTGGTGCAATCCCTAAGGTGAGGTACAAGGCTAACACCACCATATTCCTCTTCCATATACAATACTTGTGTGTTCTGCATGATGGATAGGCACGGTGAGGCGAGCCAACCACCTCCCCAAGAAGAAGATCAAGGACCATACATGACGCGCGCAAGTCACTTCATCGTTCGACAAGAGTCCCGTGAACGTTGCCAAGCCATTGAGACGCGACAAGATGAACAATTTGGTGAGACGCAAGCCGAGTTCAAGAACATCGACAACCGCTTCGATGGCCTCGAACGACAAATGCATGCAATGCATCACAACTTCGGCCACCAAAATGAAGCGCTTCAACGCTCCGTCGCTGAAACAAATGACAATCTTCGACGCCTCATTGACGATATGGCAAGACCACTTTCACGTGCATCAAGCTCTTCAAGTTCTTCGCGTCGTCATGCACCTCTTCAACAAGATCTACATCTAAGTGCTCCAAGATGCAATGATGCCCCCGTGGTTGAAGATGGAAGTTCTTCGAACTATGTACCTTCCCCACGGCACGCCGCAACGTCAAGCTATGATGGTGATTTCTCTTCAAGGCCACGAGCAAGGCAAGAAGCACACCGTCATCACGCAAGGGCATTAGTGCTCCAACAAGATCAACCACAAGACGAACCACAAGCGCAACCGCAAGTGCAACCGCAAGTCTACCACCATCGACCGCGACACATACTTCACACAACAAGTGATGACTCCAATTTGGAGAATCAAGCTCGTCATCGACGTGAAGCTCTCCAAGATCCTTCTCCTCGTCATCAACGTCATGAACGTCCGCACCGACACCATGGTCGTCACGAGGCGCCTCCTCCACCTCAACAAAACTTGGAGCGTCAAGTGATACTAGTTGAGCGACGCCCACCACGTCAAGAGGCTCATGACCATGTCCTTCACCGTGAGGACCATGGGCCTAATCAACATCACCAACCGAGGAACGAGCCTCCCCGTCGTCATCAACGGCGTCAAGAGGCTCCACACCCTCGCCATCATGAGGCCCAAGTGCCTCAACCACGTCATCAACCGCGCCAAGAGCAAGAGCAAGCTCCACAACAACAACATCAAGAGCAAGCTCTTCACCAAGGTCGCGAGAACCAAGTTCCACCGCATCAACATCAAGATCACCAAGCTCGTCGCAATAACCGCAACGATGAAGAAACTTTTGGCAAGCTCAAGTTTACCAGATCCAATGACCCCGAAGAATACCTCTCGTGGGCACTCAAAGTCGACAAAATCTTCCGCATGCACAATTATAGCAACGAGAAGATGGTTTCCATGGCTTCGCTTGAGTTTGATGATTAACCTTTGGTGGGAACAAGTTCAAGTTGCTCGTGATGCAAGGCAAGAGCCACCAATCACAACTTGGCATGACATGAAGGATCATATGAGATCCCGGTTCGTCCCCGCGCATTACACGCGCGACCTCTTTAACAACCTTCAATCGCTTCGTCAAGGGACAAAGACCATGGAAGAGTACTTCAAGGAAATGGAACTCAACTTGATCCGCGCCAACATTGATGAGCGCATGGAGCAAACAATGGCACGTTTCCTAATTGGTCTGAACCACCCCATCAAGCGCATCGTTGAGTTCCAAACATACAACACCATGGTTGGGCTTGTGCACATCGCAACAAAGGCTGAACATCAAGTGCAAGAGGACATCAAGTACAATATGCCCAAGACGTATTTCACCTAGAAGCAAGCTTCAACTGCTACGCCACCAACTTTCAATGGAAGCTCCTCAAGTACCTCCAAGCTTTCCTTCAAGCCCACACTTCCTCAAGGAAAACTGCCCCCAAGTGGCAAACAAGCAAAGAGTGATACACCTTTCAATGGTGAGTGCTACAAGTGTGGAGGTAAAGGACACAAGACGGCCGAATGTGGAAACAAGAAAGTCTTGTTCATCCATGAAAATGGTGATGAAAAGTACTTGAGTGAAGATGAATTTGATGCCCGAGTCAAGGAAGCAATGACAAGACAATGAGTGGAAGATGACCAAGAACTCCTCATGTGTGAACATGATGCAAGTCCATCGCTTGTCGTCACAAGGATCTTGACCACTCAAGCACAAGAGCATGAAGACCAACGCTCCAATATCTTCCAAACACGAGCCAGCATCAATGGCAAATCTATCAAGGTGATCATTGACAAAGGGAGTTACCCCAACCTTGCTAGCACCGAGTTGTGCCAGAAGCTCAACCTCACCCTCCATCCGCACAAGCACCCCTACCACGTGCAATGGCTAAGTGACCAAGGGTCCGTAAAGATCAAGCATACCGTATCGGTCTCTTTCGCCATTGGTCCTTACAAAGATGCGGTGGAGTGTGGTGTGGTTCCTATGACAGTTTGCCACATGCTTCTTGGTCGACCATGGCAATTTGACAAGGTTGCTCAACATGATGGTCGCACCAATGTATACGCCTTCAAATGGCTCAAGAAAAACAGTGTTTTGCAACTGATGACTCCTAGCCAAATAATTGCGAACAATGCAAAGGCTTTAGCGAGGGTACAAAGCACAACACCTACTTGTGAGAAGAGCGGTGAGAGAGACCACCTCATAGTGAGTGAGAGCCACAAGCCAAACTCGAGTGGAAAAACTAAGAGTGTTCTCCTTGCCACCAAAATTGAGATGAGAGATGTTCGGAACAACCCATCCATCTTGCACTATGTCCTCCTTTGCAAGGGACTAGCGCAAGGAACTAACGTTACATTGACCTCATCCCCGGCGCACCAATTCCCAACCGCGCCGCTTACCGCACGAACCTGGAGGAGACAAAGGATATTGAATGTCAAATCAACCAACTCGTCTCCAAAGGTTTGATCCAAGTTAGCACTAGTCCAAGTGCCGTACCCGTGATTCTTGTTCCAAAGACGGATGATACGTTACGGTTATGCATGGACTGCCGTCCAATCAATTCTATCACTGTGCGTTATCGACATCCCATACCATGTCTCGATGACATGCTTGATGAGTTGTGTGGAGCCACTATTTTTTCGAAAATTGATCTTCGTAGTGGTTACCATCAAATACGCATGGCTGAAGGTGATGAGTGGAAAACTGCCTTCAAGACCAAATTGGTCTCTATGAATGGTTGGTTATGCCCTTTGGTTTATCTAATGCCCCATCCACCTTCATGCGCCTAATGAATCATATCTGTGTTCTCTCATTGGAAAAAGTGTTGTTGTCTATTTCGATGATATTCTTGTTTATAGCAAATCACTTGAGGACCACATAACACATGTCAAGGAAGTTTTGCAAATCCTTCGACATGAAAAGCTTTATGCTGATCTTCCCAAGTGCACTTTTGCTAAATACAAGTTGATTTTTCTTGGATTTGTCGTTTCTTCGAAGGGAATTGAAGTTGATGTTTCCAAGGTAAAGGACATACGAGATTGTCCCATCCCAACAAATGTGAGTGAACTCAGAAGTTTTCATGGGTTGGTCGGTTTCTATCGTCGCTTTGTGAAAGACTTTTCCACCATTGCTTGTCCACTCAACGAGTTGACGAAAAAGAATGTCACCTTCGTGTGGGGCAAAGCATAACAAAAAGCTTTTGACGAACTTAAAAAGAGGCTCACCGAAGCACCTCTTCTTGCGTTACGGATTTCACAAAAACTTTTGAGATAGAGTGTGATGCTAGTGGTATTGGCATTGGAGGAGTCCTTATGCAAAATAGACGTCCTATAACCTACCATAGCGAGAAACTTGATGGTGCTCGCCTTAACTATCCGATTTATGACAAAGAGCTTTTTGCCTTAGTTCGCGTTCTTCAAGTTTGGCAACACTACCTATGGCCCAAGGAATTTATCATACATTCCGACCATGAGTCCTTGAAATATCTCAAAGGCCAAGCCAACTTGAGTAAGAGACACGCTAAGTGGGTTCAATTTATTGAGTCTTTTCCGTATATTGTCAAGTATAAGAAGGGCAAAGATAATGTAGTTGCGGACGCTTTATCTCGCAAACACACAAGCCTTCTGATGCAGCCCGTCCTATGGACGCTTCCACATCTACACCAATAAGTCCCCCAAGTGGACCCATGACTCGTGCCCGAGCCAAACTCCTACAAGCCAAGGTGAACTCGCACCTCTCTTCGTGCCAATTTGATACCTCCTTGGATGGCGTGCTACTTCATACCACTACTTTGTGCATCATCAGGTACCAGCCCCCGCCACGTCGACCCACGAGCCCGGAAGCTGCACCTGACCTGAAGCTGCTAGAGCCGGAGTGTCCGCCCGACTCCAGCCGGAGTGTCCGGCCTGACTCAGTCGGAGTATCTGGCTTGCCCGAGCCCGGACCTAGCGTGGACATTCAGAAGGTGGAATCGGACACTCCCCGGACGCCACCCGGAGTGTCCCCCTACCCGGACTGTCCGGCCGCGCCGACCCGGAGTGTCCGCCCTGCCCGGACTGTCCGGCCGTGCCGACCCGGACTATCCGGCCCAAGTGATGGGCCTGCGAGCCTAGATGGGCCCTATGGCCCATGTACCCCTCTACTTCGCCCAGAACTCTACTTTAATGCCTGAATTACCCCTGAACTTGTGGCTGGCCTATATATAGACCCCCACCTCCATTGTAAACCCTAGGCATGATATTGGAATTAGTGGAAACCCCTTTGTGGATCTATCTAGTTCTTTCCTCATGCTCCTTGACTAAGGAGCACCAATATCCCCAAACCTCGTTGGAGTTTGCATTGTGCCTCCGCGTTGTACAAGGCCTAGGCATCGGTGTCCCTTTGCCTAGACGTCAAGATCTCACCGAGTCTCCCATCTCGCCGTGCCGGTTCAAGAGAGAGTCCTCCGCCCGACGCCGATCCTAGAGATTGCGCCGGACCGGTCACGGCCGGCGTGAGCTATTGGTGTTTATCGTGGTTTTGCGTGTGTGTGTTCATCGCGTTCTTCGTGCGTGTGTTCGTCGTGTTCATCCTTCCCTCCTTCCCCCGCACTCCACCCTCGATTTGAAAGGGAATCGTGAAAGATCAAGCCACCCTAGAGGTTTGCCCTCAACATATTGGTATCAAGAGCTTCGTTGCTCACGATTTCCCCCACCCTAGAAAAATAGTCTCCCCTTGCAAAAGAGAGTCTCAAAGCTTGTAAGCAAGAGAGAAAGAAGAGCGCCCAAGGCAAGTGCACAAATCCGTTGCTCACTTTTCCTCTTTGCAAATGAGCCACGGTCTCTCCTTGCATTGGCACGACAACGAGCTTAGTCTTTGTTAGGACATTTAGTTTGCTCGTTTTCATAGTCGTGTCAATCCCAACTTTCTCCACGTGTGTGTACATAGTCGTAGGTTCCCGTCACCCTTTTGAGTTGTTGACCTTCGCCTTTGACTTGAGTTTTGTTGGATTTTTACCACTTTTGACTATCCCTTTTCTTTTGGTTGGTTCTTTGGCTTTCCACAACCCTAACCTACCACCAACAAGCTTTTGAGAGTTAGTGTGAGTTTTCTTGGCATTTCCACTTTGCACGCTAATAGCTCTCACTTGTGGTTTCTAGTTTGGTGCAATCCCCAAGGTGAGGTACAAGGCTAACACCACCATATTCCACTTCCATATACAATACTTGTGTGTTTTGCATGATGGATAGGCACGGTGAGACAAGCCAACCACCTCCCCAAGAAGAAGATCAAGGTCCGTACATGACGCGTGCAAGTCACTTCATCGTTCGACAAGAGTTCCGTGAATGTTGCCAAGCCCTTGAGACGCGACAAGATGAACAATTTGGTGAGACGCAAGCCGAGTTCAAGAACATCAACAACCGCTTCGACGGCCTCGAATGACAAATGCATGCAATGCATCACAACTTCCGCCACCAAAATGAAGCGCTTCAACGCTCCGTCGCCGAAGCAAATGACAATCTTCGACGCCTCATTGATGGCATGGCAAGACCACGTTCACGCGCATCAAGCTCGGCAAGTTCTTCGCATCGTCATGCACCTCTTCCACAAGACCTACATCAAAGTGCTCAAAGACGCAACGATGACCCCGTGGTTGAAGATGGAATCTCTTCGAACTATGTACCTTCCCCACGGCACGCCGCAACGTCAAGGTATGACGGTGACCTCTCTTCAAGGCCACGATCAAGGCAAGAAGCACACCGTCATCACGCAAGGGCACTAGTAATTAAACAAGGGCAACCACAAGAGGAACCACAAGTGCAACCGCAAGTCTACCACCACCGACCGCGACACATTCCTGACACAACAAGTGATGACTCCAATTTGGAGAATCAAGCTCGTCATCGACATCAAGCTCTTCAAGATCCTCCTCCTCGTCATCAACGTCATGAATGTCAACAACGACACCATGGTCATCACGAGGCGCCTCCTCCACATCAACAAAACTTGGAGCGTCAAGTGATACAAGTTGAGCGACGCCCACCACGTCAAGAGGCTCATGACCATGTTCTTCGCCGTGAGGCCCATGTGCCTAACCAACATCACCAACCGAGGAACCAGCCTCCTCTTCGTCATCAACCATGTCAAGAGGCTACACACCTTCGCCACCATGAGGCCCAAGTACCTCAACCACGTCATCGACCGCGCCAAGAGCAAGAGCAAGCTCCTCCTCAACAACAATACCAAGAGCAAGCTCCGCAACAAGGACGCGAGAACCAAGTTCCACCTCCCCAACTACAAGATCATCAACAAGGTCACCAAGCTCGTCGCAATGACCGCAACGATGAAGAAACTTTTGGCAAGCTCAAGTTCACAACGCCCAAGTTCACCGGATCCAATGACCCCGAAGAATACCTCTCGTGAGCACTCAAAGTCAACAAGATCTTTTGCATGCACAACTATAGCAACGAGAAGATGGTCGCCATGGCTTCGCTAGAGTTTGATGATTACGCCAACCTTTGGTGGGAACAAGTTAGAGTTGCTCGTGATGCCAGATAAGAGCCGCCAATCACAACTTGGCATGACATGAAGGCTCACATGAGATCCCGGTTCGTCCCCGCACACTACACGCGTGACCTCTTCAACAGCCTTCAAGCGCTTTGTCAAGGGACAAAGACCGTGGAAGAATACTTCAAGGAAATGGAACTCAACTTGATTCGCGCCAACATTGATGAGCGCATGGAGCAAACAATGGCATGTTTCCTTATAGGCTTGAATCACCCAATCAAGCGCATTGTCGAGTTCCAAACGTACAACACCATGGTTGAGCTTGTGCACATTGCAACAAAGGCTGAACGTCAAGTGCAAGAGGATATCAAGCACAACAAGCCCAAGACGTACTTCACCTACAAGCAAGCTTCAACCGCTACACCAACAACTTTCAATGGTAGCTCCTCAAGTACCTCCAAGCCTTCCTTCAAGCCCACACTTCCTCAAGGAAAACTGCCCACAAGTGGCAAGCAAGCAAAGAGTGATACACCTTTCAACGGTGAATGCTACAAGTGTGGAGGTAAAGGATACAAGACGGCCGAATGTGGAAACAAGAAAGTCTTGTTCATCCATGACAATGGTGATGAAAAGTACTTGAGTGAAGATGAGTTTGATGCCCGTGTCAAGGAAGCAATGGCAAGGCAACGAGTGGAAGATGATCAAGAACTCCTCATGTGTGAACATGACGCAAGTCCATCGCTTGTCGTCACAAGAATCTTGACCACTCAAGCACAAGAGAATGAAGACCAACGCTCCAATATCTTCCAAACACGAGCCGGCATCAATGTCAAATCTATCAAGGTGATCATTGACGGAGGGAGTTGTCACAACCTTGCTAGCACCGAGTTGTGTGAGAAGCTCAATCTCACCCTCCACACACATAAGCACCCCTACCACGTGCAATGGCTAAGTGACGAAGGGTCCGTGAAGATCAAGCATACCGTATCGGTCTCCTTCGCCATTGGTCCTTACAAAGATACCGTGGAGTGTGATGTGGTTCCTATGACAGTTTGCCACATGCTTCTTGGTCGACCATGGCAATTTGACAAGGCTGCTCAACATGATGGTCGCACCAATATATACACCTTCAAATGGCTCAACAAAACATGTGTTTTGCAACAGATGACTCCTAGCCAAATAATTGCTGACAATGCAAAGGCTTTAGCGAGGGCACAAAGCATAACACCTACTTGTGAGAAGAGCGGTGAGAGAGAGACCCACCTCATAGTGAGTGAGAGCCACAAGCCAAATTCGAGTGGAAAAACGAAGAGTGTTCTCCTTGCCACCAAAAGTGAGATGAGAGATGTTCGGAACAACCCATCCATCTTGCACTATGTCCTCCTCTTGATGAGGATATCTATATGGATTATGATGATTCTGACTGCCTGAACTGGAAGGAAATACTGAGTCAAATCAATAATGACTATCAGGTGAATTCATTCCTAATTGAACCTGATGTTTTACTTAATGAGAACTTTATACTATCTAAGTCTATGCATCTATGTATGATCAGGTTTATTGATAACACAAGCGTTGCACGAGGAGGAGGAGAGTTGCAGCAAGAAGGACAAGCGCTGATTTCCAATATCAACAAGTGCGCGAGGGAGGAGCGGGAGGCAGGCGCACTAGGACGCAATGAGGAAATCACGTATGAGAAAGAGAGAGAGATGGCGCACCAAGAATTACATGTTTGAGGTGTTCCACGACGTTTGGACTGCGTGCCAATAAGGCCGAACCCATATATGGGTCGGTATGTATCAGTTTGAGTCGAACCGAGTCAGTTTGGGCCAAGTTATGGCTGTTTTTAGGCCCGTTTAGAGGGGAGGACGCCCCAGCCCTCATATAAACCTCCGTAGCCGTCACAAGTTAGGTTTGGAAGACCACGTTAAAATATTTTGGAGTTGTTTCTTTCATAGAACCTCTGGAATTACCCTGTGTTCGAATCTGCCAACTATAATTGAGTGTGATCTCTTGTTCCATTGGAAATTAGTAGATTGCATACTACCGTTCGTGGTCATGGCTGCGTGCGCAAGAGTGTGGTGTTGTGAATATCCTATAAGGTTCGAGAGCTGTTGCATTGGCATCAGGGATCGAGCGGGAGAGATCATAACTACGCACTAGTTATCTATCATCCACCATCACCATCGACAAGAGCTTGCTGAGAAGATCGGGCCACCCCATATCATCTTGGTATCAGAGCGCTGGGTTTACTCGGTGAGCAATATCATCTTGGTATCAGATTTCCTCGTTGCCTCGGTAAGCAATCCACAATCCATCCATAGATTAGAGAGTGTTTTTCATCCTATACAGAAAAGGCCTCACAAAAAGAGTTGCCATAGCCTAGATTACATCGTATTCGAGTAATAGCTGCTGGTCGCGTTCCTCTATTGGATTAGATCTAGATCTGTTCTTCGTAGATTTGTTTTCTAGTTGTTTTCCACCATCTTTTTCCGCTACCATCAAGTCAGATGCGATCCAAGTAAAGAGTCCTAGTTGTGTACTACTTGGCGAGTCGGCATAAAAAAAATCGGCTCGCTGCCTCACGCCTGACCGCAGACAAGTCTGTGCTCCAGCGTGACCAAAAAAAATTCCGAAAAAAAAATTCCTCATTGCGCACTAGGACGCAATGAGGACATCAGGTATGAGCAAGAGAGAGAGATGGCGCACCAAGAATTACATGTTTGAGGTGTTCCACGACGTTTGGACTGCGTGCCAATAAGGCCGAACCCATATATGGGTCGGTATGTATCAGTTTGAGTCGAACCGAGTCAGTTTGGGCCAAGTTATGGCTGTTTTTAGGCCCGTTTAGAGGGGAGGACGCCCCAGCCCTCATATAAACCTCCGTAGCCGTCACAAGTTAGGTTTGGAAGACCACGTTAAAATATTTTGGAGTTGTTTCTTTCATAGAATCTCTGGAATTACCCTGTGTTCGAATCTGCCAACTATAATTGAGTGTGATATGTTGTTCCATTGGGAATTAGTAGATTGCATACTACCGTTCGTGGTCACGGCTGTGTACGCAAGAGTGTGGTGTTGTGAATATCCTACAAGGTTCGGGAGCTGTTGCATTGGCATCAGGGATCGAGCGGGAGAGATCATAGCTACGCACTAGTTATCTATCATCCACCATCACCATCGACAAGAGCTTGCTGAGAAGATCGGGCCACCCCATATCACCTTTGCAAGAGACTAGCGCAAGGAACTAACGAATTAACCAATGTTCCTCCATCTTTGATGAGTGTTTTGCAGGAATTCGAGGATGTGTTCCCCGAGGAGCTTCCACATGGACTACCTCCTCTTCGCGGCATAGAACATCGCATTGACCTCATCCCCGGTGCACCACTTCCCAACCGCGCCGCTTACCGCACGAACCCGGAGGAGACAAAGGAGATTGAACGTCAAATCAACCAACTCGTCTCCAAAGGTTTGATCCAAGTTAGCACTAGTCCAAGTGCCGTACCCGTTATTCTTGTTCCAAAGACGGATGATACGTTATGGTTATGCATGGACTGCCGTCCAATCAATGCTATCACCGTGCGTTCTCGACAGCCCATACTACGTCTCGATGACATGCTTGATGAGTTGTGAGAAGAGCGGTGAGAGAGAGAACCACCTCATAGTGAGTGAGAGCCACAAACCAAATTCGAGTGGAAAAACGAAGAGTGTTCTCCTTGCCACCAAAAGTGAGATGAGTGATGTTCGGAACAACCCATCCATCTTGCACTATGTCCTCCTTTTCAAGGGACTAGCGCAAGGAACTAATGAATTAACCAATGTTCCTCCATCTTTGATGAGTGTTTTGCAGGAATTCGAGGATGTGTTCCCTGAGGAGCTTCCACATGGACTACCCCCTCTTAGCGGCATAGAACATCGCATTGACCTCATCCCCGGTGCACCACTTCCCAACCGCGCCGCTTACCGCACGAACCCGGAGGAGACAAAGGAGATTGAACGTCAAATCAACCAACTCGTCTCCAAACGTTTGATCCAAGTTAGCACTAGTCCAAGTGCCGTACCCGTGATTCTTGTTCCAAAGACGGATGATACGTTACGGTTATGCATGGACTACCGTCCAATCAATGCTATCACCGTGCGTTATCGACATCCCATACCACGTCTCGATGACATGCTTGATGAGTTGTGTGGAGCCACTATTTTTTCGAAAATTGATCTTCGTAGTGGTTACCATCAAATACGCATGGCTGAAGGTGATGAGTGGAAAACCGCCTTCAAGACCCAACTTGGTCTCTATGAATGGTTGGTTATGCCCTTTGGTTTATCAAATGCCCCATCCACCTTCATGCGCCTTATGAATCACATCTTGCGTTCTCTCATTGGAAAAAGTGTTGTTGTCTATTTCGACGATATTCTTGTTTATAGCAAATCACTTGAGGACCATATAACACATGTCAAGGAAGTTTTGCAAATCCTTCGACATGAAAAGCTTTATGCAAACCTTCCCAAGTGCACTTTTGCTAAAGACAAGTTGATTTTTCTTGGATTTGTCGTTTCTTCGAAGGGAAAATAAGTTGATGTTTCCAAGGTAAAGGACATACGAGATTGGCCCATACCAACAAATGTGAGTGAACTCCGAAGTTTTCATGGGATGGCTGGTTTCTATCGTCGCTTTTTGAAAGACTTTTCAACCATTGCTTGTCCCCTTAATGAATTGACCAAAAATAATGTCACCTTCGTGTGGGGCAAAGCACAACAAAAAGCTTTTGATGAACTTAAAAAGAGGCTCACCGAAGCACCTCTTCTTGCTTTACCGGATTTCACAAAAACTTTTGAGATAGAGTGTGATGCTAGTGGTATTGGCATTGGAGGAGTCCTTATGCAAAACGGACGTCCTATAGCCTACCATAGCGAAAAACTTGATGGTGCTCGCCTTAACTATCCGATTTATGACAAAGAGCTTTTTGCCTTAGTTCGTGCCCTTCAAGTTTGGCAACACTACCTTTGGCCCAAGGAATTTATCATACATTCCGACCACGAGTCGTTGAAATATCTCAAAGGCCAAGCTAACTTGAGCAAGAGACACGCTAAGTGGGTTGAGTTCATGGAGTCTTTTTCGTACATTGTCAAGTATAAGAAAGGCAAAGATAATGTAGTTGCGGACGCATTATCTCGCAAACATACAAGCTTTCTTACGAGACTTGAAATCAACGTGTTGGGTCTTGAGGAAATAAAATCTTTGTATCCTTCCGACCCGTTCTTTGAACCAATTTTCGCAAAGTGCTCCAATGACAAGGGAGTTGATGATTTCTATTTGCATACGGGCTTTCTTTTTAAACAAAACAAGCTATGCATTCCGAAGTCATCACTTCAACTTTTGCTTCTCCAAGAATCTCATGGTGGAGGCCTTATGGATCACTTTGGTCGCGACAAGACATTAGACATGCTCTCCAATCACTACTTTTGGCCCAAGATGAAGCGTGACGTGCAGCGCTACGTTCAACGATGCACGACATGTGTTCAAGCTAAGTCGCAAGCTAATCCCTATGGTCTTTATATGCCATTGTCTATTCCTCATATACCTTGGTCCGACATTAGCATGGATTTCGTGTTAGGATTGCCTAGATCTAAGCATGGTCATGATTCTATATTTGTGGTTGTGGATCGTTTTTCCAAGATGGCACACTTCATACCGTGCCATAAGACCGACGATGCTTCACATGTTGCAAATCTGTTTTTTAGGGAAATCGTCCGTCTTCACGGTGTGCCAAGGACAATCGTCTCCGACCACGACGTCAAATTCATGAGCTACTTGTGGAAGACCCTCATGGCCAAGCTCGGCGTCAAGCTCCTCTTTTCATCCGCATCACATCCTCAAACTGATGGCCAAACCGAAGTTGTCAACCGAAGCCTCGGAACTCTCCTTCGAGTGTGTGTCAAGAAAAACCTAAAGAATTGGGAGGAATGCATTCCACACGCCGAGTTGGCCTACAATCGAGCCAAGCACTCAACAACAAAGACGAGTCCATTCATGATCGTCTATGGTTTCGAGCCCCTCACCGCGCTCGACATCCTACCACTACCTCTCCATGAGCGCACAAACATGGACGTCGAGAAGCGCGCACAAGCTATGAAGAAGCTTCATGAAGAAACAAGAGCAACTATCGAACAACAAGTCCTTCGCCAAGCTTCAAGGTTAAACAAGGACAAGAAGGAGATGATATTTGAAGAAGGTGACCTTGTGTGGATACACCTAAGCAAGGACCGCTTCCCCAAGGAACGTGACTCCAAGCTCAAGCCAAGAGGAGATGGTCCCTTCAAGGTCCTCAAAAGAATCAACAGCAACGCCTACATCATCGACATACCGACCTCCAAGTACCTTGCAAGCAATACATTCAATGTCAAGGATCTCGCACCCTACCATGGAGATGATCAAGATGATATCCATGAAGAGTCGAGGACGACTCTTTCCCAAGGGGGGGGAGCTGATGCAGCCCGTCCTACGGACGCTTCCACATCTACACCAACAAGTCCGCCAAGTGGACCCATGACTCTTGCCCGAGCCAAACTCCTACAAGCCAAGGTGAACTCGCTCCTCTCTTCGTGCCAATTCGATACCTCCTTAGATGGCGTGCTACTTTATACCACTACTTTGTGCATCATCAGGTACGAGCCGCCGCCGCGTCGACCCACGAGCCCGAAAGCTGCACCTGACCTGAAGCTGCTAGAGCCAGAGTGTCCGCCCGACTCCAACCGGAGTGTCCGGCCACCCCGGAGTGTTCGGCCCAACTCAGCCGGAGTGTCCGGCCTGCCCGAGCCCGGACCTGGCATGGACATTCAGAAGGTCGAATCGGACACTCCCCGGACGCCACCCAGAGTGTCCGCCCTGCCCGGGCAGTCCGGCCGCGCCGACCCAGAGTGTCCGCCCTGCCCGGACTGTCCGGCCCAAGTGATGGGCCTGCGAGCCTAGCTGGGCCCAATGGCCCATGTACCCCTCTACTTCGCCCAGAACTCTACTTTAATGCCTGAATTACCCCTGAACTTGTGGCTGGCCTATATATAGACCCCCACCTCCATTGTAAACCCTAGGCATGATATTGGAATTAGTGGAAACCCCTTTGTGGATCTATCTAGTTCTTGCCTCATGCTCCTTGACTAAGGAGCGCCAATAACCCCAAACCTCGTTGGAGTTTGCATTGTGCCTCCGTGTTGTACAAGGCATAGGCATCGGTGTCCCTTTGCCTAGACGACAAGATCTCACCGAATCTCCCATCTCGCCGTGCCGGTTCGAGAGAGAGTCCTCCGCCCGACGCCGATCCTAGGGATTGCGTCGGACCGGTCACCGCCGGCGTGAGCTATTGGTGTTTATCGTGGTTTTGCGTGTGTGTGTTCATCGCGTTCTTCGTGCGTGTGTTTGTCGTGTTCATCCTCCCCTCCTTCCCCCACACTCCACCCTCGATTTGAAAGGGAATCGTGAAAGATCGGGCCACCCTAGAGGTTTTCCCTCAACACCTTCTTACGAGACTTGAAATCAACGTGTTGGGTCTTGAGGAAATAAAATCTTTGTATGCTTCCGACCCGTTCTTTGAACCAATTTTCGCAAAGTGCTCCAATGACAAAGGAGTTGATGAAGTCTATTTGCATAAGGGCTTTCTATTTAAACAAACAAGCTATGCATTCCGAAGTCGTCGCTTCAACCTTTGCTTCTCCAAGAATCTCATGGTGGAGGCCTCATGGGACACTTTGGCCATGAAAAGACATTGGGCATGCTCTCCAATCACTACTTTTGGCCCAAGATGAAGCATGACGTGGAGCGCTACGTTCAACGATGCATGGCATGTGTTCAAGCTAAGTCGCAAGCTAATCCCTATGGTCTTTATATGCCATTGCCTATTCCTCATACACCTTGGTCCGACATTAGCATGGATTTCGTGTTAGGATTGCCTAGATCTAAGCATGGTCATGATTCTATATTTGTTGTTGTGGATCGTTTTTCCAAAATGGCACATTTCATACCGTGTCGTAAGACCGACGATGCTTCACATGTGGCAGATCTGTTTTTCAGGGAAATCGTCCGTCTTCATGGTGTGCCAAGAACAATCGTCTCCGATTGCGACGTCAAATTCATTAGCTACTTATGGAAGACCCTCATGGCCAAGCTCGGCGTCAAGCTACTCTTTTCATCCGCGTCGCATCCTCAAACCGATGGACAAACCGAGGTTGTCAACCGAAGCCTCGAAACTCTCCTACGTGTGTTGATCAAGAAGAACTTGAAGGATTCGGAGGAATGCATTCCCCACGCCGAGTTCTCCTACAATCGAGCCAAGCACTCAACAACAAGATGAGTCCAATCAAGATCGTCTATGGTTTCGAGCCCCTCACCGCGGTCGACATACTACCGCTACCTCTCCATGAGCACACAAACATGGACGTTGAGAAGCGCGCACAAGCTATGAAGAAACTTCATGAAGAAACAAGAGCTACTATCGAACAACAAGTCCTTCGCCAAACTTCAAGGTTAAACAAGGACAAGAAGGAGATGATCTTTGAAGAATGTGACCTTGTGTGGATACACCTAAGAAAAGACCGCTTCCCCAAGGAACGTGACTCCAAGCTCAAGCCAAGAGGAGATGGTCCCTTCAAGGTCCTCAAAAGAATCAACAACAACGCCTACATCATCAACATACCGACAATACATTCAATGTCAAGGATCTCTCACCCTACCATGGAGATGTTCAAGATGATAACCATGAAGAGTCGAGGACGACTCTTTCCCAAGGGGGGAGGTAATGCAGCCCGTCCTACGGATGCTCCTACATCTACACCAACAAGTCCCCCAAGTGGACCTATGACTCATGCCCGAGCCAAACTCCTACAAGCTAAGGTGAACTCGCTCCTCTCCTCGTGCCAATTTGATACCTCCTTGGATGGTGTGCTACTTCATGCAACTACTCTATGCATCATCAGGTACGAAGCTTCGACACATCACCAAGCACCCATGGATGGAGAACAAGGAGCAGAGCGTGAAGAAGAACCCACTAGAGCTGCTCAGACCGGAGTCTCTAGTCTGCGCACACCGGAGTCTCCGATCCACCAAAGTCTCCGGCCTGAAGACCCCGGAGACTCTGGCCCAGTCTCCGGTCTAACCCCTGCACCGGGCCCTGGGACAAACTGGAGGCCCCTCCGGAGGCTGGTCCGGAGACTGACCGGAATCTCCGGCCTAGACCGGAGTCTCTGGTCCACCACACCAGAGTCTCCGGTCCGACCGACGCCAGACATGAAAAGGCCTTTGGGCCTGCGACCCATGTACCCCTTAGTCCGTCCAGAACTTATATTTTATTCCTAAAGTACCCCTGTTTAAGTGGCTGGCCTATATATAGTCCCCCACCTCCTTTGTAAACCCTAGGCATGATATTTGGAATTAGTGGAAACCCCCTTGTGGATCTATCTAGTTCTTGCCTCATGCTCCTTTGACAAAGGAGCACCAAATATCCCAAACCTCGTTGGAGTTTGCATCGTGCCTCTGCGTTGTACAAGGCCTTGGCATCGGTGTCCCTTTGCTAAGACATCAAGATCTCACCGAGTCTCCGATCTCATCGTGCCGGTTCGAGAGAGAGTCCTCTGCCCGACCCTGATCCTAGGTATTGCGCCGGACCGGTCACCGTCGTCGTGAGCTATTGGTGTGTATCGTGGTTTTGTGTGGGTGTGTTCATCGCGTTCTCCGTGCGTGTGTTCGTCGTGTTCATCCTTCCCTCCTCCCCCCGCACTCCATCCTTGATTTGAAAGGGAATCGTGAAAGATCGGGCCACCCTAGAGGTTTGCCCTCAACAACGAGCACGTGACTTCGCCTCTTCTGCCAACTGGGATTCGTCCTCTCTAGCATGGTGCAATAGCTCATTCATGCTCTCATACTTGTGATGACGAACTATGCTCTTGATTGGTAACTTCAGATTGTTGAGGAATCGCTGCATGGTCATCTCAATGGACTCACGAATTCTAGCACGCTGCATAAGCAGCTCCATCTCCATATAGTACTCAACAACTGTCATTGTGCCTTGCTTCAATTGCGTCAATTTATCAAAAACTGATCACAAGTAGTTGGTTGGTACGAAACGAGCCTTCATGATTTGCTTCATCTCGTGCCAATCCATCACATGAAGTTCATTGTCCTCCCTCCTATGTTGCACAAGAGCATTCCACCAACGCAAAGCATAACCATCAAATTCAGATGCTGGAACCTTGACCTTCTTGTCTTCTGGATAGTCAAATAAGCGCCAGAGTTTCTCAATCTTCAACTCCCATGTGAGGTAATCTTCAGGATCAATGGAAACACACACGTGGAGAAAAACGTGGCAATGCAACTATGAAGGGTGTTGCACTACTCTCGAGAGAGACTAGCAAAGCTCAAAGTAAACAGGCACAAGATTGCTCAATCTACCGGAGCACAAAGATATCACTGGGCCTTTTGCTCAAATTCTCTTTTTCCACAATTTTTCTTTTTCTTTTGTATAGCTCTTTTTTTTCTTTTTCTTTTGCTATATTGTTTTTTCTCTTTTTTATATAGATCACACACAGCCAAATTACAAAGCACAGCACCAAAATCCTATGAGCAGCCTGTAAGAGCGGAAACTAGTCTCAATGGGCAAGTTCCTACACCTATGCAGTAGATTGGCTATGGCTAAGGTTAAGGAAAAGTGCAAATTTTACACTTTGTAAAAGTTCCTGCCGTGGCAGAAAAACAGGACAAAATTGTGTCGTGGCAGAAAATCCTGTCGCGGCAGAAAAACACGTCAAAACGTGCCGCGGTAGCGAATCCGAATTGTGGTAGAACAGGACTCGCGGCAGGAAAACAGGCTGTTTCCGTGCCGCGGTAGAGTCGGTAGGAATTTTTTTTAATTTTGACTTGGCCAAGAGTAAACAACTAGGACTCTTAGATTAGATCGGATTTGACCTTGTGGTGGCGGAAACAATGGTGGATTTGTCTAGAACAAAACTAGAAAAAACAGATCTACAAAGAATAGATCTAGATCTAAACTAAAGGATGAACATGACCAGCAACTATTACTCGTCTACGATGCAATCTAGGCTATGGCAACTCTTTTTGTGGGGCTTTTTCCATATAGGACTAAAAACACTCTGTAATCTATGGATGGATTGTGGATTGCTTACCGAGGCAACGAGGAAATCTGATACCAAGATGATATTGCTCACCGAGTAAACCCAGCGCTCTGATACCAAGATGATATGGAGTGGCCCGATCTTCTCAGCAAGCTCTTGTCGATGATATGGTGGATGATAGATAACTAGTGCGTAGCTATGATCTCTCTAGCTCGATCCCTGATGCCAGTGCAACAGATCTCGAACCTTGTAGGATATTCACAACACCACACTCTTGCGCACGCAGCCGTGACCACGAACGGTAGTATGCAATCTACTAATTCCCAATGGAACAATAGATCACACTCAATTATAGTTGGCAGATTCGAACATAGGGTAATTCCAGAGGTTCTATGAAAGAAACATCTCCAAAATATTTTAACGTGGTCTAACCTAGATAGAAGTGCGCCCCATCTATTTATGAGTCTGGGGCGGCGGCCTAAGGGTGGATCCGAGTTGGTCCCACCCAAGTAAGGGTACAAACCGACCTAAAGTTGGTTCGGTTCAGGTTTCTGTCGTGGCAGAATTCGGGCCCGTTTCTCTGTCGCGGCAGCCTGCCGTGGTAGAAAAGGACTCTGTTTCTGTGCCGCGGCAGCCTCTCGTGGCAGAAAAAAGTGGCGTTTCTCTGCCGCGCCAGAGATTGTCCACCAAGTGTTGATCTTCAATCTTATGTGCTCCTTGCGCTTCCTCCCTCTCCTCCCTCGCACATTCTTCATTGATCAATACGCCTTAATCCATTAGCTCCTCACTCCTTGCTACGCCTTATTCTCCTAAGTACCTGATCATGCAATAATTCAAATACTTAGGTAGTATAAATTCTCATTAATTAAAACACCAGTTTCATTAAGAAACAAGTTCACCTGTTGTTCTAGTAGCTTAGCACAAGCTCTTGTGATTGGTCCAATCCTTATCTCATTAGATTGATCTTTCTTTGCAATTGGAACATGTTCATTATCAATTGGGGTAGGTGTAATGGTAGGGATGTCCTCATCACATGGATCAAGAAGCACCAATCTTGGAGATGATGATGCCTCCAACCAAGAAGATGAACATGGTTGATGAAGATGATGCCATCCCCATACATGATGAAGAAGTCACCCACATGGAGGCCAATGCTACCACAACACCCACTTCATCTGAGAGGTATAAACAAGGTAACAATATGGGTGTTGATGATGCCATGATCCCACTAGTGGACATGATAATTTGTGATGATTGGCATGCTATGGATGATGTTTGTGATATCACATATGACTCATTGGTATTTCCATGTGATACTTTGCCTTTGCATAATGTTGAGCATGTGAAATTATTTGATTGTGATGATGTTGCCATAGTCATGCCATGCTCTAAACGTTACGTTGATGATATCATTGCTTGCACTTTGTTGAACAATTTCTTTTTCCAATGTTTTGCTTGCAATGATAATTATAATGCTACCCCTCGGGCCATGCTTTGTCATGAGTGTTTTACAATCTCTCCCATTGCTTGCAATAAGTTTAATAATTGCTCTTTCACTTGTTTTGCTTGCAACAATAATTCTCATATGGTTTATATTGAGATGGCCCCCATAGCTTTCTCAAATTTTGGAGATTTTGATGATTGCCATGATAAGCATGTTCCTGTAACACCCTCGAATCGGCCCTATGCAAGTTTTAGCGATTCCCACCAAACCCGCATAGAAACGATTCAAAGATGCCCACCAGGCACTTGCGTGCGGGTGGAAAACGAAGTAATACCATTACACAATAGTCCACGATGGAACCCACAGAACATATATATATAACAATGACTCCACGAGTCAAGAATACAGATATACAATACAAAGATCCAAATCACCTTGAAAACAATACAACATCCAAGTACGGATAAGATGCAAATAGGGCTAAGAGCCCTGAAGAATAACCAATGGCGTCCATAACCCTGCCTAGGCCAAGCCGGAAGGGTAACCCTGCTAGCGACGTCGAACTTATACATGTTAAACAAAAGGGGTTGCCGACAAAGGGCAAAGGAAAAAGGGAGCGGTCAGTACTGAGGCCAGTACACGGCGAGTCTAGAATTCGGCGGCTCTCGCCTACATAGGTATGGTGGACTGAAGCGGCAGCGAAGAAGGCACTAAACAACCTATAGAGCCTCAATACAACTATCGGCTATCAGAGAGAGATAAGAAAGACCTGTGCGGGACCAACCTGATACTAACACCAATCATACCCATCCTGGTCTTTCCCCCTCGAGACCAAACGAGGAAGTCAAACCAAGAAAATTACACAGTTGGCAGTTTTATTCATTCCATTATAGTTGTAGCATTTACTAGTCAGATATAGATAGCATGGGTCATCCTGATAGCATAAGTAGTGGGCAGTTTTAGTTAACTGTTCCGTTGCAGTTGCAATACTTACTAGGCAGGTATAATATGACATGATGCACCCCAATACCACCAGTTGTTGGCACTTTTATTTACTCATTCCATTGTAGTGAAACTGACTACTAGACATGTAAAAGTCAAATTTATAGCACTACTTTAGTTATGCTTGTCTATGATCGAGATACTGTGCTCCAAGTCGTCCATAACCGCGGACACGGCTTTCAGAAAGATTTACCCTACAGGGGTGCACAAATAGCAACACACACACGATCAACCTCGGGAAGAACCAAATAAAAAGCAACGAGGCCTCACGACAAAGCATTCACAGGATTCATAAATCATTTTAGGGCGACACCCCACTAAGCTACCCGCAACGAAGTTGGCTGGCTCCGGAACAGACCCAGGGTTTGTGACGATGGCTGTAAATGTCTGGGAACCCGAAAGTGTGACTGGGCTTGTCGATACCGCGAAAACGTGGCACAATCCAAAACTGTACAGGTGCTCCACGCACAATCGTAAATAAAGCAGTAAAGCATGGCATAAGTACAGATAGTATTAAAGCCCCAAACTAGTTTGTGGCCCCAAGAAATAAAGTGAATCAAGCTCAGGCAAAGGGGGATTCATAGAGTCTCCCGTATGTGGATAGTGCGAATAGTAAAGGAACAGGTATCACGTACTCGGGGCCTATGGGACACAAGTGAGCGTGGAAGAACCAAATATTAGCTATTGCCCACCGGTGCCTCTGCATTAGTTATATCTATTCCCAGCATTTTAATATCAAGTTGTAATTAAAGTCATGATCCTCTCCAGCATTAAGCATGTGCCAACCTTCCAACAACGGTGGAACAACAACGACGCGAAGCAACACCTGAGCAAGCAACTACGACTTGCAAAGCCGACTATCTATCAAACAACAGACAATAGGATGTGTCCAAGGCAATATAGAGACTGCAAGGAATATAAGTGGTACGGAAACTAAGGCATCGCAACACGGATAGCAATAGATCAATAGGAGGAAGTAAAGACTATAAATGCAAAATAGGTAGAAAGGGGGAGATTGCTTGCCTGGGAAACACTGCCGAAGGTTCATCCGAAGCTCGAATCGACACTCGCATTAACTCATCGTCCTAGTCCGTGAAGAAGCAAAGCACTAGAAGAAACACCGGATACACTATTTAATACTACAGCAGAAGATCTGGCATGATGCAGGTATGATGCATGACATGGCAAAGATGCGGTGCAACTAGACAATATTAAGCGGAACCGGGGTCCCAACAATTAATTAATAGGTTCAATGCAGCAAAGGACAAGCCGGTTGTATTTCTATAGATGACCCAACGTTCTCGAGGACACATGGGAAGACTGCCAAGTGCTTTCGCTTCATATAGTCGATTAATCTTCTTTAGCTTGCTAAGTGTTGTGTGGGTGAACCTGTGCTAATGTACCGCCCCATCCAAGACTAATACATACTTGTGATTATACCCCTTGCAAACATCCGTAAGTACAAGAAAGTAATTAAGGTAAAACCTAACCACAGCTTTAAACTCTAAGACCCTTACGTCCCTTGTGCAATGGTTTCCTAACGGGGGTTCAGGTTTCTGTCACTCCGGTAACCCCTACGATTAGTAGCCAAATACACAATGCATTCCCCTAGGCACATATAGGTGAAGTGTCATGTAGTCGACGTTCACATGACACCACTAGAAGAAGTACACCACAACTTAAATAACAATCTATTGAATCTTTCTCAACACAACTCCACTACTAACAACAAGACTTCTCCCATGTCCTCAAGAACAAAACGAACTACTCACAAGACATCATTTGGATCATGATCAGAGATGGAATAATGATGTATAACAATCTGAACATAAACAATAATTCAATGGTTCACTCAATAGCATCAACTACAAAGAGTAATCAACACCGGGAAAGTTTCCCCTATGAACTATAGCAAGATTCAACCAATTGTTACAGCAATATGGAGATGGTGATGAGGGTGCTGAAGGTGATGATGGTGGTGATGATGATGATGATCCCGATGAAGTCCAGCTTGATGGTGGTGTTGATGGCGACGATCTTCCCTCTCCGGGAAGGAATTCCCCCGGCAGAAATTTGTTTACCGCAGAGATCTTTCTCTCTCGGTGTTTTCCGCCCCGCAGAGGTGGCGGAATCTTTCTGTGGTTTCTCCCCGATTCTTAGGGTTTCATGGGGATAATATACGCTAGAGGGGAGAAGCTGGAGTGGGCCAGGGTGGCCACACCACCTCCAGGCGCGGCCTAGGCCTGCCTGCACCATGGGGTGGTGTGGGCCCCCTGGCCCACCTCCACTCCATCTTCTGGCATCCTTAGTCTTCTAAAATAATAGGATTTTCTATATATTTTCCCGGATTTTCTGATCTTCGCGAATTTTGCCTCCAAACAGCACCTTTTCCATCAGAATCCTGACTGCAACGGTCCATGCTCCAAAAGTCATCAACCATGCAAAACAGATGAAATAACATAAGTATCACCTCTCAATACGAAATATATCAATGAATAATAGTGAATTAAGACATAGAATAGTGATGCAAAATGGACGTATCAACTCCCCCCAAGCTTAGATGTCGCTTGTCCCCAAGCGAAACTGAGCTCAATAAACATGACCTCAGGTTTATGGAGTGAAGAGTCGATAAAAGAATACGGACAAGAAGCATCACATTCATCAAATACATAGATCATAATAGAGGACAACTCACTATTATATAACTCAACTTGCAATGAGTAAAGGAAACACAATAAAGATACATAGAGTAAATCATAATTGGTAATGGCAAACTTAGCTCTTGGTCGAAGAATAGTTGATAATTTGCTGGAGTTCACAAATAGCTGGTTTTTCAATGATAGCTTTCAAAGTAGTAAACATCAAGATAAGAGCAATGTGCAAAACAAGGAACATAAGAGACATGAATGAATAAATCATCATATAAATGAATGAAACACATCAACTCAAAATACTTGCTAAGATAGAAGGGAATAGGTTTACTGACTCAACTACAAAGTAAAAGAAAGGCCCTTCACAGAGGGAAGCAGGGATTGCAAGTCTCATAAAGAGCTCCCAAAAATTATGATACTTACTAGCTTTCAGCTCTCATTGCCCCTATCATAGGCATCTTTTGGTGGTTAAGGTTAAAGTGACACAACTAAGAGGATATTCTTGACAAGTTATAAGTTGAAATCTCATGCCCCTTACTTATGAGTACCGATCCTCATGCTACTCAACTTCAGTCACGAGCAAACTCTTGTCATTGTAAACATATGCGTATCATTGAGAACCGCCAATGGGGTACCCCTTGCACATGACACAGGAGTTATCCCATAATCAAAATGACAAGGCAAGCAGACAGTGAGCATCTCAGCGATCTTTTTATTTGCTATTTGCATAGGTTTTTATTGAGGATGCTTCATAGAATGCTGACTATACTTATGCTGCAAGTTTCCACCATCTCAGCAAACCCTTGTCCCCATGATACATGGTTTGGCTAACTTCAACTCATAAAGCGCAAGCATATACGCAACAAAGAAGGACCCAATGGTTCAAGTTTATTAAATGCAAGAAAGTAAAGTGTGCCATCAAGTTCGTGAGACCTTTAATCACTAATTTTCACATAACAAGTTTAATTTGGGAGGTAGATAAAACAAGAATTTACTTGTAATAGCAATAATGCTACTAGGTAGGTATGGTGGACACAAATGGCAAAGGTTTTGGTTTTAAAGGAGGTGGATGCATGAGAAGAATACCCTCTCAGTACAGGTTTTTGGCTAGCAAGGCTGGGTAGCAAGTACAAGAGTTGTGGGAAACAAATAAACATACAAGTGATAAAGACAAACATGCAATCTTCCTTGGAAGCACAAAAGTTCTTAACTAGGGAATACTAAACTTATGAATAAATCAAGAAAGAAAGATGATGAAATTATTTTTCTCTAGAGTACTTCTATCTTTTTCTTTTCAACTCTCAAAAAGGTGTTGCTACTGACCGAGCCAGGTTTGCCAAAACCAACTAAATTAACTCAATGATCCCAGAGTGATACCAATACTAAAAACAAGATCAACCATATAACCATGAATTGAAAACTAACATAAGCTATGCGAAAGAGTGAATGATCGAACTTCTCATTAATATTCCATAACGGAAACTCACAACAAGGGATACAAATCTAACGAGAGAGGGGACACTTCCGTAATGCAAACCATACTACATAATAACTCCTCTATTCATGATATGACTCTACTAATAAGGTATAAAGATAGAAGATAGTGATGTGATACCGCGGCACTCCCCCAAGCTTGGAACAAACCAAGGGGATGCCAAACCTGATGACGAATTACTCCTTAGGTGGTGGTGGTATCCTCTCGATGAGCTCTTTGATCAATTTCCCAAAGTCCTCAATATCAAAGGTGAGGGTACGAATCAACTCCGAGTTGTGCTCAATACGGCCCATAATCATTTCAGTTTGTGGATCCCAGCTCTTGTGATTCTTTTTCCATTCTTCCCACTTGGCGTCTTCTTTTCCTGCATGGTTATGGATAAAGGTATGGAAGGGATTCTTGTTGTGTGGAGGAGGTGTCCGTGGTGCCAAGCAGTCACGCCGATGCTTCCCTCCAGTTGACACCCGTGTAGTCCTTCTGATGCTGGCAGGGTTCGCCACCACTCCAATGCTTGCAACAGTAGTGCCGGTGTGCTTTGCCTCCTCTTCACCTTCACACTTGATCTCCTTCTCCTTCCCGGGGTCTTGGAGGTCTTCCTCCATAGGTTCCTTCCCTTTATCCTTGGCGGACACCATTGTGCTTCTAAACCTTCAAAGAGTATGTCCTGGCAGAAACAGATCGAAACAAAAACACGGCGAAAACACGATATACAGACCTCGAGGGATTCGGGGGGTTATATATTACGAAGTTTCATATCAAAAGGAAGGTACTGGGAGAAAACGAGTCAGAGGCGGAGCCCTGGGTGGCCTCACCACCTGGTGGCGCGGCAAGGGGAGGGCCCGCGCCACAGGGTGGTGTGAGCCACCCTGGCTCCGTTTCCGTCTCTTTTTCGCTTCGTAGCTTTCCTTATTGACTGAAAACTGCAAAAATATAGTTGGATTGTATTTTCACGGAACTTTTCTTACCAGAACTGTTACCTATTTGAAAACATACTCTGTAGGTCTCTGAATTTGGTATTTAGTGGATCCTTCCGGAGTCATTTCTTGAATATCATCGATATCTTTATCTTCATATACTTATTACTTGAGTCATAAAACACTTCTCTTCCTTATTACACCATTGTCTCCACTTCCTGGAAATTTCTTTCACACAGTTCTCATTAGCAACATTAGTATAAGTGAAGTGATAAAAACCTTTTGAGTCCAACTTCAACTGAAAACCATTAAAACAAAAGCTACTGTAGCAAATCCTTCCGAAAACCCTAAAAGAATTCAAGAAGGAAATCGAATAAAGAGGCAAATGCAAGAGTGGCAAAATCTGTCAAAACAGACCAGCAAGTAAAGATCAATTTTTTCGAAAATCTTCTGTTGCTCAAATCAAAAAGTGCAAAACTAATGAAAGTCAAATAACAACCTGGGGCAGAAGCACAAACAATTACAGCTCAATCAGACGTACAGAGAATTCTCACGAATTTTTACGGCGAAGCACAAAAATCTGTTTCGGGATAGCAACTTCCCCAAATCTTACTTCTCTCTCATTAGAGGTTGATCTTGACTCAAAAACCAAACAAAACGGATAAGGAACGGTTATTACCGAAGTAATAACTTCCAAGAATCAAAGAAACAAAAACCAACTAAAAGCAAAAACAAATTGGGTTGTCTCCCATAAAGCTCTTTCTTTATAGCCATTAAGATGAGCATGATAATTTGTTTTTGAAGAAGCTCTCATAGGGATATGAATTGAAGTGAAAGAGAGCATTAAGAAGCAAACACACACACACACATTTAAGTCTAACCCACTTACTATGCAAGGTAATCTTGTAAACAAACAAGTTGTTGAAACCAAAGGCTATTTGCATAAGAAGGCAAAACAAGTGCAACATAAAAACTTTCAGCATAAAACGAGGAAACTTGATATTATTGAGATGCATAAGAACACTTTTCCCTCTCTCATAATAACCTTCAGTATCATGCATAAACTTAACAATATAGCTATCACAAGGACCATCATAACAATGATCACTTATTCTAACAGAAACATGAATACTAGCTCTCATAGCACTTCTATGTGAAACAATTTAAGACGTATCCTTACAAAGGATAGTGTGTCCCTCCTCCTCATACTTAGTGACAAAGTCTTTCACATTTGTTATTATAGGTTCAGCAACCATTCGTTTATTAGATTCAACAGCTTTACTTGTACTTTGATTAACCATACTAGCTATCATAGAATGTTCCTTTACCTTAACGGGAAAAGGCATTTTCTCAATATAAGGTTCAGGTAAAACATGATTAGCAGTATAAACTTCAGTATTTCTTGCAGGAACAGTCTTAGCAATATCTTTATAAGGTTCATGATACTTATTCCACTTCTTTTTAGGCACTTCAATGTAGGAAGCAAAAGCCTTAAAATAAGAAGGAATAGCTTGAGAGTCTAGACCATAAGCATTTTTAATATTTTGAAAGTCATCAGTTCCCATAAAAGATTCAATGCATTCATAATCATAATTTATACCTGACTTTCTACCTTTGTCATTCTCCCAAGCTTCAGCATTGTCTTGAATACGGTCTAGAAGATCCCATTTAGCTTCTTCTTCCATGCGAGTGAATGATCCAGCACAAGAAGCATCCAATAAATCCTTGTCATGTAGAGGGAGCCTTGCATAAAAGTTGTTGATAATAATATTGTTGGGGAGCTCATGAATGGGACATTTGAGCATTAGTAACTTCAGTCTCTCCCAAGCTTGAGCTGTACTCTCTCCATCAAGAGGCCAAAAGTTGTATATTTGATTCCGATCTTTATGAATCTCACTAGGAGGATAAAACTTTGAATAAAAGAGAGGCACTATTTCCTCCCATTCCAGAGCTCGACCATTCTTCAGCAGCTTATACCATTCATCAGCTCTTCCTTTCAATGATAATGAGAATAACTTCTTCTTAACTTGATTTGTAGTGATACCTGCACACTTGAACAATTCGCATAATTCGTGTATAAAGAGTAAATGATCACCGGGATGGACAGTTCCATCCCCAACATAGTAGTTATCCATAACACGATCAATAATTCTTATAGGTATTTTGAAAACATCTTTCTCAGCAGGTGGTGGCTTATCTACTACCTTAGCAGTGGCAGTAGCATTACCAAATAAGAAACTCTACGAATTATCCATAACAAAAATAAAGCAACTAGCAGGAGTAAACAATACTCACAGTAGAAGTTTCCTTTACCAGTTCCACTCTCTAATAGCGCTTCACTCCCCGGCAACGGCGCTAGAAAATAGTCTTGATGACCCACAAGTATAGGGGGTGTATCGCAGTATTTTCGATAAGTAAGAGTGTCGAACCCAACGAGGAGCAGCAGGTGCTGGCTAGTGGTATAGATCAGGAATTCTCTGCAAATACTTAGCAAACAGATTTTTAGGGGTTTTCAATAAAGCAAGTAAACAAAGTACGAGTAAATAAAAGACAGTAAGAATAAATGCAGCAAGTGGCCCAATCCTTTATGCAGCAAAGGACAAGCCGGTTCTATTTCTATAGATGACCAAACGTTCTCGAGGACACATGGGAAGACTGTCAGGTGCTTTCGCTTCATATAGTCGATTAATCTTCTTTAGCTTGCTAAGTGTTGTGTGGGTGAACCTGTACTAATGTACCGCCCCATCCAAGACTAATACATACTTGTGATTATACCCCTTGCAAACATCCGTAAGTACAAGAAAGTAATTAAGGTAAAACCTAACCACAACTTTAAACTCTAAGACCCTTACGTCCCTTGTGCAATGGTTTCCTAAAGGGGGTTCAGGTTTCTGTCACTCCGGCAACCCCTACGATTAGTAGCCAAATACACAATGCATTCCCCTAGGCCCATATAGGTGAAGTGTCATGTAGTCGACGTTCACATGACACAACTAGAATAAGTACACCACAACTTAAATAACAATCTATTGAATCTTTCTCAACACAACTCCACTACTAACAACAAGACTTCTCCCATGTCCTCAAGAACAAAACGAACTACTCACAAGACATCATATGGATCATGATCAGAGATGGAATAATGATGTATAACAATCTGAACATAAACAATAATTCAATGGTTCACTCAATAGCATCAACAACAAAGAGTAATCAACACCGGGAAAGTCTCCCCTATGAACTATAGCAAGATTCAACCAATTGCTATAGCAATATGGAGATGGTGATGAGGGTGCTGATGGTGATGATGGTGTGATGATGATCCCGATGAAGTCCAGCTTGATGGTGGTGTTGATGGCGACGATCTTCCCTCTCCAGGAAGGAATTCCCCCGGCAGAAATCTGTTTGCCGGAGAGATCTTTCTCTCTCGGTGTTTTCCGCCCCGCAGAGGCGGCGAAATCTTTCTGTGGTCGCTCCCCGAGTCTTAGGGTTTCGTGGGGATGATATACGCCAGAGGGGAGAAGCTGGAGTGGGCCAGAGCAGCCACACCACCTCCAGGCGCGGCCTAGGCCTGCCTGCACCATGGGGTGGTGTGGGCCCCCTGTGGCCCACCTCCACTCCATCTTCTGGCATCCTTAGTCTTCTGAAATAATAGGATTTTCCATATATTTTCCTGGATTTTCTGATATTCGCAAATTTTGCCTCCAAACAGCACCTTTTCCATCAGAATCCTGACTACAGCGGTCCTTGCTCCAAAAGTCATCAACCATGCAAAAACAGATGAAATAACATAAGTATCACCTCTCAATACGAAATATATCATCGAATAATAGTGAATTAAGACATAGAATAGTGATGGAAAATGGACGTATCAACTCCCCCCAAGCTTAGACTTCGCTTGTCCCCAAGCGAAACTGAGTTCAATAAACATGACCTCAGGTTTATGGAGTGAAGAGTCGATAAAAGAATATGGACAAGAAGCATCACATTCATCAAATACATAGATCATAACAGAGGACAACTCACTATTATATAACTCAACTTGCAATGAGTAAAGGAAACACAATAAAGATACATAGAGAAATCATAATTGGTAATGGCAAACTTAGCTCTTGGTCGAAGAATAGTTGATAATTTGCTGGAGTTCACAAATAGCTGGTTTTTCAATGATAGCTTTCAAAGTAGTAAACATCAAGATAAGAGCAATGTGCAAAACAAGGAACATAAGAGACATGAATGAATAAATCATCATATAAATGAATGAAACACATCAACTCAAAATACTTGCTGAGATAGAAGGGAATAGGTTACTGACTCAGCTACAAAGTAAAAGAAAGGCCCTTCACGGAGGGAAGCAGGGATTGCAAGTCTGATAAAGAGCTCCCAAAAATTATGAGACTTACTAGCTTTCAGCTCTCATTGCCCCTATCATAGGCATCTTTTGGTGGTTAAGGTTAAAGTGACACAACTAAGAGGATATGCTTGACAAGTTATAAGTTGAAATCTCATGCCCCTTACTTATGAGTACCGATCCTCATGCTACTCAACTTCAGGCACGAGCAAGCTCCTAAACATATGCGTATCATTGAGAACCGCCAACGGGTACCCCTTGCACATGACACAGGAGCTATCCCATAATCAAAATGATAAGGCAAGCAGACAGTGAGCATCCCAGCGATCTTTTTATTTGCTATTTGCATAGGTTTTTCTTGAGGATGCTTCATAGAATGCTCACTATACTTATGCTGCAAGTTTCCACCATGATTAGGCATGGCTTAGGCTAGCGGCCCAGGCGTTTCTCTAACACACATATAAACTCCATGTTCTTACAAGTTCCACTTTTATTTCACACTGCCGGGATCATAAGCAAAAAAACATGATATCAACTAGGTACAAGTACCAATGAAGTGTTGAAAGCGGTCCCCATGATACATGGTTCGGCTATTTTCAACTCATAAAGCGCAAGCATATACGCAACAAAGAAGGACTCAATGATTCAAGTTTATTAAATGCAAGAAAGTAAAGTGTGCCATCAAGTCCGTGAGAGCTTTAATCACTAATTTTCACATGACAAGTTTAATTTGGGAGGTAGATAAAACAAGAATTTACTTGTAATAGCAATAATGCTACTAGGTAGGTATGGTTGACACAAATGGCAAAGGTTTTGGTTGTAAAGGAGGTGGATACACGAGAAGAATACCCTCTCAGTACAGGTTTTTGCCTAGCAAGGCTGGGTAGCAAGTACAAGAGTTGAAGGAAACAAACAAACATACAAGTGATAAAGACAAACATGCAATCTTCCTTGGAAGCACAAAAGATCTTAACTAGAGAATACTAAACTTATGAGCAAATCAAGAAAGAAAGATGATGAAATTATTTTTCTCTAGAGTACTTCTATCTTTTTCTTTTCAACTCTCAAAAAGGTGTTGCTACGGACCGAGCCAGGTTTGCCAAAACCAACTAAATTAACTCAATGATCCCAGAGTGATACCAATACTAACAACAAGATCAATCATATAACCATGAATTGAAAACTAACATAAGATATGCGAAAGAGTGAATGATCGAACTTCTCATTAATATTCCATAACGGAAACTCACATCAAGGGATACAAATCTAACGAGAGAGGGGACACTTCCGTAATGCAAACCATACTACATAATAACTCCTCTATTCATGATATGACTCTACTAATAAGGTAAAAAAGATAGAAGATAGTGATGTGATGCCACGGCACTCCCCCAAGCTTAGAACAAACCAAGGGGATGCCAAACCTGATGACGAATTACTCCTTAGGTGGTGGTGGTATCCTCTCGATGAGCTCGTTGAGCAATTTCCCAAAGTCCTCAATATCGAAGGTGAGAGTACGAATCAACTCCGAGTTGTGCTCAATACGGCCCATAATCATTTCAGTTTGTGGATCCCAGCTCTTGTGATTCTTTTTCCATTCTTCCCACATGGTGTCTTCTTTTCCTGCATGGTTATGGATAAAGGTATGGAAGAGATTCTTGGTGTGTGGAGGAGGTGTCTGTGGTGCCAAGCAGTGACGCGGAGGCTTCCCTCCAGTTGACATCCGTGCAGTCCTTCTGATCCTGACAGGGTTCGCCACCACTCCAATGCTTGCAACGGTAGTGTCGGTGTGCTTTGCCTCCTCTTCACCTTCACTCTTGATCTCCTTCTCCTTCCCGGGGTCTTGGAGGTCTTCCTCCATAGGTTCCTTCCCTTTATCCTTGGCGGACACCATTGTGCTTCTAAACCTTTAAAGAGTATGTCCTGGCAGAAACAGATCGAAACAAAAAGACGAAGAAAACACGATATACAGACCTCGAGGGATCCAGGGGTTATATAATACGAAGTTTCATATCAAAAGGAAGGTACTGGGAGAAAACGAGTCGGAGGCGGATTCCTGGGTGGCCTCACCACCTGGTGGCGCGGCCAGGGGAGGGCCCGCGCCACAGGGTGGTGTGAGCCACCCTGGCTCCGTTTTCGTCTCTTTTTTTCGCTTCGTAGCTTTTCTTATTGACTGAAAGCTACAAAAATATAGTTGGAATGTATTTTCACAGAACTTTTCTTACCAGAACTGTTACCTATTTCAAAACAGACTCTGCAGGTCTCTGAATTTGGTATTTAGTGGATCCTTCTGGAGTCATTTCTTGAATATCATCGATATCTTTATCTTCATATACTTATTATGTTGAGGGCAAACCTCTAGGGTGGCCCGATCTTTTACGATTCCCTTTCAAATCGAGGGTGGAGTGCGGGGGGAGGAGGGTGAAGGATGAACACGACGAACACACACATGGAGAACGCGATGAACACACACACGCAAAACCACGATAAACACCAATAGCTCACGCCGGCGGTGACCGGTTCGGCGCAATCCCTAGGATCGGCGTCGGGCGGAGGACTCTCTCTCGAATCGGCATGACAAGATGGGAGACTCGGTGAGATAGAGGGGTACATGGGCACCGATGCCTAGGCCTTGTACAACGCGGAGGCACAATGCAAACTCCAACGAGGTTTGGGGATATTGGTGCTCCTTAGTCAAGGAGCATGAGGCAAGAATTAGATAGATCCACAAAGGGGTTTCCACTAATTCCAATATCAAGCCTAGGGTTTACAATGGAGGTGGGGGTCTATATATAGGCCATCCACAAAGTCAGCGGTAATTCAGGCATTAAAGTAGAGTTCTGGGCGAAATAGAGGGGTACATGGGCCATAGGGCCCAGCTAGGCTCGTAGGCCCATCACTTGGGCCGGACACTCCGGGTCGAGTGGGCCGGACACACCGGGAAGTGTCCGGGCCGTGTACGAACTGGCACACAGAATGTCCGCGCCAGGTTCGGGCTCGGGCAGGCCGGACACTCCGGCTGAGTCGCGCCGGACACTCCGGCTTTGGCAGCTTTAGCACAGGTGCAGCTTCAGGGCTCGTGGATCGACGCGGTGGGGGCTCGTACCTGATGATGCACAAAGTAGTGGTATAAAGTAGCACGCCATGCAAGGAGGTATCAAATTGGCACGAGGAGAGGAGCGAGTTCACCTTAGCTTGGAGGAGTTTCGCTCGGGCTCGAGTCATGGGTCCACTTGGGGGACTTGTTGTTGTAGATGTAGAAGCGTCTGTAGGATGGGCTGCATCAGCTCCCCCCTTGGGAAAGAGTCGTCCTCGACTCTTCATGGATATCATCTTGAGCATCTCCATGGTAGGGTGCGAGGTCCTTGACATTGAATGTATTGCTTGCAAGGTACTTGGAGGTCGGTATGTCGATGATGTAGGCCTTGTTGTTGATTCTTTTGAGGGCCTTGAAGGGACCATCTCCTCTTGGCTTGAGCTTGGAGTCACGTTCCTTGGGGAAGCGGTCCTTGCTTAGGTGTATCCACACAAGGTCACCTTCTTCAAATATCATCTCCTTCTTGTCCTTGTTTAATCTTGAAGCTTGGCGAAGGACTTGTTGTTCGATAGTAGCTCTTGTTTCTTCATGGAGCGTCTTCATAGCTTGTGCGCGCCTCTCGACGTCCATGTTCGTGCGCTCAAGGAGAGGTAGTGGTAGGATGTCGAGCGCGGTGAGGTGCTCGAAACCATAGACGATCATGAATGGACTCATCTTGGTTGTTGAGTGCTTGGCTCGATTGTAGGCGAACTCGGCGTGTGGAATGCATTCCTCCCAATCCTTCAGGTTTTTCTTGATCAACACATGAAGGAGAGTTCCGAGGCTTCGGTTGACAACTTCGGTTTGGCCATCAGTTTGAGGATGTGATGCGGATGAGAAGAGGAGCTTGACGCCAAGCTTGGCCATGAGGGTCTTCCACAAGTAGCTGATGAATTTGACGTCGCGGTCGGAGACGATTGTCCTTGGCACACCGTGAAGACGGACGATTTCCCTGAAAAACAGATTTGCAACATGTGAAGCATCATAGGTCTTATGGCATGGTATGAAGTGTGCCATTTTGGAAAAACGATCCACAATAACAAATATAGAATCATGACCATGCTTAGATCTAGGCAATCCTAACACGAAATCCATGCTAATGTCGGACCACGGTGTATGAGGAATAGGCAATGTCATATAAAGACCATAGGGATTAGCTTGCGACTTAGCTTAAACACATGTCGTGCATCGTTGAACGTAGCGCTCCACGTCACGCTTCATCTTGGGCCAAAAGTAGTGATTGGAGAGCATGTCCAATGTCTTGTCGTGACCAAAGTGACCCATAAGGCCTCCACCATGAGATTCTTGGAGAAGCAAAAGTTGAAGCGACGACTTCGGGATGTATAGCTTGTTTTGTTTAAATAGAAAGCCCTTATGCAAATAGAAATCATCAACTCCTTTGTCATTGGAGCACTTTGCGAAAATTGGTTCAAAGAACGGATCGGAAGCATACAAAGATTTTATTTCCTCAAGACCCAACACGTTGATTTCAAGTCTCGTAAGAAGGCTTGTATGTTTGCGAGACAATGCGTCCGCAACTACATTATCTTTGCCCTTCTTATACTTGACAATGTACGGAAAAGACTCCATGAACTCAACCCACTTAGCGTGTCTCTTGCTCAAGTTAGCTTGGCCTTTGAGATATTTTAACGACTCGTGGTCGGAATGTATGATAAATTCCTTGGGCCAAAGGTAGTGTTGCCAAACTTGAAGGACACGAACTAAGGCAAAAAGCTCTTTGTCATAAATCGGATAGTTAAGGCGAGCACCATCAAGTTTCTCGCTATGGTAGGCGATAGGACGCCCGTTTTGCATAAGGACTCCTCCAATGCCAATACCACTAGCATCACACTCTATCTCAAAAGTTTTTGTGAAATCCAGTAAAGCAAGAAGAGGTGCTTCGGTGAGCCTCTTTTTAAGTTCATCAAAAGCTTTTTGTTGTGCTTTGCCCCACACGAAGGTGACATTCTTTTTGGTCAATTCATTAAGGGGACAAGCAATGGTTGAAAAGTCTTTCACAAAGCGACGATAGAAACCGGCCAACCCATGAAAACTTCGGAGTTCACTCACATTTGTTGGTATGGGCCAATCTCGTATGTCCTTTACCTTGGAAACATCAACTTCAATTCCCTTCGTAGAAACGACAAATCCAAGAAAAATCAACTTGTCTTTAGCAAAGGTGCACTTGGGAATATTAGCATAAAGCTTTTCATGTCGAAGGATTTGCAAAACTTCCTTGACATGTGTTACATGGTCCTCAAGTGATTTGCTATAAACAAGAATATCATCGAAATAGACAACAACACATTTTCCAATGAGAGACAAATTCATAAGGCGCATGAAAGTGGATGGGGCATGAAAGTGGATGGGGCATTTGATAAACCAAAGTGCATAACCAACCACTCATAGAGACCAAGTTTGGTCTTTAAGGAGGTTTTCCACTCATCACCTTCAGCCATGCGTATTTGATGGTATCCACTACGAAGATCAGTTTTCGAGAAAATAGTGGCTCCACACAACTCATCAAGCATGTCATCGAGAGGTGGTATGGGATGTCGATAACGCACAGTGATAGCATTGATTGAACGGCAGTCCATGCATAACCGTAACGTATCATCCGTCTTTGGAACAAGAATCACGGGTACGGCACTTGGACTAGTGCTAACTTGGATCAAACCTTTGGAGACGAGTTGGTTAATTTGACGTTCGATGTCCTTCGTCTCGTCCGGGTTCGTGCGGTAAGCGGCGTGGTTGGGAAGTGGTGCACCGGGGATGAGGTTAATTCGATGTTCGATGCCGCGAAGAGGAGGTAGTCCATGTGGAAGCTCTTCGGGATACACATCCTTGAATTCCTGGAAAACATTCATCAAAGATGGAGGAACATTGGTTAATTCATTAGTTCCTTGCGCTAGTCCCTTGCAAAGGAGGACATAGTGCAAGATGGATGGGTTGTTCCGAACATCTCTCATCTCACTTTTGGTGGCAAGGAGAACACTCTTACTTTTTCCACTCGAATTTGGCTTGTGGCTCTCACTCACTATGAGGTGGTTCTCTCTCTCACCGCTCTTCTCACAAGTAGGTGTTGTGCTTTGCGCCCTCGCTAAAGCCTTTGCATTGTCCGCAATTATTTGGCTAGGAGTCATCAGTTGCAAAACACATGTTTTGTTGAGCCATTTGAAGCTGTATATATTGGTGCGACCATCATGTTGAGCAGCCTTGTCAAATTGCCATGGTCGACCAAGAAGCATTTGGCAAACTGTCATAGGAACCACATCACACTCCACCGTATCTTTGTAAGGACCAATGGCGAAGGAGACCGATACGGTATGCTTGATCTTCACGGACCCTTGGTCACTTAGCCATTGCACGTGGTAGGGGTGCTTGTGTGGATGGAGGTTGAGGTTGAGCTTCGCACACAACTCGGTGCTAGCAAGGTTGTGACAACTCCCTCCGTCAATGATCACCTTGATAGATTTGCCGTTGATGTCGGCTCGTGTTTGGAAGATATTGGAGCATTGGTCTTCATGCTCTTGTGCTTGAGTGGTCAAGATCCTTGTGACGACAAGCGATGGACTTGCGTCATGCTCACACATGAGGAGTTCTTGATCATCTTCCACTCGTTGCCTTGCCATTGCTTCCTTGACACGGGCTTCAAACTCCTCTTAACTCAAGTACTCTTCATCACCATTGTCATGGATGAACAAGACTTTCTTGTTTCCACATTCGGCCGACTTGTGTCCTTTACCTCCACACTTGTAGCATTCACCGTTGAAAGGTGTATCACTCTTTGCTTGCTTGCCACTTGGGGGCAGTTTTCCTTGAGGAAGTGTGGGCTTGAAGGAAGGCTTGGAGGTACTTGAGGAGCTACCATTGAAAGTTGTTGGTGTAGGGGTTGAAGCTTGCTTGTAGGTGAAGTATGTCTTGGGCTTGTTGTACTTGATATCCTCTTGCACTTGACGTTCAGCCTTTGTTGCGATGTGCACAAGCTCAACCATGGTGTTGTATGTTTGGAACTCGACGATGCGCTTGATTGGGTGATTCAAGCCAATAAGGAAACGTGCCATTGTTTGCTCCATGCGCTCATCAATGTTGGCACGAATCAAGTTGAGTTCCATTTCCTTGAAGTATTCTTCCACGGTCTTTGTCCCTTGACGAAGAGCTTGAAGGTTGTTGAAGAGGTCACGCGTGTAGTGCGTGGGGACAAACTGGGATCTCATGTGAGCCTTCATGTCATGCCAAGTTGTGATTGGCGGTTCTTGTCTTGCATCATGAGCAACTTGAACTTGTTCCCACCAAAGGTTGGCGTGATCATCAAACTCAAGCCAAGCCATGGCGACTATCTTCTCGTTGCTATAGTTGTGCATGCGGAAGATCTTGTCGACTTTGAGTGCCCACGAGAGGTATTCTTCGGGGTCATTGGATCCGGTGAGCTTGGGCATTGTGAACTTGAGCTTGCCAAAAGTTTCTTCATTATTGCGGTCATTGCGACGAGCTTGGTGACCTTGTTGATGATCTTGTAGTTGGGGAGGTGGAACTGGGTTCTCGCGTCCTTGTTGCGGAGCTTGCTCTTGATATTGTTGTTGAGGAGGAGCTTTCTCTTGCTCTTGGCGCGGTTGTTGACGTGGTTGAGGCGCTTGGGCCTCATGGTGGCGAGGGTGTGGAGCCTCTTTACACGGTTGATGATGAAGAGGAGGCTCGTTCCTCGGTTGGTGATGTTGGTTAGGCACATGGGCCTCACAGCGAAGAACATGGTCATGAGCCTCTTGACGTGGTGGGCGTCGCACAAATTGTATCACGTGACGCTCCAAGTTTTGTTGATGTGGAGGAGGCGCCGCGTGATGACCATGGTGTCGTTGTTGACGTTCATGACGTTGATGACGAGGAGGAGGATCTTGGAGAGCTTCACGTCGATGACGAGCTTGATTCTCCAAGTTGGAGTCATCACTTGTTGTGTCAAGTATGTGTCGCGGTCGATGGTGGTAGACTTGCGGTTGTACTTGTGGTTGCTCTTGTCGGATCACTAGTGACCTTGCGTGATGACAGTGTGCTTCTTGCCTTGCTCGTGGCCTTGAAGAGAGGTCACCATCATAGCTTGACGTTGCGGCATGCCGTGGGGAAGGTACATAGTTCGAAGAGATTCCATCTTCAACCACGGGGGCATCATTGCGTCTTTGAGCACTTTGATGTAGATCTTGTGGAAGAGGTGCATGATGATGCGAAGAACTTGCTGAGCTTGATGCGCGTGAACGTGGTTTTGCCATGCCGTCGATGAGGCGTCGAAGGTTGTCATTTGTTTCGGCGACGGAGCGTTGGAGCGCTTCATTTTGGTGGCCAAAGTTGTGATGCATTGCATGCATTTGTCGTTCGAGGCCGTCGAAGTGGTTGTCAATGTTCTTGAACTCGGCTTGCATCTCGCCAAATTGTTCATCTTGTCGCGTCTCAAGGGCTTGGCAACGTTCACGGAACTCTTGTCGAATGATGAAGTGACTTGCGCGCGTCATGTACGGACCTTGATATTCTCACCGTGCCTATCCATCATGCAAAACACACGAGTATTGTATATGGAAGTGGAATATGGTGGTGTTAGCCTTGTACCTCACCTTGGGGATTGCACCAAACTAGAAACCACAAGTGAGAGCTATAAGTGTGCAAAGTGGAATTGCAAAGAAAACTCACACTAAAGAAAGAACTAACTCTCAAAATCTTGGTGGTGGTAGGCTAGTATTGTGGAAAGCCAAAGAACCAACCAAAACAAAAGGGATAGTCAAAAGTGGGTAAAATCCAACAAAACTCAAGTCAAAGGTGAAGGTCAACAACTCAAAAGGGTGACGGGAACCTACGACTATGTACACACACGTGGAGAAAGTTGGGATTGACACGACTATGAAAAAGAGCAAACTAAATGTTCTAACGAAGACTAAGCTCGGTTTCGTGCCAATGCAAGGAGAGACCGTGGCTCGTTTGCAAAGATTAAAAGTGAGCAACGGATTTGTGCACTTGCCTTGGGCGCTCTTCTTTCTCTCTTGCTTACAAGCTTTGAGACTCTCTTTTGCAAGGGGAGACTATTTTTCTTTTGCTTTTTCTTTGTATCTTTTTCCTTTTTTTTGTTTTGCTCTCCCTTGATGCTACCTAGTCACACTTGCTATTGCTCTTGCACTCTCACTATCCAAGGACAAATGCACAATGCTCAAGCAAACACAAGATGAGCCACTCTCATGGGATATGTACACACAAAGGAAGATGGGGTTAACAAGGTAACGCAAGTTATACCTTCTTTGATGATGAACTCGGCGTCGGTGGTATGGGATGATGTTCGTGGTCCGTGGTGTCGATGAGCGTGGAAGTTGATGATGCGGAAGCTTGCTGGTAGTTGCTGACATGCACACAGGACACGAGCAAACAAAGGAGATTAGCCAATGCGAAAAATGAGGCAAAATTGTCAAAACTGGCGTTACAGCCGGACACTCCGGTCTGTCTGGGCCGGACACTCCGGTTGGTACGTGCCGCACACTCCGGCGCGGGTTTCCTGCTCGTGTTCTTGAGCGGAAATCCTCGCCTTCGGGCCTCAAATCCGCGAAAAACTGGCCAAATCGGGCTGGGGAAATGCAGGATCAAGCTGGACCAACTCCTTAGAGAAGGTTGGTCGGATCAAAACCACAAATAACACTCCAAATCAAGAGATCGATCCAAAGGCAAATATGGGCTGTTTTTTGTGGGGATTTTCGAATTTTTGGTGGATAGAAGAAAAATTTGTGGGGGAAAATCGTGAGCAACGAAGCTCTTGATACCAATATGTTGAGGGCAAACCTCTAGGGTGGCCCGATCTTTCACGATTCCCTTTCAAATCGAGGGTGGAGTGCGGGGGAAGGAGGGTGAAGGATGAACACGACGAACACACGCACGGAGAACGCGATGAACACACACACGCAAAACCACGATAAACACCAATAGCTCACGCCGGCAATGACCGGTCCGGCGCAATCCCTTGGATCGGCGTCGGGCGGAGGACTCTCTCTCGAACCGGCACGGCAAGATGGGAGACTCGGTGAGATCTTGACGTCTAGGCAAAGGGAAACCGATGCCTAGGCCTTGTACAATGCAGAGGCACAATGCAAACTCCAACGAGGTTTGGGGATATTGGTGCTCCTTAGTCAAGGAGCATGAGGCAAGAATTAGATAGATCCACAAAGGGGTTTCCACTAATTCCAATATCAAGCCTATGGTTTACAATGGAGGTGGGGGTCTATATATAGGCCAACCACAAAGTCAAGGGTAATTCAGGCATTAAAGTAGAGTTCTGGGCGAAATAGAGGGGTACATGGGCCATAGGGCCCAGCTAGGCTCGCAGACCCATCACTTGGGCCGGACACTCCGGGTCGAGTGGGCCGGACAGTCCGGGGTGGCCGGACACTCCGGGTCGAGTGGGCCGGACAGTCTGGGGTGGCCGGACACACCGGGAAGTGTCCGGGCCGTGTATGAACTGGCACACAGAATGTCCGCGCCAGGTTCGGGCTCGGGCAGGCCGGACACTCCGGCTGAGTCGCGCCGGACACTCCGGCTTTGGCAGCTTCAGCACAGGTGCAACTTCAGGGCTCGTGGATCGACGCGGTGGGGGCTCGTACCTGATGATGCACAAAGTAGTGGTATGAAGTAGCACGCCATCCAAGGAGGTATCAAATTGGCACGAGGAGAGGAGCGAGTTCACCTTAGCTTGGAGGAGTTTGGCTCGGCCACGAGTCATGGGTCCACTTGGGGGACTTGTTGTTGTAGATGTAGAAGCGTCTGTAGGACGGGCTGCATCATATTACTTGAGTCATAAAACCCTTCTCTTCCTTATTACACCATTGTCTCCATTTCCTGGAAATTTCTTTCACACAAAACTTCACACATGTCTCATTAGCAACATTAGTATAAGTGAAGTGATAAAAACCTTTTGAGTCCAACTTCAACTGAAAACCATCAAAACAAAATCTACTGTAGCAAATACTTCCGAAAACCCTAAAAGAATTCAAGTTCGAATAAAGAGGCAAATGCAACAGTGGCAAAATCTGTCAAAACAGACCAGCAAGTAAAGGTCAATTTTTTCGAAAATCTTCTGTTGCTCAAATCAAAAAGTGCAAAACTAATGAAAGTTAAATAACAACCTGGGGCAGAAGCACAAACAATTACAGCTCAATCGGACATAAAGAGATCTCTCACAAATTTTTACGGTGAAGCACAAAATTCTGTTTCGGGACAGCAACTTCCCCAAATCTTACTTCTCTCTCATTAGAGGTTGATCTTGACTCAAAAACCAAACAAAACGGATAAGGAGCGATTATTACCGAAGTAATAACTTCCAAGACTCAAAGAAACAAAAACAAACTAAAAGCAAAAACAAATTGGGTTGTCTCCCATAAAGCTCTTTCTTTATAGCCATTAAGATGAGCATGATAATTTTTTTTTGAACAAGCTCTCATAGGGATATGAATTGAAGTGAAAGAGAGCATTAAGAAGCAAAAACACACACACACATTTAAGTCTAACCCACTTCCTATGCAAGGGAATTTTGTAAACAAACAAGTTGTTGAAACCAAAGGCTATTTGCATAAGAAGGCAAAACAAGTGCAACATAAAAACTTTCAGCATAAAACAAGGAAACTTGATATTATTGAGATGCATAAGAACACTTTTCCCTCTCTTATAGGAACACGCTTAGCAATATCTTTATAAGGTTCATGATACTTATTCCACTTCTTTTTAGGCACTTCAATGTAGGAAGCAAAAGCCTTAAAATAAGAAGCAATAGCTTGAGAGTCTAGACCATAAGCATTTTTAATATTTTGAAAGTCATCAGTTCCCATAAAAGATTCAATGCATTCATAATCATAATTTATACCTGACTTTCTACCTTTGTCATTCTCCCAAGCTTCAGCATTGTCTTGAATACGGTCCAGAAGATCCCATTTAGCTTCTTCTTCCATGCGAGTGAATGATCCAGCACAAGAAGCATCCAATAAATCCTTGTCATGTAGAGGGAGCCTTGCATAAAAGTGGTTGATAATAATATTGTTGGGGAGCTCATGAATGGGACATTTGAGCATTAGTAACTTCAATCTCTCCCAAGCTTGAGCTGTACTCTCTCCATCAAGAGGCCAAAAGTTGTATATTTGATTCCGATCTTTATGAATCTCACTAGGAGGATAAAACTTTGAATAAAAGAGAGGCACTATTTCCTCCCTTTCCAGAGCTCGACCATTCTTCAGCAGCTTATACCATTCACCAGCTCTTCCTTTCAGTGATAATGAGAATAACTTCTTCTTAACTTGATTTGTAGTGATACCTGCACACTTGAACAATCCGAATAATTCGTGTATAAAGAGTAAATGATCACCGGGATGGACAGTTCCATCCCCAACATAGTAGTTATCCAAAACACGATCAATAATTCTTGTAGGTATTTTGAAAACATCTTTCTCTGCAGGTGGTGGCTTATCTACTACCTTAGCAGTGGTAGTAGCATTACCAAATAAGAAACTCTGCGAATTTTCCATAACGAAAATAAAGCAACTAGCAGGAGTAAACAATACTCACAGTAGAAGTTTCCTTTACCAGTTCCACTCTCCAATAGCGCTTCACTCCCCGGCAACAGCGCCAGAAAATAGTCTTGATGACCCACAAGTATAGGGGGTGTATCGCAGTATTTTCGATAAGTAAGAGTGTCGAACCCAACAAGGTGAAGAAGGTGCTGGCTAGTGGTATGGATCAGGAATTCTCTGCAAATACTTAGCAAACGAATTTTTAGGGGTTTTCGATAAAGCAAGTAAACAAAGTACGAGTAAATAAAAGACAGTAGGAATAAATGCAGCAAGTCGCCCAATCCTTTATGCAGCAAAGGACAAGCCGGTTGTATTTCTATAGATGACCAAACGTTCTCGAGGACACATGGGAAGACTGTCAAGTGCTTTCGCTTCATATAGTCGATTAATCTTCTTTAGCTTGCTAAGTGTTGTGTGGGTGAACCTGTGCTAATGTACCACCCCATCCAAGACTAATACATACTTGTGATTATACCCCTTGCAAACATCCGTAAGTACAAGAAAGTAATTAAGGTAAAACCTAACCACAGCTTTAAACTCTAAGACCCTTACGTCCCTTGTGCAATGGTTTCCTAACGGGGGTTCAGGTTTCTGTCACTCCGGCAACCCCTACGATTAGTAGCCAAATACACAATGCATTCCCCTAGGCCCATATAGGTGAAGTGTCATGTAGTCGACGTTCACATGACACAACTAGAATAAGTACACCACAACTTAAATAACAATCTATTGAATCTTTCTCAACACAACTCCACTACTAACAACAAGACTTCTCCCATGTCCTCAAGAACAAAATGAACTACTCACAAGACATCATATGGATCATGATCAGAGATGGAATAATGATGTATAACAATCTGAACATAAACAATAATTCAATGGTTCACTCAATAGCATCAACTACAAAGAGTAATCAACACCGGGAAAGTTTCCCCTATGAACTATAGCAAGATTCAACCAATTGTTACAGCAATATGGAGATGGTGATGAGGGTGCTGATGGTGCTGATGGTGATGATGATGATGATGATGATGATGATGATCCCGATGAAGTTCAGCTTGATGGTTGTGTTAATGGCGACGATCTTCCCTCTTTGGGAAGGAATTCCCCCGACAGAAATCTGTCTACTGGAGAGATCTTTTCTCTCGGTGTTTTCTGCCCCGCAGAGGCGGCGGAATCTTTCTATGGTCGCTCCCCGAGTCTTAGGGTTTGGTGGGGATGATATACGCCAGAGGGGAGAAGTTGGAGTGGGCCAGGGCGGCCACACCACCTCCAGGCATGGCCTAGGCCTGCCCGCGCCATGGGGTGGTGTGGGCCCCCTGTGGCCCACCTCCACTCCATCTTCTGGCATCCTTAGTCTTCTGAAATAATTGGATTTTCCGTATATTTTCCCGGATTTTCTGATCTTTGCGAATTTTGCCTCCAAACAGTACCTTTTCCATCAGAATCCTGACTGCAGCGGTCCATGCTCCAAAAGTCATCAACCAATCAAAAACATATGAAATAACATAAGTATCACCTCTCAATACGAAATATATCAATGAATAATAGTGAATTAAGACATAGAATAGTGATGCAAAATGGACGTATCAGATACCCCGCAATTTAAATGTTGTATTAACAAGGCAAAACATGGCATCGGTTCGCTACGCAAATTTAAATGGAGGCGGTATAATACAAGTATAGCCCACATATGCGCTCCTATTTAATTATGAGGTGAATCGACTAAATACCCCCAAACCATACAATATGTATGCGACATGATCAAATAAATATTCAACAATTATATATAGCATTTATAAAATAGGGATAGGTAGGAGTCACACATCTAGGGTCGAAGATCTTGGGGTTCCGAAGGTTCAGATCTGGGGTCTCGAGGTTCGACGGGCTAGGTCCCGGCCCCGTGAACGGTCTTCGGGTCTTCGGTCCAGGAAGGAGAGCTTGGTATTGGTGTCGATGATCTTCGGGTCATTTTTCCCATGAAGGAGATCTTGTGTGCCTTCTGTTGTGACCTCGGATCGTTAAAGATCCTAAGTCCCTGTGATTAACATGCTAGTCCCTGGATCAATAGCTAGCACTTCACAGTCGATAAATGCCATGTAAAACACAAGTCATTATTATACGAATAATCCAGAGTATAATTATTACAACTTGCATAGCTTATAGCTAGCTCAAATAAAACAACGGAAACTAAGTAAAACTTGAGTCCAGCAACGCCTCAGGCTAGTTGCGTGAAGACCCGCGATCCCTACGCACCTTTCAGTCTTCGGATTCTGCACATAAGACGTGCAGCCAACAAGTTGGGTCAATACTTTGAATGTATTGGCAAATTTACACCAAGGAAAGAGTAAGACTATCTCTACATGCAAGGCTAAGTGTAGGCTTTGGGGTTCTTTTGCATTAAGCCAATTTTCTCTAAGTAAGAAGAAAAGAGGAAGAGTTTACCCTACTTTGTAAACATTGTTTAAGTAGTATAGGGTCGAGTGGAACACGGGGATATTATTCAACAAGTGTCCAATCAACCTAGCGCTTGGATATTATGCACCAAGTCCCCAAAATCCCACCCAATGGCGATATTACTCACGCCCTGGGGTTTTATAAAACTTTAAGTTTAGAAAAGAGAGAGGAAGATCTTCTAGAGGCTCCATCCTTCAGATGTTCAAAGTGTTCTTTTCCGTGAACTCGGCTAATCAATCAGATTGCAATACTCTCGAGAGGTCGTGTACTTTCCCCACAATCCACGATCAAGTCCTTTTTATAGACAAGACCATGGCGAAGCCTTCCCTTAGCCCCTCTACCAGCTGGATCCTACCATGCCAAGAACCTCCAAATGTTGGTACCCCGGTGAGGTTTCCCACTAAGTACTAAGCCAAGACAGAGCCCATATGTATTGTGGTTGCACTGGAAGCTTCTGAATTTTGAAACATGGCAGACTTCTTTGATTCCTAGGCGGCCGTCCTCCACCAAAATTCCACTCGTTGACCCGACAACCATTCCGCCCAGAAGAAAAATTAGTTTTATTTTGAAGGTGTTTTGAGAGAAAAAGGTTCGCTCGAGAGAGCTTTTATACTTAGGAAATTTTTGAGTCTTTCGAACCCCGAACAGTACTTAGTATGTATATAGCATAGCAAGCAATACTTAGCAAAAACAGGGGAGACCTATTAGGATGGAAATTCCTAAGTATAAAGCTACTCATGGCATACTACAATATCGCACTTGCAGAAAATAGTACTAAGAAAATCTACTAAAAACCTACACATGCATACTACAAGATTTGAAGAGTAAAACATGCATAGTCAAAAATCTGGGACATAATATGTACAAGTGGTGTAACTTGCCTTGATCCGAGCAGCACTCTACACAACAGTAATCCTCAGCGCACTCCGAACAATCTAGCGGAACACAAACATAGATCCAATCACAATTTGCACAAAACAACGCCACGAGGATAATTATGCATGCATGCAACATGGTAATATGCAAGGATGGGTTCAATTTCGACCAAGGATTTTATTCGGGGGTGTTATTGAGTTGGGGATGTCATTAGTATCGATTTCCCACAAATTTTAAGTATGTTGGATTAATACTTAATTAAATATGCTCATAAATAGATCTACACTTCCAATCTACCTCGAAATAGATCTAAACACTCTAAGCATGATATAACAATTTTGCACAGAAGACCTTGTAGATACAAAGCCAACGCAACAAGAATCGACTAAAACCGAGTTACGGATATTTTCTAGAATTTAAATACTTAAATCTAAACTTTAAATCCTACTGCAAGATTAATGCAGTAAACCATCAATATAATTGCAGATCTGTGTTCTACTCAATTTTGCAAATCCAACGGTATATTATACGCAATTTTTGGACAAGTATTTGATTTACTATGAATTAAACGAGATTGAATCGATTTCTGCCTATTTAAAAAACAGAACGGACGGGCAGCTACGTGGCGACAAGTTGATGCAGCCCGTCCTACGGATGCTTCTACATCTACAACAATAAGTCCCCCAAGTGGACCCATGACTCGTGCCCGAGCCAAACTCCTCCAAGCTAAGGTGAACTCGCTCCTCTAGCTGCACCTGTCCTGAAGCTGCCAGAGCCGGAGTGTCCGCCCGGATCCAGCAGGAGTGTCCGGCGCAGCCGGAGTGTCCGGCGCGACTCAGCCGGAGTGTCCGGCTTACCCCCGCCCCGTCTGGACTTGGACATTCTGTGTGCCAGTTCGGACACTGTCCGGACACTGCCCGGAGTGTTCGGCCACCCCGGACTGTCCAGCCGTTCTGACCCGGACTGTCCGGCCGGAAGATGGGCCTGCGCGCCTAGCTGGGCCCTATGGCCCATGTACCCCTCTACTTCGCCCATAACTCTACTTTAATGCTTCAATTACCCCTGAACTTGTTGGTGGCCTATATATAGCCCCCACCTCCATTGTAAACCCTATGCATGATATTGGAATTAGTAGAAACCCCCTTTGTGGATCTATCTAATTCTTGCCTCATGCTCCTTGACTAAGGAGCACCAATATCCCCAAACCTCGTTGGACTTTGCATCGTGCCTCCGCGTTGTACAAGGCCTAGGCATCGGTGTCCCTTTGCCTAGACGTCAAGATCTCACCGAGTCTCCCATCTTGCCGTGCCGGTTCGAGAGAGAGTCCTCCGCCCGACGCCGATCCTAGGGATTGCGCCGGACCGGTCACCGCCGGCGTGGGCTATTGGTGTTTATCGTGGTTTTGCGTGTGTGTGTTCATCGCGTTCTTCGTGCGTGTGTTCGTCGTGTTCATCCTTCCCTCCTTCCCCCGCACTCCATCCTTGATTTGAAAGGGAATCGTGAAAGATCGGGCCACCCTAGAGGTTTGCCCTCAACATATTGGTATCAAGAGCTTCGTTGCTCACGATTTCCCCCACAATTATTTCTTTTATCCACCAAAAATTCGAAAATCCCCACAAAAAACAGCCCATATTTGCCATTGGATCGATCTCTTGATTTGGAGTGTTATTTGTGGTTTTGATCTGACCAAACCTTGTCTAAGGAGTTGGTCCAGCTTTATCCTGCGTTTCCCCAGCCCGATTTGGCCAGTTTTTCGCGGATTTGAGGCCGAAGGCGAGGATTTCCGCTCAAGAACACGAGGAGGAAACCCGCGCCGGAGTGTCCAGCTCGTACCGACCGGAGTGTCCGGCCAAACCAGACCAGAGTGTCCGTCCAGACCGGAGTATCCGGCCAAGACAGACCGGAGTGTCCGGTTGTCATGCCTGTTTTGACTGTTTTGCCTCATTTTTCGCATTGGCTAATCTCCTTTGTTTGCTCGTGTCCCGTGTGCGTGTCAGCAACTACCAGCAAGCTTCCGCATCATCAACTTCCGCGCTCATCGACACCACGGACCATGAACATCATCCCGCACCACCGACGCCAAGTTCATCATCAAAGAAGGTATAACTTGCGTCACCTTGTTAACCCCCATCTTCCTTTGTGTGTACCTATCCCATGAGAGTGGCTCATCTTGTGTTTGCTTGAGCATTGTGCATTTGTCATTGGATAGTGAGAGTGCACGAGTAATAGCAAGTGTGACTAGGTAGCATCAAGGGAGAGCAAAACAAAAAAAAGGAAAAAGATACAAAGAAAAAGCAAAAGAAAAATAGTCTCCCCTTGCAAAAGAGAGTCTCAAAGCTTGTAAGCAAGAGAGAAAGAAGAGCGCCCAAGGCAAGTGCACAAATCCGTTGCTCACTTTTAATCTTTGCAAACGAGCCACGGTCTCTCCTTGCATTGGCACGAAAACGAGCTTAGTCTTCGTTAGAACATTTAGTTTGCTCTTTTTCATAGTCGTGTCAATCCCAACTTTCTCCACGTGTGTGTACATAGTCGTAGGTTCCCGTCACCCTTTTGAGTTGTTGACCTTCGCCTTTGACTTGAGTTTTGTTGGATTTTACCCACTTTTGACTATCCCTTTTGTTTTGGTTGGTTCTTTGGCTTTCCACAATACTAGCCTACCACCACCAAGCTTTTGAGAGTTAGTTCTTTCTTTAGTGTGAGTTTTCTTTGCAATTCCACTTTGCACACTTATAGCTCTCACTTGTGGTTTCTAGTTTGGTGCAATCCCCAAGGTGAGGTACAATGCTAACACCACCATATGCCACTTCCATATACAATACTCGTGTGTTTTGCATGATGGATAGCCACGGTGAGACGAGCCAACCACCTCCCCAAAAAGAAGATCAAGGTCCGTACATGACGCGCGCAAGTCACTTCATCATTCGACAAGAGTTCCGTGAACGTTGCCAAGCACTTGAGACGCGACAAGATGAAGAATTTAGCGAGACGCAAGCCGAGTTCAAGAACATCGACAACCGCTTCGACGGCATCGAAAGGCAAATGCAAGCAATGCATCACAACTTCGGCCACCAAAATGAAGCGCTCCAACGCTCTGTTGCCGAAACAAATGACAATCTTCGACGCCTCATCGACGGAATGGCAAGACCACGTTCACGTGCATCAAGCTCTTCAAGTTCTTCGCGTTTTCATGCACCTCTTCCACAAGATCTACATCAAAGTGCTCAAAGACGCAATGATGCCCCCGTGGTTGAAGATGGAACCTCTTCGAACTATGTACCTTCCCATGGCACACCGCAACGTCAAGCTATGATGGTGACCTCTTGATATGGGGTGGCCCGATCTTCTCAGTAAGCGGATGGCGATTATGATGATGGATGATAGATAACTAGTGAGTAGCTATGATCTCTCCCGCTCGATCCCTGATGCCAGTGCAACAGATCTCGAACCTTGTAGGATATTCACAACACCACACTCTTGCGCACGCAGCCGTGACCACGAACGGTAGTATGCAATCTACTAATTCCCAATGGAACAACAGATCACACTCAATTATATTTGGTAGATTCGAACACAGGGTAATTCCAGAGGTTCTATGAAAGAAACAACTCCAAAATATTTTAACGTGGTCGAAAAACTAAAGCTATAGCGCCCCCATCTATTTAAGGGTCTAAGAGGCGGCGCCCTAAGGGTGGATCCAAGTTGGTCCCACCCACCTATGGATACAAACCGACCCAACTTGGGTTCGGTCCAACTGGCTCTGCCGTGGCAGAGTTGTAGTCGCTTTCTCTGCCACGGCAGCCTGCCGTGGCAGAGTAGGACTCGGTTTTTTGCTGCCGCGGTAGCCTGCCGTGGTAGAGAAACGACGCTTTTCTCTGCCGCGGCAGAGAACGTCCTCCTCTTGTTGATCTTTGTCTTGAACAGCTCCTTGCGCTTCCTCCCTCTCCTCCCTAGCGCATTCTTCATTGATCAACACGCCTTGTTCCATTATCTCCTGGCTTCGTGCTTTACCTTCTTCTCCTAAGTACCTGATCATGCAATAATTCAAAGACTTAGGTAGTATAAAATTCTCATTAACTAAAACACCAGGTTCATTAAGAAACAAGTTCACCTGTTGTTCTAGTAGCTTGGCATGAGCTCTTGTGATTGGTCCAATCCTTATCTCATCAGATTGATCCTTCTTTGCAATTGGAACATCTTCATTAGCAATTGGGGTAGGTGTAATTGTAGCGATGTCCTCATCATCTCCCCCCACTTCAAAAGGCGTCGACCTCGATGCTCCAAGGTCTTCTCCAGCATATGGTGACAAATCAGCAACGTTGAAGCTGTTGCTAACTCCACCAAACTCCTCAATAGGTATATCAACCGAGTAGGCATTATCATTAATCTTGGCTAACACCTTGTAAGGACCAGCACCACGTGGCTTCAATTTGGACTTTCGAAGTAATGGAAACCTATCATTGCGTAGATGCACCCAAACCATATCTCCAGGCTCGAACAACACTTCTTTCCTTGCTTGATTCCTTGCAGCAGCAATGTTCTTGCCTTTCTTCTCAATAGCCTCTCGAGTCTTTTCATGTATTTTCTTCACGTAATCAGCACGTTTTGATGCCTCCATATCAACTCTCTCATGTAATGGCAGAGGCAACATATCAAGTGGCGTTAATGGCTTGAAACCATACACCACCTCAAAAGGACAAAGCTGAGTAGTTGAATGCACAGCCCTGTTGTAAGCAAACTCAACATGTGGCAAACACTCTTCCCACTCCCGCAGATTCTTTTTAATCATGGTCCTTAGCAGTTGTGACAATGTTCTATTCACCACCTCCGTTTGACCATCTGTTTGGGGATGACATGTAGTACTGAACAACAGCTTCATACCTAGCTTCCCCCATAAGGTCTTCCAGAAGTAGCTTATGAACTTCACATCACGGTCAGAAACAATCGTCTTTGGTACTCCATGTAATCTCACGATGTCCCTGAAAAACAGGTTAGCAACATGCGACACATCGTCGCTTTTGTGGCAGGCAATAAAATGAGCCATCTTAGAGAACCTATCCACTACCACAATTATAGAATCATGACCTCTCTGAGTTTTAGGTAGACCTAGCACAAAATCCATACTAATGTCTTCCCATGGAGTAGTCAGTGCAGAGAGAGGTGTATACAAACCGTGAGGCTTCAGCTTAGATTTCGACTTGTGGCATGTAATACATCGGCTCACAAATCTGTACACATCACGCCTCATCTTGGGCCAATAAAAATGACCAGCAAGCATGAGCAACGTCTTCTCACGCCCAAAGTGACCCATCAAACCACCAGCATGTGATTCCTGCACTAAAAAAAACGCAACGACGATTCTGGAATACATAGTTTGTTAGCTCGAAACAAATATTCATCATGTATATGATACTTACCCCATGCATTTCTAAGAGCACACAGACGATATGGTTCAGCAAAATCATGGTCAGTTGCATAAAGTGCACAAATAGCTTCTAATCCAGGAATTTTAACATCAAGATTGGTTAATAGCATGTTCTTCCTAGATAGAGCATCAGCAACAACATTCTCTTTTCCCTTCTTATAATTAATGATGTAAGGAAAAGACTCAATGAACTCAACCCATTTAGCTAATCTTCTATGCAAGTTTGATTGAGCTTTCAAGTATTTCAAAGCTTCATGATCAGAATGTTTGATGAATTCCTTTGGCCACAAATAATGTTGCCAAACCTCAAGTACTCTAACAAGTGCACACAATTCTTTATCATAGATAGAATAATTCAAACGAGCACCAGTCAATTTCTCAGAAAAATAAGCTATAGGCTGACCCTCTTGCATCAAAACGCCACCTATGCCTATACCACTAGCATCACATTCAACTTCAAATTGCTTTGAAAAATCAGGTAAGGCAAGTAATGGTGCAGAAGTAAGCAAACGTTTCAAAGTATCAAATGCAATGTCTTGGGCCGCGCCCCATACAAAAGGAACACCTTTCTTTGTCAAATCATTCAAAGGTGCAGCAATGGTGCTAAAATCTTTCACAAAGCGCCTATAGAAACCAGCGAGACCGTGGAAACTACGCACTTGACTTACATTCATTGGAGTAGGCCAATTCTGAATTGATTCAATTTGAGATTGATCTACCTCTACTCCATGCTTAGAAACAACAAATCCTAGGAATATGACCTTATCTTTTGCAAATGTACACTTCTCAAGATTAGCATACAGTTTAGTATCACGTAACACTTGCAAAACTTGTCTAATATGAGTGCAATGTTCAGATTCGGTGTGGCTGTATATAAGTATATCATCAAAGTTAACAACCACAAAACGACCAATAAACTCTCTCAAAACATGATTCATCAAACGCATGAAAGTACTAGGTGCATTAGTAAGACCAAACGGCATGACTAACCACTCATACAAACCGAATTTAGTTTTGAAAGCAATTTTCCATTCATCCCCTTCTTTCTTCCTAATTTGATGATAACCACTACGCAAGTCAATTTTAGAGAAAACAGCAGCACCACTCAATTCATCTAGCATATCCTCTAAGTGTGGAATAGGATGACGACATCGAATAGTGATGTTATTAATCGCTCTACAATCAACACACATGCGCCAAGTACCATCTTTCTTAGGGACTAAAATAACAGGAACATCACAAGGGCTAAGAGAAACACGAATGTACTCTTTATCCAGCAACGCTTGTACTTGCTTCTGAATTTCCTTAGTTTCTTCGGGATTAGTCCTGTAGGGTGCACGGTTGGGAAGTGTTGCGCCAGGAATCAAGTCCACTTGATGTTCTATACCACGCAATGGAGGCAACCCTGCGGGTACGTCTTCTGGAAACACATCCCCAAAGTCCTGCAAAACAGAAGAGACACCAAGAGAAATAGGGGTCACGTCGTTAGAAACCAATACCTCGCCCTTATACATGAGCACAAGTGGCATGGCTGTAGGATCCTCACGAAACTCTCTCATATCCTCCTTGGTGGCTAATATCAATAACCCAGGCACTCTCTCACTTTTCGTTATATCACTCAACTTAGGCTCAATTACATCAGGAACAGCTGTGACATAGTCTTGCCGAGTGGTAGTATCTTCCTTCAAGTTCACCTCTATCTTCTGGCGAGAATCATTCACAATTTCTTGTGGTGTCATTGGCTGCATAGTAATCTTTTTTCCTTTGAATTCCAAGTGATATGTATTGGCTCGGCCATTGTGTTGCACATGACGATCATAGAGCCAAGGCCGACCCAATAGTAGGTGACAAACAGTCATAGGAACCACATCAAAATCAATAGATTCTTTGTATGGCCCTATTTGAAAATTCACACGTACCGTATGATTTACCTTCATCTCACCATTGTTGCTCAACCATTGTATGTAGTATGGCTTGGGATGAGGTAAATATGTTAAATTCAGTTTGGCACATAGTTCCTTACTTGCAAGATTTCTGCAGCTACCTCCATCAATAATGACCTTGCAAGCTTTATTTGGTCCAACTAGAGCTTTTGTTTGGAACAAGTTGCAACGCTGGGATTCCTCAACCGGTTCCACACTAAGTACACATGAAGATACGACAATAGTTTGTGCACGCTCAGCATATGCATCAGCACCAACCTCGCCGTCATCAATATCATCATCAGAAGCTTCATCTCCACTTTCAACTTCACCTTGTTTATTAACAAACATAACCTTGCTGTTTGGACAATCTTTCTTGTAGTGACCTCTACCTCCATAAGTATGGCACACCACATCACGAGTACGTGCGGTAGACATGTTGGAACCCAAGCTAGCAGCAGGAACAGTGGGTTTCCGAGCATTAGAACCAAACGAAGGTGTACTTGCTGGTTTGGTCGATGGTGTAAACGGAACGGCAGCTGGTGGCGTGACTGTAGGAGGAATAGATCTGGCTGAAAATCGGCTGGAGGATGGAAAACGAGCACGTGACTTTGCCTCTTCTGCCAACTGGGATTCGGCCTCTCTAGCATGATGCAACAACTCATTCATGGTCTCATACTTGTGATGACGAACAATGCTCTCGATTGGTAACTTCAAATTGTTTAGGAATCGCTGCATGGTCATCTCAATGGACTCACGAATTCTAGCACGCTGCATAAGCATCTCCATCTCCATGTAATACTCATCAACTGTCATGGTGCCTTGCTTCAATTGCGTCAATTTATCAAAAACTGATCGAAAGTAGTTGGTTGGTACGAAACGAGCTTTCATGATTTGCTTCATCTCGCGCCAATCCCTCACAGGAAGTTCATTGTCCTCCCTCGTAAGTTGTACAAGAGCATCCCACCAACGTAGAGCATAACCATCAAATTCCGATGCTGCAAGCTTGACCTTCTTATCTTCTGGATAGTCAAATAAGCGCCAGAGTTTCTCAATCTTCACCTCCCATGTGAGGTAATCTTCAGGATCAATAGAACCATCAAACTTAGGAATTGAAAATTTTGGCTTGCCCAAACCGTCATCAGCAGCTTGGTTGGGCACACGTGGACCACGCCCAAGATGGCCAAACCCACGACCATGAGCAGGTGCATGGACAGGGGGAATAGCACGTCCCCTGCCAACATGTGGAGCAGCATCAACAACACTACCCTCATCGAAATCATATGTAAGGCGTCTGTTAGACCCTCAATGGACTGCTGCAAAGCGGTGACATTGACATTGAGCGTAGCTACTTGCGTTTGGATAGTATCAACCGTCCCAACATGCTGATCCAATCTCATATTCATGTCTTGGAGATTCTTGTCAATGGCATCTGTCGTGTTAGTAAACACCCGTGTCAAGTGGGATTTCAAAGCCTCATATTCACGCCAATTGACGAGTTCCTGATCCTTCTTTTTCTGCAACACAACATCATCATCACTAGTAGACATGATTAGTAGGTTAGTGCAAAAATCAGAATTTGTATGGTGGAAACTCTCACAACTCACTCACAACTAATAAGAAAGGAGATCTTACCGTTCCAAAGTGAATAGAGATGCTCTACCAAACGAAATCAAAGACTGATGCACTTGATGTGATGTAGTGAATATCAAAGGTATAGAAAATGATCGCAGGGCACACAAGTTATTTAAGGTGGAGCTATAGATATGGTATCCTATTTACACCGCAAACAAGTCCTAGTGATGATCGTACAAATACCCAAGAAACACACACGTGGAGAAAAACGTGGCAATGCAACTATGAAAGGTGTTGCACTACGCGCGAGAGACACTAGCAAAGCTCAAAGTAAAACAGGCACAAGATTGCTCAATCTACCGGTGCAGAAAGATATCACTAGGCCTCTTGCTCAAATTCTCTTTTTCCACAATTTTTCTTTTTCTTTTGTATAGCTTGTTTTTATACTTTTCCTTTTGCTATCTTGCTTTTTTATAGATAATACACGGCCAATTACAAAGTACGGCACCAAAAATACACGGCCAATTACTAGTCTCAATAGGCAAGTTCCTACACCTATATAGTAGATTGGTTGTGGCTAAGGGATTTGGAAAAGTGCAAATCGATCACACTTTGTAATTATGGTGTCGTGGCAGAAAAATAGCTCAAAATCCTGCCGTGGCAGACTCAGTAACTTGGTAACTCGGAAAGTCCTGCCGTGGCAGAGAAAGACGTAGAAATCCTGTCGTGGCAGATTCAGTAACTTGGTAACTTGGAAAGTATTTTTTGTTTTTGTTAATTCCGACTCGGCCAAGAGTAGATGACTAGGACTCTTAGAGTAGATCGGATCTGACGTGATGGTGGCGGAAAACAATGGTAGAAAACGACTAACAACAAAGAGAAAACAAATCTACGAAGAACAGATCTAGATCTAAACTAAAGGATGAACACGACAAGCAACTATTACTCGTCTATGATGTAATCTAGTCTATGACAACTCTTTTTGTGGGCCTTTTTCTGTATAGGACTAAAAACACTCTCTAATCTATGGATGGATTGCGGATTGCTTACCGAGGCAACGAGGAAATCTGATACCAAGATGATATGGGGTGGCCCGATCTTCTCAGTAAGCGGATGGCGATGATGATGATGGATGATAGATAACAAGTGAGTAGCTATGATCTCTCCCGCTCGATCCCTGATGCCAGTGCAACAGATCTCGAACCTTGTAGGATATTCACAACACCACACTCTTGCGCACGCAGCCGTGACCACGAACGGTAGTATGCAATCTACTAATTCCCAATGGAACAACATATCACACTCAATTATAGTTGGTAGATTCGAACACAGGGTAGTTCCAGAGGTTCTATGAAAGAAACAACTCCAAAATATTTTAACGTGGTCTAAAAACTAAAGCTATAGCGCCCCCATCTATTTAAGGGTCTAAGAGGCGGCGCCCTAAGGGTGGATCCGAGTTGGTCCCACCCACCTACGGGTACAAACCGACCCAACTTGGGTTCGGTCCAACTGGCTCTGCCGTGGTAGAGTTGTAGTCACTTTCTCTGTCGCGGCAGCCTGCCGTGGCAGAGTAGGACTCTGTTTTCCTGCCGCGGCAGCCTGTCGTGGCAGAGAAACGATGCTTTTCTCTGCCACGGCAGAGAACGTCCTCCTCTTGTTGATCTTTGTCTTGAACAGCTCCTTGCGCTTCCTCCCTCTCCTGCCTCGCGCATTCTTCATTGATCAACACGCCTTGTTCCATTATCTCCTCGCTCCGTGCTTTACCTTCTTCTCCTAAGTACTTGATCATGCAATAATTCAGAGACTTAGGTAGTATAAAATTCTCATTAACTAAAACACCAGATTCATTAAGAAACAAGTTCACCTGTTGTTCTAGTAGCTTGGCACGAGCTCTTGTGATTGGTCCAATCCTTATCTCATTAGATTGATCCTTCTTTGCAATTGGAACATCTTCATTAGCAATTGGGGTAGGTGTAATTGTAGGGATGTCCTTATCACCTCTCTTCAAGGCCACAAGCAAGGCAAGAAGCACACCGTCATCACGCAAGGGCCCTAGTGATCCAACAAGAGCAACCACAAGAGGAACCGCAAGCGCAACCGCAAGTACAAACGCAAGTCTACCACCATCGACCGCGATACATACTTGATACAACAAGTGATGACTCCAAATTTGGAGAATCAAGCTCATCCTCGACGTGAATATCTCCAAGATCCTCCTCCTCGTCATCAACGTCATGAACGTCAACAACGACACCATGGTGATCATGCGACGCCTCCTCCACATCAACAAAACTTGGAGCGTCAAGTACAAGTTGAGCGACGCCCACCACGTCAAGAGACTCATGACCATGTTCTTCGTCGTGAGGCCCATGTGCCTAACCAACATCACCAATCGAGGAACGAGCCTCCTCTTCGTCATCAACCGCGTCAAGAGGCTCCACACCCTTGCCACCATGAGGCTCAAGCGCCTCAACCACGTCAACAACCGCGCCAAGAGCAAGAGCAAGCTCCTCCTCAACAACAATATCAAGAGCAAGCTCCGCAACAAGGACGCGAGAACCAAGTTCCACCTCCCCAACTACAAGATCATCAACAAGGTCACCAAGCTCGTCGCAATGACCGCAACGATGAAGAAACTTTTGGCAAGCTCAAGTTCACGATGCCCAAGTTCACCGGATCCATGACCCCGAAGAAAACCTCTCGTGGGCACGCAAAGTCGACAAGATCTTCCGCATGCACAACTATAGCAACGAGAAGATGTTCGCCATGGCTTCGCTAGAGTTTGATGATTACGCCAACCTTTGGTGGGAACAAGTTCAAGTTGCTCGTGATGCAAGACAAGAGCCGCCAATCACAACTTGGAATGACATGATGGCTCACATGGGATCCTGGTTTGTCCCCGCGCACTACACGCTTGACCTCTTCAACGACCTTCAAGCTCTTTGTCAAGGGACAAAGACCGTGGAAGAGTACTTCAAGGAAATGGAACTCAACTTGATTCGCGCCAACATTGATGAACGCATGGAGCAAACAATGGAACATTTCCTTATTGGCTTGAATCACCCAATCAAGCGCATCGACGAGTTCCAAACCTACAACAACATGGTTGAGCTTGTGCACATCGCAACAAAGGCTGAACGTCAAGTGCAAGAGGACATCAAGTACAACAAGCCTAAGACATACTTCACCTACAAGCAAGCTTCAACCCATACACCAAAAACTTTCAATGGTAGCTCCTCAAGTACCTCCAAGCCTTCCTTCAAGCCCACACTTCCTCAAGGAAAACTGCCCCCAAGTGGCAAGCAACCAAAGAGTGGTACACCTTTCAACGGTGAATGCTACAAGTGTGGAGGTAAAGGACACAAGTCGGTCGAATGTGGAAACAAGAAAGTCTTGTTCATCCATGACAATGGTGATGAAGAGTACTTGAGTGAAGATGAGTTTGATGCCCATGTCAAGGAAGCAATGGCAAGGCAACGAGTGGAAGATGATCAAGAACTCCTCATGTGTGAGCATGACGCAAGTCCATCGCTTGTCGTCACAAGGATCTTGACCACTCAAGCACAAGAGCATGAAGACCAACGCTCCAATATCTTCCAAACACGAGCCGGCATCAACGGCAAATCTATCAAGGTGATCATTGACGGAGGGAGTTGTCACAACCTTGCTAGCACCGAGTTGTGTGAGAAGCTCAACCTCACCCTCCATCCACACAAGCACCCCTACCACATGCAATGGCTAAGTGACCAAGGGTCCGTGAAGATCAAGCATACCGTATCGGTCTCCTTCGCCATTGGTCCTTACAAAGATACGGTGGAGTGTGAGGTGGTTCCTATGACAGTTTGCCACATGCTTCTTGGTCGACCATGGCAATTTGACAAGGCTGCTGAGCATGATGGTCGCACCAATATATACACCTTCAAGTGGCTCAACAGAACATGTGTTTTGCAACCAATGACTCCTAGCCAAATAATTGCGGACAATGCAAAGGCTTTAGCGAGGGCGCAAAGCACAACACCTACTTGTGAGAAGAGCGGTGAGAGAGAGAACCACCTCATAGTGAGTGAGATCCACAAGCCAAATTCGAGTGAAAAAACTAAGAGTGTTCTCCTTGCCACCAAAAGTGAGATGAGAGATGTTCGGAACAACCCATCCATCTTGCACTATGTCCTCCTTTGTAAGGGACTAGCGCAAGGAACTAATGAATTAACCAATGTTCCTCCATCTTTGATGAATGTTTTGCAGGAATTTAAGGATGTGTTCCCCGAAGAGCTTCCACATGGACTACCTCCTCTTCGCGGCATCGAACATCGAATTGACCTCATCCCCGGTGCACCACTTCCCAACCACGCCGCTTACGGCACAACCCGGAGGAGACAAAGGAGATCGAACGTCAAATCAACCAACTCGTCTCCAAAGGTTTGATCCAAGTTAGCACAAGTCCAAGTGTCGTACCCGTGATTCTTGTTCCAAAGACGGATGATACGTTACGGTTATGCATGGACTGCCGTCCAATCAATGCTATCACCGTGCATTATCGACATCCCATACCACGTCTCGATGACATGCTTGATGAGTTGTGTGGAGCCACTATTTTTTCGAAAATTGATCTTCGTAGTGGTTACCATCAAATACGCATGGCTGAAGGTGATGAGTGGAAAACCGCCTTCAAGACCAAACTTCGTCTCTATGAATGGTTGGTTATGCCCTTTGGTTTATTAAATGCCCCATCCACCTTCATGCGCCTTATGAATCACATCTTGCGTTCTCTCATTGGAAAAAATGTTGTTGTCTATTCCGATGATATTCTTGTTTATAGCAAATCACTTGAGGACCATGTAACACATGTCAAGGAAGTTTTGCAAATCCTTCGACATGAAAAGCTTTATGCTAATCTTCCCAAGTGCACTTTTGCTAAAGACAAGTTGATTTTTCTTGGATTTGTTGTTTCTTCGAAGGGAATTGAAGTTGATGTTTCCAAGGTAAAGGACATACGAGATTGGCCTATACCAACAAATGTGAGTAAACTCCGAAGTTTTCATGGGTTGGCCGGTTTCTATCGTCTCTTTGTGAAAGACTTTTCAACCATTGTTTGTCCCCTTAATGAATTGACCAAAAAGAATGTCACCTTCGTGTGGGGCAAAGCACAACAAAAAGCTTTTGATGAACTTAAAAAGAGGCTCACCGAAGCACCTCTTCTTGCTTTACCGGATTTCGCAAAAACTTTTGAAATAGAATGTGATGCTAGTGGTATTGGCATTGGAGGAGTCCTTATGCAAAACGGACGTCCTATAGCCTACCATAGCGAGAAACTTGATGGTGCTCGCCTTAACTATCCGATTTATGACAAAGAGCTTTTTGCCTTAGTTTGTGTCCTTCAAGTTTGGCAACACTACCTTTGGCCCAAGGAATTTATCATACATTCCGACCACGAGTCGTTGAAATATCTCAAAGGCCAAGCTAACTTGAGCAAGAGACACGCTAAGTGGGTTGAGTTCATGGAATCTTTTCCGTACATTGTCAAGTATAAGAAGGGCAAAGATAATGTAGTTGCGGACTCATTGTCTCGCAAACATACAAGCCTTCTTACGAGACTTGAAATCAGCGTGTTGGGTCTTGAGGAAATAAAATCTTTGTATGCTTCCGATCCGTTCTTTGAACCAATTTTCGCAAAGTGCTCCAATGACAAAGGAGTTGATGATTTCTATTTGCATAAGGGCTTTCTATTTAAACAAAACAAGCTATGCATCCCGAAGTCGTCGCTTCAACTTTTGGTTCTCCAAGAATCTCATGGTGGAGGCCTTATGGGTCATTTTGATCGCGACAAGACATTGGACATGCTCTCTAATCACTACTTTTTGCCCAAGATGAAGCGTGACGTGGAGCGCTACGTTCAACGATGCACGACATGTGTTCAAGCTAAGTCGCAAGCTAATCCCTATGGTCTTTATATGCCATTGCCTATTCCTCATACACCTTGGTCCGACATTAGCATGGATTTCGTGTTAAGATTGCCTAGATCTAAGCATGGTCATGATTCTATATTTGTTGTTGTGGATAGTTTTTCCAAAATGGCACACTTCATACCGTGCCATAAGACCGACGATGCTTCACATGTTGCAAATCTGTTTTTCAGGTAAATCGTCCGTCTTCACGGTGTGCCAAGGACAATCGTCTCCGACCGCGACGTCAAATTCATGAGATACTTGTGGAAGACCCTCATGGCCAAGCTCGGCGTCAAGCTCCTCTTCTCATCCGCATCACATCCTCAAACTGATGGCCAAACCGAAGTTGTCAACCGAAGCCTCGGAACTCTCCTTCGTGTGTTGATGAAGAAAAACCTGAAGGATTGGGAGGAATGCATTCCACACGCCGAGTTTGCCTACAATCGAGCCAAGCACTCAACAACCAAGATGAGTCCATTCATGATCGTTTATGGTTTCGATCCCCTCACCGCGCTCGACGTCCTACCACTACCTCTCCATGGGCGCACGAACATGGACGTCGAGAAGCGCGCACAAGCTATGAAGAAGCTTCATGAAGAAACAAGAGCTACTATCGAACAACAAGTCCTTCGCCAAGCTTCAAGGTTAAACAAGGACAAGAAGGAGATGATATTTGAAGAAGGTGACCTTGTGTGGATACACCTAAGCAAGGACCGCTTCCCCAAGGAACGTGACTCCAAGCTCAAGCGAAGAGGAGATGGTCCCTTCAAGGTCCTCAAAAGAATCAACAACAACGCCTACATCATCGACATACTGACCTCCAAGTACCTTGCAAGAAATACATTCAATGTCAAGGATCTCTCACCCTACCATGGAGATGTTCAAGATGATATCCATGAAGAGTCAAGGACGGTTCTTTCCCAAGGGGGGGAGCTGTATGCAGCCTGTCCTAAGGACGCTTCTACATCTACAACAACAAGTCCCCCAAGTGGACCCATGACTCGTGCCCGAGCCAAACTCCTGCAAGCTAAGGTGAACTCGCTCCTCTCTTCATGCCAATTTGATACCTCTTTGGATGGCGTGCTACTTCATACCACTACTTTGTGCATCATCAAGTATGAGCCCCCGCCGCGTCGACCCACGAGCCCTGAAGCTGCACCTGTCCTGAAGCTGCCAGAGTCGGAGTGTCCGCCCGGATCCAGCCGGAGTGTCCGGCGCGACTCAGCCGGAGTGTCCAGCCTACCCCTGCCCCGTCTGGACTCGGACATTCTGTGTGCCAGTTCGAACACTGCCTGGACACTGCCCGGAGTGTCCGGCCACCCCGCACTGGCCGGCCATTCCGACCCGGACTGTCCGGCCTAAAGATGGGCCTGCGAGCCTAGCTGGGCCCTATGGCCCATGTACCCTCTACTTCGCCCAGAACTCTACTTTAATGCCTGAATTACCCCTGATGATATGGGGTGGCCCGATCTTCTCAGTAACCGGATGGCGGTGATGATGGTGGATGATAGATAACTAGCCTGTAGCTATGAACTCTCCCGCTCGATCCCTGATGCCAATGCAACAGCTCTCGAACCTTGTAGGATATTCACAACACCACGCTCTTGCGCACGCAGCCGCGACCACGAATGGTAGTATGCAATCTACTAATTCCCAATGGAACAACAGATCACACTCAATTATAGTTGGTAGATTCGAACACAGGGTAATTCCAAAGGTTCTATGAAAGAAACAACTCCAAAATATTTTAACGTGGTCTAAAACCTAACTAGGGGTCGTCCCAGGGCTTATAAGGGCAGCTGGGGTGGACAGAAACCGAAACGAAACGCAAACGACTCAAACTGATACAAACCGACTCGGACCAGATTCGGTCGGCGGGCGGACACTCCGGTCGAAATCGGCCGGACAGTCTGATCAGGACGGACACTCCGGGTGGAGTGTGTCGGACAGTCCGGTCTGGTCGGAAACTTCAAAGTTTCCGGATGGTGTCCGGGCAGTGTTCGATTTGATATTCTGATTGTCCACGCCAATTCGCCTCTCGACCAGGTCGGACAATCCGGGTGGATCCGGCCGGACACTCCGGTCGTGGCAGATCTTCTTGCCTCCGTCTTGATGATCTTCTCTTGCGCCTTCCTCCCGCTCCTCCCTCGCGCATCCTTGGGCGATCATCATGTTGGGCTTCTCTTGTAGCCCTTCTCCTCCTCGCGCTATGCTTGTTTATCCAACGAACCTGATCATACATAAATGCATAGACTTAGGTAGTATAAAATTCTCATTAAGTAAAACATCTGGTTCAATTAGGAATGAATTCACCTGTTGTTCTAGTAGCTTAGCACGAGCTCTTGTAATAGGTCCAATTCTAATCTCATTGGACTGATCCTTTCTTGCAACAGTTGTAGCATCTTCAGTAGTCATTGGGATAGGTGTAATTGTAGGGATGTCCTCATCACCTGAACTTGTGGTTGGCCTATATATAGCCCCCCAACCAGAGGCATGATATTGGAATTAGTGGAAACCCCCTTTGTGGATCTATCTAATTCTTGCCTCATGCTCCTTGACTAAGGAGCACCAATATCCTCAAACCTCGTTGGAGTTTGCATCGTGCCTCCGCGTTGTACATGGCCTAGGCATCGGTGTCCCTTTGCCTAGATGTTAAGATCTCACAGAGTCTCCCATCTCGACGTGCCGGTTCGAGAGAGAGTCCTCCGCCCGACGCCGATCCTAGGGATTGCGCCGGACCGATCATCGATGGCGTGGGCCATTGGTGTTTATCGTGGTTTTGCATGTGTGTGTTCATCGCATTCTTCGTGCGTGTGTTCGTCGTGTTCATCCTTCCCTCCTTTCCCCGCACTCCACCCTCGATTTGAGAGGGAATCATGAAAGATCAGGCCACCCTAGAGGTTTGCCCTCAACACAAGTGGCGGCTCGGGATTGGGCCAGCAGGGCGCACGGCGTTGACGAGGCACGCTGACGTGGCAAGTGCCACACGGCGCGATGCGATTCGTCGGTACCGGTTCGCTAGGATGATCTAATCTACACCGTGGATCGCGATCGGATAGAGGTGGGCGTCGGCGACTTACAGGTGGTGGCGACGTTGGTGCAGATGGCGGCGAGGTGGTCGGCAGTCGTCGGCGCTATCTCTGAGGTGGGCGTCGGCAACTTATAGGTGGTGGCTCGACGGAGTAGACGACGGTGTCGGCCCCCTCCTCGCGGTTCCGTTCCTAGGGACGGCGTAGGCTGGCTTCTCCTCCTTCACCGGCCTATGGCCGCTGCTCCTCTTGGCTCCGGTGATGTCTCCGACGAGCAATTGTGGGTGGCGCAAGCTCCTGTTCAAGGGGAAAACGGCACAGGCGGCGCGGTTGTTAGAGAGGGAAGCGAGGGACAGACAGAGGGAAGAAAGGGCCTCGGTTTTGATGGAGAACTCACCTTCCGACGTCACCGGCATCGGAGCTCCGACGAGATCGATTTGATCTCAAAATCGGCAGCCCGGTGGCGGTTCTCGAGAAATTTGAGTAGGGTTTCAGTGGGGCTCGTCGTGGGGATTAAAAATGGCTAGAGGATAAGGGCGGGGGTCACGGAGTTCGCCTCCGATTCGGCTAGGAAACAGTTCTCAGAGGCGGCGGCGGTCGAGTTCGTTCCGAACTCGTCGGAACGATGATGACGGGGGTGGGGCCTGCCTGTCGGCGGCTGCGGGGGCGCGGTGCTGGTTGCGCGGGGTTGGGCCGGCCCACGCGCTATGCGTCGCTCGCTCTGCCATGCGCGACGGTGGTTAGGCCACGGGCTGGTCTAGCCGGCCCGCTAGGCTAGATCTTTTTTTTTGTAAAAAAATATTCTTTTTATTTTCTGTTTCACTATTTGTCCAATAACTTTTGCAAACGGACCTTGGATTTAATGAAATTTGTCTCTAAAATTTTGTATAAAGAAGGAGATTACTATGGGGTTATAAAATAACACTTTTGCAAGGGTTTAGGAGGTTAGTTTTTGTTTAACCCCTTTTTGTCTTTATATGACTATAGGGTTTAGGGAAAGTATTTGATGCGGCTTTTATTGTGTGATGCCATGATGCAAAGGATATGATGCATGCTTCTAGTAACATCTGCAATCGTAAAATTATGACATGATGCTCAAATGCAATGTGGCATGATGACATGAGCATGCGGTCATGATGATGCACAAAAATAAAATAACACGTGATTTTCTAGTAGTGGTTTTATCGGGATGCTACAGTTCCCCACTTGCATACGCACCATGCATATTTTTCATACTTGATTGACACTAATGGTGATGTGCACAAGAAGAGATATGTCATGATGGATGATGTATTTCTCTACCATGCACACACATTTTTCCTTTTATCTATGATGTGTGTAGGTACCCACACAAGAATGTCAACCTCGGTTGAGCACGAGTTGACAAAAAGAGCTCTAGAGAGCATCCCCCAAGTGAGTTCAAATTCGAACCCAGCTCTGATACCTTTTGCATGCTTTGCATCTTTCATGTTGACAAATTGCTCTTTCCTATGGTTTGATTGCAAGCATATTGATGGTATTCTTTCACCTTGTGACAATCATGTCTCATTGCTATTGGATATTGATGATTTGTGTGTTGCCACAAAAATGTTGAACAATTTCTCTTTCCGATGTTTTGTGTGCAACCACAATGCCATTATGAGCATGTATTGTCACGAGAGCTTCCAAGTCTCTCATATTTTTGTTGCAACAAACATAAGGACCACTTGCTCTTTCATATGGTTTGTTTGCAAATATGTTGTTTTTGCTTCCGCTTGCGATACTCATACCCCCATGATCTTGGCTTTTGATGATATGTGTATGGCATCCAACATATTGAACAATTGTTCTTTCCAATGGTTGGTTTGCACATATAATGATGTTGTTTTGGATGTTCTTCTGCATGTGTTTCTGCCGAATTCTCCTACTGTTGCATCAAAGATGTCGACCCATATTGTCCATTGCTTTGAGTGCCACACTAAGATGTTTTATGGAGTTTTTGAGCTCCCACATTTGGATGATGTTCAAACGATTTCCATGCACTTTGACCTTGCATATGCATCCGGTTTGCTATACTTGAGTTGTGCTAATAGTGTTGTGAACAAGAATGGACATGCCACAATTGACATGCTCCTCTATCACACACGAACACATGTTGCTTGGTCTTTGTTATGTGAAGGTACAATTGCTTACGCGTCAACCTCTGTGGACAAAGAGTTGACAAGATGAACCGAAGAGAGTTACCTATGGCTGCCCTTCAACGAGCCATCTCTACACCCTAAGGTGACTTACTTCTACTTGAGGACTCATGCTATAATCTTCATGAATTGGCTACGCTTTGAGTGTTGCTTCGCTCTGTGGTGAGCTTTGTAGGCTTCATGGAAGGTGAAGGAACATTGAAGTGTTGTCAATTCAGTCTTCCTGAGGACGACTATATGGTGAACCCCAGGATCAAGAAGGTCTCTCGACATCTTCTACTTTGTGATAAGCATGTAGAGTCGAGGAAGACTCTTTTTGAAGGAAGGGGAGATGATGTAGCCCGACCTTCGGTCGTTACCACATCATGGTCTCCAACTTATGCCAAGTCGTCACGGACTCCAAAGGTGAATCCGTTCCTCTATGAGATCCCACTTCCTACCCCATTGAATGGTATACTACGTCATACTCCATCCCATATCCATGTTAGGTCATATCAACAAGTACGAAGGCTTGGGAGTAAGGCTGGAGCACCAAGCCCGACAAGACGAAGGCTTGGAAGAGAAGACAGAAGAAGCAACAGCTGGAGCACCAGAGTCTCCGGACACACCAGAGTCTCCGGCCTGAAGACACCGGAGTCTCCAGCCTGCATACCCCGAAGTCTCCGGACCGACACCCAGATCGAGCTCGAGGACAGTCTATCTACCACTCCGGAAACGGACCGGAGACAGATCGGAGTCTCCGGCCCACACTGAGTCTCCTGCCTGAACGTATGGTCCTCGTGCCGCCAGCTGGGCCCTTGGCCCATGTACCCCTTAGTCCGCCCAGACTTTCCCCTTTTATCTCTAAACTACACTTGAACTAGTGGCTGGCCTATATATAGTGCCCCCATGATGCAGCCCATCCTACGGACGCTCCTACATCTACACCAACAAGTCCCCCAAGTGGACCCATGACTCGTGCCCGAGCCAAACTCCTACAAGCTAAGGTGAACTCGCTCCTCTCCTCGTGCCAATTTGATACCTCCTTCAATGGTGTGCTACTTCATGCAACTACTATATACATCATCAGGTACGAAGCTTCGACACATCCCCAAGCACCCAAGGATGGAGAACAAGGAGCAGAGCGTGAAGCAGAAGCCGCTGGAGCTGCTTAGACCGGAGTCTCCGGTCTGCGCACACCGGAGTCTCCGGCCTGCCAAAGTCTCCGGTCTGAAGACCCCGGAGACTCTGGCCCACTCTACGGTCTGACCCCTACATAGGGCCCTAGGACAATCTGAAGGCCCCTCCGGAGGCTGGTCCGGAGGCTGGTCCGGAGGCTACACCGGATTCTCTGGCCTAGACCGGAGTCTCTCGCATGCACACCGGAGTCTTCGGTCCGACCGACGCAAGGCATGAAAAGGCCTTTGGGGCTGCGGCCCATGTACCCCTTAGTCCATCCAGAACTTGTCTTTTATTCCTAAAGTACCCTTGTTTAAGTGGCTGGCCTATATATAGTCCCCCACCTCCATTGTAAACCCTAGGCATGATATTTGGAATTAGTGCAAACCCCTTGTGGATCTATCTAGTTCTTGCCTCATGCTCCTTTGACAAAGGAGCACCAAATATCCCAAACCTCATTGGAGTTTGCATCGTGCCTCCGCGTTGTACAAGGCCTTGGCATCGGTGTCCCTTTGCCAAGACGTCAAGATCTCACCGAGTCTCCCATCTCGCCGTGTCGGTTCGAGAGAGAGTCCTCTGCCCGACGCCGATCCTAGGGATTGCGCCGGACCGGTCACCACCAGCGTGAGCTATTGTTGTGTATCGTGGTTTTGCGTGTGTGTTCATCGCGTTCTTCGTGCGTGAGCTCATTGTGTTCATCCTCCCTTCTTCCCCCGCACTCGATCCTCGATTTGAGTGGGATTCGTGAAAGATCGGGCCGCCCTAGAGGTTTGCCCTCAACACCCCACCTCCTCATGTAACCCTAGGCATAGATGATAGACTAAAGACAACCCCCTTTGTGGAATATCTAGTTTTGCCTCATCCCCTTCTAACAAAGGGGATCGACTATTGTCACCACCTCATTGGAGTTTGCATCGCGCCTCCCTCGTTGTACAAGGCCTTGGCATCGGTGTCCCTTTGCCAAGACGTCAAGACCCTCTCCAAGGTGTTTTTCCCTCTCCGCGGGGGATCGAGGGAGCACGTTAACTGATCTTTCTTTGCGAGGATTCTATCGGACCGGTGGCCACCAGCGAGAGCAATCTTCCTTGTATCGTGTGAGTTTTTCGTGTGTTCATCGTGTTCTTCGCGAGGTGTGCGTCCGCTTCCGCTACCTTCTCCCTTTCCCCTCGCTTTCCCATCAATGTGACCACGAGATCCGTGAAGATCAGGCCACCCATGGGGTTACCCCATAACAAAGACCCTCTCCAAGGTGTTCATCCCTCTCCGCGTGGGATCGAGGGAGCACGTTGACTGATCTTTCCTTGTGAGGATTCTATCGGACCGGTGGCCACTGGAGGGAGCAATCGGACTTGTATCGTGTGAGTTTTGCGTGTGTTCATCGTGTTCTTCGCGAGGTGTGTGTCCGCTTTCGCTACCTTCTCCCTTTCCCCTCGCTTTCCCATCGATTTGACCACGAGATCCGTGAAGCTCAGGCCACCCTTGAGGTCACCCCTTAACACTTTTCCTCCACACTTGTAGCATTCGCCATTGAATGGCGGGTCATCCTTTGTATGCTTTCCACTTGGGGCGGTTTTCCTTGAGAATTTGTGAGCTTGAAGGGAAGCTTGGAGGTACTTGAGGAGCTTCCATTGAAGGTTGTTGGTGTAGTGGTTGAAGCTTGCTTGTAGGTGAAGTACATCTTGGGCTTGTTGTATTTGATGTCCTCTTGTATTTGACGCTCAGCTTTTGTTTCAATGTGCACAAGCTCAACCATATTGTTGTAATTTCGGAACTCGACGATACGCTTGATTGGGTGATTCAAGCCGATGAGGAAACGTGCCATTGTTTGCTCATCGCACTCTTCAATTTTGCGTAGATCATGTTAAGCCCCATGTGCTTGAAGGACTCTTCCACGGTCTTTGTGCCTTGGTTAAGTGATTGTAGCTTGTTGAAGAGGTTATGCGTGTAGTGCGTAGGGACAAAGCGCGATCTCATATGAGCCATCATGTCTTGCCAAGTGGTGATTGGAGGATCTTCTCTTGTGTCACGAGTGACTTGAACTTGTTCCCACCAAAGGTTCACATAATCATCAAACTTAAGCAAAGCCATGGCGACCATCTTCTCGTCACTATAGTTATGCATACAGAAGATCTTGTCGACTTTGAGTGCCCATGAGAGGTATTCTTCGGGATCATTTGAACGGGTGAACTTGGGCATAGTGAACTTGATCTTGCCAAAAGTTTCTTCCTCGTTGCGGTCACGGTAGCAGTTGTTGCCATGATGGTTACGGTCTATCTTCCATGCAATCATTGTGAACAGTTTGGTGACCTTGTTGCGGTTGAGGGGCCGCATTTGGGGGTGGTGGAACTTGATTCTTGCAACGTTATTGAGGAGCTTTCTCTTGCTCTTGGCGCGGTTGTTGACGAGGTTGAGGCACTTGGGCCTCACGAGGATGATGAGGGTATGGAGCCTCTTGACGTGGTTGTGGATGAGGAGGCTCATTCCTCGGTTGGTGATGTGGGTTAGGCACTTGGGCCTCACGATGAAGATCATGGTCTTGAGCCTCATGACGAGGTGGGCGCCGCTCAACGTGTACAATTTTACGCTCCATGTCTTGGTGTGGTGGAGGAGGCGCCTCTTGATGACCATGGTGTCGACGTGGATGTTCATGCGGCGATGATGAAGAAGAGGATCTTGAAGAGCTTCATGTTGACGACGAGCTTCTTCCTCCAAGTTGGACTCATCACTTATTGTTGCAAGAATGTCTCATGAACAAGGGCAGTGTACTTGAGGTTGCACTCAAGGTTACATTTGTGGTTGCGCTTGTTGGATCACTAGTTCCGTTGCGAGATGATGGTGTTCTTCTCGCCTTGCTTGGGCCCTTGAGGAAAAATCACCATCATAGCTTGACATTGCGGCGTGCTGTGGGTAAGGTACATAGTGTGAAGAACTTCCATCTTCAACCACGAGGGCGTCATTGCGTCTTGGAGTACTTGCATGAGGGTCTTGATGTAGCGGAGAATGGTGATGTGACGAGCTTGATGCACTTGAATGGTGCCATGAAGAGCTTGATGCGCATGAACGCCGTCTTGTGTTTCACGCGAGCTCAGCCAATCGACCTTTGTAGTGCTTCGTTTTGGTTGTCGAAGTTGATGCGCATGACCCTCATCTCTTGAGAATGGTTGGAGAAGCCTTGCCGCATATCATGCATTTATTGTTGTAGGCCATCAAAGAGGTTATCGATGCTCTTGAATTCGGATTGAGTTTGGCCGAATTGTTCATCTTGTCGTGACTCGAGAGCATTGCAATGTTCACGGAACTCATGGCCAATGATGTAGTGGCTTGCACATGTCATGTACGGGCCTTCATCTTCACCTTGGGGAGGTGGTTGTGTTGAGGACAAACCTCTAGGGTGGCCCGATCTTTCACGATTCCCTTTCAAATCGCGGGTGGAGTGCGGGGAAAGGAGGAAAGGATGAACACGACGAACACACACACGAAGAACGCGATGAACACAAACACGCAAAACCACGATAAACACCAATAGCTCACACCGGCGGTGACCAGTCCGGCGCAATCCCTAGGATCGACGTCGGGCGGAGGACTTTCTCTCGAACCAGCACGGCGAGATGGGAGACTCGGTGAGATCTTGACGTCTAGACAAAGGAACACCGATGCCTAGGCCTTGTACAATGCGGAGGCACAATGCAAACTCCAACGAGGTTTGGGGATATTGGTGCTCCTTAGTGAAGGAGCATGAAGCAAGAATTAGATAGATCCACAAAGGGGTTTCCACTAATTCCAATATCATGCCTAGGGTTTACAATGGAGGTGGGGGTCTATATATAGGCCAGCCACAAGTTCAGGGGTAATTTAGGCATTAAAGTAGAGTTCTGGGGGAAGTAGAGGGGTACATGGGCCATAGGGCCCAGCTAGGCTCGCATGCCCATCACTTGGGCCAGACACTCCGGGTCGAGCGGGCTGGACAGTCCGGGGTGGCCGGACACTCCGGGTCGAGTGAGCCAGACACTCCGGGGTGGCCGGACACTCCAGGTAGTGTCCGTGCAGTGTCTGATTTGACCTTCTGAATGTCCATGCCAAGTTCGGGCTCGGGCAGGCCGGACACTCCGGCTTAGTCGGGCCGGACACTCCGGGGTGGCCGGACACTCCGGCTAGATTCGCCCGGACACTCCGGCAGCTTCAGCTCAGGTGTAGCTTCAAGGCTCGTGGGTCGACGCAGCGGGGGTTCATACCAGATGATGCACAGAGTAGAGGTATGAAGTAGCACGCCATCCAAGGAGGTATCAAATTGGCACGAGGAGAGGAGCGAGTTCACCTTAGCTTGCAGGAGTTTGGCTCGGGCACGAGTCATGGGTCCACTTGGGGGACTTGTTGGTGTAGATGTAGAAGCGTCCGTAGGGTGGGCTGCATCAGCTCCCCCCCTTGGGAAAGAGTCGTCCTCGACTCTTCATGGGATATCATCTTGAGCATCTCCATGGTAGGGTGAGAGATCCTTGACATTGAATGTATTGCTTACACGGTACTTGGAGGTCGGAATGTCGATGATGTAGGCGTTGTTGTTGATTCGTTTGAGGACCTTGAAGGGACCATCTCCTGTTGGCTTGAGCTTGGAGTCACGTTCCTTGGGGAAGCGGTCCTTGCTTAGGTGTATCTACACAAGGTCACCTTCTTCAAATATCATCTCCTTCTTGTCCTTGTTTAACCTTGAAGCTTGGCGAAGGACTTGTTGTTCGATACTTGCTCTTGTTTCTTCATGATGCTTCTTCATAGCTTGCGCGCGCTTCTCGACGTCCATGTTTGTGCGCTCATGGAGAGGTAGTGGTAGGATGTCGAGCGTGGTGAGGGGCTTGAAACCATAGACGATCATGAATGGACTCATCTTGGTTGTTGAGTGCTTGGCTCGATTGTAGGCGAACTCGGCGTGTGGAATGCATTCCTCCCAATCCTTCAGGTTTTTCTTGATCAACACACGAAGGAGAGTTCCGAGGCTTCGGTTGACAACTTCGGTTTGGCCATCAGTTTGAGGATGTGATGCGGATGAAAAGAGGAGCTTGACGCCGAGCTTGGCCATGAGGGTCTTCCACAAGTAGCTCATGAATTTGACGTCGCGGTCGGAGACGATTGTCCTTGGCACACCGTGAAGACGGACGATTTCCCTGAAAAATAGATTTGCAACATGTGAAGCATCGTCGGTCTTATGGCACGGTATGAAGTGTGCAATCTTGGAAAAACAATCCACAACAACAAATATAGAATCATGACCATGCTTAGATCTAGGCAATCCTAACACAAAATCCATGCTAATGTCAGACCAAGGTGTATGAGGAATAGGCAATGGCATATAAAGACCATAGGGATTAGCTTGCGACTTAGCTTGAACACATGTCGTGCATCGTTGAACGTAGCGCTCCACGTCACGATTCATCTTGGGCCAAAAGTAGTGATTGGAGAGCATGTCCAATGTCTTGTCACGACCAAAGTGACCCATAAGGCCTCCACCATGAGATTCATGGAGAAGCAAAAGTTGAAGCGACGAGTTCGGAATGCATAGCTTATTTTGTTTAAAAAGAAAGCCCTTATGCAAATAGAAATCATCAACTCCCTTGTCATTGGAGCACTTTGCGAAAATTGGTTCAAAGAACGGGTCGGAAGCATACAAAGATTTTATTTCCTCAAGACCCAACACGTTGATTTCTAGTCCCGTTAGAAGGCTTGTATGTTTGCGAGACAATGCGTCTGCAACTACATTATCTTTGCCCTTCTTATACTTGACAATATACGGAAAAGATTCCATGAACTCAACCCACTTAGCGTGTCTCTTGCTCAAGTTAGCTTGGCCTTTGAGATATTTCAACGACTCGTGGTCGGAATGTATGATAAATTCCTTGGGCCAAAGGTAGTGTTGCCAAACTTGAAGGACACGAACTAAGGCAAAAAGCTCTTTGTCATAAATCGGATAGTTAAGGCGAGCACCATCAAGTTTTTCGCTATGGTAGGCTATAGGACGTTCGTTTTGCATAAGGACTCCTCCAATGCCAATTCCACTAGCATCACACTCTATCTCAAAAGTTTTTGTGAAATCCGGTAAAGCAAGAAGAGGTGCTTCGGTGAGCCTCTTTTTAAGTTCATCAAAAGCTTTTTGTTGTGCTTTGCCCCACACGAAGGTGACATTATTTTTGGTCAATTCATTAAGGGGACAAGCAATGGTTGAAAAGTCTTTCACAAAGCGACGATAGAAACCAGCCAACCCATGAAAACTTCGGAGTTCACTCACATTTGTTGGTATGGGACAATCTCGTATGTCCTTTACCTTGGAAACATCAACTTCAATTCCCTTCGAAGAAACGACAAATCCAAGAAAAATCAACTTGTCTTTAGCAAAAGTGCACTTGGGAAGATTAGCATAAAGCTTTTCATGTCGAAGGATTTGCAAAACTTCCTTGACATGTGTTATATGGTCCTCAAGTGATTTGCTATAAACAAGAATATCATCGAAATAGACAACAACACTTTTTCCAATGAGAGAACGCAAGATGTGATTCATTAGGTGCATGAAGGTGGATGGGGCATTTGATAAACCAAAGGGCATAATCAACCATTCATAGAGACCAAGTTTGGTCTTGAAGGCGGTTTTCCACTCATCACCTTCAGCCATGCGTATTTGATGGTAACCACTACAAAGATCAATTTTCGAAAAAATAGTGGCTCCACACAACTCATCAAGCATGTCATCGAGACGTGGTATGGGATGTCGATAACGCACGGTGATAGCATTGATTGGACGGCAGTCCATGCATAACCGTAACATATCATCTGTCTTTGGAACAAGAATCACGGGTACGGCACTTGGGCTAGTGCTAACTTGGATCAAACCTTTGGAGACGAGTTGGTTGATTTGACATTCGATCTCCTTCGTCTCCTCCGGGTTCGAGCGGTAAGCAGCGCGGTTGGGCAGTGGTGCACCGGGGATGAGGTCGATGCGATGTCCAATGCCGCGAAGAGGAGGTAGTCCATGTGGAAGCTCTTCGGGAAACACATCCTTGAATTCCTGCAAAACACTCATCAAAGATGGAGGAACATTGGTTAATTCGTTAGTTCCTTGCGCTAGTCCCTTGCAAAGGAGGGCATAGTGCAAGATGGATGGGTTGTTCCGAACATCTCTCATCTCACTTTTGGTGGCAAGGAGAACACTCTTCGTTTTTCCACTCGAATTTGGCTTGTGGATCTCACTCACTATGAGGTGGTTCTCTCTCTCACCGCTCTTCTCACAAGTAGGTGTTGTGCTTTGCGCCCTCGCTAAAGCCTTTGCATTGTCTGCAATTATTTGGCTAGGAGTCATCAGTTGCAAAACACATGTTTTGTTGAGCCATTTGAAGGTGTATATATTGGTGCGACCATCATGTTGAGCAGCCTTGTCAAATTGCCATGGTCGACCAAGAAGCATGTGGCAAACTGTCAGAGGAACCACATCACACTCCACCATATCTTTGTAAGGACCAATAGCGAAGGAGACCGATACGGTATGCTTGATCTTCACGGACCCTTGGTCACTTAGCCATTGCACGTGGTAGGGGTGCCTGTGTGGATGGAGGTTGAGGTTAAGCTTCTCACACAACTCGGTGCTAGCAAGGTTGTGATAACTCCCTCCGTCAATGATCACCTTGATAGATTTGCCATTGGTGTCGGCTCGTGTTTGGAAGATATTAGAGCGTTGGTCTTCTTGCTCTTGTGCTTGAGTGGTCAAGATTCTTGTGACGACAAGCGATGGACTTGCGTCATGTTCACACATGAGGAGTTCTTGATCATCTTCCACTCGTTGCCTTGCCATTGCTTCCTTGACACGGGCATCAAACTCATCTTCACTCAAGTACTCTTCATCACCATTGTCATGGATGAACAAGAATTTCTTGTTTCCACATTCGGCCGACTTGTGTCCTTTACCTCCACACTTGTAGCATTCACCGTTGAAAGGTGTATCACTCTTTGCTTGCTTGCCATTTGGTGGCAGTTTTCCTAGAGGGAGTGTGGGCTTGAAGGAAGACTTGGAGGTACTTGAGGAGCTACCATTGAAGGTTGTTGGTGTATGGGTTGAAGCTTGCTTGTAGGTGAAGTACGTCTTGGGCTTTTTGTACTTGATATCCTCTTGCACTTGACGTTCAGCCTTTGTTGCAATGTGCACAAGCTCAACCATGGTGTTGTATGTTTGGAACTCGACGATGTGCTTGATTGGGTGATTCAAGCCAATAAGGAAACGTGCCATTGTTTTCTCCATGCGCTCATCAATGTTGGCATGAATCAAGTTGAGTTCCATTTCCTTGAAGTATTCTTCCACGGTCTTTGTCCCTGGACGAAGCGCTTGAAGGTTGTTAAAGAGGTCACGCGTGTAGTGTGCGGGGACGAACCGGGATCTCATGTGAGCCTTCATGTCATGCCAAGTTGTGATTGGCGGCTCTTGTCTTACATCACGAGCAACTTGAACTTGTTCCCACCAAAGGTTGGCGTAATCATCAAACTCTAGCGAAGCCATGGCGACCATCTTCTTGTTGCTATAGTTGTGCATGCGGAAGATCTTGTCGACTTTGAGTGCCCACGAGAGGTATTCTTCAGGGTCATTGGATCCGGTGAACTTGGGCATTGTGAACTTGAGCTTGCCAAAAGTTTCTTCATCGTTGCGGTCATTGCGACGAGCTTGGTGACCTTGTTGATGATCTTGTAGTTGGGGAGGTGGAACTTCGTTCTCGCGTCCTTGTGGTGGAGCTTGCTCTTGGTATTGTTGTTGATGAGGAGCTTGCTCTTGCTCTTGGCGTGGTTGTTGACGTGGTTGAGGTACTTGGGCCTCATGGTGGCGACGGTGTGTAGCCTCTTGACGTGGTTGATGAAGAAGAGGAGGCTCGTTCCTTGGTTGGTGATGTTGGTTAGGCACATGGGCCTCACGGCGAAGAACATGGTCATGAGCCTCTTGACGTGGTGGGCGTCGCTCAACTTGTATCACTTGACGCTCCCAGTTTTGTTGATGTGGAGGAGGCGCCTCGTGATGACCATGGTGTCGTTGTTGACGTTCATGACGTTGATGATGAGGAGGAGGATCTTGAAGAGCTTGACGTCGATGACGAGCTTGATTCTCCAAGTTGGAGTCATCACTTGTTGTGTCAAGAATGTGTCGCGGTCGATGGTGGTAGACTTGCGGTTGCGCTTGCGGTTCCTCTTGTGGTTGCTCTTGTTGAATCACTAGTGCCCTTGCGTGATGACGGTGTGCTTCTTGCCTTGCTCGTGGCCTTGAAGAGAGGTCACCGTCATAGCTTGACGTTGAGGCGTGCCGTGGGGAAGGTACATAGTTCGAAGAGATTCCATCTTCAACCACTGGGGCATCATTGTGTCTTTGAGCACTTTGATGTAGATCTTGTGGAAGAGGTGCATGACGATGCGAAGAACTTGCCGATCTTGATGAGCGTGACCGTGGTCTTGCCATGCCATCGATGAGGCGTCGAAGATTGTCATTTGTTTCGGCGACGGAGCGTTGAAGCGCTTCATTTTGGTGGCCGAAGTTGTGATGCATTGCATGCATTTGTCGTTCGAGGCCGTCGAAGCGGTTGTCAATGTTCTTGAACTCGGCTTGCGTCTCGCCAAATTGTTCATCTTGTCTCGTCTCAAGTGCTTGGCAACGTTCACGGAACTCTTGTCGAACGATGAAGTGACTTGCGCGCGTCATGTACGGACCTTGATCTTCTTCTTGGGGAGGTGGTTGGCTCGTCTCACCGTGCCTATCCATCATGCAAAACACGCAAGTATTGTATATGGAAGTGGAATATGGTGGTGTTAGCCTTGTACCTCACCTTGGGGATTGCACCAAACTAGAAACCACAAGTGAGAGCTATTAGCGTGCAAAGTGGAAATGCCAAGAAAACTCACACTAACTCTCAAAAGCTTGTTGGTGGTAGGTTAGGGTTGTGGAAAGCACAAAGAACCAACCAAAAGAAAAGGGATAGTCAAAAGTGGTAAAAATCCAACAAAACTCAAGTCAAAGGATAGGGTCAACAACTCAAAAGGGTGACGGGAACCTACGACTATGTGCACACACGTGGAGAAAGTTGGGATTGACACGACTATGAAAATGAGCAAACAAAATGTCCTAACGAAGACTAAGCTCGTTGTCGTGCCAATGCAAGGAGAGACCGTGGCTCGTTTGCAAAGAGGAAAAGTGAGCAAAGGATTTGTGCACTTGCCTTGGGCGCTCTTCTTTCTCTCTTGCTTACAAGCTTTGAGACTCTCTTTTGCATGGGGAGACTATTTTTCTTTTGTTTTTTCTTTGTATATATATATATTTTTTACTCTCCCTTGATGCTACCTAGTCACACTTGATATTGCTCTTGCACTCTCACTATCCAAGGACAAATGCACAATGCTCAAGCAAACACAAGATGAGCCACTCTCATGGGATAGGTACACACAAAGGAAGATGGGGGTTAACAAGGTGACGCAAGTTATACCTTCTTTGATGATGAACTTGGCGTCGGTGGTGCGGGATGATGTTCGTGGTCCGTGGTGTCGATGAGCGCGGAAGTTGATGATGCGGAAGCTTGCTGGTACTTGCTGACACACACACGGGACACGAGCAAACAAAGGAGATTAGCCAATGCAAAAAAATGAGGCAAAACTGTGAAAACTGGCGTTACAGCTGGACACTCCGGTCTGTCTAGGCCAGACACTCCGGTCTGGCCGGACACTCTGGTCTGGTTCGGCCGGACACTCCGGCAGGTATGAGCCAGACACTCCGGCGCGGGTTTCCTGCTCGTGTTCTTGAGCGGAAATCCTCGCCTTCGGGCCTCAAATCCGTGAAAACTGGGCAAATCGGGCTGGGGAAACGCAGGATAAAGCTGGACCAACTCCTTAGACAAGGTTTGGTCGGATCAAAACCACAAAGAACACTCCAAATCAAGAGATCGATCCAAAGGCAAATATGGGCTGTTTTTTCGTGTGGAGAATTTCGAATTTTTGGTGGATAGAAGAAAAATTTGTGGGGGAAATCGTGAGCAACGAAGCCATTGATACCAATATGTTGAGGGCAAACCTCTAGGGTGGCCCGATCTTTCACGATTCCCTTTCAAATCGAGGGTGGAGTGCGGGGAAAGGAGGGAAGGATGAACACGACGAACACACGCACGAAGAACGTGATGAACACACACACGCAAAACCACGATAAACACCAATAGCTCACACCGGCGGTGATCGGTCCGGCGCAATCCCTAGGATCGGCGTCAGGCGGAGGACTCTCTCTCGAACCGGCACGGTGAGATGGGAGACTCGGTGAGATCTTTCCATCTAGGCAAAGGAACACCGATGCCTAGGCCTTGTACAACACGGAGGCACAATGCAAACTCCAACGAGGTTTGGGGATATTGGTGCTCCTTAGTGAAGGAGCATGAGGCAAGAATTAGATAGATCCACAAAGGGGTTTCCACTAATTCCAATATCATGCCTAGGGTTTACAATGGAGGTGGGGGTCTATATATAGGCCAGCCACAAGTTCAGGGGTAATTCAGGCATTAAAGTAGAGTTCTGGGCGAAGTAGAGGGGTACATGGGCCATAGGGCCCAGCTAGGCTTGCAGGCCCATCACTTGGGCCGGACACTCCGGGTCGAGCGGGCCAGACACTCCGGGGTGGCCGGACACTCCGGGTCGAGTGAGCCAGACAGTCCGGGTAGTGTCCGTGCAGTGTCCGATTTGACCTTCTGAATGTCCATGCCAGGTTCGGGCTCGGGTAGGCCAGACACTCCGGCTGAGTCGGGCCGGACACTCCGGGGTGGCCGGACACTCCAGCAGCTTCAGCTCAGGTGCAGCTTCAGGGCTCGTCGGTCGACGCGGGAGGGGTTCGTACCTGATGATGCACAGAGTAGAGGTATGAAGTAGCACGCCATCCAAGGAGGTATCAAATTAGCATGAGGAGAGGAGCGAGTTCACCTTAGCTTGCAGGAGTTTGGCTTGGGCACAAGTCATGGGTCCACTTGGGGGACTTGTTGGTGTAGATGTAGAAGCGTCTGTAGGGCGGGCTGCATCAGGTTGGCTCGACTCACCATGCCTTTCCATGATGCAAGACAACAATGGATTATATATGGAAGGGAATAGGTGGTAGGGGTTAGCCGTTTACCTCACCTTGGGGATTGCAACAAACTAGTAGCCACGAATGAGAACTATTAGCTTGCGAAGTGAAATCACAAAGAAAGCTCACCCTAAATAAAGAACTAAAACTCTCAAAATCTTTAAAAACCAAAGGAAACGATCCAAAGAAAAAGGTTATTGTTAATGATGAGGACATCCCTGCAGTTACACCTACCCCAATTGCTATTGATGATGTTCCAACTAATGCAAAGAAAGATCAATCCAATGAGATAAGGATTGGACCAATTACAAGAGCTCGTGCTAAGCTACTAGAACAACAGGTGAACTTGTTTCTTAATGAACCTGGAGTTTTAATTAATGAGAATTTTATACTACCTAAGTCTTTGAATTATTGCATGATTAGGTACTTAGGAGAAGAAGGCGTAGCACGGAGCGAGGAGGTAATGGAACAAGGCGTGTTGATCAATGAAGAATGGGCGAGGAAGGAGAGGGAGGAAGCGCAAGGAGCTATCCAAGACGAAGATCAACAAGAGCTGGAAGTTCTCTGCTGCGGCAGAGAAAAGCCCCAGTTCTCTGCCACGCCAGGCTACCGCGGCACAGAAACAGAGTCTTTTTCTGCCATGGCAGGCTGCCGCGGAAGATAAACAGACCCAATCTCTGCCACGGCAAAACCCTGAGCTGAACCCAATTTTGGGTCGGTTTGTATCTTAGTTAGGTGGGACCAAGTCGTCCCAAGCTGAGGATGCCCCAACCCTCATATAAACCTCCGTAGCCGTCACCAGTTAGGGTTTAGAGCACGTTAAAATATTTTGGAGTTGTTTCTTTCATAGAACCTCTGGAATTACCCTGTGTTCGAATCTGCCAACTATAATTGAGTGTGATCTGTTGTTACATTGGGAATTAGTAGATTGCATACTACCGTTCGTGGTCACGGCTACGTGCGCAAAGTGTGGTGTTGTGAATATCCTACAAGGTTCAAGATCTGTTGTGCTGGCATCAGAGATCGAGCGGGAGAGATCATAGCTACGCACTAGTTATCTATCATCCACCATCATCATCGCCATCCGCTTACTGAGAAGATCGGGCCACCCCATATCATCTTGGTATCAGATTTCCTCGTTGCCTCGGTAAGCAATCCACAATCCATCCATAGATTAGAGAGTGTTTTTCATCCTATACAGAAAAAGCCCCACAAAAAGAGTTGCCATAGCCTAGATTACATCGTATTCGAGTAATAGTTGCTGGTCGAGTTCCTCTATTAGATTAGATCTATATCTATTCTTCGTAGATTTGTTTTCTAGTTGTTCTAGTTGTTTTCCACCATCTTTTGCCGCTACCATCAAGTCAGATCCGATCCAAGTAAAGTGTCCTAGTTGTGTACTACTTGGCAAGTCAGAATAAAAAAAATCGGCTCGCTGCCTCACGCTTGACCGCAGACAGGTCTGTGCTCTAGCGTGACAAAAAAAATTTGGACCATCGCCTTACCACAGACAGGTCTACCCTCATACGAGAATTTTTTTGTGTCTGCCGACCTCCTGCCGTGGCAGGATTTTAGGCCGTTTTTCTGCCGTGGCAGAGACCAATTCTCAGGTCAAATTTTCTTTCTTTTTTGTTTATTTTTTTACTGAGTCCACATAGCGTACCTATCCTTGTGAGCCTTAGTAAGCCTTTCTTCGTGTCTAAAACTATCCTACGAGACTAGCGTGCTTAGTGCTCTGCGGGCTGCTCAGTTAGCAATCTTGTGCCCGTTTCGTTGAGACATTGCTAGCGTCTCTCCTTGTGCATTGCAACACGAGCATTCCTCCGACATACCTTACTTTTTTGAGCTCATTTTCATAGTTGCAATTGCCCCATTTATCTCCACCGTGTGTGTTTCCGTGGGTCTACGTCATACGATCAGCACTAGGACTTGTTTGTGGTGTAGAGGATACCATACCTATAGCTCCACCATAAATAACCCGTGTGCCCTGTGATCGTTCTCTATACCTTTGATATTCACTTCATCACTTCAGTGCATCAGTCTTTGATTACGTTTGGTAGAGCATCTCTATTCACTTTGGAACGGTAAGATCTTCTTTCTTATCAATTTGTATCCAGGTTGGGTGGAACCAACTCGGGTTCCACCATACTGATTTTGATTTTTGCACTAACTTACTAATCATGTCTTTGAGTGATGATGAAATTGTGTCACAGAAAAAGCAGGTGGAGGAGCTTGTTACTTGGAGAGAGTCTGTTGATAGAAATATCACCGACATACAAGATGCTGTGGAGAATAACACTGGAGCCATCAATAATATTAAGACGCAGCTGACTGCTATGAATGTCAACTTTGCCACCTTGCAGCGTTCCATTGAGGCAATTCAGGAAACACTCCAGCCCGGACTTGCACAACGTGATGATGGGTTTTCGGACTTTGATGAGGGGAGTGCGGCTGATGCTGCTCCACATCGTGGCAGGGGATGTGCAAATCCCCCTGCACCTGCGGCTGCTCCTCTATATGGCCGTGGGTATGCTCCTCTTGGACGTGCCCAACGTGCTTACAATCCAGCTGATGATAGTTTGGGCAAGCCCAAGTTCTCAATTCCTTCGTTCAATGGCTCGCTTGATCCTGAGGATTATATTACTTGGAGTTGAAGATTGAAAAGCTCTGGCGTTTATTTGATTACCCAGAAGATAAGAAGGTCAAACTTGCTGCATCAGAATTTGATGGTTACGCTTTGCGTTGGTGGGAAACTATTGTGCAGGATAGACGGAACGACAATGAACTTCCTGTGAGGGATTGGCGTGAGATGAAGGCCAGCATGGCGGATCGCTTTGTTCCCTCCAATTATTTGCATTCTGTGTTTGACAAGCTCACACAGTTGAGGCAAGGCACAATGACAGTTCATGAGTACTACATGGAGATGGAGATGCTTATGCAGCGTGCTAATGTTCGTGAATCACGAGAGATGATGATGCAACGTTTCCTCAACAATTTGAAGCTTCAAATCAAGAGTATTGTGCGTTATCACAAGTATGAGACAATGAACGAGCTGTTGCACCATGCTAGAGAGGCCGAGTCCCAGCTGGCTGAAGAGGCAAAGTCACGTGCTCGATTTCCATCTTCTAGCAGATTTTCGGCCAGATCTACACCTCCCACTATCATGCCACCAGCTGCTGTTCCGTTTACACCATCGGCCAAACTAGCAAGTACACCTTCGTTTGGTTCTAATACTCGGAAACCCGCTGCTACTGCTGCTAGCTCGGGTTCCAACATGTCTACTGCACGTACTCATGATGTGGTGTGCCATACTTGTGGAGGCAGAGGTCACTACAAGAAGGATTGTCCAAACAGCAAGGTTATGTTTGTTAATGAACAAGGTGAAGTAGAAAGTGGAGATGAAGCTTCTAATGATGATATTGATGACGGCGAGGTTGGTGCTGATGCATATGCTGAGCGTGCACCAACTATCGTCGTGTCTTCATGTGTACTTAGTGTGCAACCGGTTGAGGAATCCCAGCGTTGCAACTTGTTCCAAACAAAAGCTCTAGTTGGACCAAATAAAGCTTGCAAGGTCATTATTGATGGAGGTAGCTGCAGAAATCTTGCAAGTAAGGAATTATGTGGCAAACTGAATTTGACATACTTACCTCATCCCAAGCCATACTACATACAATGGTTGAGCAACAATGGTGAGATGAAGGTAAATCATATGGTACGAGTGAACTTTCAAATAGGGCCCTACAAAGATTCTATTGATTTTGATGTGGTTCCTATGACTTTTTGTCACCTACTACTGGGTCGGCCATGGCTCTATGATCGCCATGTGCAACACAATGGCCGAGCCAATACATATCACTTGGAATTCAAAGGAAAGAAGATTACTATGCAGCCAATGACACCACAAGAAATTGTGAATGATTCTCGCTAGAAGATCGAGGTGAACCTGAAGGAAGATAGTACCACTCGGCAAGATTGCGTGATAGCTGTTCCTGATATAATTGAGCCTAAATTGAGTGATATAACTAAAAGTGAGAGAGTGCCCGGTTTATTAATATTAGCCACTAAGGAACATATGAGAGAATTTCGTGAGGATACTACAGCCATGCCACTTGTGCTCATGTATAAGGGCGAGGTATTGGTTTCTAAAGACATGACCCCTATTTCTCTTGGTGTCTCTTCTGTTCTGCAGGACTTTGGAGACCTGTTTCCAGAAGATGTACCCGCAGGCTTACCTCCATTGCGTGGTATAGAACATCAAGTGGACTTGATTCCTGGCGCCACACTTCCCAACCGTGCACCCTACAGGACTAATCCCGAAGAAACTAAGGAAATTTAGAAGCAAGTACACGCGTTGCTGGATAAAGGGTACATTCGTGTTTCTCTTAGCCCTTGTGCTGTTCCTGTTATTTTAGTTCCTAAGAAAGATGGTACATGGCGCATGTGTGTTGACTGTAGAGCGATTAATAACATCACTATTCGATATCGTCATCCTATTCCACGCTTAGAGGATATGCTAGATGAATTGAGTGGTGCTGCTATTTTCTCTAAAATTGACTTGCGTAGTGGTTATCATCAAATTAGGATGAAAGAAGGGGATGAATGGAAAACTGCTTTCCAAACTAAATTCGGCTTGTATGAGTGGTTAGTCATGCCGTTTGGTCTTACTAATGCACCTAGTACTTTCATGCGTTTGATGAATCATGTTTTGAGAGAGTTTATTGGTCGTTTTGTGGTTGTTTACTTTGATGATATACTCATATACAGCCACACCGAATCTGAACATTGCACTCATATTAGACAATTTTTGCAAGTGTTACGTGATAATAAACTATATGCTAATCTTGAGAAGTGTACATTTGCAAAAGATAAGGTCATATTCCTAGGATTTGTTGTTTCTAAGCATGGAGTAGAGGTAGATCAATCTAAAATTGAATCAATTCAGAATTGGCCTACTCTAATGAATGTAAGTCAAGTGCGTAGTTTCGACGGTCTCGCTGGTTTCTATAGGCGCTTTGGGAAAGATTTTAGCACCATTGCTGCACCATTAAATGATTTGACAAAGAAAGGTGTTCCTTTTTTATGAGGCGCAGCCCAAGACATTGCTTTTGATACATTGAAACGTTTGCTTACTTCTGCACCATTGCTTGCATTACCTGATTTTTCGAAGCAATTTGAAGTTGAATGTGATGCTAGTCGTATAAGCATAGGTGGCGTTTTGATGCAAGAGGGTCGACCTATAGCTTATTTTTCTGAGAAATTGACTGGTGCTCGTTTGAATTATTCAATCTATGATAAAGAATTGTATGCACTTGTGAGAGTACTTGAAGTTTGGCAACATTATTTGTGGCCAAAGGAATTCATTATACATTCTGATCATGAAGCATTGAAATACTTGAAAGCTCAATCAAACTTGCATAGAAGATTAGCTAAATGGGTTGAGTTCATTGAGTCTTTTCCTTACATCATTAATTATAACAAGGGAAAACAGAATGTTGTTGCTGATGCTCTATCTAGGAAGAACATGATATTAACCAATCTTGATGTTAAAATTCCTAGATTAGAAGCTATTTGTGCACTTTATGCAACTGACCATGATTTTGCTGAACCATATCGTTTATGTGCTCTTAGAAACGCATGGGATAAGTATCATATACATGATAAATATTTGTTTCGAGCTAACAAACTATGTATTCTAGAATCGTCGTTGCGTTTGTTCTTAGTGCAGGAATCACATGCTGGTGGTTTGATGGGTCATTTTGGGTGTGAGAAGACATTGCTCATGCTTGCTGATCATTTCTATTGACCCAAGATGAGGCGTGATGTGTACAGATTTGTGAGCAGATGCATTACTTGCCACAAGTCGAAATCCAAGCTGAAGCCTCACGGTTTGTATACACCTCTCTCTGCACCTACTACTCCATGGGAAGACATTAGTATGGATTTTGTGCTAGGTCTACCTAAAACTCAGAGAGGTCATGATTCTATATTTGTGGTAGTGGATAGGTTCTCTAAGATGGCTCTTTTTATTGCCTGCCACAAAAGTGACGATGCGTCGCATGTTGCTAACCTGTTTTTCAGGGACATCGTGAGATTACATGGAGTACCAAAGACGATTGTTTCTGACTGTGATGTGAAGTTCATGAGCTACTTTTGGAAGACCTTATGGGGGAAGCTAGGAACGGAGTTGCTGTTCAGTACTACATGTCACCCCCAAACAGATGGTCAAACGGAGGTGGTGAATAGAACATTGTCACAGCTGCTAAGCACCATGATTAAAAAGAATCTGCGGGAGTGGGAAGAGTGTTTGCCACATGTTGAGTTCGCTTACAACAGGGCTGTGCATTCAACTACTCAGCTTTGTCCTTTTGAGGTGGTGTATGGCTTCAAGCCATTGACGCCACTTGATATGTTGCCTCTGCCATTACATGAGAGAGTTGATATGGAGGCATCAAAACATGCTGATTATGTGAAGAAAATACATGAGAAGACTCGAGAGGCTATTGAGAAGAAAGGCAAGAACATTGCTGCTACAAGGAATCAAGCAAGAAAAGAAGTGTTATTCGAGCCTGGAGATATGGTTTGGGTGCATCTCCGCAAGGACAGATTTCCACTACTTCGCAAGTCCAAGTTGAAGCCACGTGGTGCTGGTCCTTACAAAGTGCTAGCCAAAATTAATGATAATGCCTACTCAGTTGATATACCTATTGAGGAATTTGGTGGTGCTAGTAACAGCTTCAACGTTGTTGATTTATCACCATATGCTAGAGAAGACCTTGGAGCGTCGAGGTCGACGCCTTTTGAAGGGGGGAGATGATGAGGACATCCCTACAGTTACGCCTACCCCAATTGCTATTGATGATGTTCCAACTAATGCAAAGAAAGATCAATCCAATGAGATAAGGATTGGCCAATTACAAGAGCTCATGCTAAGCTACTAGAACAACAGGTGAACTTGTTTCTTAATGAACCTGGAGTTTTAATTAATGAGAATTTTATACTACCTAAGTCTTTGAATTATTGCATGATTAGGTACTTAGGAGAAGAAGGCGTAGCACGGAGCGAGGAGGTAATGGAACAAGGCATGTTGATCAATGAAGAATGCGTGAGGGAGGAGAGGGAGGAAGCGCAAGGAGCTATCCAAGACGAAGATCAACAAGAGCTGGAAGTTCTCTACCGTGGCACAGAAACAGAGTCTTTTTCTGCCACGGCAGAGAAACAGACGCAATCTCTGCCACGGCAGAACCCTGAGCCGAACCCAATTTTGGGTCGGTTTATATCTCAGTTAGGTGGGACCAAGTCGTCCCAAGCTGAGGACGCCCCAGCCCTCATATAAACCTCCGTAGCCGTCACAAGTTAGGGTTTAGACCATGTTAAAATATTTTGGAGTTGTTTCTTTCATAGAACCTCTAGAATTACCCTGTGTTCGAATCTGCCAACTATAATTGAGTGTGATCTGTTGTTCCATTGGGAATTAGTAGATTGCATACTACTGTTCGTGGTCACGGCTGCGTGCGCAAGAGTGTGGTGTTGTGAATATCCTACAAGGTTCGAGATCTGTTGTGCTGGCATCAGGGATCGAGCGGGAGAGATCATAGCTACGCACTAGTTATCTATCATCCACCATCATCATCGCCATCCGCTTACTGAGAAGATCGGGCCACCCCATATCATCTTGGTATCAGATTCCTCATTGCCTCGGTACGCAATCCACAATCCATCCATAGATTAGAGAGTGTTTTTCATCCTATACAGAAAAAGCCCCACAAAAAGAGTTGCCATAGCCTAGATTACATCGTATTCGAGTAATAGTTGCTGGTCGAGTTCCTCTATTAGATTAGATCTAGATCTGTTCTTCGTAGATTTGTTTTCTAGTTGTTCCAGTTGGTTTCCACCATCTTTTTCCGCTACCATCAAGTCAGATCCGATCCAAGTAAAGAGTCCTAGTTGTGTACTACTTGGCAAGTCAGAATAAAAAAATTGGCTCGCTGCCTCACGCTTGACCGCAGACAGGTCTGTGCTCTAGCGTGACAAAAAAAAATTGGACCATCGCCTTACGACAGACAGGTCTACCCTCATACGAGAATTTTTTTGTGTCTGCCGACCTCTTGCCGCGGCAGGATTTTAGGCCGTTTTTCTGCCGTGGCGGAGACCAATTCTCAGGTCAAATTTTCTTTCCTTTTGTTTATTTTTTTACTGAGTCCACATAGCGTACCTATCCTTGTGAGCCTTAGTAAGCCTTTTTTGTGTCTAAAACTATCCTACGAGACTAGCGTGCTTAGTGCTCTGCGGGCTGCTCAGTTAGCAATCTTGTGCCCATTTCGTTGAGACATTGCTAGCGTCTCTCCTTGTGCATTGCAACACGAGCATTCCTCCGACATACCTTACTTTTTTGAGCTCATTTTCATAGTTGCAATTGCCCCATTTATCTCCACCGTGTGTGTTTCCGTGGGTCTATGTCATACGATCAGCACTAGGACTTGTTTGCCGTGTAGAGGATACCATCCCTATAGCTCCACCATAAATAACCTGTGTGCCCTGTGATCGTTCTCTATACCTTTGATATTCACTTCATCACTTCAGTGCATCAGTCTTTGATTACGTTTGGTAGAGCATCTCTATTCACTTTGGAACGGTAAGATCTTCTTTCTTATCAGTTGTGAGTGAGTTGTGAGAGTTTCCACCATACTGATTTTGATTTTTGCACTAACTTACTAATCATGTCTTTGAGTGATGATGAAATTGTGTCACAGAAAAAGCAGGTGGAGGAGCTTGTTACTAGGAGAGAGTCTGTTGATAGAAATATCACCGACATACAAGATGCTGTGGAGAATAACACTGGAGCCATCAATAATATTCAGACGCAGCTGACTGCTATGAATGTCAACTTTGCCACCTTGCAGCGTTCCATTGAGGCAATTCAGGCAACACTCCAGCCCGGACTTGCACAACGTGATGATGGGTTTTCGGACTTTGATGAGGGGAGTGCGGCTGATGTTGCTCCACATCGTGGCAGGGGACGTGCAAATCCCCCTGCACCTGCGGCTGCTCCTCTGTATGGCCGTGGGTATGCTCCTCTTGGACGTGCCCAACGTGCTTACAATCCAGCTAATGATAGTTTGGGCAAGCCCAAGTTCTCAATTCCTTCGTTCAATGGCTCGCTTGATCTTGAGGATTATATTACTTGGGAGTTGAAGATTGAAAAGCTCTGGCGTTTATTTGATTACCCAGAAGACAAGAAGGTCAAACTTGCTGCATAATAATTTGATGGTTACGCTTTGCGTTGGTGGGAAGCTATTGTGCAGGATAGACGGAACGACAATGAACTTCCTCTGAGGGATTGGCGTGAGATGAAGGCCATCATGGCGGCTCGCTTTGTTCCCTCCAATTATTTGCGTTCTGTGTTTGACAAGCTCACACAGTTGAGGCAAGGCACAATGACAGTTCATGAGTACTACATGAAGATGGAGATGCTTATGCAGCGTGCTAATGTTCGTGAATCACGAGAGATGATGATGCAACGTTTCCTCAACAATTCGAAGCTTCAAATCAAGAGTATTGTTCGTTATCACAAGTATGAGACAATGAACGAGCTGTTGCACCATGCTAGAGAGGCCGAGTCCCAGCTGGCTGAAGAGCCAAAGTCATGTGCTCGATTTCCATCTTCTAGCAGATTTTCGGCCAGATCTACACCTCCCACTGTCATGCCACCAGCTGCTGTTCCGTTTACACCATCGGCCAAACCAGCAAGTACACCTTCGTTTGGTTCTAATACTCGGAAACCCGCTGCTACTGCTGCTAGCTCGGGTTCCAACATGTCTACTGCACGTACTCGTGATGTGGTGTGCCATACTTGTGGAGGCAGAGGTCACTACAAGAAGGATTGTCCAAACATCAAGGTTATGTTTGTTAATGAACAAGGTGAAGTAGAAAGTGGAGATGAAGCTTCTGATGATGATATTGATGACGGGGAGGTTGGTGCTGATGCATATGCTGAGCGTGCACCAACTATCGTCGTGTCTTCACGTGTACTTAATGTGCAACCGGTTGAGGAATCCCAGCGTTGCAACTTGTTCCAAACAAAAGCTCTAGTTGGACCAAATAAAGCTTGCAAGGTCATTATTTATGGAGGTAGCTGCAGAAATCTTGCAAGTAAGGAATTATGTGGCAAACTGAATTTGACATACTTACCTCATCCCAAGCCATACTACATACAATGGTTGAGCAACAATGGTGAGATGAAGGTAAATCATATGGTACAAGTGAACTTTCAAATAGGGCCCTACAAAGATTCTATTGATTTTGATGTGGTTCCTATGACTTTTTGTCACCTACTATTGGGTCGGCCATGGCTCTATGATTGCCATGTGCAACACAATGGCCGAGCCAATACATATCACTTGGAATTCAAAGGAAAGAAGATTACTATGCAGCCAATGACACCACAACAAATTGTGAATGATTCTTGCTAGAAGATCGAGGTGAACCTGAAGGAAGATAGTACCACTCGGCGAGATTGCGTGGCAGCTGTTCCTGATATAATTGAGCCTAAATTGAGTGATATAACGAAAAGTGAGAGAGTGCACGGTTTATTAATATTACCCACTAAGGAAGATATGAGAGAATTTCGTGAGGATCCTACAGCCATGCCACTTGTCCTCATGTATAAGGGCGAGGTATTGGTTTCTAAAGACATGACCCCTATTTCTCTTGGTGTCTCTTCTGTTCTGCAGGACTTTGGAGATCTGTTTCCAGAAGATGTACCCGCAGGCTTACCTCCATTGCGTGGTATAGAACATCAAGTGGACTTGATTCCTGGCGCCACACTTCCCGACCGTGCACCCTACAGGACTAATCCCGAAGAAACTAAGGAAATTTAGAAGCAAGTACACGCGTTGCTGGATAAAGGGTACATTCGTGTTTCTCTTATCCCTTGTGTTGTTCCTGTTATTTTACTTCCTAAGAAAGATGGTACATGGCACATATGTGTTGACTGTAGAGCGATTAATAACATCACTATTCGATATCGTCATCCTATTCCACGCTTAGAGGATATGCTAGATGAATTGAGTGGTGCTGCTATTTTCTCTAAAATTGACTTGCGTAGTGGTTATCATCACATTAGGATGAAAGAAGGGGATGAATGGAAAACTTCTTTCAAAACTAAATTCGGCTGGTATGAGTGGTTAGTCATGCCGTTTGGTCTTACTAATGCACCTAGTACTTTCATGCGTTTGATGAATCATGTTTTGAGAGAGTTTATTGGTCGTTTTGTGGTTGTTTACTTTGATGATATACTCATATACAGCCACACCGAATCTGAACATTGCACTCATATTAGACAATTTTTGCAAGTGTTACGTGATAATAAACTATATGCTAATCTTGAGAAGTGTACATTTGCAAAAGATAAGGTCATATTCCTATGATTTGTTGTTTCTAAGCATGGAGTAGAGGTAGATCAATCTAAAATTGAATCAATTGAGAATTGGCCAACTCTAATGAATGTAAGTCAAGTGCGTAGTTTCCACGGTCTCACTGGTTTCTATAGGCGCTTTGTGAAAGATTTTAGCACCATTGCTGCACCATTAAATGATTTGACAAAGAAAGGTGTTCCTTTTTTATGGGGCGCAGCCCAAGACATTGCTTTTGATACATTGAAACGTTTGCTTACTTCTGCACCATTGCTTGCATTACCTGATTTTTCGAAGCAATTTGAAGTTGACTGTGATGCTAGTCGTATAAGCATAGGTGGCGTTTTGATGCAAGAGGGTCGACCTATAGCTTATTTTTCTGAGAAATTGACTGGTGCTCGTTTGAATTATTCAATCTATGATAAAGAATTGTATGCACTTGTGAGAGTACTTGAAGTTTGGCAACATTATTTGTGGCCAAAGGAATTCATTATACATTCTGATCATGAAGCATTGAAATACTTGAAAGCTCAATCAAACTTGCATAGAAGATTAGCTAAATGGGTTGAGTCCATTGAGTCTTTTCCTTACATCATTAATTATAACAAGGGAAAAGAGAATGTTGTTGCTGATGCTCTATCTAGGAAGAACATGATATTAACCAATCTTGATGTTAAAATTCCTAGATTAGAAGCTATTTGTGCACTTTATGCAACTGACCATGATTTTGCTGAACCATATCGTTTATGTGCTCTTAGAAACACATGGGATAAGTATCATATACATGATGAATATTTGTTTCGAGCTAACAAACTATGTATTCCAGAATCATCGTTGCGTTTGTTCTTAGTGCAGGAATCACATGCTGGTGGTTTGATGGGTCATTTTGGGTGTGAGAAGACATTGCTCATGCTTGCTGATCATTTTTATTGGCCCAAGATGAGGCGTGATGTGTACAGATTTGTGAGCAGATGCATTACTTGCCACAAGTCGAAATCCAAGCTGAAGCCTCACGTTTTGTATACACCTCTCTCTGCACCTACTACTCCATGGGAAGACATTAGTATGGATTTTGGTCATGATTCTATATTTGTGGTAGTGGATAGGTTCTCTAAGATGGCTCATTTTATTGCCTACCGCAGGAGCGACGATGCGTCGCATGTTGCTAACCTGTTTTTCAGGGACATCGTGAGATTACATGGAGTACCAAAGACGATTGTTTCTGACCGTGATGTGAAGTTCATGAGCTACTTTTGGAAGACCTTATGGGGGAAGCTAGGAACGAAGTTGCTGTTCAGTACTACATGTCACCCCCAAATAGATGGTCAAACGGAGGTGGTGAATAGAACATTGTCACAGCTGCTAAGGACCATGATTAAAAAGAATCTGCGGGAGTGGGAAGAGTGTTTGCCACATGTTGAGTTCACTTACAACAGGGATGTGCATTCAACTACTCAGCTTTATCCTTTTGAGGTGGTGTATGGCTTCAAGCCATTGATGCCACTTGATATGTTGCCTCTGCCATTACATGAGAGAGTTGATATGGAGGCATCAAAACGTGCTGATTATGTGAAGAAAATACATGAGAAGACTCGAGAGGCTATTGAGAAGAAAGGCAAGAACATTGCTGTTGCAAGGAATCAAGCAAGAAAAGAAGTGTTATTCGAGCCTGGAGATATGGTTTGGGTGCATCTCCGCAAGGACAGATTTCCACTACTTCGCAAGTCCAAGTTGAAGCCACGTGGTGCTGGTCCTTACAAAGTGCTAGCCAAAATTAATGATAATGCCTACTCAGTGGATATACCTATTGAGGAATTTGGTGGTGCTAGTAACAGCTTCAACGTTGTTGATTTATCACCATATGCTAGAGCAGACCTTGGAGCGTCGAGGTCGACGCCTTTTGAAGGGGGGAGATGATGAGGACATCCCTACAGTTACGCCTACCCCAATTGCTATTGATGATGTTCCAACTAATGCAAAGAAAGATCAATCCAATGAGATAAGGATTGGACCAATTACAAGAGCTCATGCTAAGCTACTAGAACAACAGGTGAACTTGTTTCTTAATGAACCTGGAGTTTTAATTAATGAGAATTTTATACTACCTAAGTCTTTGAATTATTGCATGATTAGGTACTTAGGAGAAGAAGGCGTAGCACGGAGCGAGCAGGTAATGGAACAAGGCGTGTTGATCAATGAAGAATGCGCGAGGGAGGAGAGGGAGGAAGCGCAAGGAGCTATCCAAGACGAAGATCAACAAGAGCTGGAAGTTCTCTACCGTGGCACAGAAACAGAGTCTTTTTCTGCCACGGCAGAGAAACAGACGCAATCTCTGCCACGGCAGAACCCTGAGCCGAACCCAATTTTGGGTCGGTTTATATCTCAGTTAGGTGGGACCAAGTCGTCCCAAGCTGAGGACGCCCCAGCCCTCATATAAACCTCCGTAGCCGTCACAAGTTAGGGTTTAGACCATGTTAAAATATTTTGGAGTTGTTTCTTTCATAGAACCTCTAGAATTACCCTGTGTTCGAATCTGCCAACTATAATTGAGTGTGATCTGTTGTTCCATTGGGAATTAGTAGATTGCATACTACTGTTCGTGGTCACGGCTGCGTGCGCAAGAGTGTGGTGTTGTGAATATCCTACAAGGTTCGAGATCTGTTGTGCTGGCATCAGGGATCGAGCGGGAGAGATCATAGCTACGCACTAGTTATCTATCATCCACCATCATCATCGCCATCCGCTTACTGAGAAGATCGGGCCACCCCATATCATCTTGGTATCAGATTCCTCATTGCCTCGGTACGCAATCCACAATCCATCCATAGATTAGAGAGTGTTTTTCATCCTATACAGAAAAAGCCCCACAAAAAGAGTTGCCATAGCCTAGATTACATCGTATTCGAGTAATAGTTGCTGGTCGAGTTCCTCTATTAGATTAGATCTAGATCTGTTCTTCGTAGATTTGTTTTCTAGTTGTTCCAGTTGGTTTCCACCATCTTTTTCCGCTACCATCAAGTCAGATCCGATCCAAGTAAAGAGTCCTAGTTGTGTACTACTTGGCAAGTCAGAATAAAAAAATTGGCTCGCTGCCTCACGCTTGACCGCAGACAGGTCTGTGCTCTAGCGTGACAAAAAAAAATTGGACCATCGCCTTACGACAGACAGGTCTACCCTCATACGAGAATTTTTTTGTGTCTGCCGACCTCTTGCCGCGGCAGGATTTTAGGCCGTTTTTCTGCCGTGGCGGAGACCAATTCTCAGGTCAAATTTTCTTTCCTTTTGTTTATTTTTTTACTGAGTCCACATAGCGTACCTATCCTTGTGAGCCTTAGTAAGCCTTTTTTGTGTCTAAAACTATCCTACGAGACTAGCGTGCTTAGTGCTCTGCGGGCTGCTCAGTTAGCAATCTTGTGCCCATTTCGTTGAGACATTGCTAGCGTCTCTCCTTGTGCATTGCAACACGAGCATTCCTCCGACATACCTTACTTTTTTGAGCTCATTTTCATAGTTGCAATTGCCCCATTTATCTCCACCGTGTGTGTTTCCGTGGGTCTATGTCATACGATCAGCACTAGGACTTGTTTGCCGTGTAGAGGATACCATCCCTATAGCTCCACCATAAATAACCTGTGTGCCCTGTGATCGTTCTCTATACCTTTGATATTCACTTCATCACTTCAGTGCATCAGTCTTTGATTACGTTTGGTAGAGCATCTCTATTCACTTTGGAACGGTAAGATCTTCTTTCTTATCAGTTGTGAGTGAGTTGTGAGAGTTTCCACCATACTGATTTTGATTTTTGCACTAACTTACTAATCATGTCTTTGAGTGATGATGAAATTGTGTCACAGAAAAAGCAGGTGGAGGAGCTTGTTACTAGGAGAGAGTCTGTTGATAGAAATATCACCGACATACAAGATGCTGTGGAGAATAACACTGGAGCCATCAATAATATTCAGACGCAGCTGACTGCTATGAATGTCAACTTTGCCACCTTGCAGCGTTCCATTGAGGCAATTCAGGCAACACTCCAGCCCGGACTTGCACAACGTGATGATGGGTTTTCGGACTTTGATGAGGGGAGTGCGGCTGATGTTGCTCCACATCGTGGCAGGGGACGTGCAAATCCCCCTGCACCTGCGGCTGCTCCTCTGTATGGCCGTGGGTATGCTCCTCTTGGACGTGCCCAACGTGCTTACAATCCAGCTAATGATAGTTTGGGCAAGCCCAAGTTCTCAATTCCTTCGTTCAATGGCTCGCTTGATCTTGAGGATTATATTACTTGGGAGTTGAAGATTGAAAAGCTCTGGCGTTTATTTGATTACCCAGAAGACAAGAAGGTCAAACTTGCTGCATAATAATTTGATGGTTACGCTTTGCGTTGGTGGGAAGCTATTGTGCAGGATAGACGGAACGACAATGAACTTCCTCTGAGGGATTGGCGTGAGATGAAGGCCATCATGGCGGCTCGCTTTGTTCCCTCCAATTATTTGCGTTCTGTGTTTGACAAGCTCACACAGTTGAGGCAAGGCACAATGACAGTTCATGAGTACTACATGAAGATGGAGATGCTTATGCAGCGTGCTAATGTTCGTGAATCATGAGAGATGATGATGCAACGTTTCCTCAACAATTCGAAGCTTCAAATCAAGAGTATTGTTCGTTATCACAAGTATGAGACAATGAACGAGCTGTTGCACCATGCTAGAGAGGCCGAGTCCCAGCTGGCTGAAGAGCCAAAGTCATGTGCTCGATTTCCATCTTCTAGCAGATTTTTGGCCAGATCTACACCTCCCACTGTCATGCCACCAGCTGCTGTTCCGTTTACACCATCGGCCAAACCAGCAAGTACACCTTCGTTTGGTTCTAATACTCGGAAACCCGCTGCTACTGCTGCTAGCTCGGGTTCCAACATGTCTACTGCACGTACTCGTGATGTGGTGTGCCATACTTGTGGAGGCAGAGGTCACTACAAGAAGGATTGTCCAAACATCAAGGTTATGTTTGTTAATGAACAAGGTGAAGTAGAAAGTGGAGATGAAGCTTCTGATGATGATATTGATGACGGGGAGGTTGGTGCTGATGCATATGCTGAGCGTGCACCAACTATCGTCGTGTCTTCACGTGTACTTAATGTGCAACCGGTTGAGGAATCCCAGCGTTGCAACTTGTTCCAAACAAAAGCTCTAGTTGGACCAAATAAAGCTTGCAAGGTCATTATTTATGGAGGTAGCTGCAGAAATCTTGCAAGTAAGGAATTATGTGGCAAACTGAATTTGACATACTTACCTCATCCCAAGCCATACTACATACAATGGTTGAGCAACAATGGTGAGATGAAGGTAAATCATATGGTACAAGTGAACTTTCAAATAGGGCCCTACAAAGATTCTATTGATTTTGATGTGGTTCCTATGACTTTTTGTCACCTACTATTGGGTCGGCCATGGCTCTATGATCGCCATGTGCAACACAATGGCCGAGCCAATACATATCACTTGGAATTCAAAGGAAAGAAGATTACTATGCAGCCAATGACACCACAACAAATTGTGAATGATTCTTGCTAGAAGATCGAGGTGAACCTGAAGGAAGATAGTACCACTCGGCGAGATTGCGTGGCAGCTGTTCCTGATATAATTGAGCCTAAATTGAGTGATATAACGAAAAGTGAGAGAGTGCACGGTTTATTAATATTACCCACTAAGGAAGATATGAGAGAATTTCGTGAGGATCCTACAGCCATGCCACTTGTCCTCATGTATAAGGGCGAGGTATTGGTTTCTAAAGACATGACCCCTATTTCTCTTGGTGTCTCTTCTGTTCTGCAGGACTTTGGAGATCTGTTTCCAGAAGATGTACCCGCAGGCTTACCTCCATTGCGTGGTATAGAACATCAAGTGGACTTGATTCCTGGCGCCACACTTCCCGACCGTGCACCCTACAGGACTAATCCCGAAGAAACTAAGGAAATTTAGAAGCAAGTACACGCGTTGCTGGATAAAGGATACATTCGTGTTTCTCTTATCCCTTGTGTTGTTCCTGTTATTTTAGTTCCTAAGAAAGATGGTACATGGCACATGTGTGTTGACTGTAGAGCGATTAATAACATCACTATTCGATATCGTCATCCTATTCCACGCTTAGAGGATATGCTAGATGAATTGAGTGGTGCTGCTATTTTCTCTAAAATTGACTTGCGTAGTGGTTATCATCAAATTAGGATGAAAGAAGGGGATGAATGGAAAACTTCTTTCAAAACTAAATTCGGCTTGTATGAGTGGTTAGTCATGCCGTTTGGTCTTACTAATGCACCTAGTACTTTCATGCGTTTGATGAATCATGTTTTGAGAGAGTTTATTGGTCGTTTTGTGGTTGTTTACTTTGATGATATACTCATATACAGCCACACCGAATCTGAACATTGCACTCATATTAGACAATTTTTGCAAGTGTTACGTGATAATAAACTATATGCTAATCTTGAGAAGTGTACATTTGCAAAAGATAAGGTCATATTCCTAGGATTTGTTGTTTCTAAGCATGGAGTAGAGGTAGATCAATCTAAAATTGAATAAATTCAGAATTGGCCAACTCTAATGAATGTAAGTCAAGTGCGTAGTTTCCACGGTCTCACTGGTTTCTATAGGCGCTTTGTGAAAGATTTTAGCACCATTGCTGCACCATTAAATGATTTGACAAAGAAAGGTGTTCCTTTTTTGTGGGGCGCAGCCCAAGACATTGCTTTTGATACATTGAAACGTTTGCTTACTTCTGCACCATTGCTTGCATTACCTGATTTTTCGAAGCAATTTGAAGTTGACTGTGATGCTAGTCGTATAAGCATAGGTGGCGTTTTGATGCAAGAGGGTCGACCTATAGCTTATTTTTCTGAGAAATTGACTGGTGCTCGTTTGAATTATTCAATCTATGATAAAGAATTGTATGCACTTGTGAGAGTACTTGAAGTTTGGCAACATTATTTGTGGCCAAAGGAATTCATTATACATTCTGATCATGAAGCATTGAAATACTTGAAAGCTCAATCAAACTTGCATAGAAGATTAGCTAAATGGGTTGAGTCCATTGAGTCTTTTCCTTACATCATTAATTATAACAAGGGAAAAGAGAATGTTGTTGCTGATGCTCTATCTAGGAAGAACATGATATTAACCAATCTTGATGTTAAAATTCCTAGATTAGAAGCTATTTGTGCACTTTATGCAACTGACCATGATTTTGCTGAACCATATCGTTTATGTGCTATTAGAAACGCATGGGATAAGTATCATATACATGATGAATATTTGTTTCGAGCTAACAAACTATGTATTCCAGAATCGTCGTTGTGTTTGTTCTTAGTGCAGGAATCACATGCTGGTGGTTTGATGGGTCATTTTGGGTGTGAGAAGACATTGCTCATGCTTGCTGATCATTTTTATTGGCCCAAGATGAGGCGTGATGTGTACAGATTTGTGAGCAGATGCATTACTTGCCACAAGTCGAAATCCAAGCTGAAGCCTCACGGTTTGTATACACCTCTCTCTGCACCTACTACTCCATGGGAAGACATTAGTATGGATTTTGGTCATGATTCTATATTTGTGGTAGTGGATAGGTTCTCTAAGATGGCTCATTTTATTGCCTACCGCAGGAGCGACGATGCGTCGCATGTTGCTAACCTGTTTTTCAGGGACATCGTGAGATTACATGGAGTACCAAAGACGATTGTTTCTGACCGTGATGTGAAGTTCATGAGCTACTTTTGGAAGACCTTATGGGGGAAGCTAGGAACGAAGTTGCTGTTCAGTACTACATGTCACCCCCAAATAGATGGTCAAACGGAGGTGGTGAATAGAACATTGTCATAGCTGCTAAGGACCATGATTAAAAAGAATCTGCGGGAGTGGGAAGAGTGTTTGCCACATGTTGAGTTCGCTTACAACAGGGATGTGCATTCAACTACTCAGCTTTATCCTTTTGAGGTGGTGTATGGCTTCAAGCCATTGACGCCACTTGATATGTTGTCTCTGCCATTACATGAGAGAGTTGATATGGAGGCATCAAAACGTGCTGATTATGTGAAGAAAATACATGAGAAGACTCGAGAGGCTATTGAGAAGAAAGGCAAGAACATTGCTGTTGCAAGGAATCAAGCAAGAAAAGAAGTGTTATTCGAGCCTGGAGATATGGTTTGGGTGCATCTCCGCAAGGACAGATTTCCACTACTTCGCAAGTCCAAGTTGAAGCCACGTGGTGCTGGTCCTTACAAAGTGCTAGCCAAAATTAATGATAATGCCTACTCAGTTGATATACCTATTGAGGAATTTGGTGGTGCTAGTAACAGCTTCAACGTTGTTGATTTATCACCATATGCTAGAGAAGACCTTGGAGCGTCGAGGTCGACGCCTTTTGAAGGGGGGAGATGATGAGGACATCCCTACAGTTACGCCTACCCCAATTGCTATTGATGATGTTCCAACTAATGCAAAGAAAGATCAATCCAATGAGATAAGGATTGGACCAATTACAAGAGCTCATGCTAAGCTACTAGAACAACAGGTGAACTTGTTTCTTAATGAACCTGGAGTTTTAATTAATGAGAATTTTATACTACCTAAGTCTTTGAATTATTGCATGATTAGGTACTTAGGAGAAGAAGGCGTAGCACGGAGCGAGGAGGTAATGGAACAAGGCGTGTTGATCAATGAAGAATGCGCGAGGGAGGAGAGGGAGGAAGCGCAAGGAGCTATCCAAGACGAAGATCAACAAGAGCTGGAAGTTCTCTACCGTGGCACAGAAACAGAGTCTTTTTCTGCCACGGCAGAGAAACAGACGCAATCTCTGCCACGGCAGAACCCTGAGCCGAACCCAATTTTGGGTCGGTTTATATCTTAGTTAGGTGGGACCAAGTCGTCCCAAGCTGAGGACGCCCCAGCCCTCATATAAACCTCCGTAGCCGTCACAAGTTAGGGTTTAGACCATGTTAAAATATTTTGGAGTTGTTTCTTTCATAGAACCTCTGGAATTACCCTATGTTCGAATCTGCCAACTATAATTGAGTGTGATCTGTTGTTCCAATTGGAATTAGTAGATTGCATACTACCGTTCGTGGTCACGGCTGTGTGCGCAAGAGTGTGGTGTTGTAAATATCCTACAAGGTTTGAGATCTGTTGTGCTGGCATCAGGAATCGAGCGGGAGAGATCATAGCTACGCACTAGTTATCTATCATCCACCATCATCATCACCATCCGCTTACTGAGAAGATCGGGCCACCCCATTTCAGTTAAAGGTTGTAAAGAACCAAAGATCAAAAGAAAAAGGATATGATCTACAAAACACTAGGATACATACATGTGGAGACGGATGTGGTTAGCATGACTATGAAAATGAGCACAAAATGTCCTAACAAAGACTATGCTCGGTTGTCGTGCCAATGCAAGGAGAGACCACAACTCGTTCACCAAAAGAGAATAAGCAACGGATTTGTGCACTTGCCTTGGTCGCGCTGTTTCTCTCTCTTTCCTTACAAGCTTGATACTCTCTCTGTATTGGGAGACTATGTATCTTTCTATTTTTATTTTGCTTTTGCTTTTTCTCTTTTTTCGATTCTTTTTATCCCTTTCTATACTACTATGTCAACTTTTGTATTTTCTTACACACTCTAACTTCCCAAGGGCAAGTGCACAATGCTTAGGCAAACACAAAATGAGCTGATCTCATAGGATAGATACACACAAAGGAAAAAGGGTTAACAAGGTGGAGCAAGTTATACCTTCGGTATTCATGATGACTTTCTACCGGTGTTGGGGATGATGTTTTGGTGTCACGATGTTCAGGAGTGCGGGATGTGATTATTTGTGGAAGCTTGATATTACTTTGGGCGACACGCACATGAAGCACGAACAACACAAGAGGAAAAAATGATTCTGAAAACTTTTTGGCGAAGTAGCCTGCGCCGCCAGTTCTGGTGCCGAAATATCTGGCGACAATTTTGGCGTCACCAGAAGTCTCACTGGAAATTGTGGTGCAAGAACCGGTTCGCTGGACGTTTCACCAAAATCAGCTCGTGACGAAGTCCAAAAAGTCAAAACTTAGAAATCTTCATAAATCTTTAGGAATTGGGATAGGGAAAGGTTCAAGGAAGGTAGATCGACACCCAAAGCAACAGATCTATGGACCAAAACCACAAAAAACTCAACAAATCCAGAGATCGATCTGAAGGCAATTTGGGGCTCTTTTTTGGGGATTTTCAATTTTTTGGTGGATAGAAGAAAATTTTGTGGGGGAATTCGTGATCAACGAAGCTCTTGATACCAATATGTTGAGGGATGATACCCTATGTTGGGGTACGCCCCTTGGGGTTGCCCGATCTTTCACGAGTCCCTTGGAAATCGAGGCAGGGTGAGTGGAGGGAGAGGGAGAGGATGAAATGCGTGAACTCACGCACGAAGAACATGATGAACTCACACACACACACACGAATACATGATACAAACCAATAGCTCACGCCAGCGGCCACTGGTCCGGCGCAATCCCTAGGATCGGTGTCGGGCAAGGATCTCTCTCTCTCTCTAACATCACGGCAAGCGAGAGGCTTGGTGAGATCTTGACGTCTTGGAAAAGGGCTCCAATGCCAAGGCCTTGTACAATGAGGGAGGAACGATGCAAAATCCAACGAGGTGGGGGATAATTGGTGCTCCTTTAGCAAAGGAGCATGAGACTAGAATTAGGGAGATCCACAAGGGTGTCTTCTAATTCCAATTATCCAAGTCTGAGGATTACAATGGAGGGTGGGGGGTATTTATACGCTAGCCGCTATAACAGGGGCAATTTGGATACAAAAGGTAAAGTCTGGATGAAATAGGGAATATTCTCGGGCATCAAACCCATAGTTGACTTTTGAAGGGCGATTCCGGCGGCATCATAATCAGCGCCAGAATTTTTGGTCGACACCGGAATGGCATGCAAAAGTGTGTCTTGGTCAGCGCTGGTTGGTTTCGGTGCTCGCCGGGATTTCTGGTCGTGGGTCCGGTCCCCCGGAAGTGTTGGCGGGAATTTTGGCGGTAGCGCCGGTTCACCAGGCCTAGCGCCAGTTCCGTTAGGGGCTCCTCCTTGTGTGCTCTTTGTTCCTTTTCTTGGCGTTTCTTCATGGGGCTCATAGCTGAGGATGCATAAATTATTGGCATGAAGTAGCAAGCCATCCTAGGAAGTATCGAAATCACATGAGAAGAGGAGCGAGTTAACCTTAGCTTGAAGGATCTTGGCTCGGACACGCGTCATTGGTCCACTTGGAGGACTTGGTGGTGTAGATGTAGGGATGTCTGTAGGATGGGATGCATCAAAGGGGGTAGATGGGATGTGGCCTAGATCTGATGCGCGTGGGCAATGATGTGACTAGTAGTACGGGACATAAAGTCTGGTAGTACTGCTTGCGCGTGGTAGTGCTGCTGGTCAGTACCGCAGCGTCTAGTGGCATAGTGCGTGGGTCCAGTAGTGGATGGTAGTGCCGGTCCCTCGGGTCTGGTAGTACCGATGATGGCATAGCACTGGATCGATGTAGCATGGCTGGTAGTACCGCTGGGTAGGGCGGTACTACCAGTCAGGTCTGCCTTCTTCCTCCTTCTCTTCCAAGCATATGTCTTGTCGGGCTTGATCCTCCGGGCTTCTTCCCTTGCCTCCGTACTTGTTGGTGTGAATCTATCATGATCATGGGGTGGAGTATGAAGTAGTATACCATTTAATAGGGTAGGAAGTGGACTCTCATAGAGGATAGGATTCACCTTTGAAGTCCATGACGACTTGGCATAAGTTGGAGACCATGATGTTGTAATGACCGTAGGTCGGGCTACATTAGTTGCATTTGCGCAAAGATCATTTTCTTGATTTACGCAAATCTAATATGATTTAAACTAGAGAGTTATTTGCAGATCTAGAAATAGGGCTTATTAAAAAGGAAAAATGGAGGTAGGGTACTAGGCCGGATCTAGAAGGACATGGGCCGAATCAAGCAGCTTCTGCCCATTCTACCGACGATGGCGCACGGGAGGCATGGGAGCTCCCTCTTCAAACCGGCCAAGGGTGGCCCGCTGGTCAGCGACCCTAGAGGTCGAAGGGGTATCGGCCGCTACCCACCATTGGACCAAGACGAGATCGACAGGCCGCGGTCATCTTCCACCTCTAATGGGGCACACAAGGGCAAAAACCCTAGAGGGGCCAGAGAAGGTATGGGGGTGCTCACCGAAGGACGGAGAGGAGCTGGGAGGCGGCAGAGGCGACGCAGTGCACGGCGGCGACCTCGGCAAGGGGCGACAACGGCGACTTTAGTTCCGAGACATGGTCGCGCTCATCCACGATGCGACAGGTTTCGGAAACTCGTCGGAGCGCTTCCTGGGATGGGTGCATGTCAAAGCTGAGGGACTCGTCTGGATGCGGGGGTGATGCATGAAGCAAGGAAAGGAGCTCGGGAGCTTCTTACGCATAGGAGGAGCTCCATCTCGGGAGAGCGCTTGGGACGACTATCTTTGTCGTTCCTGCAGTCAAGGTGATGAGGCCATCCCTACAGTTACACCTACCCCAATTGATAATGAAGATGTTCCAATTGCAAAGAAGGATCAATCCAATGAGATAAGGATTGGACCAATCACAAGAGCTCGTGCTAAGCTACTATAACAACAGGTGAACTTGTTTACTAATGAACCTGGTGTTCTAATCAATGAGAATTTTATACTACCTAAGTCTTTGAACTATTGCATGATCAAGTACTTAGGAGAAGAAGTGATGTAGCCCGACCTTCGGTCGTTACCACATCATGTTCTCCAACTTATGCCAAGTCACCATGGACTCCAAAGGTGAATCCGTTCCTCTATGTGAACCCACTTCCTACCCTCTTCATTGGTATACTACTTCATACTCCGTCCCATATCAATGATAGGTTCACACCAACAAGTACGGAGGCATGGGAGGAAGCCTGGAGCACCAAGCACGACAAGACGAAGGCTTGGAAGAGAAGAAGCACAAGGAGCAGCAAGCTCCAGAACCGGAGTCTCCGCCGTCATCGCCCGGAGAGTCCGCCCCAATCCAACCAGAGTGTCCGGCCTACCCCAGCCCCGTCCTGGCGTGGACATTCTGTGTGCTACATCGGACTCTACCCAGACACTACCCAGAGTGTCCGGCCCACTCGACCCGGAGTGTCCGGCCTATGCGATGGGCCTGCATGCCAACATCTGGGTCCTTGGCCCATGTACCCCTCTATTCCGCATCAAACCCTAGTTTTATGCCCAAACTACCCAAAACTAGTGGCTGGCCTATAAATAGAGCCCCCACCCCTCATTGTATCCCTTAGGCATAGGTGATAGACTAAAGAAAACCCCCCTTTGTGGAATCTCTAGTTTTGCCTCATCCCCTTCTATCAAAGGGGATCGACTATCGTCACCACCTTGTTGGAGTTTGCATTGCGTCTCCCTCGTTGTACAAGGCCTTGGAATCGGTGTCCCTTTGCCAAGACGTCAAGACCCTCTCCAAGGTGTTCTTCCCTCTCCGGTTGGGATTGACGGGAGCACGTTGACCGATCTTTCCTTGCGAGGATTCTATCGGACCGGTGGCCACCGGTGAGAGCAATCGGCCTTGAATCATGTGTGTTTTGCATGTGTTCATCGTGTTCTTCACGAGGTGTGCGTTCGCTTCCGCTACCTTCTCTACTTTCCCCTCGCTTTCCCATCGATTTGACCATGAGATCCGTGAAGATCGGGCCACCCTAGAGGTTTGCCCTCATCATGAAGGCATAGCAAGGAGCGGGGAGCAAATGGAACAAGGCGTGTTGATCAATGAAGAATGCGCGAGGGAGGAGTGGGAGGAAGCGCAAGGAGCTGTCCAAGACGAAGATCAATAAGAGGAGGAAGTTCTCTGCCGCGGCAGAGAAAAGCCTCATTTCTCTGCCACGGCAGGCTGCCGTGGCAGGAAAACCGACTAGGACTCTGCCATGGCAGAGCCAGTCTTGGCCGAGCCACTTGTGGCCGGTTTGTATCCAGGTTGGGTGGAACCAACTCGGGTTCCACCATAGTCCACCGCCCTTGGAACCATAAATAGATGGGGGCGCCATAGATTAGAGTTTGAGACCATGTTAAAATATTTTGGAGTTGTTTCTTTCATAGAACCTCTGGAATTACCCTGTGTTCGAATCTACCAACTATAATTGAGTGTGATCTGTTGTTTCATTGGGAATTAGTAGATTGCATACTACGGTTCGTGGTCACGGCTGTGTGCGCAAGAGTGTGGTGTTGTGAATATCCTACAAGGTTCGACATCTGTTGCACTGGCATCAGGGATCGAGCGGGAGAGATCATAGCTACGCACTAGTTATCTGTCATCCATCATATCATCGACAAGAGCTTGTTGAGAAGATCGGGCCACCCCATATCACAAGGACAAGTGAGGGAGGGTAGGGTAGATCTGGAGGAGCACCAAGATGCCAACGAAGAAGAGAGAAGGTGGTTTCATATAGCAAACTTGCCTTCTTTTTGCCAAACCTGAAAGGGGTAGTTTCTCCTTTTCCACGGTGGGAGAGGGCAGAGGGAGTGAGTGCTGGCTCGTGGGGGTGAGCCTTTGGTCACCAGGGAGAGAAATGATGGAGATGAGGAGCTGGGGAAGCTCTGGTCTATTTACCCGAGAGATGATGGCCTATGGTGGTCTAAGTCCAAGAGGGAGCTTGGGAGGTGGCTAGGCAGGTGATTGGTCGAGCTAGGCAGTGCTAAGGAGGTTGTGGGGTCTAGCCCACGATCAGAGATGATATGGGGTGGCCCGATCTTCTCAGCAAGTACTTGTCAATGATAATGGTGGATAGATAACTAGCCTGTAGCTATGAACTCTCCTGCTCGAACCCTGATGCCAATGCAACAGCTCTCGAACCCTATGGGATATTCACAACCCCACGCTCTTGCGCACGCAGCCGTCGACCACAAATGGTAGTTTGCAATCTAGTAATCCCAATGAAACAACAGATCACACTCAATTGCAGTAGTATAATTCGATCACAGGGTAATTCCAGAGGTTCTAAAAAGAAACAACTCCAAAATAGTTTTAACATGGTATAAACCTAAAAACCATGAATTACAGGCCTATATAAAGGCTGTTGGACGTCCAACATAGAGTTGGGGTCAAAACGAAACATATCTCTAACTTTCCTAACTTAAAAGGACTCTATTTGTAAACTGACAGAAAACAACCATTGACTTGTTTCGGTTTCCACGCACAGCTCGTAACAAACTGGGAGACATGCCAGTACCTGTTGGAAAGATCTCGGAATTATCTTTCCAACAAGTACTTATTTGCTTAATTCGGAGTTGGTATGTGGAAACCACGTCTATTTCAATTTCAGAGCTTCTGTCTGTCCGAACTGAACCATCCTTCGGTTTCCACGCACAACTCGTAAACTGACAGAAAACAACCGTTGAATTGTTTCGGTTTCCACGCACAGCTCGTAACGAACTGGGAGACATGCGAGTACCTGTTGGAAAGCTCTCGGAATTATCTTTCCAACAAGTACTTATTTGCTTAATTCGGAGTTGGTATGTGGAAACCATGTCTGTTTCAATTTCAGAGCTTCTGTCTGTCCGAACTAAACCTTCCTTCTTGGTCGCCTTCCATCTTCTTCTTCAACGACTTGGCCCGACGATCATCGTAGAAGGTGCGTCTTCCGCGACGAATTTCTCGGCTCGACCGTGGCTGATGGAAAAATGTTTTTTCCGATTTCGTGGCCCTCTACTATGGCAGAACCGCCAAAAACATGGAGGTAGCTCAGCTGGCACGTGGCAGAAGCAAGATTTTCGTTTCCTCGTGCGATGTTGAGTCGTCAAACTATTTTGAGGCATGTGGGTCCCAGACGTCACTGTTTCTAGCGGACCATACTTTTCGGTCTCGCCTCCCTAATTTGCACTCGATAACGTTGCTCGAGGCGTCTGCCGTTTAGTCAGGCTGCTGGGTCCCACATGTCAGCCTCTCATTAGAAGAATCGTGTGTATGATGGATTTTTTCCTTCGCTCGCGCTACCCGTTTCCAAAGTTGATAGTGTTACTGGATGCATCTATCGTTCAATCAGACTGTTGGGACCCACATGGCATCCTCTCATTAGAAGAAACGTGTGTATGATGCAATTTTTTTTCCTTCGCTCGTGCTACCCTGTTCCGAAGTTGATAGCGCTGCTCGATGCATCAACCGTTTAATCAACCTCCTGGGCCCCACATGTCATCCACTCATGAGAAGAAACGTGTGTATGATGGAGATTTTGCCCTCGGTCGCGTCTTCGTGTTCCGAACTTGATAGTATTACTCGCTGCTTCAACCGTTTATATAGGCTGGTGGGCCCCACATGTCAGCCTCCTCTGTGCAGGAAACGTGTGCATGTTGGACTTTTTTTTCTCTCGCGCCTCCCTGTTTGGAACTTGGCAATGTTGCTCGATACAGCACATGTATAATGTCTCCATGTTGGGTCCACATGTCAGCCTCCTATGTAGAGGAAACGTGTGTATGTTGGATATTTTTTTGGCCGCGTCCGCCGGTTTGACATTGGTAACGTTGTTTGATGCGGCAGTCGTGTATCGTCTTGCTGCTAGGGCCCACGTGTAGCCTCTCTGGATAAGAAACGTGTCGATCTTGGTCTTCTTTTTCCCGGTCATCACTTTTGTACAAGTACTTTTTAAATGCGCTTGTTAAACTTGTTCTCTTGTATGGTAAGGTTGATGGGCACTAGCTGCAGGCAGGTGGGTCAGCCATGCCAGCCTCTCAGTACATAAATATTGCTATAGATAAACTGCATGCCTTCCCACTACACAATAAAATTTGATATGGGGTGGCCCGATCTTCTCAGCAAGCACTTGTCGATGATGATAATGGTGGTTAGATAACTAGCTTGTAGCTATAAACTCTCCCGCTCGAACCCTGATGCCAATGCAACAGCTCTTGAACCCTGTAGGATATTCACAACACCACGCTCTTGCGCACGCAGCCGTCGATCACGAACGGTAGTTTGCAATCTACTAATTCCCAATGGAACAACAGATCACACTCAATTGCAGTAGTATAATTCGATCAAAGGGTAATTCTAGAGGTTCTTTAAAAGAATCAACTCCAAAATAGTTTTAACATGGTCTAAACCCTAACTAGGGATCATCCCAGGGCTTATAAGGGCGGCTGGGGCGGCCAAAAACCAAAACTAAATGCGTACGACTCAAACTGATACAAACCGACTCGGACCAGATTCGGTCGGCGGCCGGACATTCCGGTGTAATCGGGTCGGACAGTCTGGTCAGGCCGGACACTCCGGGTGGTGTTTGGGTAGTGTCTGATATTGTGTACTGACGGTCCATGCCAAAGCTTCTCTTGGGCAGGCCGGATAGTCCAGGTGGACTTGGTCGGACACTCCGGTCGTGGCAGATCTTTTGGCCTTCATCTTGCTGATCTTTTCTTGGGCCTTCCTCCCACTCCTCCCTCGCACATCCTTGGGCGATCATCATGCTGGATTTGACATTCGAAGTAGTGGGAACCTATCCTTCCATAGATGCACCCATACCATGCCACCAGGCTTGAACAACAATACCTTCCTTGCTTGATTCCTTGCAACAGCAATGTTCTTGCCTTTCTTCTCAATAGCCTCTCGAGTCTTCTCATGAATCTTCTTCACATATTCAACACGTTTTGATGCCTCCATATCAACTCTCTCATGCAATGGCAAAGGCAACAAATCAAGTGGCGTCAAAGGCTTGAAGCCATACCACCTCAAAAGGACAAAGCAGAGTAGTCGAATGCACAACCCTGTTGTATGCAAACTCAACATGTGGCAAACTCTCTTCCCACTCCTGTAGATTCTTCTTAATCATAGTCCTCAGCAGTTGTGACAATGTTCGATTCACCACCTCCGTGATATGGGGTGGCCCGATCTTCTCAGTAAGCGGATGGCGGTGATGATGGTGGATGATAGATAACTAGTGTGTAGCTATGATCTCTCCCGCTCGATCCCTGATGCCAATGCAACCGCTCTCGAACCTTGTAGGATATTCACAACACCACACTCTTGCACACGCAGCCTTAACCACGAACGGTAGTATGCAATCTACTAATTCCCAATGGAACAACAGATCACACTCAATTATAGTTGTAGATTCAAACACAGGGTAATTCAGAAGGTTCTATGAAAGAAACAACTCCAAAATATTTTAACGTGGTCTAACCCTAACGTGTGACGGCTACGGAGGTTTATATGAGGGCTGGGGCATTCTCCCCTCTAAACAGGCCTAAAAACAGTCATATCTTGGCCCAAACTGACTCGGTTTGACTCAAACTGATACATACCGACCCATATATGGGTTCGACCTTATTGACACGCAGTCCAAACATCGTGGAACACCTCAAGCATGTAATTTTTGGCGTGCCATCTATCTCTCCTGCTCATATGTGATTTCCTCATTGCCTCCTAGTGTGCATTCCTCCCGCTCCTCCCTCGCGCACTTGTTGATATTGGAAATCAGCGCTTATCCTTCTTGCTGCAACTCTCCTCCTCCTCGCGCAACGCTTGTGTTATCAATAAACCTGATCATACAAAGATGCATAGACTTAGGTAGTATAAATGTCTCATTATGTAAAACATCAGGTTCAATTAGGAATGAATTCACCTGATAGTCATTATTGATTTGACTCAATATTTCCTTCCAGTTCAGGCAGTCAGAATCATCATAATCCCTTATATATCCTCATCACTCCGTTTCACCATTTGTTTGGGGGTGACATGTAGTATTGAACAACAACTTCGTTCCCAATGTCCCCCATAAGGTCTTCCAAAAGTAGCTTATGAACTTCACATCAAGATCAGAAACAATCGTCTTTGGGTACTCCATGTAATCTCACGATGTCCCTGAAAAACAGGTTAGCAACATGCGACGCATCGTCGCTTTTGTGGCAGGCAATAAAATGAGCTATCGTAGAGAACCTATGCACTACCATAAAAAGAATCATGACCTCTCTGAGTTTTAGGCAGACCTAGCACAAAATCTGATATGGATCAAGCTGATGATCCTATAGTTTTGTCCCGATCTTTCACAGCGAGTAACCCGGATAATAATCCTTCTAATAACACCGATGAACATTACCTGGAGAAGAGGAATCAATCCAGCAAGCAACGTGGAGAAGATCACCACGCTTCAAACCAAAATACGACAATCCTTGATGAACATAAGAACCTCCACGACAATATCAATACAATAGATAACACGACATCGCCGTCCCTAGAGGGATGCTCACCAAGCAACTCACACAATATTTTTAGACTAAACAACGCAATGTCAAGATAACCCTAATTTTAGACTGACTGACTCTTTATATAGCCGGTCGGATAGACTCGAACTGACAGCTGAATACAAAACAGACTCTAGCAGATACGTCCAGATTGGATGAAACCTCATAGGCCGGATACTCTGGTGTATATGGGCCGGACACTCCGGTAGGCCGGACATTCCGGCTTGCTTCAGCCAGACACTCCGGTCTTCACAGTAATCTTCGTGTCCTTCTTGATGATCTCCCTTGCGCCTGCCTCCTGCTCCTCCCTCGCGCATATCGTGCCCATATCATCCTCCCCCTTCTAGGAGCATTGTCCCCAACGCGTGAGGGTCTTCTCGAAAGGGTGGCGTGATATCAACAAAATTATCACGCGGTTTTGTCATCTTGAAGTCTAGCCTGCCTTTCACTCCGCAACCTCCCTCTCGGCGTGCTTGACTTGAAACGGCCCTTGGCGCCTGCACCTCCTTGCGTCTCCAGACGAGCTTTGACCTAGGCGCCACCGTCTTCTTCTTCTCAACTCTTGTTGGAGCTCGTGGTTGTTGAACATGGACCTTCTTTGCACGACCTAGCATAAGATGAGTAATGCCTGGACCACACAACTGACGAACATGTCCATCCTTGCATCTATGCATCCGCACAACTGTCCCAACAAAACGCCTCACATGTGTGCTAACAAAACTGCTCTTGTTATCCCGCTGCACCACATGCACTAGAACATCAGGAGCAAACTATCATCCGTCTGAACACCTGTGTCAACACAAACAACCTTCTGAACACATGCTACAACATCGTTACTCTCAGCAATAAGAGGATGCACTTCAACTGTCTTGTCACTAACAAGTTCCACTGGCTTGTCATCTACAGGCATAGCTGAAGCAATATCAACATTGTCGCACTGTGCCTCATGCTCTCCATCCTGCACCTTAGCTAGCCCAGATTTTGGCTTAGCCTTGGGCACCTTCTCCTTATGTACCACCAGCTCTACATCAGACTTTATGTGATCATCCTGCATAGGCTTCAAAGTCTGTTGTTTGCAACCATGCACAAAAGAATATGTATTTGCTCGTCCAGCATGTGTAGCATTGCGATCATACTGCCATGGACGACCAAGTAACAACCCACATACCTCCAATGGCAACACATCGCACTCAATCTCATCAACATAATCACCAACTGTAAATGGCACATGCACCTTATGAGTTACCTCCACCATACTGCAGCTATTTAACCACTTTAGATGCTTAGGTTCAGGAATACGCCATGTGGACAACCCCAACGCTGCCACCATTGCCTTGCTAATGCCATTAGTACAACTTCCTCCATCAACAATCAATTTGCATGCTTTGCCTTTGATCATACACTGCACCTGAAATAAATTCCAACACTAGCCCTTGTCAAGTATCATGCAAGCATCGCCTTGTACCTTCTCAAGTTGCAAATTCAGCCCACTCAATGGTACAACAACCTCCACTGCAGTTGTAGCGCACACAACAACCTTGTCAACATCAGGCTGCTTCTCTTCAGAAAGTTTTGGCACTACCACGCTGATTGGTTGCACTAGAACAACTGCTGGAGCCTCCTTTACATGAGATGGAATAGACATAACTGCAACTTTCGGCGACTGATGGACTGCCTTCACAAGCTTGGTACAAAATACCTTACGACGAGGAGACATAAAACAACCACGCAAAAAATTACTAAAGTACCTCCAAGTTGCATCAAAAATATCCTTCTCACGCACCTCCTTATCCCACCAACGAAATATCTCCTCATCCACACGTTGTAATGCAAGACGCATACGTGTAGGATTATCCGAATACTCGTATGTATCACATCTATAAAAAACATCTTGCATATGCCATTCCCACGACTCATATTCATCATATGTCGCCATATGGACCAGTCTCCACCTGATTTGAGAATCATCATATACTACACCGTTCAAGATGTCGAGATAATCATTGTACATATCACCAGATCTCTTCCTAGAAGTGCACCGTTTGCCAAAAAGATCACCCTAACACAACGACATGCTTCCAAGCATAATGATAGAACAGAAAAAATTCAAGGCCGGATTGTCCGATGTTGGAGGGCTGGACTGTCCGGGTCGGCCGAATACTCTGGGAGGAAACCGTCGGACACTCCGATGCACGGATGTTGAGATCCAATCTGCACCACCACAACTCTCTGATCTCCACCAAGAACACACTCCGCCAATCAATCAACACAATCTCGCCGTGAGCAACCTGGTGCTCTGATACCACATGATATGGATCAAGCCGATGATCCTATAGTTTTGTCCCGATCTTTCACAGTGAGTAACCCGGATAATAATCCTTCTAATAACACCGATGAACGTTACCTAAAGAAGAGGAATCAATCCAGCAAGCAACGTGGAGAAGATCACCACGCCTCAAACCAAAACACGACAATCCTTGATGAACACAAGAACCTCCACGACAATCCAACAAGAGCAACCACAAGAAGAACCGCAAGTGCAACCGCAAGTCTACCACCATCGACCGCAACACATACTTGACACAACAAGTGATGCCTTTGATGATTTCGATGAAGGTAGCACTGTGGATGCTGCTCCACATGTTGGTAGGGGACGTGTTATTCCCCTATACATGCACCTGCTCATGGCCGTGGGCTTGCCCCTCTTGGGCGTGCTCAACGTGTTCACAACCAAGCTGCTGATGATGGTTTGGGCAAGCCTAAGTTCTCGATTCCCAAGTTTGATGGTTCCATTGATCATGAAGATTACCTCACATGGGAGTTGAAGATTGAGAAACTCTGGCGCTTATTTGACTATCCAGAAGATAAGAAGGTCAAGCTTGCAGCATCTGAATTTGATGGTTATGATTTGCGTTGGTGGGATGCTCTTGTGCAACATAGGAGGGAGGATAATGAACTTCCTGTGATGGATGGGCGCGAGATGAAGCAAATCATGAAGGCTCGTTTCGTTCCAACCAACTACTTGCGATCAGTTTTTGATAAATTGACGCAATTGAAGCAAGGCACAATGACAGTAGATGAGTACTACATGGAGATGGAACTGCTTATGCAGCATGCTAGAGTTCGTGAGTCCATTGAGATGACCATGCAGAAATTCCTAAACAATCTGAAGTTGCCAATCAAGAGCACAGTGCGTCATCATAAGTATGAGACCATGAATGAGCTATTGCACCATGCTAGAGAGGCCGAATCCCAGTTGGCAGAAGAGGCGAAGTCACGCGCTCGTTTTCCATCCTCCAGCAGATTTTCGTCCAGATCTACTCCTCCTACAGTCGCGCCACCAGCTGCTGCTCCGTTTACACAATCGGCCAAACCAACAAGTACACCTTCGTTTGGTTCTAATACTCAGAAACCCGCTGCTCCTGCTGCTAGCTCAGGTTCCAATATGTCTACTGCACATACGTGTGATGTGGTGTGCCATACTTGTGGAGGTAGAGGGCACTACAAGAAAGATTGTCCAAACAGCAAGGTTATGTTTGTTAATGAACAAGGTGAAGTAGAAAGTGGAGATGAAGCTTCTGATGATGATATTGATGATGGAGAGGATGGTGATGATGCATATGCTGAGCGTGCACCCACTATTGTCGTATCTTCACGTGTACTTAGTGTGCAACCGTTTGAGGAATCCCAGCGTTGCAACTTGTTCCAAACAAAAGCTCTAGTTGGACCAAACAAAGCTTGCAAGGTCATTATTGATGGAGGTAGCTGTAGAAATCTTGCAAGTAAGGAACTATGTGCTAAACTGAATTTGACATACTTACCTCATCCCAAGCCATACTACATACAATGGTTGAGCAATAATGGTGAGATGAAGGTAAATCATATGGTACGTGTGAAGATTACTATGCAGCCAATGACACCACAAGAAATTGTGAATGATTCTCGCCAGAAGATAGAGGTGAACTTGAAGGAAGATAGTACCGCTCGGCGAGATTGCGTGACAGCTGTTCCTGATGTAATTGAGCCTAAATTGAGTGATAAAACGAAAAGTGAGAGAGTGCCTGGTTTATTGATATTAGCCACTAAGGAAGATATGAGAGAATTTTGTGAGGATCCTATAGCCATGCCACTTGTGCTCATGTATAAGGGCGAGGTATTGGTTTCTCTGGATATCTCTTCTGTTTTGCAGGACTTTGGGGATGTGTTTCCAGAAGATGTACCCGCAGGCTTACCTCCATTGTGTGGTATAGAACATCAAGTGGACTTGATTCCTGGCGCCACACTTCCCAACCGTGCACCCTACAGGACTAATCCCGAAGAAACTAAGGAAATTCAGAAGCAAGTACAAGCGTTGCTGGATAAAGGGTACATTCGTGTTTCTCTTAGCCCTTGTATTGTTCCTGTTATTTTAGTTCCTAAGAAAGATGGTACATGGCATATGTGTGTTGACTTTAGAGCGATTAATAACATCACTATTCGATATCGTCATCCTATTCCACGCTTAGAGGATATGCTAGATGAATTGAGTGGTGCTGCAATTTTCTCTAAGATAGACTTGCGTAGTGGTTATCATCAAATTAGGATGAAAGAAGGGGATGTGTTGATGGAAAACCTCTAGGGTGGCCCGATCTTTCACGATTCCCTTTCAAATCGAGGGTGGAGTGCGGGGGAAGGATGAACACGACGAACACACGCACGAAGAACGCGATGAACACACACACGCAAAACCCCGATAAACACCAATAGCTCACGCCAGCGGTGACCGGTCCGGCGGAATCCCTAGGATCGGCGTCGGGCGGAGGACTCTCTCTCGAACCGGCACGGCGAGATGGGAGACTCGGTGAGATCTTGACGTCTAGGAAAAGGGACACCGATGCCTAGGCCTTGTACAACGCGGAGGCACAATGCAAACTCCAACGAGGTTTGGGAGTATTGGTGCTCCTTAGTCAAGGAGCATGAGGCAAGAATTAGATAGATCCACAAAGGGGTTTCCACTAATTCCAATATCATGCCTAGGGTTTACAATGGAGGTGGAAGGCTATATATAGGCCAACCACAAGTTCAGGGGTAATTCAGGCATTAAAGTAGAGTTCTGGGCGAAGTAGAGGGGTACATGGGCCATAGAGCCTAGCTAGGCTCGCAAGCCCATCACTTGGGCCGGACACTCCGGGTCGAGTGGGTCGGACAGTCCGGGGCGGCCGGGCACTCCGGGTAGTGTCCGGGTAGAGTCCGATGTAGCACACAGAATGTCCGCGCCAGGTTCGGGCTCGGGCAGGCCGGACACTCCGACTGAGTCACGCCGGACACTCCGGCTGGATTCGGGCGGACACTCCGATTCAGGCAGCTTCAGCTCAGGTGCAGCTTCAGGGCTCGTGGGTCAACGTGACGGGGGTTCGTACCTAATGATGCACAGAGTAGAGGTATGAAGTAGCACGCCATCCAAGGAGGTATCAAATTGGCACGAGGATAGGAGTGAGTTCACCTTAGCTTGTAGGAGTTTGGCTCGGCCACGAGTTGATATGGGGTGGCCCGATCTTATCAGCAAGCTCTTGTCGATGGTGATGGTGGATGAGAGATAACTAGTGCGTAGCTATGATCTCTCCCGCTCGATCCTAGATGCCTGCGCAACAGATCTCGAACCTTGTAGGATATTCACAACACCACACTCTTGCGCACGCAGCCGTGACCACGAACTGTAGTATGCAATCTACTAATTCCCAATGGAACAACAGATCAGACTCAATTATAGTTGGTAGATTCGAACACAGGGTAATTCTAGAGGTTCTATGAAAGAAACAACTCCAAAATATTTTAACGTGGTCGTAAAACCTAACTTGTGACGGCTACGGAGGTTTATATGAAGGCTGGGGCGTCCTCCCCTCTAAACGGGCCTAAAAACAGCCATAACTTGGCCCAAACTGACTCGGTTCGACTCAAACTGATACATACCGACCCATATATGGGTTCGGCCTTATTGGCGCATAGTCCAAACATCGTGGAACACCTGAAACATGTAATTTTTGGTGCGCCATCTCTCTCTCTTGCTCATACGTGATTTCCTTATTGCCTCCTAGTGCGCATGCCTCCCGCTCCTCCCTCACGCACTTGTTGATATTGGAAATCAGCGCTTGTCCTTCTTGCTGCAACTCTCCTCCTCCTCACGCAATGCTTGTGTTATCAATAAACCTAATCATACAAAGATGCATAGACTTAGGTAGTATAAAGTTCTCATTAAGTAAAACATCATGTTCAATTAAGAATGAATTCACCTGATAGTCATTATTGATTTGACTCAATATTTCCTTCCAGTTCAGGCAGTCAGAATCATCATAATCCATGTACATATCCTCATCATCCTCCCTTTCTTCATGAAAAGCCGTCATCGGCTTTGGGTAAGCTGAAAGTGGGAGAAACAAAAAGAACAACGTGTACGCAAAGTATATGTATATATAACATGTTGTATTATTGTTGTTCACATGAAAAGTATGTCCAGTATACATCAAGCAACTTAAATTGCAGGTATAAGTGAAGTACAAAGAATCATGATCATGGTGAAAAACAACTAAATAGATAGTCATATTCTTCAATATTAAATTCAGTTTTCTCAAAGACGATCTATGATCAAATTTGTGAACAAGATCAAACCAATTCAATATGTCTGAAAACCAAACTGAATCATGACATGCTTCAACTGCGCTACTCTGATTATTATGAACATGATCATGTTGTCCAGTATGTAAAATGCAACTCAATTTGCAAATATCAAGGAAGTCTAAAGTAGTAACAAAACTAGACAAAGACTTTTGGGAGAAACATAGTGAATATGAAAACTTGGGTCCTATTCTAGCAAGATTAGAACAATCGAACATAGGTAAAATTACTTGTGTTGGTTGCAATATATCAACTAGACCAGAATGTATTTCCATAATATCTGGAACATGAGCTATTGTCCCATAGCAAACATTTTGTGATGTATGGCTGAAAACAGCATGTTTCAGTTCAGAGATTCTATCACAAGTAATGCATATGTGATCCACAAGAAAATTTTCATGCATGCTATATTCACCAATCAGATTGAAAGTGAAACAAGGAGAATATGTGCTAGAATTCAGAAATGAAATTTCAGAAATCTTATCCATAGCACAACTCATACTCATAGGTTCATTTAGCATGATGGAATACACAACATCAGCAGGTGGTATTCGAGAAAGTATTTCCTTATGTGTTATCAGTACCACATGATCAAAAATTGAATTTGGTAAACTATCACATGGTGCTGAAACAGTAGTGCAAGGCAAATCACAAAGAGGCTTCAATAAAGGAATAGACTCACGATATGTCGCACATGTTGGCTGAAGCTCCAAATCCGTACAAATGTCATTAACAAACTTCTCAGCTGTAGTAGGTACTACGACATCCTCCTCAAGTAACAATACCAGATCGTGTGATGCAGGTTGTAAAATAGGCGGCTCCCTTTCTTCAAAAGCAACCTGTACATCACAAGATACAACACTAGGAGTAGACATGATTACATTAGTAGAAATATCCTCACATGTATTAGCATCTACTGCACTGATGTTTTCTTTTTCTCTCAGACTCTTAGAATGGATGCTCTCAACCTCACGTTTAGTGGAATCACACAGCTCACTTTTGATAACACTCTCACTCAGCTTGGCTATGTGGCTCTCATTCTCACATGGGTTGTAATGCACACCGTGTTCAAGATGACAAATAATAGAATTGTCACCGTTCATCATGACCTTGTACTTAGAAGACAAACTGAACTCTTTTGTCCTCTCCTTGCGAAGAAGATGATACTCATGAAATTTGTCGGCTGAAATCCTGAGCATAACACGCCTCTTCATGTTCCATTTGAAAGAAATCCTTCCGACAACAGGACATATTTGAGCGTCAAACCTTCTACTCCAAGGTTCTCCCAATAGTATGTGACAAGAATCAAGTGGTATAGGAGATACATCACAGCGCACAATCTCAGTATGCTCTTTAAAAGTCATAGGAACATCAGCGGTGTGTGAAATCAGCAATGTGCCATATGATGAATGCAAGAGATATGGCACCGCACGGGCACATGTGGGTAGCTGCAACTTTTGTACAACTTCAACGCTGATCAAATTAATAGTAGAGTTACTATCAATGGTAATGGAAGCACATCGCTCACCAATCATCACACTATGGTGGAAAAGGCCATCACCATCAAAAATACCGCGTTCTTCCTTCCAAAAAGTTCCACTACAACGCCAATTGTCGATGAATTTGTAACTGTACATCTCCACATTATTTGTAACATCACCTGTCTCCATTTTCTGCATCACATCAACACTACTAGAAGACATGATTAGTACATTAGTGCACACATCAAAATCAGTATGGTGGAAACTCTCACAACTCACTCACAACTGATAAGAAAGGAGATCTTACCATTCCAAAGTAAATAGAGATGCTCTACCAAACGAAACCAAAGACTGATGCACTGATGTGATGAAGTGAATACCAAAGGCAAAGAGAACGATCGCAGGGCACACAGGTTATTTCTGGTGGAGCTATAGGTATCGTATCCTATCTACACCGCAAATAAGTCCTAGTGCTGATCGTATGACATAGACCCACGGAAACACACACGATGGAGATAAATGGGGCAATTGCAACTATGAAAATGAGCTCAAAAAAGTAAGGTATGTCGGAGGAATGCTCGTGTTGCAATGCACAAGGAGAGACGCTAGCAATGTCTCAACGAAACGGGCACAAGATTGCTAACTGAGCAGCCCGCAGAGCACTAAGCACGCTAGTCTCGTAGGATAGTTATAGACACAAAGAAAGGCTTACTAAGGCTCACAAGGATAGGTACGCTATGTGGACTCAGTAAAAAAATAAACAAAAAAAGAAAAAAATTTGACCTGAGAATTAGTCTCTGCCACGGCAGAAAAACAGCCTAAAATCCTCCCGCGGCAGGATGGCGGCAGAATTTTTTTTTCTTGTGCTAGCACAGACTGGTCTGTGGTAAGGCGACGGTTCGATTTTTTTTTGTCACGCTGGAGCACAGACTTGTCTGCGGTCAGGCGTGAGGCAGCGAGCCGAATTTTTTTTATTCAGACTCGCCAAGGGATTATGATGATTCTGACTGCCTGAACTGGAAGGAAATACTGAGTCAAATCAATAATGACTATCAAGTGAATTCATTCTTAATTGAACCCGATGTTTTACTTAATGAGAACTTTATACTACCTAAGTCTATGCATCTTTGTATGATCAGGTTTATCGATAACACAAGTGTTGCGCGAGGAGGAGGAGAGTTGCAGCAAGAAGGACAAGCGCTGATTTCCAATATCAACAAGTGCGCGAGGGAGGAGCGGGAGGCAGGCGCACTAGGATGCAATGAGGAAATCACGTATGAGCAAGAGAGAGAGATGGCGCACCAAGAATTACATGTTTGAGGTGTTCCACGACGTTTGGACTGCGTGCCAATAAGGCCGAACCCATATATGGGTCGGTATGTATCAGTTTGAGTCGAGCCGAGTCAGTTTGGGCCAAGTTATGGCTGTTTTTAGGCCCGTTTAGAGGGGAGGACGCCCCAGCCCTCTTATAAACCTCCGTAGCCGTCACAAGTTAGGGTTTTAGACCACGTTAAAATATTTTGGAGTTGTTTCTTTCATAGAACCTCTGGAATTACCCTATGTTCGAATCTACCAACTATAATTGAGTGTGATTTGTTGTTCCATTGGGAATTAGTAGATTGCATACTACCGTTCATGGTCACGGCTGCGTGCGCAAGAGTGTGGTGTTGTGAATATCCTACAAGGTTCGAGAGCTGTTGCATTGGCATCAGGGATCGAGCGGGAGAGATCATAGCTACGCACTAGTTATCTATCATCCACCATCACCATCGCCAAGAGCTTGCTGAGAAGATCGGGCCACCCCATATCAGGATGGACACGACTAACACACGCACGAAGAACGTGATGAACACACGCAAAACCCCGATAAACACCAATAGCTCACGTCGGTGGTGACCGGTCCGACGCAATCCCTAGGGTCGGCGTCGGGCGGAGGACTCTCTCTCAACCCGGCACGACGAGATGGGAGACTCGGTGAGATGTTGACGTATAGGCAAAGGGACACCGATGCCTAGGCCTTGTACAACGCGGAGGCACAATGCAAACTCCAACGAGGTTTGGGGATATTGGTGCTCCTTAGACAAGGAGCATGAGGCAAGAATTAGATAGATCCACAAAGGGGTTTCCACTAATTCCAATATCATGCCTAGGGTTTACAATGGAGGTGGGGGGCTATATATAGGCCAACCACAAGTTCAGGGGTAATTTAGGCATTAAAGTAGAGTTCTGGGCGAAATAGAGGGGTACATGGGCCATAGGGCCCAGCTAGGCTCGCAGGCCCATCACTTGGGCCGGACACTCCGGGTCGAGTAGGCGGGACAGTCCGAGGCGGCCGGACACTCCGGGTAGTGTCCGGGTAGAGTCCGATGTAGCACACAGAATGTCCGCGCCAGGTTCGGACTCGGGCAGGCCGGACACTCCGGCTGAGTCACGTCGGACTCTCCGGCTGGATTCGGGCGGACACTCCGGTTCAGGCAGCTTTAGCTCAGGTGCAGCTTCAGGGCTCGTGGGTCGACATGGCGGGGGTTCGTACCTGATGATGCACAGAGTAGAGGTATGAAGTAGCACGCCATCCAAGGAGGTATCAAATTGGCACGAGGATAGGAGTGGGTTCACCTTAGCTTGTAGGAGTTTGGCTCGGGCACGAGTCATGGGTCCACTTGGGGGACTTGTTGGTGTAGATGTAGAAGCGTCCGTAGGACGGGCTGCATCAGGATGAGTGGAAAATTGCTTTCAAAACTAAATTTGGTTTGTATGAGTGGTTAGTTATGCTGTTTGGTCTTACTAATGCACCTAGTACTTTCATGCGTTTGATGAATCATGTTTTGAGAGAGTTTATTGGTCGTTTTGTGGTTGTTTGCTTTGATGATATACTCATATACAGCCACACCGAATCTGAACATTGCACTCATATCCGACAAGTTTTGCAAGTGTTGCGTGATAATAAACTGTATGCTAATCTTGAGAAGTGCACATTTGCAAAAGATAAGGTCATATTCCTAGGATTTGTTGTATCTAAGAATAGAGTAGAGGTAGATCAATCTAAAATTGAATCAATTCAGAATTGGCCTACTCCCATGAATGTAAGTCAAGTGCGTAGTTTCCACGGTTTAGCTGGTTTCTATAGGCACTTTGTGAAAGATTTTAGCACCATTGCTGCACCTTTGAATGATTTGACAAAGAAAGGTGTACCTTTTGTATGGGGCACGGCCCAAGACATTGCATTTGATACATAGAAACATTTTCTTACTTCTGCACCAGTACTTGCATTACCTGATTTTTCGAAGCAATTTGAAGTTGAATGTGATGCTGGTGGTATAGGCATAGGTGGCGTTTTGATGCAAGAGGGTTGGCCTATAGCTTATTTTTCTGAGAAATTGACTGGTGCTCGTTTGAATTATTCAATCTATGATAAAGAATTGTATGCACTTGTTAGAGTACTTGATGTTTGGCAACATTATTTGTGGCCAAAGGAATTCCTCATACATTTTGATCATGAGGCATTGAAATACTTGAAAGTTCAATCAAACTTGCATAGAAGATTAGCTAAATGTGTTGAGTTCATTGAGTCTTTTCCTTACATCATTAATTATAAGAAGGGAAAAGAGAATGTTGTTGCTGATGCTCTATCTAGGAAGAATATGCTATTAACCAATCTTGATGTTAAAATTCCTGGATTAGAAGCTATTTGTGCACTGTATGCAACTGACCATGATTTTGCTGAACCATATCGTTTGTGTGCTCTTAGAAACGCATGGGATAAGTATCATATACATGATGGATATTTGTTTCGAGCTAACAAACTATGTATTCCAGAATCGTCGTTGCGTTTGTTCTTAGTGCAGGAATCACATGCTGGTGGTTGGATGGGTCACTTTGGGCGTGAGAAGACATTGCTCATGCTTGCTGATCACTTTTATTGGCCCAAGATGAGGCGTGATGTGTACAGATTTGTGAGCCGGTGTATTACATGCCACAAGTCGAAATCTAAGTTGAAGCCTCACAGTTTGTATACACCTCTCTCTGCACCTACTACTCCATGGGAAGACATTAGTATGGATTTTGTGCTAGGTCTACCTAAAACTCAGAGAGGTCATGATTCTATATTTGTGGTAGTGGATAGGTTCTCTAAAGATGCCTCATTTTATTGCCTGCCACAAAAGCGACGATGCGTCGCATGTTGCTAACCTGTTTTTCACGGACATCATGAGATTACATGGAGTACCAAAAATGATTGTTTCTGATCGTGACGTGAAGTTCATGAGCTACTTTTGGAAGACCTTATGGGGAAAGCTAGGAGCGAAGCTGATGTTCAGTACTACATGTCATCCCCAAACTGTTATGGGGTAACCCCGTGGGTGGCCCGATCTTCACGGATCTCGTGGTCAAATCGATGGGAAAGCGAGGGGAAAGGGAGAAGGTAGCGGAAGCAGACGCACACCTCGCGAAGAACACGATGAACACACGCCAAACTCACACGATAGAAGGCCAATTGCTCTCGCCGGTGGCCACCGGTCCGATAGAATCCTCGCAAGGAAAGATCGGTCAACGTGCTCCCGTCAATCCCAAGCGGAGAGGGAAGAACACCTTGGAGAGGGTCTTGACATCTTGGCAAAGGGACACCTATGCCAAGGCCTTGTACAACGAGCGAGGCGCGATGCAAACTCCAACGAGGTGGTGACAATAGTCGATCCCCTTTGGTAGAAGGGGATGAGGCAAAACTAGAGATTTCACAAAGGGGGTTGTCTTTAGTCTATCATCTATGCCTAAGGGATACATGAGGGGGTGGGGGCTCTATTTATAGGCCAGCCACAAGTTCAGGGGTAGTTTGGGCATAAAACTAGGGTTTGGTGTGGAATAGAGGGGTACATGGGCCAAGGGCCCAGATGTTGGCTCGCAGGCCCATCACTTAGGCCGGACAGTCTGGGTCGAGTTAACCGGACAATCAGGGGTGGTCGGACACTCCGGGTAGTGTCCGGGTAGTGTCCGAACTGGTCTTCTGAATGTCCACGCCAGGTTGGGGCTGGGGCTGGCCGGACACTCCGGCCGAGTCGCGCCGGACATTACGGCTGGTTCCGGGCGGACACTCAGGCTCAGGTAGCTTCAGGGCTCGTGGGTCGACGTGGCGGGGGTTCGTACCTGATGATGCACAGAGCAGTGGTATGAAGTAGCAAGCCATCCAGGTGTATCCCAAAGTCACATGATGAGAGGAGCGAATTCACCTTAACTTGAAGGAGCTTGGCTCGGGCACGGGTCATCGGTCCACTTGGGGGACTCGGTGGTGTAGATGTAGGCGCGTCTGTAGGACGGGCCGCATCAGCTCCCCCCCCTTCAAAAAGAGTCGTCCTCGACTCTTCGCGCTCATCCTAAGAAGATGATGTCGAGAGACCTTCTTGATCCTGGGGTTCACCATATAGTCCTCCTTGAGAAGCTTGATGTGGCAACTCTTCAATGTTCCTTCACCTTCCATGAAGCCTACAAATCTCACAACAAAAGCGAAGCAACACTCAAAGAGTAGCCAATTCATGAAGATTATAGCATGAGTCCTCAAGTAGAAGGAAGTCACCTTATAATGTAGAGATAGCTCATTGAAGGGTAACCCTAGGTAACTCTCTCGATTCGTCTTGTCAACTCTTTGTCCATAGAGGTTGATGTGTATGCAATTGTACCTTCACAACAAAGACCAAGCAACATATGTTCGTGTGTGATAGAGGAGCATGTCATTTGTGGCATGTCCATTCTTGTTCACAACACTATTAGCACAACTCAAGTATAGCAAACGGGATGCATATGCAAGGTCAAAGTGCATGGACGTTAATTGAACATCATCCAAATGTGGGAACTCGAAAACTCCATATAACGTCTTAGTGTGGCACTCAAAGCAATGGACTAAAATATTGGTCAACATCTTTGATGCAAAGCTAGGAAAATTTGGCAAAAACACATGAGGAAGAATATCCAAAGCAACATCATTATGTGTGCAAACCAACCATTGGAAAGAACAATTGTTCAATATATTGGATGCCATACACATATCATCAAAAGCCAAAATCATGGGGGTATGAGTATCGCAAGCGGAAGCAAAAACAACATGTTTGCAAACAAACCATATCAAAGAGCAAGTGGTCCTTATGTTTGTTGTAACAACTATACGAGAGACTTGGAAGCTCCCATGACAATACATGCTCATATTGGCAATATGGTTGCACACAAAACATCAGAAAGAGAAATTGTTCAACATTATTGTTGCAACACACAAAGCATCAATATCCAATAGCAACGAGACATGATTGTCACAAGGTGAAAGAATACCATCAACATGCTTGCAATCAAACCATAGGAAAGAGCAATTTTTCAACATGAAAGATGCAAAGCATGCAAATGGTATCAGAGCTGGGTTCGATCTTGAAATCACTTGGGGGATGCTCTCTAGAGCTCTTTTTGTCAACTCGTGCTCAACCGTGGTTGACATTCTTTTGCGGGTACCTACACACATCATACACAAAAGGAAGAATGTGTGTGCATGGTAGAGAAACACATCATCCATCATGATTTATATCTTCTTGTGCACATCACCATTAGTATCAATCAAGTATGAAAAATATGCATGGTGAGTATGCAAGTGGAGAACATGCTTATCATGGCAATCATCAAAGTCTCCAAAATTTGAGAAAGCTATGGGGGCCATCTCAATATAAACCATATGAGAACTATTGTTGCAAGCAAAACAATTGAAAGAGCACTTATTCAACTTATTGCAAGCAACGAGAGAGATTGTAAAACATTCATGACAAAGCATGGTTCGAGGGGTACCATTGGTAACATCATTGCAAGCAAAACATTGGAAAGAGCAATTGTTCAACAAAGTGCAAGCAATGATATCATCAACGTAATGTTTAGAGCATGGTATGTCTATGGCAACATGATCGCAATCAAATAATTTCACATGCTCAACATTATGCAAAGGCAAAGTATCACATGGAAATACCAATGAGTCATATGGGATGTCACAAACATCATCCATAGCATGCCAATCATCACAAGTCATCATGTCCACTAGTGGGATCATGACATCATCAACACCCTGTTTTTACCTTGTTCATGCCTCTCATATGAAGTGGGTGTTGTGGTAGCATTGGCCTCCCTGTGGGCGACTTCTTCATCATGTATGGGGATGGCATCATCTTCATCCAAGCTTATCGCTTCTTGATCCATGGAACCTAGCACATCATGAGGAAACACACTAGAGGTAGAGGGTACGTCGTTAGCAATCAAAGTGGTCTCACATGACCTATCAACTACCACTCTCAAATCACTAGGTTATCACTCATGCCCTCCAAGTGGAAGCAATCAATCTCACGTATGGTGGAGTCACTCATCTCACTCTTGTTTTCACTCAAGTGGGCTAAGTGGCTCCCATACTCACATGGGATTGGTACCACATCATCACTCAAGCATATGGGGGTTGGCTCAGTTCTCTCAACTCCTTGCACCTCCTTTGGTGAAGGGAAAGTCCCATGCTCACCATTCTTCACCTTGTCATCGCCATCTTGCACCTTGGCTTGTGTAGTCCTCTTGACATACTCGTCCAACTTCGCGAAGTAGAGGTCTTCGTTCTCCTCATCCATGAGGTTGCATGCATCATCTAGGATATCAAGTCTTGGCGTTGAAGCTTGATGGCGTGGAGTGGAGCTTGCTCTTGGTGCCATTTTGGTGGTGGCACGAGTCGTAGAAGGTGCCTTATGATGGTGTCGATGGAGGTCATTGGCGTGTCGTGCCAATGGTTGAGGTAGATGGCGCACTTAGTCATCCACATGACACACGTGACGGTGCTCCTTGTCCTTGCCACTCTTCTTGTCATGGTGGTGCCTTCTTGAGCTTGGTTGAGTATTATGGATGGTGCTCAACATGTATTCTCCATCTTCATGGCGAAGATGCCTTGAACGACGTCTTGTATCCTCTTGATGTTGGTGATGATCTCGAGAGGATGTTTGTCGATGAAGATTCTTGCTTCGTGGCGCCTCTTTTGGAAGATGATGTTTGGGCGCCACTCTTCTTTCAGTAGATGGCACTTGATGCCTTGGAGATAGATGCACTTGACGCCTTGGAGATGGTCGTTCTTGGCGCCTTGGAGATGGTGGCGCTTGACGACTTGGTGGTGATGGCTCTCGTCGCCTTGGAGATGGTGGCGCATGACGCCATGTAGGTAATCGCGCCTGACGCCTTGGAGGTGGATCATCGTAGTAGGTGGTGCCCTTTGGTGTGGCACGCTTGGCCTTGAAGGTCATGGTTTCTTGATGATGCGCCTCCGTTAGCTTGGCGCAGTAGTCCTCCACCTCCAAGCGATGGAGGTATTCTTCATGGCTCGTGGAAGAGTCCTCGAAGCGGGTGAAGCTCGACATGTCCTCCATGCTTGGTGAGGCATCGTCATTGTAGCACTCGAAGTCATCCATGCTTGGGGAGTCATTGTTGATGTAGTACTCCATATCACCCAAGCATGTGGAGCCATTGTCGATGTAGTGCTCCATGCATGAGGAGCCATTGTCAATGTAGAGCTCCAATTCCTCCATGCTTAAGGAGCCATAGTTGATGACGTGCTCCATGTCTTCCATGCATGTGGAGTCATCATAGGTGCATTGTTCCGGGTCCTCAAAGCATGCAGAGCCATTGTCGGTGTAGTGCTCCATCATGTCCTCTATACTTGTGGATTCGTATGCATGGTGGTTCATCGTGGATTCTTCATAGAAATCATCCTCGGTTCCAGAGTCCCTAGACATGTTTTACAAGACCAAGTGGTGTATATGGAAGTGGTAGGGGGTTAGGAATGCAACGCCAAACCTTACTTTATGATGCAGCCCGTCCTATGGACGCTTCTACATCTACACCCACAGGTCCCCCAAGTGGACCCATGACTCGTGCCCGAGCCCAAACTCCTACAAGCTAAGGTGAACTCGCTCCTCTCCTCGTGCCAATTCGATACCTCCTTGGATGGTATGCTACTTCATACAACTACCCTATGCATCATCAGGTACGAAGCCTCGACACATCACCAAGCACCCAAGGATGGTGGACAAGGAGTAGAACATGAAGCAAACGCTGCTGGAGCTGCTCAGACCGGAGTCTTCAGTCTGCGCACACCGGAGTCTCCGGCCTGCCAAAGTCTCCGGCCTGAAGACACTAGAGTCTCCGGACCCACCTCCGGTCTGCCTCTAGGACCAAGCGCTGGGTCAATCTGTCTGCCCCTCCGGAGGCTGGTCCGGAGACCGACCGGAGTCTCCGGTCCAGACCGGAGTCTCCGGACCACCACACCGGAGTCTTCGGACCGATCGTCGCCATGCATGTAAAAGGCCTTTGGGCCTTCGGCCCATGTACCCCTTAGTCCGTCCAGGACTTGTCTTTTATTCCTAAAGTACCCTTGACTATGTGGCTGGCCTATATATAGCCCCCCACCCCCATTGTAAACCCTAGGCATGATATTGGAATTAGTGGAAACCCCTTTGTGGATCTATCTAGTTATTGCCTCATGCTCCTTGACTAAGGAGCACCAATATACCCAAACCTCGTTGGAGTTTGCATCGTGCCTCCGCGTTGTACAAGGCCTAGGCATCGGTGTCCCTTTGCCTAGACGTCAAGATCTCACCGAGTCTCCCATCTTGCCGTGCCGGTTCGAGAGAGAGTCCTCCGCCCGACGCCGATCCTAGGGATTGCGCCGGACCGGTCACCGCCAGCGTGAGCTATTGGTGTTTATCGTGGTTTTGCGTGTGTGTGTTCATCGCGTTCTTCATGCGTGTGTTCGTCGTGTTAATCCTTCCCTCCCTTCCCCGCACTCTACCCTCGATTTGAAAGGGAATCGTGAAAGATCGGGCCACCTTAGAGGTTTCCCTCAACACTTTACCTTGGAAGATAGTATCGTGCAAGTGGCAACACTTGAGAGCAATCAAAACTAAGCAAAGTGAAGTTCACACAGATCACCAAAACCAACTAACCACTAAAACACACACACACACACACAAAGCTTATGGTGGATGGGTATGGAAGGTGGCATGTCAAGAACCAATCCGAAATCAAGATGTTGTAATGGAAAGTAAAGAACCACGATGATCACAAAGCAAAACAAGTCAATCCACAAGATTGGAATATATACAAGGAAACACACACGGTGGGATAAATGGGACTTGTGCGACGGAGAAAGGGAGCTAAGAACCAAAAGATTACCTAGCGAAGACTGTAAGCTCATGTCGCACAAGTGTAAGGAGAGACGCTAGTTCGATTGCATTAAAATTGGTGGGCTACAAGATATGCACAATAAGTACCACCTATTTGATGTTCATTGAGCTTGCGCTTCCTATTCTATGAGGCACTTGTTTCTTTCTTTCTTTTTCTTATTTTTCTTTTTTTCTATATTTTTTTCTCTTTTTCTTTTCTTTTTCACTTGCATCTTCCTTGTGCCAACAACTATACAAGATAACTATATGAGATAACGCACTCACAACTTTTGCTCGGAATTCTAGAAGGTATCATATGTGCATAGTTCAAGCAATTATAGGAGGATCTAGTCATAATAGGTGTTTGTTGAACGCAAAGATAGTGTAGCTCACAAAGGAAATCCAAGTGGGGAGAAGTCACGGAATTTTATATCTTTTGTCGCTGATCTTCACCCTTTATTGGTGGATTCTGCCTTGCTCACGGAATTTGGATGATTATATAGCATGAACCACTGATATGATGATGTAGAGCTCTTTCTCCTCTTCAAAACGAGCTAAAGAACACCAAAATCCGAGTTCGTATGCAAAAGTTATGCTCAAAACGGTGAAACAGATTTTTCTGTCAGCAGGGGGTGGATAGTTCGAGGCGCGCAGGCCGGACAGTCCATCAGGGGCGAAGATTCTGGTCCGTTTTGGCCGGAAACTCCGGCGGGCCGGAGAGTCCGGTCTGTTTAGGCCAGACAGTCTGGTCCGGTCGATCCAGAAGTTCCAGAACACGAACGGGACGAGTTTTGGCGGAAAAACTCGAACCAAAACCTCAAATTGATAGGGGAAATTAAAGAATTAGGCTATGGAAATGCAGGGGAAGGTAGATCAACAAGTTTAGCAAGTAAACCACAGATCAAAACCTACCAAAACGCACTCAAATCACAGATCGGTCCAAAACACAAATTGGGGCTATTTTTGGTGGAAATTTCGAATTTATGGGGAAAAGACCAAATCGGTGAGAAATCCGTGGCAACCAAAAGCTGCTGATACCAAATGTTATGGGTTGACACAAGATCCACTCAAATTTGTCGCTATTTTTGTGGTTTTTCAAGAAAAAAATGGTGGGGAAGAACGAGGGTGAAATCCGTGGCAACTTGGGCTCTGATGCCAGATGTTATGGGGTAACCCCGTGCGTGGCCCGATCTTCACGGATCTCGTGGTCAAATCGATGGGAAAGCGAGGGGAAAGGGAGAAGGTAGCAGAAGCGGACGCACACCTCACGAAGAACACGATGAACACACGCCAAACTCACACGATAGAAGGCCAATTGCTCTCGCCGGTGGCCACCGGTCCGATAGAATCCTCGCAAGGAAAGATCAGTCAACGTGCTCCCGTCAATCCCAGGCGGAGAGGGAAGAACACCTTGGAGAGGGTCTTGACGTCTTGGCAAAGGGACACCGATGCCAAGGACTTGTACAACAAGGGAGGCGCGATACAAACTCCAACGAGGTGGTGACAATAGTCAATCCCCTTTGGTAGAAGGGGATGAGGCAAAACTAGAGATTCCACAAAGGGGGTTCTCTTTAGTCTATCATCTATGCCTAAGGGATACATGAGGGGGTGGGGGCCCTATTTATAGGCCAGCCACAAGTTCAGGGGTAGTTTGGGCATAAAACTAGGGTTTGGTGCGGAATAGAGGGTTACATGGGCCAAGGGCCCAGATGTTGGCTCACAGGCCCATCACTTAGGCCGAACAGTCCGGGTCGAGTTGACCGGATAGTCCGGGGTGGCCGGACACTCCGGGTAGTGTCCGGGTAGTGTCCGAACTGGTCTTCTGAATGTCCACGCCAGGTTGGGGTTGGGGCAGGCCAGACACTCCGACCGAGTCGCGCCGGACACTCCGGCTCAGGTAGCTTCAGGACAGGTGTAGCTTCAGGGCTCGTGGCTTGACGTGGCGGGGGTTCGTACCTGATGATGCACAGAGCAGTGGTATGAAGTAGCAAGCCATCCTGGTGTATGTCAAAGTCACATGATGAGAGGATCGAATTCACCTTAACTTGAAGGAGCTTGGCTCGGGCCCGGGTCATCGGTCCACTCGGGGGACTCGTTCGTGTAGATGTAGGAGCGTCCGTAGGACGGGCCGCATCACAAACAGATGGTCAAACGAAGGTGGTGAATTGAACATTGTCACAGCTGCTAAGGACCATGATTAAAAAGAATCTGTGGGAGTGGGAAGAGTGTTTCCCACATGTTGAGTTCGCTTACAACGGGGTTGTGCATTCAACTACTCAGCTTTGTCCTTTTGAGGTGGTGTATGGCTTCAAGCCATTAACGCCACTCGATATGTTGCCTCTGCCATTACATGAGAGAGTTGATATGGAGGCATCAAAACATGCTGATTATGTGAAGAAAATACATGAGAAGACTCGAGAGGCTATTGAGAAGAAAGGCAAGAACATTGCTGCTGCAAGGAATCAAACAAGAAAAGAAGTGTTGTTGGAGCCTGGAGATATGGTTCGGGTGCATCTACGCAAGGATAGATTTCCAATACTTCGCAAGTCCAAGTTGAAGCCACGTGGTGCTGGTCCTTACAAAGTGCTAGCCAAAATTAATGATAATGCCTACTCAGTTGATATACCTATTGAGGAGTTTGGTGGTGCTAGCAACAGCTTCAACGTTGCTAACTTATCACCATATGCTGGAGAAGACCTTGGAGTGTTGAGCTCGACGCCTTTTGAAGGGGGGAGATGATGAGGACATCCCTACAGTTACACCTACCCCAATTGATAATGAAGATGTTCCAATTGCAAAGAAGGATCAATCCAATGAGATAAGGATTGGACCAATCACAAGAGCTCGTGCTAAGCTACTAGAACAACAGGTGAACTTGTTTATTAATGAACCTGGTGTTCTAATCAATGAGAATTTTATACTACCTAAGTCTTTGAACTATTGCATGATCAGGTACTTAGGAGAAGAAGACATAGCAAGGAGCGGGGAGCAAATGGAACAAGGCATGTTGATCGATCAAGAATGCGCGAGGGAGGAGAGGGAGGAAGCGCAAGGAGCTGTCCAAGATGAAGATCAACAAGAGGAGGAAGTTTTCTGTCACAGCAGAGAAAAGCCTCGTTTCTCTGCCACGGCAAGCTACCGCGGCAGGAAAACCGACTACGACTCTGCCACGGCAGAGCCAGTCTTGGCCGAGCCACTTGTGGCCGGTTTGTATCCAGGTTGGGTGGAACCAACTCGGGTTCCACCATAGTCCACCGCCCTTGGACCGATAAATAGATGGGGGCACCGTAGATTAGGGTTTGAGACCACGTTAAAATATTTTGGAGTTGTTTCTTTCATAAAACCTCTGGAATTACCCTGTGTTCGAATCTACCAACTATAATTGAGTGTGATCTGTTGTTCCATTGGGAATTAGTAGATTTCATACTATGGTTCGTGGTCATGGCTGTGTGCGCAAGAGTGTGGTGTTGTGAATATCCTACAAGGTTCGACATCTGTTGCACTAGCATCAGGGATCGAGCGGGAGAGATCATAGCTACACACTAGTTATCTATCATCCATCATATCATCGACAAGAGCTTGTTGAGAAGATCGGGCCACCCCATATCACAAGGACAAGTGAGGGAGGGTAGGGTAGATCTGGAGGAGCACCAAGATGCCAACGAAGAAGAGAGAAGGTGGTTTCATATAGCAAACTTGCCTTCTTTTTGCCAAACCTGAAAGGGGTAGTTTCTCCTTTTCCATGGTGGGAGAGGGCAGAGGGAGTGAGTGTTGGCTCGTGGGGGTGAGCCTTTGGTCACCAGGGAGAGAAATGAGGGAGATGAGGAGCTGGGGAAGCTCTAGTCTAGTTACCCGAGAGATGATGGCCTATGGTGGTCTAAGTCCAAGAGGGAGCTTGGGAGGTGGCTAGGCAGGTGATTGGTTGAGCTAGGCAGTGCTAAGGAGGGTGTGGGGTCTAGGCCACGATCAGAGATGATATGGGGTGGCCCGATCTTCTCAGCAAGTACTTGTCGATGATAATGGTGGATAGATAACTAGCCTGTAGCTATGAACTCTCCTGCTGGAACCCTGATCCCAATGCAATATCTCTCGAACCCTATGGGATATTCACAACCCCACGCTCTTGCGCACGCAGCCGTCGATCACGAACGGTAGTGTGCAATCTAGTAATCCCAATGAAACAACAGATCACACTCAATTGAAGTAGTATAATTCGATCACAGGGTAATTCCAGAGGTTCTAAAAAGAAACAACTCCAAAATAGTTTTAACATGGTATAAACCTAAAAACCATGAATTACATGCCTATATAAAGGCTGTTGGACGTCCAACATAGAGTTGGGGTCAAAACCAAACATATCTCTAACTTTCCTAACTTAAAAGGACTCTATTTGTAAACTGACAGAAAACAACCGTCGACTTGTTTTGGTTTCCACGCACATCTCGTAACGAACTGGGAGACATGCGAGTACCTGTTGGAAAGATCTTGGAATTATGTTTCCAACAAGTACTTATTTGCTTAATTCGGAGTTGGTATGTGGAAACCACGTCTGTTTTCAATTTTAGAGCTTCTGTCTGTCCGAACTGAACCTTCCTTCTTGGTCGCCTTCCATCTTCTTCTGCAATGACTTGGCCCGACGGTCGTAGTAGAAGGTGCGTCTTCCGCGACGAATTTCTCGGCTTGACCGTGGCTGATGGAAAACTTTTTTTTCCGGTTTCGTGGCCCTCTACTACGGCAGAACCGCCAAAAACATGGAGGTAGCTCGACTGGCACGTGGCAGAAGCAAGATTTTTGTTTCCTCGTGCGATGTTGAGTCGTCAAACTCTTTTGAGGCATGTGGGTCCCAGACGTCACTGTTTCTAGTAGACCATACTTTTCGGTCTTGCCTCCCTAATTTGAACTCGATAACGTTGCTCGAGGCGCCTGCCGTTTAGTCAGGCTGCTGGGTCCCACATGTCAGCCCCTCATTAGAAGAATCGTGTGTATGATGGATTTTTTTCCTTCGCTCGCGCTACCCTTTTCCAAAGTTGATAGCGTTACTGGATGCATCTATCGTTCAATCAGACTGTTGGACCCACATGGCATCCTCTCATTAGAAGAAACGTGTGTATGATGGAATTTTTTTCCTTCGCTCGTGCTACCCTGTTCCGAAGTTGATAGCGCTGCTCGATGCATCAACCGTTTAATCAACCTCCTGGGCCCCACATGTCATCCACTCATTAGAAGAAACGTGTGTATGATGGAGATTTTGCCCTCGGTCGCGTCTTCGTGTTCCGAACTTGATAGTGTTGCTCGCTGCTTCAGCCGTTTATATAGGCTGGTGGGCCCCACATTTCAGCCTCCTCTATGCAGGAAACGTGTGCTTGTTGGACTTTTTTTTCTCTCGCGCCTCCCTGTTTGGAACTTGGCAATGTTGCTCGATACAGCACATGTATAATGTCTCCATGTTGGGTCCACATGTCAACCTCCTATGTAGAGGAAACGTGTGTATGTTGGACATTTTTTTGGCCTTGTCCGCCGGTTTGACATTGGTAACATTGTTTGATGCGGTAGTCGTGTATCGTCTTGCTGCTAGGGCCCACGTGTAGCCTCTCTGGATAAGAAACGTGTCGATCTTGGTCTTCTTTTTCCCGGTCGTCACTATTGTACAAGTACTTTTTAAATGTGCTCGTTAAACTTGTTCTCTTGTATGGTAAGGTTGATGGGCACTAGCTATAGGCAGGTGGGTCAGCCATGCCAGCCTCTCAGTACAGAAATATTGCTATAGATAAACTGCATGCCTTCCCACTACACAATAAAATTTGATATGGGGTGGCCCGATCTTCTCAGCAAGCACTTGTCGATGATGATAATGGTGGATAGATAACTAGCCTGTAGCTATGAACTCTCCCGCTCGAACCCTGATGCCAATGCAACAGCTCTTGAACCCTGTAGGATATTCACAACACCACGCTCTTACGCACGCAGCCGTCGATCACGAACGGTAGTTTGCAATCTACTAATTCCCAATGGAACAATAGATCACACTCAATTGCAGTAGTATAATTCGATCAAAGGGTAATTCCAGAGTTTCTTTAAAAGAATCAACTCCAAAATAGTTTTAACATGGTCTAAACCCTAACTAGGGATCATCCCAGGGCTTATAAGGGCGGCTGGGGCGGCCAAAAACCAAAACTAAATGCGTACGACTTAAACTGATACAAACCGACTCGTACCAGATTCGGTCGGCGGCCGGACATTGTGGTGTAATCGGGCCAGACAGTCTGGTTAGGCTGGACACTCCGGGTGCTGTTTGGGTAGTGTCTGATATGGTGTACTGACTGTCCATGCCAAAGCTTCTCTTGGGCAGGCCGGAGAGTCCGGGTGGACTTGGTCGGACACTCCGGTCGTGGCAGATCTTTTGGCCTTCATCTTGCTGATCTTTTCTTGGGCCTTCCTCCCACTCCTCCCTCGCACATCCTTGGGCGATCATCATGCTGGATTTGACATTCGAAGTAGTGGGAACCTATCCTTCCATAGATGCACCCATACCATGCCACCAGGCTTGAACAACAATACCTTCCTTGCTTGATTCCTTGCAACAGCAATGTTCTTGCCTTTCTTCTCAATAGCCTCTCGAGTCTTCTCATGAATCTTCTTCACATATTCAACATGTTTTGATGCCTCCATATCAACTCTCTCATGCAATGGCAAAGGCAACAAATCAAGTGGCATCAATGTCTTGAAGCCATACCACCTCAAAAGGACAAAGCAGAGTAGTCGAATGCACAACCCTGTTGTATGCAAACTCAACATGTGGCAAACACTCTTCCCACTCCTGCAGATTCTTCTTAATCATAGTCCTCGGCAGTTGTGACAATGTTCGATTCACCACCTCCGTGATATGGGGTGACCCGATCTTCCCAGTAAGCGGATGGCGGTGATGATGCTGGATGGTAGATAACTAGTGTGTAGCTATGATCTCTCCCGCTCGATCCCTGATGCCAATGCAACAGCTCTCGAACCTTGTAGGATATTCACAACACCACACTCTTGCACACGCAGCCGTGACCACGAACAGTAGTATGCAATCTACTAATTTCCAATGGAACAACAGATCACACTCAATTATAGTTGTAGATTCAAACACAGGGTAATTCTAGAGGTTCTATGAAAGAAACAACTCCAAAATATTTTAACGTGGTCTAACCCTAACTTGTGACGGCTACGGAGGTTTATATGAGGGTTGGGGCGTCCTCCCCTCTAAACAGGCCTAAAAACAGACATATCTTGGCCCAAACTGACTCGGTTCAACTCAAACTGATACATACCGACCCATATATGGGTTTGGCCTTATTGGCACGCAGTCCAAACATCGTGGAACACCTCAAACATGTAATTCTTGGCGCGCCATCTCTCTCTCTCTTGCTCATATGTGATTTCCTCATTGCCTCCTAGTGTGCATGCCTCCCGCTCCTCCCTCGCGCACTTGTTGATATTGGAAATCAGCGCTTATCCTTCTTGCTGCAACTCTCCTCCTCCTTGCGCAACGCTTGTGTTATCAATAAACCTGATCATACAAAGATGCATAGACTTAGGTAGTATAAATGTCTCATTAAGTAAAACATCAGGTTCAATTAGGAATGAATTCACCTGATAGTCATTATTGATTTGACTCAATATTTCCTTCCAGTTCAGGCAGTCAGAATCATCATAATCCCTTATATGTCCTCATCACTCCGTTTCACCATCTGTTTGGGGGTGACATGTAGTATTGAACAACAACTTCGTTCCCAACGTCCCCCATAAGGTCTTCCAAAAGTAGCTTATGAACTTCACATCATGATCAAAAACAATCGTCTTTGGGTACTCCATGTAATCTCACGATGTCCCTGAAAAACAGGTTAGCAACATGCGACGCATCGTCGCTTTTGTGGCAGGCAATAAAATGAGCTATCTTAGAGAACCTATGCACTACCATAAAAAGAATCATGACCTCTCTGAGTTTTAGGCAGACCTAGCACAAAATCTGATATGGATCAAGCTGATGATCCTATAGTTTTGTCCCGATCTTTCACAGCGAGTAACCCGGATAATAATCCTTCTAATAACACCGATGAACGTTACCTGGAGAAGAGGAATCAATCCAGCAAGCAACGTGGAGAAGATCACCACGCCTCAAACCAAAATACGACAATCCTTGATGAACACAAGAACCTCCGCGATAATATCAATACAATAGATAACACGACATCCCCGTCCCTAGAGGGATGCTCACCAAGCAACTCACACAATAGTTTTAGACTAAACAACGCAATGTCAAGATAACCCTAATTCTAGACTGACTGACTCTTTATATAGCCGGTCGGATAGACTCGAACTGACAGCTGAATACAAAACAGACTCTAGCAGATACGTCCAGATCGGATGAAACCTCATAGGCCGGACACTCTGGTGTATATGGGCCGGACATTCCGGCTTGCTTCAGCCGGACACTCCGGCTTGCTTCAGCCGGACACTCCGGTCTTCATAGTAATCTTCATGTCCTTCTTGCTGATCTCCCTTGCGCCTGCCTCCAGCTCCTCCCTCACGCATATCGTGCCCATATCATCCTCCCCCTTCTAGGAGCATTGTCCCCAACGCGTGAGGGTCTTCTCGAAAGGGTGGCGTGATATCAACAAAATCATCACGCGGTTTTGTCATCTTGAAGTCTAGCCTGCCTTTCACTCCGCAACCTCCCTCTCGGCGTGCTTGACTTGAAACAGCCCTTGGCGCCTGCATCTCCTTGAGTCTCCATACGAGCTTTGACCTAGGCGCCACCGTCTTCTTCTTCTCAACTCTTGTTCGAACTCGTGGTTGTTGAACATGGACCTTCTTTGCATGACCTAGCATAAGATGAGTAATGCCTGGACCACACAACTAACGAACATGTCCATCCTTGCATCTATGCATCCGCACAATTGTCCCTACAAAACGCCTCACAGGTGTGCTAACAAAACTGCTCTTGTTATCCCACTGCACCACATGCACTAGAACATTAGGAGCACAACTATCATTCGTCTGAACACCTGTGTCAACACAAACAACCTTCTGAACACATGCTACAACATCCTTACTCTCAGCAATAAGAGGATGCACTTCAACTGTCTTGTCACTAACAAGTTCCACTGGCTTGTCATCTATAGGCATAGCTGAAGCAATATCAACATTGTCGCACTGTGCCTCATGCTCTCCATCCTGCACCTTAGCTAGCCCAGATTTTGGCTTAGCCTTGCGCACCTTCTCCTTATGTACCACCAACTCTACATCAGACTTTATGTGATCATCCTGCATAGGCTTCAAAGTCTGTTGTTTGCCACCATGCACAAAAGAATATGTATTTGCTCGTCCAGCATGTGTAGCATTGCGATCATACTGCCATGGATGACCAAGTAACAACCCACATACCTCCAATGGCAACACATCGCACTCAATCTCATCAACATAATCACCAACTGTAAATGGCACATGCACCTTATGAGTTACCTCCACCATACCGCAGCTATTTAACCACTTTAGATGCTTAGGTTCAGGAATATGCCATGTGGACAAACCCAACGCTGCCACCATTGCCTTGCTAATGCCATTAGTACAACTTCCTCCATCAACAATCAATTTGCATGCTTTGCCTTTGATCATACACTGCACCTGAAATAAATTCCAACACTGGCCCTTGTCAACTATCATGCAAGCATCGCCTTGTACCTTCTTGAGTTGCAAATTCAGCCCACTCAATGGTACAACATCCTCCACTGCAGTTGTAGCGCACACAACAACCTTGTCAACATCAGGCTGCTTCTCTTTAGAAAGTTTTGGCACTACCACGCTGACTGGTTGCACTAGAACAACTGCTAGAGCCTCCTTTACATGAGATGGAATAGACATAACTGCAACTTTGGGCGACTGATGGACTGCCTTCACAGGCTTGGTACAAAATACCTTACGACGAGGAGACATAAAACAACCACGCAAAAAATTACAAAGTACTTCCAAGTTGCATCAAAAATATCATCCTCACGCACCTCCTTATCCCACCAACAAGATATCTCCTCATCCACACGTTGTAATGCAAGACACATACGTGTAGGATTATCCGAATACTCGTATGTATCACATCTGTAAAAACCATCTTGCATATGACATTCCCACGACTCATATTCATCATATGTCGCCATATGGGCCAGTCTCCACCTGATTTGAGAATCATCATATACTACACCGTTCAAGATGTCGAGATAATCATTGTACATATCACCAGAACTCTTCCCAGAAGTGCACCGTTTGCCAAAAAGATCACCCTAACACAACGACATGCTTCCAAGCATTATGATAGAACAGAAAAAATTCAAGGCCGGATTGTCCGGTGTTGGAGGGCTGGACTGTCCGGGTCGGCCGAATACTCTGGGAGGAAACCATCAGACACTCCGATGCACGGATGTTGAGATCCAATCTGCACCGCCACAACTCTCTGATCTCCACCAAGAACACACTCCGCCAGTCAATCAACACAATCTCGCCGTGAGCAACCTGGTGCTCTGATACCACATGATATGGATCAAGCCGATGATCCTATAGTTTTGTCCCGATCTTTCACAGCGAGTAACCCGGATAATAATCCTTCTAATAACACCGATGAACGTTACCTGAAGAAGAGGAATCAATCCAGCAAGCAACATGGAGAAGATCACCACGCCTCAAACCAAAACACGACAATCCTTGATGAACACAAGAACCTCCACGACAATCCAACGAGAGCAACCATAAGAAGAACCACAAGTGCAACCACAAGTCTACCACCATCGACCGCAACACATACTTGACACAACAAGTGATGCCTTTGATGATTTCGATGAGGGTAGCACTTTGGATGTTGCTCCACATGTTGTTAGGGGACGTGTTATTCCCCCTATACATGCACCTGCTCATGGCCGTGGGCTTTCCCCTCTTGGGCGTGCTCAACGTGTTCACAACCAAGCTGTTGATGATGGTTTGGGCAAGCCAAAGTTCTCAATTCCCAAGTTTGATGGTTCCATTGATCCTGAAGATTACCTCACATGGGAGTTGAAGATTGAGAAACTCTGGCGCTTATTTGACTATCCAGAAGATAAGAAGGTCAAGCTTGCAGCATCTGAATTTGATGGTTATGCTTTGCGTTGGTGGGATGCTCTTGTGCAACATAGGAGGGAGGATAATGAACTTCATGTGATGATGGGCGCGAGATGAAGCAAATCATGAAGGCTCGTTTCGTTCCAACCAACTACTTGCGATCAGTTTTTGATAAATTGACGCAATTGAAGTAAGGCACAATGACAGTAGATGAGTACTACATGGAGATGGAACTGCTTATGCGGCATGCTAGAGGTCGTGAGTCCATTGAGATGACCATGCAGCGATTCCTAAACAATCTAAAGTTGCCAATCAAGAGCATAGTGCGTCATCACAAGTATGAGACCATGAATGAGCTATTGCACCATGCTAGAGAGGCCGAATCCCAGTTGGCAGAAGAGGCGAAGTCACGCGCTCGTTTTCCATCCTCCAGCAGATTTTCGTCCAGATCTACTCCTCCTACAGTTGCGCCACCAGCTGTTGCTCCGTTTACACCATCGGCCAAACCAACAAGTACACCTTCGTTTGGTTCTAATACTCGGAAACCCGCTGCTCCTGCTGCTAGCTCGGGTTCCAATATGTCTACTGCACATATGTATGATGTGGTGTGCCATACTTGTGGAGGTAGAGGGCACTACAAGAAAGATTGTCCAAACAGCAAGGTTATGTTTGTTAATGAACAAGGTGAAGTAGAAAGTGGAGATGAAGCTTCTAATGATGATATTGATGATGGAGAGGATGGTGCTGATGCATATGCTGAGCGTGCACCCACTATTGTCGTATCTTCACATGTACTTAGTGTGCAACCGGTTGAGGAATCCCAGCGTTGCAACTTGTTCCAAACAAAAGCTCTAGTTGGACCAAACAAAGCTTGCAAGGTTATTATTGATGGGGGTAGCTGCAGCAATCTTGCAAGTAAGGAACTATGTGCTAAACTGAATTTGACATACTTACCTCATCCCAAGCCATACTACATACAATGGTTGAGCAACAATGGTGAGATGAAGGTAAATCATATGGTACGTGTGAATTTTCAAATAGGGCCATACAAAGATTCTATTGATTTTGACGTGGTTCCTATGACTGTTTGTCACCTACTATTGGGTCGGCCTTGGCTCTATGATCGCCATGTTCAACAAAATGGCCGAGCCAACACATATCACTTAGAATTCAAAGGAAAGAAGATTACTATGCAGCCAATGACACCACAAGAAATTGTGAATGATTCTCGCCAGAAGATAGAGGTGAACTTGAAGGAAGATACTACCACTCGGCGAGATTGCCTGACAGCTGTTCCTGAAGTAATTGAGCCTAAACTGAGTGATATAACGAAAAGTGAGAGAGTGCCTGGTTTATTGATATTAGCCACTAAGGAAGATATGAGAGAATTTCGTGAGGATCCTACAGCCATGCCACTTGTGCTCATTTATAAGGGCGAGGTATTGGTTTCTAACGACATGACCCCTATTTCTCTGGGTATCTCTTCTGTTTTGCAGGACTTTGGGGATGTGTTTCCAGAAGATGTACCGCAGGCTTACCTCCATTGTGTGGTATAGAACATCAAGTGGACTTGATTCCTGGCGCCACACTTCCCAACCGTGCACCCTACAGGACTAATCCCGAAGAAACTAAGGAAATTCAGAAGCAAGTACAAGCGTTGATGGATAAAGGGTACATTCGTGTTTCTCTTAGCCCTTGTGTTGTTCCTGTTATTTTAGTTCCTAAGAAAGATGGTACATGGCGCATGTGTGTTGACTGTAGAGCGATTAATAACATCACTATTCGATATCATCATCCTATTCCACGCTTAGAGGATATGCTAGATGAATTGAGTGGTGCTGCTATTTTCTCTAAGATAGACTTGCGTAGTGGTTATCATCAAATTAGGATGAAAGAAGGGGATGTGTTGATGGCAAACCTCTAGGGTGGCTCGATCTTTCACGATTCCCTTTCAAATCGAGGGTGGAGTGCGGGGGAAGGAGGGAAGGATGAACACGACGAACACATGCACGAAGAACGCGATGAACACACACAAGCAAAACCCCCCATAAACACCAATAGCTCACGTCGGCGGTGACCGGTCCGGCGCAATCCCTAGGATCGGCGTCGGGCGGAGGACTCTCTCTCGAAGTGGCACAGGGAGATGGGAGACTCGGTGAGATCTTGACATCTAGGCAAAGGGACACTGATGCCTAGGCCTTGTACAACGCGGAGGCACAAAGCAAACTCCGACGAGGTTTGGGGATATTGGTGCTCCTTAGTCAAGGAGCATGAGGCAAGAATTAGATAGATCCACAAAGGGGTTTCCACTAATTCCAATATCATGCCTAGGGTTTACAATGGAGGTGGGGGGCTATATATATGCCAACCACAAGTTCAGGGGTAATTCAAGCATTAAAGTAGAGTTCTGGGCGAAGTAGAGGGGTACATGGGCCATAGGGCCCAGCTAGGCTCGCAGGCCCATCACATGGGCCGGACATTTTGGGTCGAGTGGGCCGGACAGTCCGGGGCGGCCGGACACTCCGGGTAGTGTCCGGGTAGAGTCCGATGTAGCACACAGAATGTCCGCGCCAGGTTCGGGCTCGGGCAGGCCAGACACTCCGGCTGCGCTGGACACTCCGGCTGGATTCGGACGGACACTCCGATTCAGGCAGCTTCAACTCAGGTGCAGCTTCAGGGCTCGTGGGTCAATGCGACGGGGGTTCGTACCTGATGATGCACAAAGTAGAGGTATGAAGTAGCACGCCATCCAAGGAGGTATCAAATTGGCACGAGGATAGGAGTGAGTTCACCTTAGCTTGTAGGAGTTTGGCTCGGGCACGAGTCATGGGTCCACTTGGGGGACTTGTTGATGTAGATGTAGAAGCGTCCGTAGGATGGGCTGCATCAGCCCCCCCTTGGGAAAGAGTCGTCCTCGACTCTTCATGGATATCATCTTTGAACATCTCCATGGTAGGGTGAGAGATCCTTGACGTTGAATGTATTGCTTGCAAGGTACTTGGAGGTCGGTATGTCGATGATGTAGGCGTTGTTGTTGATTCTTTTGAGGACCTTGAAGGGACCATCTCCTCTTGGCTTGAGCTTGGAGTCACGTTCCTTGGGGAAGCGGTCCTTGCTTAGGTGTATCCACACATGGTCACCTTCTTCAAATATCATCTCCTTCTTGTCCTTGTTTAACCTTGAAGCTTGGCGAAGGACTTGTTGTTCGATAGTAGCTCTTGTTTCTTCATGGAGCTTCTTCATAGCTTGTGCGCGCTTCTCGACGTCCATGTTCGTGCGCTCATGGAGAGGTAGTGGTAGGATATCGAGCGCGGTGAGGGGCTCGAAACCATAGATGATCATGAATGGACTCATCTTGGTTGTTGAGTGCTTGGCTTGATTGTAGGCGAACTCGACGTGTGGAATGCGTTCCTCCCAATCCTTTAGGTTTTTCTTGATCAACACACGAAGGAGAGTTCCGAGGCTTCGGTTGACAATTTCGGTTTGGCCATCAGTTTGAGGATGTGATGCGGATGAGAAGAGGAGCTTGACGCCGAGCTTGGCCATGAGGGTCTTCCACAAGTAGCTCATGAATTTGACGTTGCGGTCGGAGACGATTGTCCTTGGCGCACCATGAAGATGGACGATTTACCTGAAAAACAGATTTGCAACATGTGAAGCATCGTCGGTCTTATGGCAAGGTATGAAGTGTGCCATTTTGGAAAAACGATCCACAACAACAAATATAGAATCATGACCATGCTTAGATCTAGGAAATCCTAACACGAAATCCATGCTAATGTCGGACCAAGGTGTATGAGGAATAGGCAATGGCATATAAAGACCATAGGGATTAGCTTGCGACTTAACTTGAACACATGTCGTGCATCGTTGAACGTAGAGCTCCACGTCACGCTTCATCTTGGGCCAAAAGTAGTGATTGGAGAGCATGTCCCAAGTCTTGTCAGGACCAAAGTGACCCATAAGGCCTCCACCAGGAGATTCTTGGAGAAGCAAAAGTTGAAGCGACGACTTCGGGATGCATAGCTTGTTTTGTTTAAATAGAAATCCCTTATGCAAATAGAAATCATCAACTCCTTTGTCATTGGAGATGATGAGGGCATCCATACTATTCCACTATCTCCTACTCCTATTCACAATGAAGATGTTGCTGCAAAGAACAAGTCCAATGAAATCAGGATTGGACCCATTATAAGAGCTCGTGCAAAGCTGATTGAGCAACAGGTGAATTCACTCTTAATTGAACCTGATGTTTTACTTAATAAGAACTTTATACTACCTAAGTCTATGCATCTTTGTATGATCAGGTTTATTGATAACACAAGCGTTGCGCAAGGAGGAGGAGAGTTGCAGCAAGAAGGACAAGCGCCGATTTCCAATATCAACAAGTGCGCGAGGGAGGAGCGGGAGGTATGCGCACTAGGAGTGATGAGGATACAATCATGGATCATGCTGATTTCGACATGATACTTTGATTTATAAGAGCTTTATACTACCTAAATCATGGTGTTATTGTTTGACTAGATTTGGCATCTATCGGACTAGCGCCAGCGGGAGGAGAGGGAGGAAGGCGACCAAGAGATGGAAGATGCATTAGGAGGCAATAAGGCAAACAAGCATGATCAAGAGAGATATGTGGCGCGCCAGGACACTTTTGAGGTGCACCACGACATATGGCCTGTGCGCCAAGTAAGCCAAACTCATCTATGGGTCGGTATGTATCAGTTTGAGTCGAACCAAGTTAGTTTGGGCCAAGTTATGGCTGTTTTTAGGCCCGTTTAGAGGGGAGGACGCCCCAGCCCTCATATAAACCTCCGTAGCCGTCACAAGTTAGGTTTTAAGACCACGTTAAAATATTTTGGAGCTGTTTCTTTCATAGAACCTCTGGAATTACCCTGTGTTCGAATCTACCAACTATAATTGAGTGTGATCTATTGTTCCATTGGGAATTAGTAGATTGCATACTACCGTTCGTGGTCATGGCTGCGTGCGCAAGAGTGTGGTGTTGTGAATATCCTACAAGGTTCGAAAGCTGTTGCATTGGCATCAGGGATCGAGCGGGAGAGATCATAGCTACACACTAGTTATCTATCATCCACCATCACCATCGACAAGAGCTTGCTGAGAAGATCGGGCCACCCCATATCATCTTGGTATCAGAGCGCTGGGTTTACTCGGTGAGCAATATCATCTTGGTATCAGATTTCCTCGTTGCCTCGGTAAGGAATCCACAATCCATCCATAGATTAGAGAGTGTTTTTCATCCTATACAGAAAAAGCCCCACAAAAAGAGTTGCATAGCCTAGATTACATCGTCTTCGAGTAATAGTTGCTGGTCGAGTTCCTCTATTAGATTAGATCTAGATCTGTTCTTCGTAGATTTGTTTTCTAGTTGTTCTCCACCATCTTTTTCCGCTACCATCAAGTCAGATCCGATCCAAGCAAAGAGTCCTAGTTGTGTACTACTTGGCGAGTCGAAATAATAAAAAAAAATCGGCTCGCTGCCTCACGCCTGACCGCAGACAGGTCTGTGCTCCAGCGTGAAAAAAAAATTCCGAAAAAAAAATTCGAACCGTCGCCTTACCATAGACCAGTCTGTGCTAGTACGAGAAAAAAAAATTCTGCCGCCATCCTGCCGCGGCAGGATTTTAGGCCGTTTTTCTGCCGTGGTAGAGACCAATTTTCAGGTCAAAATTTTTCTTTTTTTGTTTATTTTTTTACTGAGTCCACATAGCGTACCTATCCTTGTGAGCCTTAGTAAACCTTTCTTTGTGTCTAAAACAATCCTACGAGACTAGCGTGCTTAGTGCTCTGCGGGCTGCTCAGTTCAGCAATCTTGTGCCCGTTTCGTTGAGACAGTGCTAGCGTCTCTCCTTGTGCATTGCAACACGAGCGTTCCTCCGACATACCTCACTTTTTTGGGCTCATTTTCATAGTTGCAATTGCCCCATTTATCTCCACCGTGTGTGTTTCCGTGGGTCTATGTCATACGATCAACACTAGGACTTGTTTGCGGTGTAGTTAGGATACCATACCTACAGCTCACCATAAATACCCTGTGTGCCCTGTGATCGTTCTCTATACCTTTGATATTCACTTCATCACATCAGTGCATCAGTTTTTGATTTCGTTTGGTAGATCATCTCTATTCACTTTGGAACGGTAAGATCTCCTTTCTTATTAGTTATGAGTGAGTTGTGAGAGTTTCCACCATACTGATTTTGATTTGTGCACTAATGTACTAATAATGTCTTCTAGTAGTGTTGATGTGATGCAGAAAATGGAGGCAGGTGATGTTACAAAGAATGTGGAGACGCATAGTTACAAATTCATCGAAAATTGGCGTTGTAGTGGAACTTTTTGGAAGGAAGAACGCGGTATTTTTGATGGTGATGGTCTTTTCCACCATAGTGTGATGATTGGTGAGCGATGTGCTTCCATTACCATTGATAGTAACTCTACTATTAATTTGATCAGCATTGAAGTTGTACAAAAGTTGCAGCTACCCACATGTACACGTGCGGTGCCATATCTCTTGCATTCATCATATGGCACATTGCTGATTTCACACACCGCTGATGTTCCTATGACTTTTAAAGAGCATACTGAGATTGTGCGCTGTGATGTATCTCCTATACCACTTGATTCTTGTCACATACTATTGGGAGAACCTTGGAGCAGAAGGTTTGACGCTCAAATATGTCCTGTTGTTGGAAGGATTTCTTTCAAATGGAACATGAAGAGGCGTGTTATGCTCAGGATTTCAGCCGACAAATTTCATGAGTATCATCTTCTTCGCAAGGAGAGGACAAAAGAGTTCAGTTTGTCTGCTAAGTACAAGGTCATGATGAATGGTGACAATTCTATTATTTGTCATCTTGAACACGGTGTGCATTACAACCCATGTGAGAATGAGAGCCACATAGCCAAGCTGAGTGAGAGTGTTATCAAAAGTGAGCTGTGTGATTCCACTAAACGTGAGGTTGAGAGCATCCATTTTAAGAGTATGAGAGAAAAAGAAAACATCAGTGCAGTAGATGCTAATACATGTGAGGATATTTGTACTAATGTAATCATCTCTACTCCTGGTATTGTTTCTTGTGCTATGCAGGTTGCTTTTGAAGAAAGGGAGCCGCCTATTTTACAACCTGCATCACACGATCTGGTATTGTTACTTGAGGAGGATGTCGTAGTACCTACTACAGCTGAGAAGTTTGTTAATGACATTGGTACTGATTTGGAGCTTCACCCAACATGTGCGACCTATTGTGAGTCTATTCCTTTACTGGAGCCTCCTTGTGATTTGCCTTGCACTACTGTTTCAGCACCATGTGCTAGTTTACCAAAATCAAATTTTGATCATGTGGTACTAATAACACATAAGGAAATACTTGCTCGAATACCACCTGCTGATATTGTGTATTCCATCATGCTAAATGAACCTATGAGTATGAGTTGTGCTATGGATAAGATTTATGAAATTTCATTTCTGAATTCTAGCACATATTCTCCTTGTTTCACTTTCAATCTGATTGGTGAATATAGCATGCATGAAAATTTCTTGTGGATCACATATGCATTACTTGTGATAGAATCGCTGAACTCAAACATGCTGTTTTCAGCCATACATCACAAAATGTTTGCTATGGGACAATAGCTCATGTTCAAGATATTACAGAAATACATTCTGGTCTAGTTGATATATTGCAACCAACACAAGTAATTTTACCTATGTTCGATTGTTCTACTCTTGCTAGAATAGGACCCAAGTTTTCATATTCACTATGTTTGTCCCAAAAATCTTTGTCTAGTTTTGTTACTACTTTAGACTTCCTTGATATTTGCAAATTGAGTTGCATTTTACATACTGGACAACATGATCATGTTCATAATAATCAGAGTAGCGCAGTTGAAGCATGTCATGATTCAATTTGGTTTTCAGACATATTGAATTGGTTTGATCTTGTTCACAAATTTGATCATAGATCTTCTATGAGAAAACTGAATTTAATATTGAAGAACATGACTATCTATTTAGTTGTTTTTCACCTTGATCATGATTCTTTGTACTTCACTTATACCTGCAATTTAAGTTGCTTGATGTATACTGGACATACTTTTCATGTGAACAACAATAATACAACATGTTATATATACATATACTTTGCGTACACGTTGTTCTTTTTGTTTCTCTCACTTTCAGCTTACCCAAAGCCGAGGACGGCTTTTCATGAAGAAAGGGAGGATGATGAGGATATATACATGGATTATGATGATTCTGACTGCCTGAACTGGAAGGAAATATTGAGTCAAATCAATAATGACTATCAGGTGAATTTATTCCTAATTGAACCTGATGTTTTATTTAATGAGAACTTTATACTACCTAAGTCTATGCATCTTTGTATGATCAGGTTTATTGATAACACAAGCATTGCGCGAGGAGGAGGAGAGTTGCAGCAAGAAGGACAAGCGCTGATTTCCAATATCAACAAGTGCGCGAGGGAGGAGCGGGAGGCAGGCGCACTAGGACGCAATGAGGAAATCACGTATGAGCAAGAGAGAGACATGGCGCACCAAGAATTACATGTTTGAGGTGTTCCACGATGTTTGGACTGTGTGCCAATAAGGCCGAACCCATATATGGGTCGGTATGTATCAGTTTGAGTCGAACCGAGTCAGTTTGGGTCAAGTTATGGCTGTTTTTAGGCCCATTTAGAGGGGAGGACGCCCCAGCCCTCATATAAACCTCCGTAGCCGTCACAAGTTAGGTTTTGAAGACCACGTTAAAATATTTTGGAGTTTTTTCTTTCATAGAACCTCTGGAATTACCCTGTGTTCGAATCTGCCAACTATAATTGAGTGTGATCTGTTGTTCCATTGGGAATTAGTAGATTGCATACTACCGTTCGTGGTCACAGCTGCGTGCGCAAGAGTGTGGTGTTCTGAATATCCTACAAGGTTCGAGAGCTGTTGCATTGGCATTAGGGATCGAGCGGGAGAGATCATAGCTACGCACTAGTTATCTATCATCCACCATCACCATCGACAAGAGCTTGCTGAGAAGATCGGGCCACTCCATATCTGTATGCTAATCTTGAGAGGTGTATATTTGCAAAAGATAAGGTCATATTCCTAGCATTTGTTGTTTCTAAGCATGGAGTAGAGGTAGATCAATCTAAAATTTAATCAATTCAGAATTGGCCTACTCCAATGAATGTAAGTCAAGTGCGTAGTTTCCACGGTCTCGCTGGTTTCTATAGGCGCTTTGTGAAAGATTTTAACACCATTGCTGCACCATTAAATGATTTGACAAAGAAATGTGTTCCTTTTGTATGGGGCGTGGCCCAAGACATTGCATTTGATACATTGAAACGTTTGCTTACTTATGCACCATTGCTTGCATTACCTGATTTTTCGAAGCAATTTGAAGTTGAATGTGATGCTAGTGGTATAGGCATAGGTGGCGTTTTGATGCAAGAGGGTCGGCCTATAGCTTATTTTTCTGAGAAATTGACTGGTGCTCGTTTGAATTATTCAATCTATGATAAAGAATTGTATGCACTTGTTAGAGTACTTGAGGTTTGGCAACATTATTTGTGGCCAAAGGAATTCATCATACATTTTGATCATGAGGCATTGAAACACTTGAAAGCTCAATCAAACTTGCATAGAAGATTAGCTAAATGGGTTGAGTTCATTGAGTCTTTTCCTTACATCTTTAATTATAAGAAGGGAAAATAGAATGTTGTTGCTGATGCTCTATCTAGGAAGAACAAGCTATTAACCAATCTTGATGTTAAAATTCCTAGATTAGAAGCTATTTGTGCACTTTATGCAACTGACCATGATTTTGCTGAACCATATCGTTTATGTGCTCTTAGAAACGCATGGGATAAATATCATATACATGATGGATATTTGTTTCGAGCTAACAAACTATGTATTCCAGAATCGTCATTGCGTTTGTTCTTAGCGCAGGAATCACATGCTGGTGGTTCGATGGGTCACTTTGGGCGTGAGAAGACATTGCTCATGCTTGCTGATCATTTTTATTGGCCCAAGATGAGGCGTGATGTGTACAGATTTGTGAGCAGATGCATTACTTGCCACAAGTCGAAATCCAAGCTGAAGCCTCACGGTTTGTATACACCTCTCTCTGCACCTACTACTCCATGGGAAGACATTAGTATGGATTTTGTGCTAGGTCTACCTAAAACTCAGAGAGGTCATGATTCTATATTTGTGGTAGTGGATAGGTTCTCTAAGATGGCTCATTTTATTGCCTGCCACAAAATCGACGATGCGTCGCATGTTGCTAACCTGTTTTTCAGGGACATCGTGAGATTACATGGCGTACCAAAGACGATTGTTTCTGACCGTGATGTGAAGTTCATGAGCTACTTTTGGAAGACCTTATGGGGGAAGCTAGGAACGAAGTTGTTGTTCAGTAATACATGTCACCCCCAAACAGATGGTCAAACGGAGGTGGTGAATAGAACATTGTCACAGCTACTAAGGACCATGATTAAAAAGAATCTGCGGGAGTGGGAAGAGTGTTTGCCACATGTTGAGTTTGCATACAACAGGGCTATGCATTCAACTACTCAGCTTTGTCCTTTTGAGGTGGTGTATGGTTTCAAGCCATTGACTCCACTTGATATGTTGCCTCTGCCATTACATGAGAGAGTTGATATGGAGGCATGAAAACATGCTGATTATGTGAAGAAAATACATGAGAAGACTCGAGAGGCTAATGAGAAGAAAGGCAAGAACATTGCTGCTGCAAGGAATCAAGCAAGAAAAGAAGTGTTGTTCGAGCCTGGGGATATGGTTTGGGTGCATCTACGCAAGGACAGATTTCCACTACTTCGCAAGTCCAAGTTGAAGCCACGTGGTGCTGGTCCTTACAAAGTGCTAGCCAAAATTAATGATAATGCCTACTCAGTTGATATACCTATTGAGGAGTTTGGTGGTGCTAGCAACAGCTTCAACGTTGTTGATTTATCACCATATGCTGGAGAAGACCTTGGAGCGTCGATGTCGACGCCTTTTGAAGGGGGGGAGATGATGAGGACATCCATACTATTCCACTATCTCCTACTCCTATTCACAATGAAGATGTTGCTGCAAAGAACAAGTCCAATGAAATTAGGATTGGACCCATTACAAGAGCTCGTGCAAAGCTGATTGAGCAACAGGTGAATTCACTCTTAATTGAACCTGATGTTTTACTTAATAAGAACTTTATACTACCTAAGTCTATGCATCTTTGTATGATAAGGTTTATTGATAACACAAGCGTTGCGCGAGGAGGAGGAGAGTTGCAGCAAGAAGGACAAGCGCTGATTTCCAATATCAACAAGTGCGCGAGGGAGGAGCGGGAGACATGTGCACTAGGAGGCAATTAGGAAATCACGTATGTGCAAGAGAGAGATGGCGCACCAAGAATTACATGTTTGAGGTGTTCCACGACATTTGTACTGCGTGCCAATAAGGCCGAACCCATATATGGGTCGGTATGTATCAGTTTGAGTCGAACCGAGTCAGTTTGGGCCAAGTTATGGCTGTTTTTAGGCCCGTTTAGAGGGGAGGACGCCCCAGCCCTCATATAAACCTCCGTAGCCATCACAAGTTAGGGTTTAGACCATGTTAAAATATTTTGGAGTTGTTTCTTTCAAAGAACCTTTGGAATTACCCTGTGTTCGAATCTGCCAACTATAATTGAGTGTGATCTGTTGTTCCATTGGGAATTAGTAGATTGCATACTACCGTTCGTGGTCATGGCTGTGTGCGCAAGAGTGTGGTGTTGTGAATATTCTACAAGGATCGAGATCTGTTGCGCTGGCATCAGGGATCGAGCGGGAGAGATCATAGCTACACACTAGTTATGTATCATCCACCATCATCATCGCCATCCGCTTACTGAGAAGATCGGGCCACCCCATATCAGATTAGCTTGCGACTTAGCTTGAACACATGTCGTGCATCGTTGAACATAGAGCTCCACATCACGCTTCATCTTGGGCCAAAATTAGTGATTGGAGAGCATGTCCAATGTCTTGTTGCGACCAAAGTGACCCATAAGGCCTCCACCATGAGATTATTGGAGAAGCAAAAGTTGAAGCGACGACTTCGGGATGCATAGCTTGTTTTGTTTAAGTAGAAAGCCCTTATGCAAATAGAAATCATCAACTCCTTTGTCATTGGAGCACTTTGCGAAAATTGGTTCAAAGAACGGATCGGAAGCGTACAAAGATTTTATTTCCTCAAGACCCAACACGTTGATTTCAAGTCTCGTAAGAAGGCTTGTATGTTTGCGAGACAATGCGTCTGCAACTACATTATCTTTGCCCTTCTTATACTTGACAATGTACGGAAAAGACTCCATGACCTCAACCCACTTAGCGTGTCTCTTGCTCAAGTTAGCTTGGCCCTTGAGATATTTCAACGACTCGTGGTCGGAATGTATGATAAATTCCTTGGGCCAAAGGTAGTGTTGCCAAACTTGAAGGACATGAACTAAGGCAAAAAGCCCTTTGTCATAAATCGGATAGTTAAGGCGAGCACCATCAAGTTTCTCGCTATGGTAGGCTATAGGACGTCTGTTTTGCATAAGGACTCCTCCAATGCCAATACCACTAGCATCACATTCTATTTCAAAAGTTTTTGTGAAATCCGGTAAAGCAAGAAGAGGTGCTTCGGTGAGCCTCTTTTTAAGTTCATCAAAAGCTTTTTGTTGTGGTTTGCCCCACTCGAAGGTGACATTCTTTTTGGTCAATTCATTAAGGGGGCAAGCAATGGTTGAAAAGTCTTTCACAAAGCGACGATAGAAACCGGCCAACCCATGAAAACTTCGGACTTCACTCACATTTGTTGGGATGGGCCAATCTCATATGTCCTTTACCTTGGAAACATCAACTTCAATTCTCTTCGAAGAAACGACAAATCCAAGAAAAATCAACTTGTCTTTAGCAAAAGTGCACTTGGGAAGATTAGCATAAAGCTTTTCATGTCGAAGGATTTGCAAAACTTCCTTGACATGTGTTACATGGTCCTCAAGTGATTTGCTATAAACAAGAATATAATCGAAATAGACAACAACACTCAAGTGCTTGAGTGGTTGGTCCTCAAGTGTTTGGAAGATATTGGAGCGTTGGTCTTCATGCTCTTGTGCTTGAGTGGTCAAGATCCTTGTGACGACAGGCGATGGACTTGCGTCATGCTCACACATGAGGAGTTCTTGATCATCTTCCACTCGTTGCCTTGCCATTGCTTCCTTGACACGGGCATCAAACTCATCTTCACTCAAGTACTCTTCATCACCATTGTCATGGATGAACAAGACTTTCTTGTTTCCACATTCGGCCGCCTTGTGTCCTTTACCTCCACACTTGTAGCATTCACCGTTGAAAGGTGTATCACTCTTTGCTTGCTTGCCACTTGAGGGCAGTTTTCCTTGAGGAAGTGTGGGCTTGAAGGAAGGCTTGGAGGTACTTGAGGAGCTACCATTGAAAGTTGTTGGTGTAGCGGTTGAAGCTTGCTTGTAGGTGAAGTACGTCTTGGGCTTGTTGTACTTGATATCCTCTTGCACTTGACGTTCAGCCTTTGTTGCGATGTGCACAAGCTCAACCATGTTGTTGTAGGTTTGGAACTCGACGATGCGCTTGATTGGGTGATTCAAGCCAATAAGGAAACATGCCATTGTTTGTTCCATGCGTTCATCAATGTTGGCACGAATCAAGTTGAGTTCAATTTCCTTGAAGTACTCTTCCACGGTCTTTGTCCCTTGACGAAGCGATTGAAGGTTGTTGAAGAGGTCACGCGTGTAGTGCGCGGGGACAAACCGGGATCTCATGTGAGCCTTCATGTCATGCCAAGTTGTGATTGGCGGCTCTTGTCTTGCATCACGAGCAACATGAACTTGTTCCCACCAAAGGTTGGCGTAATCATCAAACTCAAGCGAAGCCATGGCGACCATCTTCTCGTTGATATAGTTGTGCATGCGGAAGATCTTGTTGACTTTGAGTGCCCACGAGAGGTATTCTTCGGGGTCATTGGATCCGGTGAACTTGGGCATTGTGAACTTGAGCTTGCCAAAAGTTTCTTTATCATTGCGGTCATTGCGACGAGCTTGGTGACCTTGTTGATGATCTTGTAGTTGGGGAGGTGGAACTTGGTTCCCGCGTCCTTGTTGCGGAGCTTGCTCTTGATATTGTTGTTGAGGAGCTTGCTCTTGCTCTTGGCGCGGTTGTTGACGTGGTTGAGGCACTTGGGCCTCATGTGGCGAAGGTGTGTAGCCTCTTGACGCGGTTGATGACGAAGAGGAGGCTCGTTCCTCGGTTGGTGATGTTGGTTAGGCTCATGGGCCTCACGATGAACAACATGGTCATGAGCCTCTTGACGTGGTGGGCGTCTCTCAACTTGTATCATTTGACGCTCCAAGTTTTGTTGATGTGGAGGAGGCGCCGCGTGATGACCATGGTGTCGTTGTTGACGTTCATGACGTTGATGACGAGGAGGAGGATCTTGGAGAGCTTCACATCGATGACGAGCTTGATTCTCCAAATTGGAGTCATCACTTGTTGTGTCAGGTATGTGTCACGGTCGATGGTGGTAGACTTGCGGTTCCTCCTGTGGTTGCTCTTGTTGGATCACTAGTGCCCTTGCGTGATGATGGTGTGCTTCGTGCCTTGCTCGTGGACTTGAAGAGAGGTCACCATCATAGCTTGACGTTGCAGCGTGCCGTGGGGAAGGTACATAGTTCAAAGAGGTTCCATCTTCAACCACGGGGACATCATTGCGTCTTTGAGAACTTTGATGTAGATCTTGTGGAAGGGGTGCATGACGATGCGAAGAACTTGAAGAGCTTGATCCGCGTGAACGTGGTCTTGCCGTGCCGTCGATGAGGCGTCGAATATTGTCATTAGTTTCAGCGATGGAGCGTTGGAGCGCTTCATTTTGGTGGCCGAAGTTGTGATGCATTGCATGCATTTGTCGTTCGAGGCTGTCGAAGCGGTTGTCGATGTTCTTGAACTCGGCTTGCGTCTCGCCAAATTGTTCATCTTGTCGCGTCCCAAGGGCTTGGCAACGTTCACGGAACTCTTGTCGAACGATGAAGTGACTAGCGCGCATCATGTACGGACCTTGATCTTCTTCTAGGGGAGGTGGTTGGCTCGTCTCACCGTGCCTATCCATCATGCAAAACACACGAGTATTGTATATGGAAGTGGAATATGGTGGTGTTAGCCTTGTACCTCACCTTGGGGATTGCACCAAACTAGAAACCACAAGTGAGAGCTATAAGCGTGCAAAGTGGAATTGCAAAGAAAACTCACACTAAAGAAAGAACTAACTCTCAAAATCTAGTTGGTGGTAGGTTAGGATTGTGGAAAGCCAAAGAACCAACCAAAAGAAAAGGGATAGTTAAAAGTGGGTAAATCCAACAAAACTCAAGTCAAAGGCGAAGGTCAACAACTCAAAAGGGTGACGGGAACCTACGACTATGTACACACACGTGGAGAAAGTTGGGATTGACATGACTATGAAAATGAGCAAACTAAATGTCCTAACGAAGACTAAGCTCGTTGTCGTGCCAATGCAAGGAGAGACCGTGGCTCATTTGCAAAGATGAAAAGTGAGCAACGGATTTGTGCACTTGCCTTGGGCACTCTTCTTTCTCTCTTGCTTACAAGCTTTGAGACTCTCTTTGGCAATGGGAGACAACTTTTTCTGTTGCTTTTTCTTTGTATCTTTTTTTTGCTCTCCCTTGATGCTACCTAGTCACACTTGGTATTGCTCTTGCACTCTCACTATCCAAGGACAAATGCACAATGCTCAAGCAAACACAAGATGAGCCACTCTCATGCGATAGGTGCACACAAAGGAAGATGGGGGTTAACACGGTGATGCAAGTTATACCTTCTTTGATGATGAACTTGGCATCGGTGGTGCGGGATGATGTTCGTGGTCCGTGGTGTCGATGCGCAGAAGTTGATGATGCGGAAGCTTGCTTGATGAGGGCAAACCTTGTGGGTGGCCCGATCTTCACGGATCTCGTGGTCAAATCGATGGGAAAGCGAGGGGAAAGGGAGAAGGTAGCGGAAGCGGACGCACACCTCGCGAAGAACACGACGAACACACGCAAAACACACACGATACAAGGCCGATTGCTCTCACCGGTGGCCACCGGTCCGATAGAATCCTCGCAAGGAAAGATCGGTCAACGTGCTCCCATCAATCCCAAGCGGAGAGGGAAGAATACCTTGGAGAGGGTCGTGACGTCTTGGCAAAGGGACACCGATGCCAAGGCCTTGTACAACGAGGGAGGCGCCATGCAAACTCCAACGAGGTGGTGACGATAGTCGATCCCCTTTGGTAGAATGGGATGAGGCAAAACTAGAGATTCGACAAAGGGGGTTGTCTTTAGTCTATCAGCTATGCCTAAGGGATACATGAAGGGGTCGGGGCTCTATTTATAGGCCAGCCACAAGTTCAGGGGTAGTTTGGGCATAAAACTAGGGTTTGGGGCGAAATAGAGGGGTACATGGGCCAAGGGCCCAGCTGTTGGCTCGCAGGCCCATCACTTAGGCCGGACAGTATGGGTCGGAGTGACCGGACAGTCCACGGTAGCCGGACACTCCGGGTAGTGTCCGGGTAGTGTCCGAACTGGCCTTCTGAATGTCCACGCCAGGTTGGGGCTGGGGCAGGCCGGACACTCCGGCCGAGTCGCGCTGGACACTCCGGCTGGTTCCGGGCGAACACTCCGGGGCGATGACGGCGGAGACTCTCGTTCTGGAGCTGGCTGCTCCTGGTCCATCTTCTTGGTTGACTTGGGGACGATCTTGGGGACTTGGCGTTGTGGATGTAGTAGCATCTGCAGGATGGGCTGCATCAGCTCCCCTCCCTTCAAAAAGAGTCGTCCTCGACTCTTCATGCTCATCCTAAGAAGATGATGTCGAGAGACCTTCTTGATCCTGGGGTTCACCATATAGTCGTCCTTGAGAAGCTTGAATCGACTACACCCAATGTGCCTTCACCTTCCATGAAGCCTACATGGCTCACCACAAAAGCAAATCAACACTCAAAGCGTAGCCAATTCATGGAGATTATAGCATGAGTGCTCAAGTAGAGTGAAATCACCTTATGATGTAGAGATAGCTCGTTGAGGGGTAGCCATAGGTAACTCTCTATGTTTCGTCTTGTCAACTTATGGTCCATAGAGGTTGACGCGTAAGCAATTGTACCTTCACACACAAAGACCAAGCAAAATATGTTTGTGTGTGATAGAGGAGCATGTCATTTGTGGCATGTCCATTCTTGTTCACAACACTATTAGCACAACTCAAGTATCGCAAACAAAATGCGTATGCAAGGTCAAAGTGCATGAATGTCGTTTGAACATCATCCAATTGTGGGAACTCAAAAACTCCATAAAGCGTCTTAGTGTCGCACTCAAAGCAATTGACTAAGAAATGGATCAACATCTTTGATGCAAGATTAGGAGAATTCGGCAAAAACACATGAGGAAAGATATCCAAAACAACATCATTATGTGTGCAAACCAACCATTGGAAAGAACAATTGTTCAATATGTTGGATGCCATACACATATCATCAAAGGCCAAAATCATGGGGGTATGAGTGATGAGGATATATACATGGATTATGATGATTCTGGCTGCCTGAACTGGAAGGAAATATTGAGTCAAATCAATAATGACTATCAGGTGAATTTATTCCTAATTGAACCTGATGTTTTATTTAATGAGAACTTTATACTACCTAAGTCTATGCATCTTTGTATGATCAGGTTTATTGATAACACAAGCATTGCGCGAGGAGGAGGAGAGTTGCAGCAAGAAGGACAAGTGCTGATTTCCAATATCAACAAGTGCGCGAGGGAGGAGTGGGAGGCAGGCGCACTAGGACGCAATGAGGAAATCACGTATGAGCAAGAGAGAGAGATGGCGCACCAAGAATTACATGTTTGAGGTGTTCCACGACGTTTGGACTGCGTGCCAATAAGGCCGAACCCATATATGGGTCGGTATGTATCAGTTTGAGTCGAACCGAGTCAGTTTGGGCCAAGTTATGGCTGTTTTTAGGCACGTTTAGAGGGGAGGACGCCCCAGCCCTCATATAAACCTCCGTAGCCGTCACAAGTTAGGTTGAAGACCACGTTAAAATATTTTGGAGTTGTTTCTTTCATAGAACCTCTGGAATTACCCTGTGTTCGAATCTGCCAACTATAATTGAGTGTGATCTGTTGTTCCATTGGGAATTAGTAGATTGCATACTACCGTTCATGGTCACGGCTGCGTCCGCAAGAGTGTGGTGTTGTGAATATCCTACAAGGTTCGAGAGCTGTTGCGCTGGCATCAGGGATCGAGCGGGAGAGATCATAGCTACGCACTAGTTATCTATCATCCACCATCACCATCGACAAGAGCTTGCTGAGAAGATCGGGCCACCCCATATCATCTTGGTATCAGAGCGCTGGGTTTACTCGGTGAGCAATATCATCTTGGTATCAGAGCGCTGGGTTTACTCGGTGAGCAATATCATCTTGGTATCAGATTTCCTCGTTGCCTCGGTACGCAATCCACAATCCATCCATAGATTAGAGAGTGTTTTTCATCCTATACAGAAAAAGCCCCACAAAAAGAGTTGCCATAGCCTAGATTACATCGTATTCGAGTAATAGTTGCAGGTCGCGTTCCTCTATTAGATTAGATCTAGATCTGTTCTTTGTAGATTTATTTTCTAGTTGTTCTAGTTATTTTCCACCATCTTTTTCCGCTACCATCAAGTCAGATCCGATCCAAGTAAAGAGTCCTAGTTGTGTACTACTTGGCGAGTCGGAATAAAAAAATTCGGCTCGCTGCCTCACGCTTGACCGCAGACAGGTCTGTGCTCTAGCGTGAAAAAAAATTCTTTTTTTTACTGAGTCCACATAGTGTACCTATCCTTGTGAGCCTTACTAAGCCTTTCTTTATGTCTATAACTATCCTACGAGACTAGCGTGCTTAGTGCTCTATGGGCTGCTCAGTTAGCAATCTTGTGCCCGTTTCGTTGAGACATTGCTAGCGTCTCTCCTTGTGCATTGCAACACGAGCATTCCTCCGACATACTTTACTTTTTTGAGCTCATTTTCATAGTTGCAATTGCCCCATTTATCTCCACCGTGTGTGTTTCCGTGGGTCTATGTCATACGATCAGCACTAGGACTTGTTTGCGGTGTAGTTAGGATACCATACCTACAGCTCCACCATAAATACCCTGTGTGCCCTGTGATCGTTCTCTATACCTTTGATATTCACTTCATCATCTCAGTGCATCAGTTTTTGATTTCGTTTGGTAGATCATCTCTATTCACTTTGGAACGGTAAGATCTCCTTTCTTATTAGTTGTGAGTGAGTTGTGAGAGTTTCCACCATACTGATTTTGATTTGTGCACTAATGTACTAATAATGTCTTCTAGTAGTGTTGATGTGATGCAGAAAATGGAGGCAGGTGATGTTACAAATAATGTGGAGACATATAGTTACAAATTCATCGAAAATTGGCGTTGTAGTGGAACTTTTTGGAAGGAAGAACGCGGTATTTTTGATGGTGATGGTCTTTTCCACCATAGTGTGATGATTGGTGAGCGATGTGCTTCCATTACCATTGATAGTAACTCTACTATTAATTTGATCAGCGTTGAAGTTGTACAAAAGTTGCAGCTACCCACATGTGCCCGTGCGGTGCCATATCTCTTGCATTCATCATATGGCACATTGCTGATTTCACACACCGCTGATGTTCCTATGACTTTTAAATAGCATACTGAGATTGTGCGCTGTGATGTATCTCCTATACCACTTGATTGTTGTCACATACTATTGGGAGAACCTTGGAGCAGAAGTTTTGACGCTCAAATATGTCCTGTTGTTGGAAGGATTTCTTTCAAATGGAACATGAAGAGGCGTGTTATGCTCAGGATTTCAGCCGACAAATTTCATGAGTATCATCTTCTTCGCAAGGAGAGGACAAAAGAGTTCAGTTTGTCTGCTAAGTACAAGGTCATGATGAACGGTGACAATTCTATTATTTGTCATCTTGAACACAGTGTGCATTACAACCCATGTGAGAATGATAGCCACATAGCCAAGCTGAGTGAGAGTGTTATCAAAAGTGAGCTGTGTGATTCCAGTAAACGTGAGGTTGAGAGCCTCCATTCTAAGAGTCTGAGAGAAAAAGGAAACATCAGTGCAGTAGATGCTAATACATGTGAGGATATTTCTACTAATGTAATCATGTCTACTCCTAGTGTTGTATCTTGTGATGTACAGGTTGCTTTTGAAGAAACGGAGCCGCCTATTTTACAACCTGCATCACACGATCTGGTATTGTTACTTGAGGAGGATGTCGTAGTACCTACTACAGCTGAGAAGTTTGTTAATGACATTGGTACGGATTTGGAGCTTCAGCCAACATGTGCGACATATTGTGAGTCTATTCCTTTACTGAAGCCTCTTTGTGATTTGCCTTGCACTACTGTTTCAGCACCATGTGATAGTTTACCAAATTCAAATTTTGATCATTTGGTACTGATAACACATAAGGAAATACTTGCTCGAATACCACCTACTGATATTGTGTATTCCATCATGCTAAATGAACCTATGAGTATGAGTTGTGCTATGGATAAGATTTCGGAAATTTCATTTCTGAATTCTAGCACATATTCTCCTTGTTTCACTTTCAATCTGATTGGTGAATATAGCATGCATGAAAATTTTCTTGTGGATCACATATGCATTACTTGTGATAGAATCGCTGAACTGAAACATGCTGTTTTCAGCCATACATCACAAAATGTTTGCTACGGGACAATAGCTCATGTTCTAGATATTATGGAAATACATTCTGGTCTAGTTGATATATTGCAACCAACACAAGTAATTTTACCTATGTTGGATTGTTCTAATCTTGCTTGAATAGGACCCAACTTTTCATATTCACTATGTTTGTCCCAAAAGTCTTTGTCTAGTTTGGTTACTACTTTAGACTTCCTTGATATTTGTAAATTGAGTTGCATTTTACATAATGGACAACATGATCATGTTCATAATAATCAGAGTAGCGCAGTTGAAGCATGTCATGATTCAATTTGGTTTTCAGACATATTGAATTGGTTTGATCTTGTTCACACATTTTATCATAGATCTTCTTTGAGAAAACTGAATTTAATATTGAAGAACAGGACTATCTGTTTAGTTGTTTTTCACCATGATCATGATTCTTTGTACTTCACTTATACCTGCAATTTAAGTTGCTTGATGTATGCTGGACATACTTTTCATGTGAACAACAATAATACAACATGTTATATATACATATACTTTGCGTACACGTTGTTCTTTTTGTTTCTCCCACTTTCAGCTTACCCAAAGCCGAGGACGGCTTTTCATGAAGAAAGGGAGGATGATGAGGATATATACATGGATTATGATGATTCTGACTGCCTGAACTGGAAGGAAATATTGAGTCAAATCAATAATGACTATCAGGTGAATTTATTCCTAATTGAACCTGATGTTTTATTTAATGAGAACTTTATACTACCTAAGTCTATGCATCTTTGTATGATCAGGTTTATTGATAACACAAGCATTGCGCGAGGAGGAGGAGAGTTGCAGCAAGAAGGACAAGAGCTGATTTCCAATATCAACAAGTGCGCCAGGGAGGAGCGGGAGGCAGGCGCACTAGGACGCAATGAGGAAATCACGTATGAGCAAGAGAGAGAGATGGCGCACCAAGAATTACATGTTTGAGGTGTTCCACGACGTTTGGACTGCGTGCCAATAAGGCCGAACCCATATATGGGTCGGTATGTATCAGTTTGAGTCGAACCGAGTCAGGTTGGGCCAAGTTATGGCTGTTTTTAGGCCCGTTTAGAGGGGAGGACGCCCCAGCCCTCATATAAACCTCCATAGCCGTCACAAGTTAGGTTGAAGACCACGTTAAAATATTTTGGAGTTGTTTCTTTCATAGAACCTCTGGAATTACCCTGTGTTCGAATCTGCCAACTATAATTGAGTGTGATCTGTTGTTCCATTGGGAATTAGTAGATTGCATACTACCGTTCATGGTCACAGCTGCGTGCGCAAGAGTGTGGTGTTGTGAATATCCTACAAGGTTCGAGAGCTGTTGCGCTGGCATCAGGGATCGAGCGGGAGAGATCATAGCTATGCACTAGTTATCTATCATCCACCATCACCATCGACAAGAGCTTGCTGAGAAGATCGGGCCACCCCATATCAATGAGTATCGCAAGCGGAAGCAAAAACAACATGTTTGCAAACAAACCATATCAAAGAGCAAGTGGTCTTTATGTTTGTTGCAACAAAAATACGAGAGACTTGGAAGCTCTCATGACAATACATGCTCAAAATGGCATTATGGTTGCACACAAAACATCGGAAAGAGAAATTGTTCAATATTTTTGTGGCAACACACAAAGCATCAATATCCAATAGCAAAGAGACATGTTTGTCACAAGGTGAAAGAATACCATAAACATGCTTGCAATCAAACCATAGGAAAGAGCAATTTGTCAACACGAAAGATGCAAAGCATGCAAAAGGTATCAGAGTTGGGTTCGATCTTGAACTCACTTGGGGGATGCTCTCTAGAGCTCTTTTTGTCAACTCGTGCTCAACCGAGGTTGACATTATCATGCGGGTACCTACACACATCAAACACAAAAGGAAGAACGTGTGTGCATGGTAGAGAAATACATCATCCATCATGACATATCTCTTCTTGTGCACATCACCATTAGTGTCAATCAAGTACTAAAAATATGCATGGTGAGTATGCAAGTGGGGAACATGCTTATCATGGCAATCATCAAAATCTCCAAAATTTGACAAAGCTATGGGGGCCATCTCAATATATACCATATGAGAATTATTGTTGCAAGCAAAACAAGTGAAAGAGCAATTATTCAACTTATTGCAAGCAACAGGAGAGATTGTAAAACATTCATGACAAAGCAATATCCGAGGGGTACCATTGGTAACATCATTACAAGCAAACCATCGGAAAGAGCAATTGTTCAACAAAGTGCAAGCAATGATATCATTAATGTAACGTTTATAGCATGGCATGTCTATGGCAACATCATCACAATCAAATAATTTCACATGCTCAACATTATGCAAAGGCAAAGTATCACATGGAAAAATCAATGAAGCATATGTGATATCACAAACATCATCCATAGCATGCCAATCATCACAAGTCATCATGTCCACTAGTGGGATCATGGCATCATCAACACATGTATTCTTACCTTGTTCATACCTCTCATATGAAGTGGGTGTTGCGGTAGTGTTGGCCTCCATGTGGGCGACTTCTTCATCACGTATGGGGATGGCATCATCTTCATCCACTATGTACATCTTGTCGGTCGGAGGCATCATCATCTCCAAGCTTGGTGCTTCTTGATCCATGGAACCTAGCACATCATGAGGAAACACACTAGAGGTAGAGGGTAAGTTGTTAGCAATAAAAGTGGTCTCACATGACCTATCAACTACCACTCTCAACTCACTCGGTGTATCACTCATGCCCTCCAAGTGGAAGCACTCAATCTCACATATGGTGGAGTCACTCGTCTCACTCTTGTTTTCACTCAAGTGGGCTAAGTGGCTCTCATACTCACATGGGATTGGTACCACATCATCACTCAAGCATATGGGGGTAGGCTCGGTTCTCTCAACTCCTTGCGCCTCCTTTGGTGAAGGGAAAGTCCCATTCTCACCATTCTTGACCTTGTCGTCGCCATCTTGCACCTTGTCTTCTGTAGTCCTCTTGACGTACTCGTCTAACTTGGCGAAGTAGAGGTCTTCGTCCTCCTCATCCATGAGGTTACATGCATCATCTAGGATGTCAAGTCTTGCCGTTGAAGCTTGATGGCGTGGAGGAGAGCTTGCTCTTGGTGCCATTTTGGTGGTGGCACGAGTAGTTGAAGGTGCCTTATGATGGTGTCGACGGAGGTCATTGGCGTGCCTTGCCAAAGGTTGATGTAGATGGCGCACTTGATCATCCACATGACGCTCGCGACGATGCTCCTTGTCCTTGGCACTCTTCTTGTGATGGTGGTGCATTCTTGAGCTTGGTTGAGCATTATGGATGGTGCTCAACATGTATTCTTCGTCTTCATGGCGAAGATGCCTTGAACGACGTCTTGTATCCTCTTGATGTTGGTGATGATCTCGAGAGGATGTTTGTCAATGAAGATTCTTGCTTCTTGGCGCCTCTTTTGGAAGGTGATGTTGGGGCGCCGCTCTTCTTGTAGTTGGTGGCACTTGATGCCTAGGAGGTTGTTGCACATGACGCCTTCAAGGTGTCCTTGCTTGGCGTTTGGAGATGGTGGCGCTTGACGGCTTGGAGGTGAAGGCGCTCGTCGCCTTGGAGATGATGGAGCATGACGCCATGTAGGTGGTGGCGCTTGACGCCTTGGAGATGGTGGAGCATGACGCCATGTAGGTGGTGGCGCTTGACGCCTTGGAGGTGGATCATCGAAGTAGGTGGTGCCCTTTGGTGTGGCACGCTTTGCCTTGAAGGTCATGGTTTCCTGATGATGCGTCTCCGCTAGCTTGGCGTAGTAGTCCTCCATCTCCAAGCGGTGGAGGTATTCTTCATGGCTCATGGAAGAGCCCTCGAAGTGGGTGAAGCTCGCCATGTCCTCCATGCTTGGTGAGGCGTCGTCGTTGTAGCACTCGAAGTCACCCATTCTTGGGGAGTCGTTGTTGATGTAGTACTCCATATCACCCAAGCATGTGGAGCCATTGTCAGTGTAGTGCTCCATGCATGAGGAGCCATTGTCGATGTAGAGCTCCAATTCCTCCATGCTTGAGGAGCCATAGTTGATGACGTGCTCCATGTCTTCCATGCATGTGGAGTCGTCATATGTGCAATGCTCCGGGTCCTCAAAGCATGCGGAGCCATTGTCGGTGTAGTGCTCCATCATGTTCTCTATACTTGTGGAGTCGTAGTCGTGGTGGCTCATCATGGATTCTTCATATAAATCATCCTCGGTTCCAGAGTCCCTAGACATGATTCACAAGACCAAGTGGTGTATATGGAAGTGATAGGCGGGTTAGGGATGCAATGTCAAACCTTACTTTACCTTGGAAGATAGTATCGTGCAAGTGGCAACACTTGAGAGCAATCAAAACCAAGCAAAGTGAAGTTCACACGGAACACCAAAACCAACTAACCACTAAAAAAACACACACACAAAACTTATGGTGGATGGGTATGGAAGGTGGCATGTCCAAGAACAATCCGAAATCAAGATATTGTAATGGCAAGTAAAGAACCACGATGATCACAAAGCAAAACAAGTCAACCCACAAGATAGGAATATGTACACGGTGGGATAAATGGGACTTGTGCGACGGAGAAAGTGAGCTAAGAACCAAATGATTACCTAGCGAAGACTATAAGCTCGTGTCGCACAAGTGCAAGGAGAGACGCTAGTTCGATTGCACTAAATTGGTGGGCTACAAGATATGCACAATAAGTACCACCTATATGATGTTCATCGAGCTTGCGTTTCCTATTCTATGAGGCACTTGTTTCTTTCTTTCTTTTTCTTCTTTTTCTCTTTTTCTATTTTTTTCTCTTTTTCTTTTATTTTTCACTTGCCTCTTCCTTGTGCCAATAACTATACAAGATAACTATATGAGATAGCGCGCTCACAACTTTTGCTCGGAATTCTACAAGTATCAAATGTGCATATCCCAAGCAATAATAGGAGGAACTAGTCTCAATAGGTGTTTGTTGAATGCAAAGATAGTGTAGCTCACAAAGGAATGCAAGTGGGGAGAAGTCGCGGAATTTTTATACCTTTCGTCGCCAATCTTCACCCTTTATTGGTGGATTCCGCCTTGCTCACGGAATTTGGATGTAGTAGATAGCATGAACCACGGATATGATGATGTGGAGGTCTTTATCCTCTTCAAAACGAGCTAAAGAACACCAAAATCCGAGTTCGTATGCAAAAGTTATGCTCAAAACCGTGAAGCAGTTTTTTCTGTCAGCAGGGGCGGACAGTCCAGTGCGCGTAGGCCATACAGTCCGGCCGGGGCGGAGAATCCGGTCAGTTTAGGCCGGACACTCCGGTGGGGCGGATATTCCGGTCCGTTTTGGCCGGACAGTCTGGTCCGGTCGTACCAAAACTTCCAGAACACGAACAGGACGAGTTTTGGCCGAAAAACTCGAACCAAAACCTCAAATTGATGGAGAAAATCAAGAAATTAGGCTATGGAAACGCAGGGGAAGGTAGATCAACAAGTTTAGCAAGTAATCCACGGATCAAAACCTACCAAAACGCACTCAAATCACAGATCGGTCCAAAACACGAATTGGGGCTATTTTTGGTGAAATTTTCGAATTTATGGGGAAAAAGACCAAATCGAGGAGAAATCCATGGCAACCAAAAGCTGCTGATACCAGATGATGAGGGCAAACCTCGTGGGTGGCCCGATCTTCACGGATCTCGTGGTCAAATCGATGGGAAAGCGAGGGGAAAGGGAGAAGGTAGCGGAAGCGGACACACACCTCGCGAAGAACACGATGAACACACGCAAAACACACACGATACAAGGCCGATTGCTCTCACCGGTGGCCACCGGTCCGATAGAATCCTCGCAAGGAAAGATCGGTCAACGTGCTCCCGTCAATCCCAAGCGGAGAGGGAAGAACACCTTGGAGAGGGTCTTGATGTTTTGGCAAAGGGACACCGATGCCAAGGCCTTGTACAACGAGGGAGGCGCGATGCAAACTCCAACGAGGTGGTGACGATAGTCGATCCCCTTTGGTAGAAGGGGATGAGGCAAAACTAGAGATTCCACAAAGGGGGTTGTCTTTAGTCTATCATCTATGCCTAAGGGATACATGAGGGGGTGGGGGCTCTATTTATAGGCCAGCCACAAGTTCAGCGGTAGTTTGGGCATAAAACTAGGGTTTGGGGCGAAATAGAGGGGTACATGGGCCAAGGGCCCAGCTGTTGGCTCGCAGGCCCATCACTTGGGCCAGACAGTCCGGGTCGGAGTGACCGGACAGTCCGGGGTAGCCGGACACTCCGGGTAGTGTTCGGGTAGTGTCCGAACTGGCCTTCTGAATGTCCACGCTAGGTTGGGGCTGGGGCTGGCCGGACACTCCGGCCGAGTCGCGCCGGACACTCCGGCTGCGCCGGACACTCCGGCTGGTTCCGGGCGGACACTTCGGGGCGATGACGGCGGAGACTCTCATTCTGGAGCTGGCTGCTCCTGGTCCATCTTTTTGGTTGACTTGGGGACGATCTTGGGGACTTGGCGTTGTGGATGAGTAGCGTCTGCAGGATGGGTTGCATCATTGCTGGTAGTTGCTGACACACACACGGGACACGAGCAAACAAAGGAGATTAGCCAATGCGAAAAAGGAGGCAAAACTATCAAAACTGGCGTTACAGCCGGACACTCTGGTCTGTCTAGGCCGGACACTCCGGTCTGGTTTGGCCGGACACTCCGGTCGGGCCGGACACTCTGGTCTGTCTAGGCCGGACACTCCGGTCTGGTTTGGCCGGACACTCCGGTCGGGCCGGACACTCCGGTCTGTACGAGCCGGACACTCCGGTGCGGGTTTCCTGCTCGTGTTCTTGAGCGGAAATCCTCGTCTTCGGGCCTCAAATCCGCGAAAAACTGGCCAAATCGGGCTGGAGAAATGCATGATAAAGCTGGACCAACTCCTTAGACAAGGTTTGGTCGGATCAAAACCACAAATAACACTCCAAATCAAGAGATCGATCCAAAGGCAAATATGGGCTGTATTTTGTGGGGATTTTCGAATTTTTGGTGGATAGAAGAAAATTTTGTGGGGGAAATCCTGAGCAACGAAGCTCTTGATACCAATATGTTGAGGGCAAACCTCTTGGGTGGCCCGATCTTTCACAATTCCCTTTCAAATCGGGGGTGGAGTGCGGGGGAAGGAGGGAAGGATGAACACGATGAACACACGCACGAAGAATGTGATGAACACACACACGCAAAACCCCGATGAACACCAATAGCTCATGCCGGCGGTGACCGGTCCGGCGCAAGCCCTAGGTTCGGCGTCGAGGGGAGGACTCTCTCTCGAACCGGCACAGCGAGATGGGAGACTCGGTGAGATGTTGACGTCTAGGCAAAGGGTCACCGATGCCTAGGCCTTGTACAACGCGGAGGCACAATGCAAACTCCAACGAGGTTTGGAGATATTGGTGCTCCTTAGACAAGGAGCATGAGGCAAGAATTAGATAGATCTACAAAGGGGTTTCCACTAATTCCAATATCATGCCTAGGGTTTACTATGGAGGTGGGGGGCTATATATAGGCCAACCACAAGTTCAGGGGTAATTCAGGCATTAAAGTAGAGTTCTGGACGAAGTAGAGGGGTACATGGGCCATAGGGCCCAACTAGGCTTGCAGGCCCATCACTCGGACACTCCGGGTCGAGTGGGCCGGACAGTCCGGGGCGGCCGGACACTCCGGGTAGTGTCCGGGTAGAGTCCGATGTAGCACACAGAATGTCCGCGCCAGGTTCGGGCTCGGGCAGGCCGGACACTCCGGCTGAGTCGCGCCGGACACTCCGGCTAGATTCGTGCAGACACTCCGGTTCAGGCAGCTTCAGCTCAGGTGCAGCTTCAGGGCTCGTGGGTCGACGCGGCGGGGGTTCATACCTGATGATGCACAGAGTAGAGGTATGAAGTAGCACGCCATCCAAGGAGGTATCAAATTGGCACGAGGATAGGAGTGAGTTCACCTTAGCTTGTAGGAGTTTGGCTCGGGCACGAGTCATGGGTCCACTTGGGGGACTTGTTGGTGTAGATGTAGAAGCGTCCGTAGGACGGGCTGCATCAGGATGAGTGGAAAATTGCTTTCAAAAATAAATTCGGTTTGTATGAGTGGGTTAGTCATGCCGTTTGATCTTACTAATGCAGCTAGTACTTTCATGTGTTTGATGAATCATGTTTTGAGAGAGTATATTGGTCGTTTTGTGGTTGTTTACTTTGATGATATACTCATATACAACCACACCGAATCTGAACATTGCACTCATATCCGACAAGTTTTGCAAGTGTTGCGTGATAATAAACTGTATGCTAATCTTGAGAAGTGCACATTGGCAAAAGATAAGGTCATATTCCTAGGATTTGTTGTATCTAAGAATGCAGTAGAGGTAGATCAATCTAAAATTGAATCAATTCAGAATTGGCCTACTCCCATGAATGTAAGTCAAGTGCGAAGTTTCCACGGTTTTGCTGGTTTCTATAGGCACTTTGTGAAAGATTTTAGCACCATTGCTGCACCTTTGAATGATTTGACAAAGAAAGGTGTACCTTTTGTATGGGGTGCGGCCCAAGACATTGCATTTGATACATTGAAACGTTTGCTTACTTCTGCACCAGTACTTGCATTACCTGATTTTTCGAAGCAATTTGAAGTTGAATGTGATGCTGGTGGTATAGGCATAGGTGGCGTTTTGATGCAAGAGGGTCGGCCTATAGCTTATTATTCTGAGAAATTGACTGGTGCTCGTTTGAATTATTCAATCTATGATAAAGAATTGTATGCACTTGTTAGGTACTTGAGGTTTGGCAACATTATTTGTGGCCAAAGGAATTCATCATACATTTTGATCATGAGGCATTGAAATACTTGAAAGCTCAATCAAACTTGCATAGAAGATTAGCTAAATGGGTTGAGTTCATTGAGTCTTTTCCTTACATCATTAATTATAAGAAGGGAAAAGATAATGTTGTTGCTGATGCTCTATCTAGGAAGAACATGCTATTAACCAATCTTGATGTTAAAATTCCTAGATTAGAAGCTATTTGTGCACTTTATGCAACTGACCATGATTTTGCTGAACCATATCGTTTATGTGCTCTTAGAAACGCATGGGATAAATATCATATACATGATGGATATTTGTTTCGAGCTAACAAACTATGTATTCCAGAATCGTCATTGCGTTTGTTCTTAGTGCAGGAATCACATGCTGGTGGTTTGATGGGTCACTTTGGGCGTGAGAAGACATTGCTCATGCTTGCTGATCATTTTTATTGGCCCAAGATGAGGCGTGATGTGTACAGATTTGTGAGCAGATGCATTACTTGCCACAAGTCGAAATCCAAGCTGAAGCCTCACGGTTTATATACACCTCTCTCTGCACCTACTACTCCATGGGAAGACATTAGTATAGATTTTGTGCTAGGTCTACCTAAAACTCAGAGAGGTCATGATTCTATATTTGTGGTAGTGGATAGGTTCTCTAAGATGGCTCATTTTATTGCCTACCACAAAAGCGACGATGCGTCACATGTTGCTAACCTGTTTTTCAGGGACATCGTGAGATTACATGGCGTACCAAAGACGATTGTTTCTGACCGTGATGTGAAGTTCATGAGCTATTAACCAATTTTGATGTTAAAATTCCTAGATTTGAAGCTATTTGTGCACTGTATGCAACTGGCCATGATTTTGCTGAACCATATCGTTTGTGTGCTCTTAGAAACGCATGGGATAAGTATCATATACATGATGGATATTTGTTTCGAGCTAGCAAACTATGTATTCCAGAATCATCGTTGCGTTTGTTCTTAGTGCAGGAATCACATGTTGGTGGGTTGATGGGTCACTTTGGGCGTGAGAAGACATTACTCATGCTTGCTGATCACTTTTATTGGCCCAAGATGAGGCGTGATATGTACAGATTGTGAGCCGATGTATTACATGCCACAAGTCGAAATCTAAGCTGAAGCCTCACGGTTTGTATACACCTCTCTCTGCACCTACTACTCCATGGGAAGACATTAGTATGGATTTTGTGCTAGGTCTACCTAAAACTCAGAGAGGTCATGATTCTATAGTTGTGGCAGTGGATAGGTTCTCTAAGATGGCTCATTTTATTGCCTGCCACAAAAGCGACGATGTGTCGCATGTTGCTAACCTGTTTTTCACGGACATCGTGAGATTACATGGAGTACCAAAAATGATTGTTTCCGATCGTGACGTGAAGTTCATGAGCTACTTTTGGAAGACCTTATGGGGAAAGCTAGGAGCGAAGCTGATGTTCAGTACTATATGTCATCCCCAAACTGTTATGGGGTAACCCCGTGGGTGGCCCGATCTTCACGGATCTCGTGGTCAAATCGATGGGAAAGCGAGGGGAAAGGGAGAAGGTAGCGGAAGCGGACGCACACCTCGTGAAGAACACGATGAACACACGCCAAACTCACACGATAGAAGGCCAATTGCTCTCGCCGGTGGCCACCGGTCCGATAGAAACCTCCCAAGGAAAGATCGGTCAACGTGCTCCCGTCAATCCCAAGCAGAGAGGGAAGAACGCCTTGGAGAGGGTCTTGATGTCTTGGCAAAGGGACACCGATGCCAAGGCCTTGTACAATGAGGGAGGCGCGATGCAAACTCCAACAAGGTGGTGACAATAGTCGATCCCCTTTGGTAGAAGGGGATGAGGCAAAACTAGAGATTCCACAAAGGGGGTTGTCTTTAGTCTATCATCGATGCCTAAGGGATACATGAAGGGGTGGGGGCTCTATTTATAGGCAGCCACAAGTTCAGGGGTAGTTTGGGCATAAAACTAGGGTTTGGTGTGGAATAGAGGGGTACATGGGCCAAGGGCCCAGATGTTGGCTCGCAGGCCCATCACTTAGGCTGGACAGTCTGGGTCGAGTTGACCGGACAGTCAGGGGTGGTCGGACACTCCGGGTAGTGTCTGAGTAGTGTCTGAACTGGTCTTCTGAAAGTCCACGCCAGGTTGGGGCTGGGGCAGGACGGACACTTTGGCCGAGTCGCGCCGGACACTACGGCTGGTTCCGGGCAGACACTCCGGCTCAGGTAGCTTCAGGGCTCGTGGGTCGACGTGGCGGGGGTTCGTACCTGATGATACACAGAGCAGTGGTATGAAGTAGCAAGCCATCTAGGTGTATCCCAAAGTCACATGATGAGAGGAGCGAATTCACCTTAACTTGAAGGAGCTTGGCTCGGGCACGGGTCATCGGTCCACTTGGGGGACCTGGTGGTGTAGATGTAGGCGCGTCCGTAGGACGGGCCGCATCAGCTCCCTCTTCAAAAAGAGTCGTCCTCGACTCTTCACGCTCATCCTAAGAAGATGATGTCGAGAGACCTTCTTGATCCTGGGGTTCACCATATAGTCGTCCTTGAGAAGCTTGATGTGGCAACTCTTCAATGTTCCTTCACCTTCCATGAAGCCTACAAATCTAACAACAAAAGCGAAGCAACACTCAAAGAGTAGCCAATTCATGAAGATTATAGCATGAGTCCTCAAGTAGAAGGAAGTCACCTTATAATGTAGAGATAGCTCATTGAAGGGTAGCCCTAGGTAACTCTCTTTGATTCGTCTTGTCAACTCTTTGTCCATAGAGGTTGATGCGTATGCAATTGTACCTTCACACAACAAAGACCAAGCAACATATGTTTGTGTGTGATAGAGGAGCATGTCATTTGTGGCATGTCCATTCTTGTTCACAACACTATTATCACAACTCAAGTATAGCAAACGGGATGCATATGCAAGGTCAAAGTGCATGGACGTTAATTAGCACAACTCAGAAACATGTTTGCAAACAAACCATATGAAAGAGCAAGTGGTCCTTATGTTTGTGGTAACAACTATACGAGAGACTTGGAAGCTCCCATGACAATACATGCTCATATTGGCAATATGGTTGCACACAAAACATCGGAAAGAGAAATTGTTCAACATTATTGTTGCAACACACAAAGCATCAATATCCAATAGCAACGAGACATGATTGTCACAAGCTGAAAGAATATCATTAACATGATTGCAAGCAAACCATAGGAAAGAGCAATTTTTCAACATGAAAGATGCAAAGCATGCAAAAGGTATCAGAGCTGGGTTCGATCTTGAACTCAGTTGGGGGATGCTCTCTAGAGCTCTTTTTTGTCAACTCGTGCTCAACCGAGGTTGACATTCTTTTGCGGGTACCTACACACATCATACACAAAAGGAAGAATGTGTGTGCATGGTAGAGAAACACATCATCCATCATGACGTATATCTTCTTGTGCACATCACCATTAGTAACAATCAAGTATGAAAAATATGCATGGTGAGTATGCAAGTGGGGAACATGCTTATCATGGCAATCATCAAAGTCCAAAATTTGAGAAAGCTATGGGGGCCATCTCAATATAAACCATATGAGAACTATTGTTGCAACCAAAACAATTGAAAGAGCACTTATTCAACTTATTGCAAGCAACGAGAGAGATTGTAAAACATTCATGACAAAGCATGGTTCGAGGGGTACCATTGGTAACATCATTGCAAGCAAAACATTGGAAAGATCAATTGGTCAACAAAGTGCAAGCAATGATATCATCAACGTAACGTTTAGAGCATGGTATGTCTATGGCAACATCATCGCAATCAAATAATTTCACATGCTCAACATTATGCAAAGGCAAAGTATCACATGGAAATACCAATGAGTCATTGGGATATCACAAACATCATCCATAGCATGCCAATCATCACAAGTCATCATGTCCACTAGTGGGATCATGGCATCATCAACACCCTTATTTTTACCTTGTTCATGCCTCTCATATGAAGTGGGTGTTGTGGTAACATTGGCCTCCATGTGGGCGACTTCTTCATCATGTATGGGGATGGCATCATCTTCATCCAAGCTTATCGCTTCTTGATCCATGGAACCTAGCACATCATGAGGAAACACACTAGAGGTAGTGGGTACGTCGTTAGAAATCAAAGTGGTCTCACATGACCTATCAACTACCACTCTCAACTCACTCGGTGTATCACTCATGCCCTCCAAGTGGAAGCACTCAATCTCACATATGGTGGAGTCACTCATCTCACTCTTGTTTTGACTCAAGTGGGCTAAGTGGCTCTCATACTCACATGGGATTGGTACCACATCATCACTCAAGCATATGGGGGTTGGCTCAGTTCTCTCAACTGCTTGCACCTCCTTTGGTGAAGGGAAAGTCCCATGCTCACCATTCTTGACCTTGTCGTCGCCATCTTGCACCTTGGCTTGTGTAGTCCTCTTGACGTACTCGTCCAACTTGGCGAAGTAGAGGTCTTCGTTCTCCTCATCCATGAGGTTGCATGCATCATCTAGGACGTCAAGTCTTGGCATTGAAGCTTGATGGCGTGGAGTGGAGCTTTCTCTTGGTGCCATTTTCGTGGTGGCACGAGTCGTAGAACGTGCCTTATGATGGTATCGACGGAGGTCATTGGCGTGCCATGCCAATGGTTGAGGTAGATGGCGCACTTGGTCATCCACATGACACTCGCGACGGTGCTCCTTGTCCTTGGCACTCTTCTTGTCATGGTGGTGCCTTCTTGAGCTTGGTTGAGCATTATGGATGGTGCTCAACATGTATTCTCCATCTTCATGGCGAAGATGCCTTGAACGACGTCTTGTATCCTCTTGATGTTGGTGATGATCTCGAGAGGATGTTTGTCGATGAAGATTCTTGCTTCGTGGCGCCTCTTTTGGAAGATGATGTTTGGGCGCCACTCTTCTTTCAGTAGATGGCACTTGATGCCTTGGAGATAGATGCACTTGACGCCTTGGAGATGGTCGTGCTTGGCGCCTTGGAGATGGTGGCGCTTGACGGCTTGGTGGTGATGGCTCTCGTCGCCTTGGAGATGGTGGCGCATGACGCCATGTAGGTAATCGCGCCTGACGCCTTGGAGGTGGATCATCGTAGTAGGTGGTGCCCTTTGGTGTGGCACGCTTGGCCTTGAAGTTCATGGTTTCTTGATGATGCGCCTCCGCTAGCTTGGCGCAGTAGTCCTCCACCTCCAAGCGATGGAGGTATTATTCATGGCTCGTGGAAGAGTCCTCGAAGTGGGTGAAGCTTGCCATGTCCTCCATGCTTGGTGAGGCGTCGTCATTGTAGCACTCGAAGTCATCCATGATTGGGGAGTCATTGTTGATGTAGTACTCCATATCACCCAAGCATGTGGAGCCATTGTCGGTGTAGTGCTCCATGCATCAGGAGCCATTGTCGATGTAGAGCTCCAATTCCTCCATGCTTAAGGAGCCATAGTTGATGACGTGCTCCATGTCTTCCATGCATGTGGAGTCATCATAGGTGCATTGTTCCGGGTCCTCAAAGCATGCGGAGCCGTTGTCAGTGTAGTGCTCCATCATGTCCTCTATACTTGTGGAGTCGTATGCATGGTGGTTCATCGTGGATTCTTCATAGAAATCATCCTCGGTTCCAGAGTCCCTAGACATGTTTCACAAGACCAAGTGGTGTATATGGAAGTGGTAGGGGGTTAGGAATGCAACGCAAAACCTTACTTTACCTTGGAAGATAGTATCGTGCAAGTGGCAACACTTGAGAGCAATCAAAACTAAGCAAAGTGAAGTTCACGTGGAACACCAAAACCAACTAACCACTAAAACACACACACACAGAGAGCTTATGGTGGATGGGTATGGAAGGTGGCATGTCAAGAACCAATCCGAAATCAAGATGTTGTAATGGCAAGTAAAGAACCACGATGATCACAAAGCAAAACAAGTCAATCCACAACATTGGAATATATACAAGGAAACACACACGGTGGGATAAATGGGACTTGTGCGACGGAGAAAGTGAGCTAAGAACCAAAAGATTATCTAGCGAAGACTATAAGCTCGTGTCGCACAAGTGCAAGGAGAGACGCTAGTTCGATTGCAATAAAATTAGTGGGCTACAAGTTTGCAATCTAGTAATCCCAATGAAACAACAGATCACACTCAATTGAAGTAGTATAATTCGATCACAGGGTAATTCCAGAGGTTCTAAAAAGAAACAACTCCAAAATAGTTTTAACATGGTATAAACCTAAAAACCATGAATTACAGGCCTATATAAAGGCTGTTGGACGTCCAACATAGAGTTGGGGTCAAAACCAAACATATCTCTAACTTTCCTAACTTAAAAGGACTCTATTTGTAAACTGACAGAAAACAACCGTCGACTTGTTTCGGTTTCCACGCACAGCTCGTAACGAACTGGGAGACATGCGTGTACCTGTTGGAAAGATCTTGGAATTATCTTTCCAACAAGTACTTATTTGCTTAATTCGGAGTTGGTATGTGGAAACCACGTCTGTTTCAATTTCAGAGCTTCTGTCTGTCCGAACTGAACCTTCCTTCTTGGTCGCCTTCCATCTTCTTCTGCAACAACTTGGCCCGACGGTCGCCGTAGAAGGTGCGTCTTCCGCGACAAATTTCTCGGCTCGACCGTGGCTGATGGAAAACTTTTTTTTCCGGTTTCGTGGCCCTCTACTATGGTAGAACCGCCAAAAACATGGAGGTAGCTCGGCTGGCACGTGGCAGAAGCAAGATTTTCATTTCCTCGTGCGATGTTGAGTCGTCAAACTCTTTTGAGGCATGTGGGTCCCAGACGTCATTGTTTCTAGCAGACCATACTTTTCGGTCTCGCCTCCCTAATTTGAACTCGATAACGTTGCTCGAGGCGTCTGCCGTTTAGTCAGGCTGCTGGGTCCCACATGTCAGCCTCTCATTAGAAGAATCGTGTGTATGATGGATTTTTTTCCTTCGCTCGCGCTACCCTTTTCCAAAGTTGATAGCGTTACTGGATGCATCTATCGTTCAATCAGACTGTTGGGACCCACATGGCATCCTCTCATTAGAAGAAACGTGTGTATGATGAAATTTTTTTCCTTCGCTCGTGCTACCCTATTCCGAAGTTGATAGCGCTGCTCGATGCATCAACCGTTTAATCAACCTCCTGGGCCCCACATGTCATCCACTCATTAGAAGAAATGTGTGTATGATGGAGTTTTTGCCCTCGGTCGCGTCTTCGTGTTCCGAACTTGATACTGTTGCTCGCTGCTTCAGCTGTTTATATAGGCTGGTGGGCCCCACATGTCAGCCTCCTCTGTGCAGGAAACGTGTGCATGTTGGACTTTTTTTCTCTCGCACCTCCCTATTTGGAACTTGGCAATGCTGCTCGATACAGCACATGTATAATGTCTCCATGTTGGGTCCACATGTCAACCTCCTATGTAGAGGAAACGTGTGTATGTAGGACATTTTTTTGGCCGCGTCCGCCGGTTTGACATTGGTAACGTTGTTTGATGCGACATTCGTGTATTGTCTTGCTGCTGGGGCCCACGTGTAGCCTCTCTGGATAAGAAACGTGTCGATCTTGGTCTTCTTTTTCCCGGTCGTCACTATTGTACAAGTACTTTTTAAATGCGCTCGTTAAACTTGTTCTCTTTTCAAATTGAATCATGCCATGCTTCAACTGCGCTACTCTGATTATTATGAACATGATCATGTTGTCGATACTCATGAAATTTGTCGGCTGAAATCCTGAGCATAACACGCCTCTTCATGTTCCATTTGAAAGAAATCCTTCCAACAACAGGACATATTTGAGCGTCAAACCTTCTGCTCCAAGGTTCTCCCAATAGTATGTGACAAGAATCAAGTGGTATAGGAGATACATCACAGCGCACAATCTCAGTATGCTCTTTAAAAGTCATAGGAACATCAGCGGTGTGTGAAATCAGCAATGTGCCATATGATGAATGCAAGAGATATGGCACCGCACGGGCACATGTGGGTAGCTGCAACTTTTGTACAACTTCAACGCTGATCAAATTAATAGTAGAGTTACTATCAATGGTAATGGAAGCACATCGCTCACCAATCATCACACTATGGTGGAAAAGACCATCACCATCAAAAATACCGCGTTCTTCCTTCCAAAAAGTTCCACTACAACGCCAATTGTCGATGAATTTGTAACTGTACGTCTCCACATTATTTGTAACATCACCTGCCTCCATTTTCTGCATCACATCAACACTACTAGAAGACATGATTAGTACATTAGTGCACAAATCAAAATCAGTATGGTGGAAACTCTCACAACTCACTCACAACTGATAAGAAAGAAGATTTTACCGTTCCAAAGTGAATAGAGATGCTCTACCAAACGTAATCAAAGACTGATGCACTGAAGTGATGAAGTGAATATCAAAGGTATAGAGAACGATCACAGGGCACACAGGGTATTTATGGTGGAGCTGTAGGTATGGTATCCTATCTACACCGCAAACAAGTCCTAGTGCTGATCGTATGACAAAGACCCACAGAAACACACACGGTGGAGATAAATGGGGCAATTACAACTATGAAAATGAGCTCAAAAAGTAAGGTATGTCGGAGGAATGCTCGTGTTGCAATGCACAAGGAGAGACGCTAGCAATGTCTCCACGAAACGGGCACAAGATTGCTAACTGAGCAGCCCGTAGAGCACTAAGCACGCTAGTCTCGTAGGATAGTTATAGACACAAAGAAAAGCTTACTAAGGCTCACAAGGATAGGTACGCTATGTGGACTCAGTAAAAAAAATAAACAAAAAAAAAATTTGACCGGAAAATTCGTCTCTGCCACGGCAGAAAAACGGCCTAAAATCCTGCCGCGGCAGATTTTTTTTTTCCTCTCGTACTAGCACAGACTGGTCTGTGGTAAGGCGACGGTTCGATTTTTTTTTCGGATTTTTTTTTTCGGAATTTTCTTTTTTTTGGGAATTTTTTTTTGGGTCACGCTAGAGCACAGACTTGTCTGCGGTCAGGCGTGAGCCAGCGAGCCGAATTTTTTTTTTTGCTCGCCAAGTAGTATACAACTAGGACTCTTTATTTGGATCGGATCTGACTTGATGGTAGCGGAAAAAGATGGTGGAAAACAACTAGAACACTAGAAAACAAATCTACGAAGAACAGATCTAGATCTAATCTAATAGAGGAATGCGATCAGCAACTATTACTCGAATACGATGTAATCTAGGCTATGGCAACTCTTTTTGTGGGGCTTTTTCTGTATAGGATGAAAAACACTCTCTAATCTATGGATGGATTGTGGATTGCTTACCGAGGCAACGAGGAAATATGATACCAAGATGATATGGGGTGGCCCGATCTTCTCAGCAAGCTCTTGGCGATGGTGATGGTGGATGATAGATAACTAGTGCGTAGCTATGATCTCTCCCGCTCGATCCCTGATGCCAATGCAATAGCTCTCGAACCTTGTAGGATATTCACAACACCACACTCTTCCGCACGCAGCCGTGACCACGAACGGTAGGATGCAATCTACTAATTCCCAATGGAACAACAGATCACACTTAATTATAGTTGGCAGATTCGAACACAGGGTAATTCCAGAGGTTCTATGAAAGAAACAACTCCAAAATATTTTAACGTGGTCTAAAAACCTAACTTGTGATGGCTACGGAGGTTTATAAGAGGGCTGGGGCGTCCTCCCCTCTAAACGGGCCTAAAAACAGCCATAACTTGGCCCAAACTGACTCGGTTCGACTCAAACTGATACATACCGACCCATATATGGGTTCGGCCTTATTGGCACGCAGTACAAACGTCGTGGAACACCTCAAACATGTAATTCTTGGTGCGCCATCTCTCTCTCTTGCTCATACGTGATTTCCTCATTGCATCCTAGTGCGCCTGCCTCCCGCTCCTCCCTCGCGCACTTGTTGATATTGGAAATCAGCGCTTGTCCTTCTTGCTGCAACTCTCCTCCTCCTCGCGCAACACTTGTGTTATCAATAAACCTGATCATACAAAGATGCATAGACTTAGGTAGTATAAAGTTCTCATTAAGTAAAACATCAGGTTCAATTAAGTATGAATTCACCTGATAGTCATTATTGATTTGACTCAGTATTTCCTTCCAGTTCAGGCAGTCAGAATCATCATAATCCCTGTAGATATCCTCATCAGTAAGGTTGATGGGCACTAGCTGCAGGCAGGTGGGTCAGCCATGCCAGCCTCTCAGTACATAAATATTGCTATAGATAAACTGCATGCCTTCCCAGTACACAATAAAATTTGATATGGGGTGGCCCGATCTTCTCAGCAAGCACTTGTCGATGATGATAATGGTGGATAGATAACTAGCCTGTAGCTATGAACTCTCCCGCTCGAACCCTGATGCCAATGAAATAGCTCTTGAACCCTGTAGGATATTCACAACACCACGCTCTTGCGCACGCAGCCGTCGATCACGAACGGTAGTTTGCAATCTACTAATTCCCAATGGAACAACAGATCACACTCAATTGCAGTAGTATAATTCGATCAAAGGGTAATTCCAGAGGTTCTTTAAAAGAATCAACTCCAAAATAGTTTTAACGTGGTCTAAATCCTAACTAGGCATCATCCCAGGGCTTATAAGGGCGGCTGGGGCGGCCAAAAACCAAAACTAAATGCGTACGACTCAAACTGATACAAACCGACTCGGACCAGATTCGGTCGGCGGCCGGACATTCCGGTGTAATCGGGCTAGACAGTCTGGTCAGGCCGGACACTCCGGGTGGTGTTTGGGTAGGGTCTAATATGGTGTACTGACTATCCATGCCAAAGCTTCTCTTGGGCAGGCCGGATAGTCCGGGTGGACTTGGTCGGACACTCCGATCGTGGCAGATATTTTGGCCTTCATCTTGATGATCTTTTCTTGGGCCTTCCTCCCACTCCCTCGCACATCCTTGGGCGATCATCATGCTGGATTTGACTTTCGAAGTAGTGGGGACCTATCCTTGCGTAGATGCACCCATACCATGCCACCAGGCTTGAACAACAATTCCTTCCTTGCTTGATTCCTTGCAGCAGCAATGTTCTTGCCTTTCTTCTCAATAGCCTCTCGAGTCTTCTCATGAATCTTCTTCACATATTGAACACGTTTTGATGCCTCCATATCAACTCTCTCATGCAATGGCAAAGGCAACAAATCAAGTGTCGTCAATGGCTTGAAGCCATACCACCTCAAAAGGGCAAAGCAGAGTAGTCGAATGCACAACCCTGTTGTATGCAAACTCAACATGTGGCAAACACTCTTCCCACTCCTGCGATTCTTCTTAATCATAGTCCTCAGCAGTTGTTACAATGTTCGATTCACCACCTCCGTGATATGGGGTGGCCCGATCTTCTCAGTAAGCGGATGGCGGTGATGATGGTGGATGATAGATAACTAGTGTGTAGCTATGATCTCTCCCGCTCGATCCCTGATGCCAATGCAACAGCTCTCGAACCTTGTAGGATATTCACAACACCACAGTCTTGCGCACGCAGCCGTGACCACGAACGGTAGTATCAATCTACTAATTCCCAATGGAACAACAGATCACACTCAGTTATAGTTGTAGATTCAAACACAGGGTAATTCCAGAGGTTCTATGAAAGAAACAACTCCAAAATATTTTAACGTGGTCTAACCCTAACTTGTGACGGCTACAGAGGTTTATATGAGGGCTGGGGCGTCCTCCCCTCTAAACAGGCCTAAAACAGTCATATCTTGGCCCAAACTAACTCGGTTCGACTCAAACTGATACATACCGACCCATATATGGGTTCGGCCTTATTGGCACGCAGTCCAAACATCGTGGAACACCTCAAACATGTAATTCTTGGCGCGCCATGTCTCTCTCTTGCTCATATGTGATTTCCTCATTGCCTCCTAGTGTGCATGCCTCCCGCTCCTCCCTCGCGCACTTGTTGATATTGGAAATCAGTGCTTATCCTTCTTGCTGCAACTCTCCTCCTCCTCGCGCAGCGCTTGTGTTATCAATAAACCTGATCATACAAAGATTCATAGACTTAGGTAGTATATATGTCTCATTAAGTAAAACATCAGGTTCAATTAGGAATGAATTCACCTGATAGTCATTATTGATTTTACTCAATATTTCCTTCCAGTTCAGGCAGTCAGAATCATCATAATCCCTTATATATCCTCATCACTCCGTTTCACCATCTGTTTGGGGGTGACATGTAGTATTGAACAACAACTTCGTTCCCAACGTCCCCCATAAGGTCTTCCAAAAGTAGCTTATGAACTTCACATCATGATCAGAAACAATCGTCTTTGGGTACTCCATGTAATCTCACGATGTCCCTGAAAAACAGGTTAGCAACATGCGAAGCATCGTCGCTTTTGTGGCAGGCAATAAAATGAGCTATCTTAGAGAACATATGCACTACCATAAAAAGAATCATGACCTCTCTGAGTTTTAGGCAGACCTAGCACAAAATCTGATATGGATCAAGCTGATGATCCTATAGTTTTGTCCCGATCTTTCACAGTGAGTAACCCGGATAATAATCCTTCTAATAACACCAATGAACGTTACCTGGAGAAGAGGAATCAATCCAGCAAGCAACATGGAGAAGATCACCACGCCTCAAACCAAAATACGACAATCCTTGATGAACACAAGAACCTCCGCGACAATATCAATACGATAGATAACACGACATCGCCGTCCCTAGAGGGATGCTCACCAAGCAACTCACACAATAGTTTTAGACTAAACAACGCAATGTCAAGATAACCCTAATTCTAGACTGACTAACTCTTTACATAGCCGGTCGGATAGACTCGAACTGACAGCTGAATACAAAAAAGACTCTAGCAGATACGTCCAGATCGGATGAAACCTCATAGGCCGGACACTCTGGTGTATATGGGCCAGACACTCCGGTAGGCCGGACATTCCGGCTTGCTTCAGCCGGACACTCCGGTCTTCGCAGTAATCTTCGTGTCCTTCTTGATGATCTCCCTTGCGCCTGCCTCCCGCTCCTCCCTCGCGCATATCGTGCCCATATCATCCTCCCCTTCTAGGAGCATTGTCCCCAACGCGTGAGGGTCTTCTCGAAAGGGTGGCGTGATATCAACAAAATCATCATGCGGTTTTGTCAACTTGAAGTCTAGCCTGCCTTTCACTCCGCAACCTCCCTCTCGGCGTGCTTGACTTGAAACAGCCCTTGGCGCCTGCAGCTCCTTGCGTCTCCATATGAGCTTTGACCTAGGCGCCACCGTCTTCTTCTTCTCAACTCTTGATGGAACTCATGGTTGTTGAACATGGACCTTCTTTGCACGACCTAGCATAAGATGAGTAATGCCTGGACCACACAATAGACGAACATGTCCATCCTTGCATCTATGCATCCGCACAATTGTCCCTACAAAACGCCTCACAGGTGTGCTAACAAAACTGCTCTTGTTATCCCGCTGCACCACATGCACTAGAACATCAGGAGCACAACTATCATCCGTCTGAACACCTGTGTCAACACAAACAACCTTCTGAACACATGCTACAACATCCTTACTCTCAGCAATAAGAGGATGCACTTCAACTGTCTTGTCACTAACAAGTTCCACTGGCTTGTCATCTACAGGCATAGCTGAAGCAATATCAACATTGTCGCACTGTGCCTCATGCTTTGCATCCTGCACCTTAGCTAGCCTAGATTTTGGCTTAGCCTTGCGCACCTTCTCCTTATGTACCACCAGCTCTACATCAGACTTTATGTGATCATCCTGCATAGGCTTCAAAGTCTGCTGTTTGCCACCATGCACAAAAGAATATGTATTTGCTCTTCCAGCATGTGTAGCATTGCGATCATACTGCCATGGACGACCAAGTAACAACCCACATACCTCCAATGGCAACACATCGCACTCAATCTCATCAACATAATCACCAACTGTAAATGTCACATGCACCTTATGAGTTACCTCCGCCATACCATAGCTATTTAACCACTTTAGATGCTTAGGTTCAGGAATACGCCATGTGGACAACCCCAACGCTGCCACCATTGCCTTGCTAATGCCATTAGTACAACTTCCTCCATCAACAATCAATTTGCATGCTTTGCCTTTGATCATACACTGCACCTGAAATAAATTCCAACACTGGCCCTTGTCAACTATCATGCAAGCATCGCCTTGTACTTTCTTGAGTTGCAAATTCAGCCCACTCAATGGTACAACATCCTCCACTGCAGTTGTAGCGCACACATCAACCTTGTCAACATCAGGCTGCTTCTCTTCAGAAAGTTTTGGCACTACCACGCTGACTGGTTGCACTAGAACAACTGCTGGAGCCTCCTTTACATGAGATGGAATAGACATAACTGCAACTTTGGGCGACTGCTGGACTGCCATCACAGGCTTGGTACAAAATACCTACGATGAGGAGACATAAAACAACCACGCAAAAAATTACTAAAGTACTTCCAAGTTGCATCAAAAATATCCTTCTCACGCACCTCCTTATCCCACCAACGAGATATCTCCTCATCCACACGTTGTAATGCAAGACGCATACGTGTAGGATTATCCGAATACTCGTATGTATCACATCTGTAAAAACCATCTTGCATATGACATTCCCACGACTCATATTCATCATATGTCGCCATATGGACCAGTCTCCACCTGATTTGAGAATCATCATATACTACACCGTTCAACACGTCGAGATAATCATTGTACATATCACCAGATCTCTTCCCAAAAGTGCACCGTTTGCCAAAAAGATCACCCTAACACAACGACATGCTTCCAAGCATAATGATAGAACAGAAAAAAATTCAAGGCTGGATTGTCCGGTGTTGGAGGGCTGGACTGTCCGGGTCGGCCGAATACTCTGGGAGGAAACCGTCGGACACTCCGATGCACGGATGTTGAGATCCAATCTGCACCGCCACAACTCTCTGATCTCCACCAAGAACACACTCCGCCAATCAATCAACACAATCTCGCCGTGAGCAACCTGGTGCTCTGATACCACATGATATGGATCAAGCCGATGATCCTATAGGTTTGTCCCGATCTTTCATAGCGAGTAACCCGGATAATAATCCTTCTAATAACACCGATGAACGTTACCTGAAGAAGAGGAATCAATCCAGCAAGCAACATGGAGAAGATCACCACGCCTCAAACCAAAACACGACAATCCTTGATGAACACAAGAACCTCCACGACAATCCAACAAGAGCAACCACAAGAAGAACCGCAAGTGCAACCGCAAGTCTACCACCATCGACCGCGACACATACTTGACACAACAAGTGATGACTCCAATTTGGAGAATCAAGCTTGCCATCGACGTGAAGCTCTCCATGATCCTCCTCCTCGCCATCAACGTCATGAACGTCCACACCGACAACATGGTCATCACGAGGCACCTCCTCCACCACACCAAAACATGGAGCGTCAAGTGGTACAAGTTGAGCAACGCCCACCACGTCAAGGGGCTCAAGACCATGATCTTCGCCGTGAGGCCCATGTGCCTAATCATCATCACCAACCGAGGAACGAGCCTCCTCTTCGTCATAAACCTTGCCATGAGGCTCCACATCCTCAACACCCTCATGAGGCCCAAGTGCCCCAACATCGTCAACAACCGCACCAAGAACAAGAGCAAGCTCCACAACAACAACATCAAGAGCAAGCTCCTCACTAAGGTCGCGAGAACCAAGTTCCACCGCATCAACAACAAGATCATCAACAAGGTCACCAAGCTCGTCGCAATGACCGTAATGATGAAGAAACTTTCGGCAAGCTCAAGTTCACAATGCCCAAGTTTACCGGATCCAATGACCCCAAAGAATACCTCTCATGGGCACTCAAAGTCGACAAGATCTTCCGCATGCACAATTATAGCAACGAGAAGATGGTCGCCATGGCTTCGCTAGAGTTTGATGATTAGGCCAACCTTTGGTGGGAACAAGTTCATGTTGCTCGTGACGCAAGACAAGAACCGCTAATCACAACTTGGCATGACATGAAGGCTCACATAGATCCCAGTTCGTCCCCGCGCACTACACGCATGACCCCTTCAACAACCTTCAATCGCTTCGTCAAGGGACAAAGACCGTGAAAGAGTACTTCAAGGAAATGGAACTCAACCTGATCCGCGCCAACATTGATGAGTTTATGGAGCAAACTATGGCACGTTTCCTTATTTGCTTGAATCACCCAATCAAGTGCATCGTCGAGTTCCGAACATACAACACAATGGTTGAGCTTGTGCACATCGCAACAAATGCTGAACGTCAAGTACAAGAGGATATCAAGTACAACAATCCCAATACGTACTTCACCTACAAGCAAGCTTCAACCGCTACACCAACAACTTTCAATGAATGCTCCTCAAGTACCTCCAAGCCTTCCTTCAAGCCCAGACTTTCTCAAGGAAAACTTCCCCCAAGTGGCAAACAAGCAAAGAGTGACACACCTTTCAACGGTGAGTGTTACAAGTATGGAGGCAAAGGACACAAGTCAGCTGAATGTGGAAACAAGAAAGTATTGTTCATCCACGACAATGGCGAAGAAGAGTACTTGAGTGAAGATGAATTTGATGCCCGAGTCAAGGAAGCAATGGCAAGGCAATGCGTGGAAGATGACCAAGAACTCCTCATGTGTGAACATGACGCAAGTCCATCGCTTTCTGTCACAAGAATATTGACCACTCAAGCACAAGAGCATGAAGACCAACGCTCAAATATCTTCCAAACATGAGCCGACATCAATGGAAATTCTATTAAAGTGATCATCGACGGAGGGAGTTGCCACAACCTTGCTAGCACCGAGTTGTGTGAGAAGCTCAACCTCACCCTCCATCCGCACAAGCACCCCTACCACGTGCAATGGCTAAGTGACCAAGGGTCCGTGAAGATCAAGTATACCGTATCGGTCTCCTTTGCCATTGGTCCTTACAAAGATACGGTGGAGTGTGATGTGGTTCCTATGACAGTTTGCCACATGCTTCTTTGTCGACCATGGCAATTTGACAAGGCTGCTCTACATGATGGTCGCACCAATGTATACACCTTCAAATGGCTCAACAAAACATGTGTTTTGCATCGATCACTCCTAGCCAAATAATTGCGAACAATGCAAAGGCTTTAGCGAGGGTGCAAAGCACAACACCTACTTGTGAGAAGAGCGGTGAGAGAGACCACCTCATAGTGAGTGAGAGCCACAAGCCAAACTCGAGTGGAAAAACTAAGAGTGTTCTCCTTGCCACCAAAAGTGAGATGAGAGATGTTCGGAACAACCCATCCGTCTTGCACTATGTCCTCCTTTGCAAGGGACTAGCGCAAGGAACTAATGAACTAACCAATATTCCTCCATCTTTGATGATTGTTTTGCAGGAATTCAAGGATGTGTTTCCCGAAGAGCATCCACATGACCTACCTCCCCTTCGCGGCATCGAACATCGCATTGACCTCATCACCGACGCACCACTTCCCAACCGCGCCACCTACCGCACGAACCCTGATGCAGCCCGTCCTACGGATGCTCCTACATCTACACCAACAAGTTCCCCAAGTGGACCCATGACTCGTGCCCGAGCCAAACTCCTACAAGCTAAGGTGAACTCGCTCCTCTCCTCATGCCAATTTGATACATCCTTGGATGCTGTACTACTTCATGCAACTACTCTATGCATCATCAGATACGAAGCCTCGACACATCCCCAAGCACCCCAGGATGGAGAACAAGGAGCAGAGCGGCAAGTAGAAGCCGCTGGAGCTGCTCAGACCGGAGTCTCTGGTCTGCGCACACCGGAGTCTCCAGCCTGCCAAAGTCTCCGGTCTGAAGACCCCGGAGACTCCGGCCCACTCTCCGGTCAGACCCCCTGCACTGGGCCCTGGGACAATCTGAAGGCCCCTCCGGAGGCTGGTCCGGAGGCTACACCGGATTCTCTGGCCTAGACCGGAGTCTCCGGCCTTCTCACCGAAGTCTCCGGTCCGACCGACGCCAAGCATGAAAAGGCCTTTGGGCCTTCGGCCCATGTACCCCTTAGTCCGTCCAGAACTTGTCTTTTATTCCTAAAGTACCCCTGTTTAAGTGGCTGGCCTATATATAGTCCCCCACCTCCATTGTAAACCCTAGGCATTATATTGGAATTAGTGGAAACCCCTTTGTGGATCTATCTAGTTCTTGCCTCATCCTCCTTGACCAAGGAGCACCAATATCCACAAACCTCGTTGCAGTTTGCATCGTGCATCCGCGTTGTACAAGGCCTAGGCATCGGAGTCCCTTTGCCTAGAGGTCAAGACCTCACTGAGTCTCCCATCTTGCTGTGCCGGTTCAAGAGAGAGTCCTCCGCCCGACGCCGATCCTAGGGATTGCGCCAGACCGGTCACCGCCGGTGTGAGATATTGGTGTGTGTCGTGGTTTTGTGTGTGTGTGTTCATCGCGTTCTTCGTGTGTGCATTCGTCGTGTTCATCCTTTGCTCCTCTCCCCGCACTCCATCCTCGATTTGAAACGGAATCATGAAAGATCGGGCCACCCTAGAGGTTTGCCCTCAACATATTGGTATCAAGAGCTTCGTTGCTCACGAATTCCCCCATAAATTTTTCTTCTATCCACCACAAATTCAAAACTCCCCTAAAAAGAGCCCCAAATTTGCCTTTGGATCGATCTCTTGATTTGGAGTGTTATTTGTGGTTTTGATCCGACCAAACCTTGTCTTAGGAGTTGGTCCTGCTTTATCCTGCGTTTTCCTAGCCCAATTTGGCCAATTTTTTGCGTATTTGAGGCCCCAAGGCATAGATTTCCGCTCAAGAATACGAGCAGTTCGCGATCTGACTCTAGACCGGAGTCTCCAGCCTACACCAGAGTCTCCGGCCTACCCACACTAGAGTCTCCGGCCTGCACCGGAGTATCCGGCCTGAAACCCCGGAGTCTCCGGCCCTGACGCCTGATTTTGACAGTTTAGCCTCTAATCTTGCATAGGCTAATTTACACTTGTTTGTTTGTGCCCGTGTGCGTGTCGTCAACTAACAGCAAGCTTCCGCATCAACAACTCCCACGCTCATCGACACCACGGCCCACAAACATCATCCCGCACTACCGACGCCAAGTTCATCATCAGCAATGAAGGTATAACTTGCGTCACCTTGTTAACCCCTATCTTCCTTTGTGTGTACCTATCCCATGAGAGTGGCTCATCTTGTGTTTGCTTGAGCATTGTGCATTTATCCTTGGATAGTGAGAGTGCAAGAGCAATATCAAGTGTGACTAGGTAGCATCAAGCGAGAGCAAAAATATATACAAAAGAAAGAAAAAGATACAAAGAAAAAGCAAAATAAAAATAATCTCCCCTTGCAAAAGAGAGTCTTAAAGCTTGTAAGCAAGAGAGAAAGAAGAGCGCCCAAGGCAAGTGCACAAATCCGTTGCTCATTTTCTCCTTTGCAAACGAGCCACAGTCTCTCCTTGCATTGGCACGACAACGAGCTTAGTCTTTGTTAGGACATTTTGTTTGCTCATTTTCATAGTCGTGTCAATCCCAACAATCTCCATGCATGTGTATATAGTCGTAGGTTCCCGTCACCCTTTGAGTTGTTGACCTTCGCCTTTGACTTGAGTTTTGTTTGGATTTTACCCACTTTTGACTATCCCTTTTCTTTTGGTTGGTTCTTTGGCATTCCACAATCCTAACCTACCACCAACAAGCTTTTGAGAGTTAGTTCTTTCTTTAGTGTGAGTTTTGTTTGCAATTCCACTTTGCACGCTTATAGCTCTCACTTGTGGATTCTAGTTTGGTGCAATCCCCAAGGTTAGGTACAAGGCTAACACCACCACATTCCACTTCCATATACAATACTTGTGTGTTTTGCATGATGGATAGGCACGGTGATTCGAGCTAACCACCTCCCCAAAAAGAAGATCAAGGACCATACATGACGCGCACAAGTCAGTTCAACGTTCGACAAGAGTTCTGTGAACATTGCCAAGCCCTTAAGACGCGACAAGATGAACAATTTGGCGAGACGCAAGCCGAGTTCAAGAACATCGACAACCACTTCAACGGCCTCGAACGACAAATGCATCCAATGCATCACAACTTCGGCCACCAAAATGAAGCGCTTCAATGCTTCGTCGCCGAAACAAATGACAATCTGTGACGCCTCATCGACAGAATGGCAAGACCGCATTCACGTGCATCAAGATCTTCAAGCTCTTCGCATCGTCATGCTCCTCCTCAACAAGGTCTTCACCCAAGTGCTCCAAGATGCAATGATGCCCCCGTGGTTGAAGATGGAAGTTCTTCGAACTATGTACCTTCCCTGCGGCATGCCCCAACATCAAGCTATGATGGTGATTTCTCTTCAAGGCCACAATCAAGGCAAGAAGCACACCGCCATCACGCAAGGGCACTAGTGATTCAACAAGAGCAACCACAAGAAGAACCGCAAGTGCAAGCACAACTCCACCACCATCGACCCCGACACATACTTGACACAACAAGTGATTACTCCAATTTGGAGAATCAAGCTCGTCATCAACGTGAAGCTCTCCAAGATCCTCCTCCTCGTCATCACCGTCCTAAACGTCAACACCGACACCATGCTCATCACGAGGCGCCTCCTCTACCACACCAAAACTTGGAGCGTCAAGTGGTAGAAGTTGAGTGACGGCCACCACATCAAGATGCTCAAGAACATGAACTTCGTCGTGAGGCCCATGTGCCTAACCAACATCACCAACCGAGGAACGAGCCTCCCCTTCACCGTCAACCGCGTCAAGAGGCTCCACACCCTCGCCACCATGAGGCCCAAGCGCCTCAACCACGTCAACAACCGTGCCAAGAGCAAGAGCAAGCTCCACAACAACAACATCAAGGGCAAGCTCTTCACCAAGGTCGCGAGAACCAAGTTCCACCGCATCAACATCAAGATCACCAAGCTCATCGCAATGACCGCAACGATGAAGAAACATTCGACAAGCTCAAGTTCACAATGCCCAAGTTCACCGGATCCAATGACCCCGAAGAATACCTTTCATGGGCACTCAAAGTCGACAAGATCTTCCGCATGCACAATTATAGCAATGAAAAGATGGTCGACATGGCTTCACTTGAGTTTGATGATTACGCCAACCTTTGGTGGGAACAAGTTCAAGTTGCTCCTGATGCAAGACAAGAACCGCCAATCACAACTTGGCATGACATGAAGGCTCACATGAGATCCCGGTTCGTCCCCGCGCACTACACGCGTGACCTCTTTAACAACCTTCAATCGCTTCTTCAAGGGACAAAGACCGTGGAAGACTACTTCAAGGAAATGGAACTCAACTTGATTCGCGCCAACATCGATGAGCGTATGGAGCAAATTATGGCACCCTTCCTTATTGGGCTGAACCACCCAATCAAGTGCATCATCGAGTTCCAAACATACAACACAATGGTTGAGCTTGTGCACATCGCAACAAAGGCTGAACGTCAAGTACAAGAGGATATCAAGTACAACAATCCCAAGACGTACTTCACCTACAAGCAAGCTTCAACCGCTACACCAACAACTTTCAATGAATGCTCCTCAAGTACCTCCAAGCCTTCCTTCAAGCCCACACTTTCTCAAGGAAAACTTCCCCCAAGTGGCAAACAAGCAAAGAGTGACACACCTTTCAACGGTGAGTGTTACAAGTATGGAGGCAAAGGACACAAGTCAGCTGAATGTGGAAACAAGAAAGTATTGTTCATCCACGACAATGGCGAAGAAGAGTACTTGAGTGAAGATGAATTTGATGCCCGAGTCAAGGAAGCAATGGCAAGGCAATGCGTGGAAGATGACCAAGAACTCCTCATGTGTGAACATGACGCAAGTCCATCGCTTTCTGTCACAAGAATATTGACCACTCAAGCACAAGAGCATGAAGACCAACGCTCAAATATCTTCCAAACATGAGCCGACATCAATGGAAATTCTATTAAAGTGATCATCGACGGAGGGAGTTGCCACAACCTTGCTAGCACCGAGTTGTGTGAGAAGCTCAACCTCACCCTCCATCCGCACAAGCACCCCTACCACGTGCAATGGCTAAGTGACCAAGGGTCCGTGAAGATCAAGTATACCGTATCGGTCTCCTTTGCCATTGGTCCTTACAAAGATACGGTGGAGTGTGATGTGGTTCCTATGACAGTTTGCCACATGCTTCTTTGTCGACCATGGCAATTTGACAAGGCTGCTCTACATGATGGTCGCACCAATGTATACACCTTCAAATGGCTCAACAAAACATGTGTTTTGCATCGATCACTCCTAGCCAAATAATTGCGAACAATGCAAAGGCTTTAGCGAGGGTGCAAAGCACAACACCTACTTGTGAGAAGAGCGGTGAGAGAGACCACCTCATAGTGAGTGAGAGCCACAAGCCAAACTCGAGTGGAAAAACTAAGAGTGTTCTCCTTGCCACCAAAAGTGAGATGAGAGATGTTCGGAACAACCCATCCGTCTTGCACTATGTCCTCCTTTGCAAGGGACTAGCGCAAGGAACTAATGAACTAACCAATATTCCTCCATCTTTGATGATTGTTTTGCAGGAATTCAAGGATGTGTTTCCCGAAGAGCATCCACATGATCTACCTCCCCTTCGCGGCATCGAACATCGCATTGACCTCATCACCGACGCACCACTTCCCAACCGCGCCACCTACCGCACGAACCCTGATGCAGCCCGTCCTACGGATGCTCCTACATCTACACCAACAAGTTCCCCAAGTGGACCCATGACTCGTGCCCGAGCCAAACTCCTACAAGCTAAGGTGAACTCGCTCCTCTCCTCATGCCAATTTGATACATCCTTGGATGTTGTACTACTTCATGCAACTACTCTATGCATCATCAGATACGAAGCCTCGACACATCCCCAAGCACCCCAGGATGGAGAACAAGGAGCAGAGCGGCAAGTAGAAGCCGCTAGAGCTGCTCAGACCGGAGTCTCTGGTCTGCGCACACCGGAGTCTCCAGCCTGCCAAAGTCTCCGGTCTGAAGACCCCGGAGACTCCGGCCCACTCTCCGGTCAGACCCCCTGCACTGGGCCCTGGGACAATCTGAAGGCCCCTCCGGAGGCTGGTCCGGAGGCTACACCGGATTCTCTGGCCTAGACCGGAGTCTCCGGCCTTCTCACCGAAGTATCCGGTCCGACCGTCGCCAAGCATGAAAAGGCCTTTGGGCCTTCGGCCCATGTACCCCTTAGTCCGTCCAGAACTTGTCTTTTATTCCTAAAGTACCCCTGTTTAAGTGGCTGGCCTATATATAGTCCCCCACCTCCATTGTAAACCCTAGGCATTATATTGGAATTAGTGGAAACCCCTTTGTGGATCTATCTAGTTCTTGCCTCATCCTCCTTGACCAAGGAGCACCAATATCCCCAAACCTCGTTGGAGTTTGCATCGTGCATCCGCGTTGTACAAGGCCTAGGCATCGGAGTCCCTTTGCCTAGAGGTCAAGACCTCACTGAGTCTCCCATCTTGCTGTGCCGGTTCAAGAGAGAGTCCTCCGCCCGACGCCGATCCTAGGGATTGCGCCAGACCGGTCACCGCCGGTGTGAGATATTGGTGTGTGTCGTGGTTTTGTGTGTGTGTGTTCATCGCGTTCTTCGTGTGTGCATTCGTCGTGTTCATCCTTTGCTCCTCTCCCCGCACTCCATCCTCGATTTGAAACGGAATCATGAAAGATCGGGCCACCCTAGAGGTTTGCCCTCAACATATTGGTATCAAGAGCTTCGTTGCTCACGAATTCCCCCATAAATTTTTCTTCTATCCACCACAAATTCAAAACTCCCCTAAAAAGAGCCCCAAATTTGCCTTTGGATCGATCTCTTGATTTGGAGTGTTATTTGTGGTTTTGATCCGACCAAACCTTGTCTTAGGAGTTGGTCCTGCTTTATCCTGCGTTTTCCTAGCCCAATTTGGCCAATTTTTTGCGTATTTGAGGCCCCAAGGCATAGATTTCCGCTCAAGAATACGAGCAGTTCGCGATCTGACTCTAGACCGGAGTCTCCAGCCTACACCAGAGTCTCCGGCCTACCCACACTAGAGTCTTCGGCCTGCACCGGAGTATCCGGCCTGAAACCCCGGAGTCTCCGGCCCTGACGCCTGATTTTGACAGTTTAGCCTCTAATCTTGCATAGGCTAATTTACACTTGTTTGTTTGTGCCCGTGTGCGTGTCGTCAACTAACAGCAAGCTTCCGCATCAACAACTCCCACGCTCATCGACACCACGTCCCACAAACATCATCCCGCACTACCGACGCCAAGTTCATCATCAGCAATGAAGGTATAACTTGCGTCACCTTGTTAACCCCTATCTTCCTTTGTGTGTACCTATCCCATGAGAGTGGCTCATCTTGTGTTTGCTTGAGCATTGTGCATTTATCCTTGGATAGTGAGAGTGCAAGAGCAATATCAAGTGTGACTAGGTAGCATCAAGCGAGAGCAACGGTATATACAAGTATGAAAGCAAAGGATACAAAGCTGAAAGTGGAAACAAGAAAGTATTGTTCTTCCACGACAAGGCGAAGAAGAGTACTTGAGTGAAGATGAAGATGCCCGAGTCAAGGCAGCAAATGGCAAGGCAATCCGTGCAAACGACCAAGAACTCCTCATGTGTGCATGACAAGTCCATAGTCTTTGTCACAAGAATATTGACCACTCAAGCACAGAGCATGAAGACCAACGCTCAAATATCTTCCAAACATGAGCCGACACCAATTGAAATTCTTTACCTTGATCTTCGACGGAGGGAGTTGCCACAACCTTGCTAGCACCGAGTTGTGTGAGAAGCTCAACCTCACCCTCCATCCGCACAAGCACCCCTACCACGTGCAATGGCTAAGTGACCAAGGGTCCGTGAAGATCAAGTATACCGTATCGGTCTCCTTTGCCATTGGTCCTTACAAAGATACGGTGGAGTGTGATGTGGTTCCTATGACAGTTTGCCACATGCTTCTTTGTCGACCATGGCAATTTGACAAGGCTGCTCTACATGATGGTCGCACCAATGTATACACCTTCAAATGGCTCAACAAAACATGTGTTTTGCATCGATCACTCCTAGCCAAATAATTGCGAACAATGCAAAGGCTTTAGCGAGGGTGCAAAGCACAACACCTACTTGTGAGAAGAGCGGTGAGAGAGACCACCTCATAGTGAGTGAGAGCCACAAGCCAAACTCGAGTGGAAAAACTAAGAGTGTTCTCCTTGCCACCAAAAGTGAGATGAGAGATGTTCGGAACAACCCATCCGTCTTGCACTATGTCCTCCTTTGCAAGGGACTAGCGCAAGGAACTAATGAACTAACCAATATTCCTCCATCTTTGATGATTGTTTTGCAGGAATTCAAGGATGTGTTTCCCGAAGAGCATCCACATGACCTACCTCCCCTTCGCGGCATCGAACATCGCATTGACCTCATCACCGACGCACCACTTCCCAACCGCGCCACCTACCGCACGAACCCTGATGCAGCCCGTCCTACGGATGCTCCTACATCTACACCAACAAGTTCCCCAAGTGGACCCATGACTCGTGCCCGAGCCAAACTCCTACAAGCTAAGGTGAACTCGCTCCTCTCCTCATGCCAATTTGATACATCCTTGGATGCTGTACTACTTCATGCAACTACTCTATGCATCATCAGATACGAAGCCTCGACACATCCCCAAGCACCCCAGGATGGAGAACAAGGAGCAGAGCGGCAAGTAGAAGCCGCTGGAGCTGCTCAGACCGGAGTCTCTGGTCTGCGCACACCGGAGTCTCCAGCCTGCCAAAGTCTCCGGTCTGAAGACCCCGGAGACTCCGGCCCACTCTCCGGTCAGACCCCCTGCACTGGGCCCTGGGACAATCTGAAGGCCCCTCCGGAGGCTGGTCCGGAGGCTACACCGGATTCTCTGGCCTAGACCGGAGTCTCCGGCCTTCTCACCGAAGTATCCGGTCCGACCGTCGCCAAGCATGAAAAGGCCTTTGGGCCTTCGGCCCATGTACCCCTTAGTCCGTCCAGAACTTGTCTTTTATTCCTAAAGTACCCCTGTTTAAGTGGCTGGCCTATATATAGTCCCCCACCTCCATTGTAAACCCTAGGCATTATATTGGAATTAGTGGAAACCCCTTTGTGGATCTATCTAGTTCTTGCCTCATCCTCCTTGACCAAGGAGCACCAATATCCCCAAACCTCGTTGGAGTTTGCATCGTGCATCCGCGTTGTACAAGGCCTAGGCATCGGAGTCCCTTTGCCTAGAGGTCAAGACCTCACTGAGTCTCCCATCTTGCTGTGCCGGTTCAAGAGAGAGTCCTCCGCCCGACGCCGATCCTAGGGATTGCGCCAGACCGGTCACCGCCGGTGTGAGATATTGGTGTGTGTCGTGGTTTTGTGTGTGTGTGTTCATCGCGTTCTTCGTGTGTGCATTCGTCGTGTTCATCCTTTGCTCCTCTCCCCGCACTCCATCCTCGATTTGAAACGGAATCATGAAAGATCGGGCCACCCTAGAGGTTTGCCCTCAACATATTGGTATCAAGAGCTTCGTTGCTCACGAATTCCCCCATAAATTTTTCTTCTATCCACCACAAATTCAAAACTCCCCTAAAAAGAGCCCCAAATTTGCCTTTGGATCGATCTCTTGATTTGGAGTGTTATTTGTGGTTTTGATCCGACCAAACCTTGTCTTAGGAGTTGGTCCTGCTTTATCCTGCGTTTTCCTAGCCCAATTTGGCCAATTTTTTGCGTATTTGAGGCCCCAAGGCATAGATTTCCGCTCAAGAATACGAGCAGTTCGCGATCTGACTCTAGACCGGAGTCTCCAGCCTACACCAGAGTCTCCGGCCTACCCACACTAGAGTCTTCGGCCTGCACCGGAGTATCCGGCCTGAAACCCCGGAGTCTCCGGCCCTGACGCCTGATTTTGACAGTTTAGCCTCTAATCTTGCATAGGCTAATTTACACTTGTTTGTTTGTGCCCGTGTGCGTGTCGTCAACTAACAGCAAGCTTCCGCATCAACAACTCCCACGCTCATCGACACCACGTCCCACAAACATCATCCCGCACTACCGACGCCAAGTTCATCATCAGCAATGAAGGTATAACTTGCGTCACCTTGTTAACCCCTATCTTCCTTTGTGTGTACCTATCCCATGAGAGTGGCTCATCTTGTGTTTGCTTGAGCATTGTGCATTTATCCTTGGATAGTGAGAGTGCAAGAGCAATATCAAGTGTGACTAGGTAGCATCAAGCGAGAGCAAAAATATATACAAAAGAAAGAAAAAGATACAAAGAAAAAGCAAAATAAAAATAATCTCCCCTTGCAAAAGAGAGTCTTAAAGCTTGTAAGCAAGAGAGAAAGAAGAGCGCCCAAGGCAAGTGCACAAATCCGTTGCTCATTTTCTCCTTTGCAAACGAGCCACAGTCTCTCCTTGCATTGGCACGACAACGAGCTTAGTCTTTGTTAGGACATTTTGTTTGCTCATTTTCATAGTCGTGTCAATCCCAACAATCTCCATGCATGTGTATATAGTCGTAGGTTCCCGTCACCCTTTGAGTTGTTGACCTTCGCCTTTGACTTGAGTTTTGTTTGGATTTTACCCACTTTTGACTATCCCTTTTCTTTTGGTTGGTTCTTTGGCATTCCACAATCCTAACCTACCACCAACAAGCTTTTGAGAGTTAGTTCTTTCTTTAGTGTGAGTTTTGTTTGCAATTCCACTTTGCACGCTTATAGCTCTCACTTGTGGATTCTAGTTTGGTGCAATCCCCAAGGTTAGGTACAAGGCTAACACCACCACATTCCACTTCCATATACAATACTTGTGTGTTTTGCATGATGGATAGGCACGGTGATTCGAGCTAACCACCTCCCCAAAAAGAAGATCAAGGACCATACATGACGCGCACAAGTCAGTTCAACGTTCGACAAGAGTTCTGTGAACATTGCCAAGCCCTTAAGACGCGACAAGATGAACAATTTGGCGAGACGCAAGCCGAGTTCAAGAACATCGACAACCACTTCAACGGCCTCGAACGACAAATGCATCCAATGCATCACAACTTCGGCCACCAAAATGAAGCGCTTCAATGCTTCGTCGCCGAAACAAATGACAATCTGTGACGCCTCATCGACAGAATGGCAAGACCGCATTCACGTGCATCAAGATCTTCAAGCTCTTCGCATCGTCATGCTCCTCCTCAACAAGGTCTTCACCCAAGTGCTCCAAGATGCAATGATGCCCCCGTGGTTGAAGATGGAAGTTCTTCGAACTATGTACCTTCCCTGCGGCATGCCACAACATCAAGCTATGATGGTGATTTCTCTTCAAGGCCACAATCAAGGCAAGAAGCACACCGCCATCACGCAAGGGCACTAGTGATTCAACAAGAGCAACCACAAGAAGAACCGCAAGTGCAAGCACAACTCCACCACCATCGACCCCGACACATACTTGACACAACAAGTGATTACTCCAATTTGGAGAATCAAGCTCGTCATCAACGTGAAGCTCTCCAAGATCCTCCTCCTCGTCATCACCGTCCTAAACGTCAACACCGACACCATGCTCATCACGAGGCGCCTCCTCTACCACACCAAAACTTGGAGCGTCAAGTGGTAGAAGTTGAGCGACGGCCACCACATCAAGATGCTCAAGAACATGAACTTCGTCGTGAGGCCCATGTGCCTAACCAACATCACCAACCGAGGAACGAGCCTCCCCTTCACCGTCAACCGCGTCAAGAGGCTCCACACCCTCGCCACCATGAGGCCCAAGCGCCTCAACCACGTCAACAACCGTGCCAAGAGCAAGAGCAAGCTCCACAACAACAACATCAAGGGCAAGCTCTTCACCAAGGTCGCGAGAACCAAGTTCCACCGCATCAACATCAAGATCACCAAGCTCATCGCAATGACCGCAACGATGAAGAAACATTCGACAAGCTCAAGTTCACAATGCCCAAGTTCACCGGATCCAATGACCCCGAAGAATACCTTTCATGGGCACTCAAAGTCGACAAGATCTTCCGCATGCACAATTATAGCAATGAAAAGATGGTCGACATGGCTTCACTTGAGTTTGATGATTACGCCAACCTTTGGTGGGAACAAGTTCAAGTTGCTCATGATGCAAGACAAGAACCGCCAATCACAACTTGGCATGACATGAAGGCTCACATGAGATCCCGGTTCGTCCCCGCGCACTACACGCGTGACCTCTTTAACAACCTTCAATCGCTTCTTCAAGGGACAAAGACCGTGGAAGACTACTTCAAGGAAATGGAACTCAACTTGATTCGCGCCAACATCGATGAGCGTATGGAGCAAATTATGGCACCCTTCCTTATTGGGCTGAACCACCCAATCAAGTGCATCATCGAGTTCCAAACATACAACACAATGGTTGAGCTTGTGCACATCGCAACAAAGGCTGAACGTCAAGTACAAGAGGATATCAAGTACAACAATCCCAAGACGTACTTCACCTACAAGCAAGCTTCAACCGCTACACCAACAACTTTCAATGAATGCTCCTCAAGTACCTCCAAGCCTTCCTTCAAGCCCACACTTTCTCAAGGAAAACTTCCCCCAAGTGGCAAACAAGCAAAGAGTGACACACCTTTCAACGGTGAGTGTTACAAGTATGGAGGCAAAGGACACAAGTCAGCTGAATGTGGAAACAAGAAAGTATTGTTCATCCACGACAATGGCGAAGAAGAGTACTTGAGTGAAGATGAATTTGATGCCCGAGTCAAGGAAGCAATGGCAAGGCAATGCGTGGAAGATGACCAAGAACTCCTCATGTGTGAACATGACGCAAGTCCATCGCTTTCTGTCACAAGAATATTGACCACTCAAGCACAAGAGCATGAAGACCAACGCTCAAATATCTTCCAAACATGAGCCGACATCAATGGAAATTCTATTAAAGTGATCATCGACGGAGGGAGTTGCCACAACCTTGCTAGCACCGAGTTGTGTGAGAAGCTCAACCTCACGCTCCATCCGCACAAGGACCCCTACAACGTGCAATGGCTAAGTGACCAAGGGTCCGTGAAGATCAAGCATACCGTATCGGTCTCCTTCGCCATTGGTCCTTACAAAGAAACGGTGGAGTGCGATGTGGTGCCTACAGTTTGCCACATGCTTCTTGGTCGACCATGGCAATTTGACAAGCCTACCCAACATGATGGTGGCACCAATATATACACCTTCAAATGGCTCAACAAAACATGTGTTTTGCAACCGATGACTCCTAGCCAAATAATTGCAGACAATGCAAAGGCTTTAGCGAGGGCGCAAAGCACAACACCTACTTGTGAGAAGAGCGGTGAGAGAGAGAACCACCTCATAGTGAGTGAGAGCCACAAGCCAAACTCGACTGGAAAAAATAAGAGTGTTCTCCTTGCCACCAAAAGTGAGATGAGAGATGTTCGGAACAACCCATCCATCTTGCACTATGTCCTCCTTTGCAAGGGACTAGCGCAAGGAACTAATGAATTAACCAATGTTCCGTCATATTTGATGATTGTTTTGCAGGAATTCAAGGATGTGTTCCCCGAAGAGCTTCCACATGGACTACCTCCTCTTCGCGGCATCGAACATCGCATTGACCTCATTCCCAGTGCACCACTTCCCAACCGCGCCGCTTACCGCACGAACCCGGAGGAGACAAAGGAGATTGAACGTCAAATCAACCAACTCGTCTCCAAAGGTTTGATCCAAGTTAGCACTAGTCCAAGTGTCGTACCCGTGATACTTGTTCCAAAAACGGATGATACGTTACGGTTATGCATGGAGTGCCGTCCACTCAATGCTATCACCGTGCGTTATCGACATCCCATACCACGTTTAGATGACATGCTTGACGAATTGTGTGGAGCCACTTTTTTGTCGAAAATTGATCTTCGTACTGGTTACCATCAAATACGCATGGCTGAAGGTGATGAGTGGAAAACTGCCTTCAAGACCAAACTTGGTCTCTATGAATGATTGGTTATGCCCTTTGGTTTATCTAATGCACCATCCACCTTCATGCGCCTCATGAATCATATATTGCGTTCTCTCATTGGAAAAAGTGTTGTTGTCTATTTGGATGATATTCTTGTTTATAGCAAATCACTTGAGGACCATATAACACATGTCAAGGAAGTTTTGCAAATCCTTCGACATGAAAAGCTTTATGCTAATCTTCCCAGGTGCACTTTTGCTTAAGACAAGTTGATTTTTCTTGGATTTGCTGTTTCTTTGAAGGGAATTGAAGTTGATGTTTCCAAGGTAAAGGACATACGAGATTGGCCCATCCCAACAAATGTGAGTGAACTCTGAAGTTTTCATGGGTTGGCCAGTTTCTATCGTGGCTTTGTGAAATAATTTTCAACCATTGCGTGCCCTCTCAACGAGTTGACAAAATAGAATGTCACCTTCATGTGGGGCAAAGCACAACAAAAAGCTTTTGATGAACTTAAAAAGAGACTCACTGAAGCACCTCTCCTTGCGTTACCGGATTTCACTAAAACTTTTGAGATAGAGTGTGATGCTAGTGGTATTGGCATTAACTATAGCCTACCATAGCGAGAAACTTGACGGTGCTCGCCTTAACTATCCGATTTATGACAAAGAGCTTTTTTCCTTAGTTCGTGTTCTTCAAGTTTGGCAACACTACCTATGGCCCAAAGAATTTATCATACATTCCGACCATGAGTTGTTGAAATATCTCAAAGGCCAAGCCAACTTGAGTAAGAGACACGCTAAGTGGGTTGAGTTCATAGAGTCTTTTCCATACATTGTCAAGTATAAGAAGGGCAGAGATAATGTAGTTGTGGACGCTTTGTCTTGCAAGCACACAAGCCTTCTTACGAGACTTGAAATCAACGTGTTGGGTCTTGAGGAAATAAAAACTTTGTATGCTTCCGACCCGTTCTTTGAACCAATTTTTGCAAAGTGCTCCAATGACAAAGGAGTTGATGATTTCTATTTGCATAAGGGCTTTATATTTAAACAAAACAAGCTATGCATTCGAAGTCATCACTCCAACTTTTGCTTCTCCAAGATTCTCATGGTGGAGGCCTCATGGGTCATTTTGGTCGTGACAAGACATTGGACATGCTCTCCAATCATTACTTTTGGCCCAAGATGAAGCGTGACGTGGAGCGCTATGTTCAACGATGCACGACATGTGTTCAAGCCAAGTCGCAAGCTAAACCTTATGGTCTTTATATGCCATTGCGTATTCCTCATACACCTTGGTCCGACATTAGCATGGATTTCGTGTTAGGATTGCCCAGATCTAAGCATGGCCATGATTCTATATTTGTTGTCGTGGATCGCTTTTCCAAAATGGCACACTTCATACCGTGCCATAAAACCGACTATGCTTCACATGTTGCAAATCTATTTTTCAGGGAAATCGTTCGTCTTCACGGTGTGCCAAGAACAATCGTCTCCGACCGTGACGTCAAATTCATGAGCTACTTATGGAAGACCCTCATGGCCAAGCTCGGCGTCAAGCTCCTCTTTTCATCAGCGTCCCATCCCCAAACCAATGGCCAAACTGAAGTTGTCAAGTGAAGCCTTGGAACTCTCCTACGTGTGTTGATCAAGAAGAACTTGAAGGATTGGGAGGAATGCATTCCCCATGCCGAGTTCGTCTACAATCGAGCCAAGCACTCAACAACCAAGATGAGTCCATTCAAGACCGTCTATGGTTTCGAGCCCCTCACCGCGCTCGACATACTACCGCTGCCTCTACATGAGCGCACAAACATGGAGGTCGAGAAGCGCGCACAAGCTATGAAGAAACTTCATGAAGAAACCCGAGCTAGTATCGAGCAACAAGTTCTTCGCCAAGCTTCAAGATTAAACAAGGACAAGAAGGAGATGATCTTTGAAGCAGGTGACCTTGTGTGGATACACCTAAGCAAAGACCGCTTCCCCAAGGAATGCGACTCTAAGCTCAAGCCAAGAGGAGATGGTCCCTTGAAGGTCCTCAAAAGAATCAACAACAACGCCTACATCATCGACATACCGACCTCCAAGTACCTTGCAAGCAATACACTCAATATCAAGGATCTCTCACCCTACCATGGAGATGTTCAAGATAATAACCATGAAGAGTCGAGGACGACTCTTTCCCAAGGGGGGAGCTGATGCAGCCCGTCCTACGGACGCTCCTACATCTACACCAACAAGTCCCCCAAGTGGACCCATGACTCGTGCCCGAGCCATACTCCTACAAGCTAAGGTGAACTCACTCCTCTCCTCATGCCAATTTCATACATCCTTGGATGGTGTACTACTTCATGCAACTACTCTATGCATCATCATGTACGAAGCCTCGACACATCCCCAAGCACCCCATGATGGAGAACAAGGAGTAGAGCGTCAAGCAGAAGCCGGTGGAGCTGCTCAGACCAGAGTCTCCGGTCTGCGCACACTGGAGTCTCCGGCCTGCCAAAGTCTCCGGTCTGAAGGCCCCAGAGACTCCGGCCCACTCTCCGGTCTAAACCCCTACACTGGGCCCTAGGACAATCTGAAGGCTCCTTCGGAGGCTGGTCCGGAGGCTACACCAGATTCTCTGGCCTAGACCAGAGTCTCCAGCCTGCTCACCGGAGTCTCCGGTCCGACCGATGCCAAGCATGAAAAGGCCTTTGGGCCTTCGGCCCACGTACCCCTTAGCCCATCCAAAACTTGTCTTTTATTCCTAAAGTACCCCTGTTTACGTGGTTGGCCTATATATAGTCCCCCGCCTCCATTGTAAACCCTAGGCATGATATTGGAATTAGTGGAAACCCCTTTGTGGATCTATCTAGTTCTTGCCTCATGCTCCTTGACCAAGGAGCACCAGTATCCCCAAACCTCGTTGGAGTTTGCATCGTGCCTTCGTGGTGTACAAGGCCTAGGCATCAGAGTCCCTTTGCCTACACGTCAAGACCTCACCGAGTCTCCCATCTCGTTGTGCCGGTTCAAGAGAGACTCCTCCGCCCGACGCCGATCCTAGGGATTCCGCCGGACCGGTCACCGCCGGTGTGAGCTATTGGTGTGTATCGTGGTTTTGTGTGTGTGTTCAACGCATTCTTCGTGCATGCGTTCGTCGTGTTCATCCTCCCCTCCTCTCCTCGCACTCCATCCTTGATTTGAAAGGGAATCGTGAAAGATCGGGCCACCCTAGAGGTTTTCCCTCAACAAACCCGGAGGAGACAAAGGACACTGAACGTCAAATCAACCAACTCATCTCCAAAGGTTTGATCCAAGTTAGCACTAGTCCAAGTTCTGTACCCGTTATACTTGTTCCAAAAACAGATGATATGTTACGGTTATGCACGGACTGTCGTCCAATCAATGCTATCACTGTGCGTTATCGACATCCCATAGCACGTCTCGATGACATGCTTGATGAATTGTGTGGAGCCACTATTTTTTCGAAAATTGATCTTCCTAGTGGTTACCATCAAATACGCATGGCTGAAGGTGATGAGTGGAAAACTGTTGAGGGCAAACCTCTAGGGTGGCCCAATCTTTCACGATTCCCTTTCCAATCGAGGATGGAGTGCGGGGAGAGGAGGGAAGGATGAATGCACGCACAAAGAACGCGAAGAACACACACACACAAAACCACGATACACACCAATAGCTCACGCAGGCGGTGACCGGTCCGGCGCAATCCCTAGGATCGGCGTCGGGCGGAGGACTCTCTCTCGAACCGGCACGGCGAGATGGGAGACTCGGTGAGATCTTGATGTCTAGGCAAAGGAACACTGATGCCTAGGCCTTGTACAACGCGGAGGCACGATGCAAACTCCAACGAGGTTTGGTGATATTGGTGCTCCTTAGTCAAGGAGCATGAGGCAAGAATTAGATAGATTCACAAAGGGATTTCCACTAATTCCAGTATCATGCCTAGGGTTTACAATGGAGGTGGGTTACTATATATAGGCCAACCACAAGTTCAGGGGTAATTCAGGCATTAAAGTAGAGTTCTAGGCGAAGTAGAGGGGTACATGGGCCATAGGGCCCAGCTAGGCTCATAGGCCCATCTTCAGGCCGGACAGTCCGGGGTAGCCGGACACTCCGGGTAGAGTCCGGGGAGTGTCCGAACTAGCCTTCTGAATGTCCACGCCGGGTTGGGGCTAGGGCAGGCCGGACACTCCGGCTGAGTCGCACCGGACACTCCAGCTGGATTCGGGCGGACACTCCGGCTCAGGTAGCTTCAGCTCAGGTGCAGCTTCAGGGCTCATGGGTCGATGCGGCGGGGGTTCATACCTGATGATGCACAGAGTAGAGGTATGAAGTAGCAAGCCATCCAGGTGTATGTCAAAGTCACATGATGCGAGGAGCGAATTCACCTTATCTTGGAGGAGCTTGGCTCGGGCACGGGTCATCGGTCCACTTGGGGGACTAGGTGGTATAGATGTAGGAGCGTCCGTAGGATGGACCGCATCAGCTCCCCCCTTGGCAAAGAGTCGTCCTCGACTCTTCATGGATATCATCTTGAACATCTCCATGGTAGGGTGAGAGATCCTTGACATTGAATGTATTGCTTGCAAGGTACTTGGAGGTCGGTATGTCGATGATGTAGGCGTTGTTGTTGATTCTTTTGAGGACCTTCAAGGGACCATCTCCTCTTGGCTTGACCTTGGAGTCACGTTCCTTGGGGAAGCGGTCTTTGCTTAGGTGTATCCACACAAGGTCACCTTCTTCAAAGATCATCTCCTTCTTGTCCTTCTTTAACCTTGAAGCTTGGCAAAGGACTTGTTGTTCAATAGTAGCTCTTGTTTCTTCGTGAAGCTTCTTCATAGCTTGTGTGCGCTTCTCGACGTCCATGTTCGTGCGCTCATGGAGAGGTAGTGGTAGGATGTCGAGCGCGGTGAGGGGCTCGAAACCATAGACGATCATGAATGGACTCATCTTGGTTGTTGAGTGCTTTGCTCGGTTGTAGGCGAACTCAGCGTGCGGAATGCATTCCTCCCAATCCTTCAAGTTTTTCTTGATCAACATACGTAGGAGAGTTCTGAGGCTTCGGTTGACAACTTTAGTTTGGCCATCAGTTTGGGGATGCGATGCGGATGAGAAGAGTACCTTGACGCCGAGCTTGGCCATGAGTGTCTTCCATAAGTAGCTCATGAATTTGACGTCGTGGTCGGAGACAATTGTCCTTGGCACACCATGAAGACGGACGATTTCCCTGAAAAACAGATTTGCAACATGTGAAGCATCGTCGGTCTTATGGCATGGTATGAAGTGTGCCATTTTGGAAAAACGATCCACAACAACAAATATAGAATCATGACCATGCTTAGATTTAGGCAATCCTAACACGAAATCCATGCTAATGTCGGACCAAGGGGTATGAGGAATAGGCAATGGCATATAAAGACCATAACGGTTAGCTTGCGACTTAGCTTGAACACATGTTGTGCATCGTTGAACGTAGCGCTCCACGTCATGCTTCATCTTGGGCCAAAATTAGTGAGTGGGAAGCATGTCCAAAGTCTTGTGACGACCAAAGTGTCCCATAAGGCCTCCACCATGAGATTCTTGGAGAAGCAAAAGTTGAAGCGACGACTTCGGAATGCATATTTTGTTTTGTTTAAACTGAAATCCCTTATGCAAATAGAAATCATCAACTCCTTTGTCATTGGAGCACATTGCGAAAATTGGTTCGAAGAACGGGTCGGAAGCATACAAAGATTTTATTTCCTCAAGACCCAACATGTTGATTTCAAGTCTCGTAAGAAGGCGTATGTTTGCGGGACAATGCGTCCGCAACTACATTATCTTTGCCCTTCTTATACTTGACAATTTACAGAAAAGACTCCATGAATTCAATCCACTTAGCGTGTCTCTTGCTCAAGTTGACTTGGCCTTTGAGATATTTCAACGACTCGTGGTCGGAATGTATGATAAATTCCTTGGGCCAAAGGTAGTGTTGCCAAACTTGAAGGACACGAACTAAGGCAAAAAGTTCTTTGTCATAAATCGGATAGTTAAGGAGAGCACCATCAAGTTTCTCGCTATGGTAGGCTATAGGACATCCGTTTTGCATAAGGATTCCTCCACTGCTAATACCACTAGCATCACACTCTATCTCAAAAGTTTTTGTGAAATCCGGTAACACAAGGAGAGGTGCTTCAGTGAGCCTCTTTTTGAGTTCGTCAAAAGCTTTTTGTTGTGCTTTACCCCACACGAAGGTGACATTCTTTTTCGTCAACTCGTTGAGAGAACAAGCAATAGTGGAAAAGTCTTTCACAAAGCGACGATACAAACCGGCCAACCCATGAAAACTTCGGAGTTCACTCACATTTGTTGGGATGGGCCAATCTCATATGTCCTTTACCTTGGAAATATCAACTTCAATTCCTTTCGAAGAAATGGCAAATCCAAGAAAAATCAACTTGTCTTTAGCAAAGGTGCACTTGGGAAGATTAGCATAAAGCTTTTCATGTCGAAGGATTTGCAAAACTTCCTTGACATGTGTTATATGGTCCTCAAGTGATTTGCTATAAACAAGAATATCATCGAAATAGACAACACTTTTTCCAATGAGAGAACGCAAAATATGATTCATGAGACGCATGAAGGTGGATGGGGCATTAGATAAACCAAAGGGCATAACCAACCATTCGTAGAGATCAAGTTTGGTCTTGAAGGCGGTTTTCCACTCATCACCTTCAGCCATGCGTATTTGATGGTAACCACTACGAAGATCAATTTTCGAAAAAATAGTGGCTCCACACAACTCATCAAGCATGTCATTGAGACGTGGTATGGGATGACGATAACGCATGGTGATAGTATTGATTGGACGGCAGTCCATGCATAACCGTAATGTATCATCCGTCTTTGGAACAAGAATCAGGGGTACGGCACTTGGACTAGTGCTAACTTGGATCAAACCTTTGGAGACGAGTTGGTTGATTTGACGTTCGATGTCCTTCGTCTCTTCCGAGTTTGTGCGGTATGCGGTGCGGTTTGGAAGTGGTGCGCCGGGGATGAGATGAATGCGATGTTCGATGCCGCGAAGAGGAGGTAGTCCATGTGGAAGCTCTTCGGGGAACACATCCTTGAATTCCTGCAAAACACTCATCAAAGATGGAGGAACATTGGTTAATTCATTAGTGCCTTGCGCTAGTCCCTTGCAAAGGAGGACATAGTGCAAGATGGATGGATTGTTCCGAACATCTCTCATCTCACTTTTGGTGGCAAGAAGAACACTCTTATTTTTTCCACTCGAGTTTGGCTTGTGGCTCTCACTCACTATGAGGTGGTTCTCTCTCTCACCGCTCTTCTCACAAGTAGGTGTTATGCTTTGCGCCCTCGCTAAAGCCTTTGCATTGTCCACAATTATTTGGCTAGGAGTCATCGGTTGCAAAACACATGTTTGCTTGAGCCATTTGAAGGTGTAGATATTGGTTCGACCATCATGTTGAGCAGCCTTGTCAAATTGCCACGGTCGACCAAGAAGCATGTGGAAAACTATCATAGGAACCACATCACACTCCACCGTATCTTTGTAAGGACCAATGGCGAAGGAGACCGATACGGTATGCTTGATATTCACCGGCCCTTGGTCACTTAGCCATTGCACATGGTAGGGATGCTTGTGCGGATGGAGGGTGAGGTTGAGCTTCTCACACAACTCGGTGCTAGCAAGGTTGTGGCAACTCCCTCCGTCAATGATCACCTTGATAGATTTTCCATTGATGCCGACTTGTGTTTGGAAGATATTGGAGCGTTGGTCTTCATGCTCTTGTGCTTGAGTGGTCAAGATCCTTGTGACGACAAGCGATGGACTTGCGTCATGCTCACACATGAGGAGTTCTTGATCATCTTCCACTCGTTGCCTTGCCATTGCTTCCTTGACACGGGCATCAAACTCATCTTCACTCAAGTACTCTTCATCACCATTGTCATGGATGAACAAGACTTTCTTGTTTCCACATTCGGCCGACTTGTGTCCTTTACCTCCACACTTGTAGCATTCACCGTTGAAAGGTGTATCACTCTTTGCTTGCTTGCCACTTGGGGCCGTTTTCCTTGAGGAAGTGTGGGCTTGAAGGAAGGCTTGGAGGTACTTGAGGAGCTACCATTGAAAGTTGTTGGTGTGGCGGTAGAAGCTTTCTTATAGGTGAAGTACGTCTTGGGCTTGTTGTACTTGATATCCTCTTGCACTTGACGTTCAGCCTTTGTTGCGATGTGCACAAGCTCAACCATGTTGTTGTATGTTTGGAACTCGACGATGCGCTTGATTGGGTGATTCAAGCCAATAAGAAAACGTGCCATTGTTTGCTCCATGCGTTCATCAATGTTGGCGCGAATCAAGTTGAGTTCCATTTCCTTGAAGTACTCTTCCACGGTCTTTGTCCCTTGACGAAGCGCTTGAAGGTTGTTGAAGAGGTCACGCGGTTAGTGCGCGGGGACAAAGCGGGATCTCATATGAGCCTTCATGTCATGCCAAGTTGTGATTGGCGGCTCTTGTCTTGCATCACGTGCAACTTGAACTTGTTCCCACCAAAGGTTGGCGTAATCATCAAACTCAAGCGAAGCCATGGCGACCATCTTCTCGTTGCTATAGTTGTGCATGTGGAAGATCTTGTAGACTTTGAGTGCCCACGAGAGGTATTCTTCGGGGTCATTGGATCCGGTGAACTTGGGCATCGTAAACTTGAGCTTGCCAAAAGTTTCTTCATTGTTGCGGTCATTGTGACGAGCTTGGTGACCTTGTTGATGATCTTGTAGTTGGGGAGGTGGAACTTGGTTCTCGCGTCCTTGTTGCGGAGCTTGCTCTTGATATTGTTGTTGAGGAGCTTGCTCTTGCTCTTGGCGCGGTTATTGACATGGTTGAGGCGCTTGAGCCTCATGGTGGCGAGGGTGTGGAGCCTCTTGACGCGGTTGATGACGAAGAGGAGGCTCGTTCCTCGGTTGGTGATGTTGGTTAGGCACATGGGCCTCACGGCGAAGAACATGGTCATGAGCCTCTTGACGTGGTGGGCGTCGCTCAACTTGTATCACTTGACGCTCCCAGTTTTGTTGATGTGGAGGGGGTGCCGCGTGATGACCATGGTGTCGGTACGGACGTTCATGACGTTGATGACGAGGAGGAGGATCTTGGAGAGCTTCATGTCGATGACGAGCTTGATTCTCCAAATTGGAGTCATCACTTGTTGTGTCAAGTATGTGTCGCGGTCGATGGTGGTAGACTTGCGGTTGCACTTGTGGTTGCACTTGCTGTTCCTCTTGTGGTTGCTCTTGTTGGATCACTAGTGCCCTTGTGTGATGACGGTGTGCTTCTTGCCTAGCTCATGGCCTTGAAGAGAGGTCACCATCATAGCTTGAAATTGCGGCGTGCCGTGGGGAAGGTACATAGTTCGAAGAGATTCCATCTTCAACCACGGGGGCATCATTGCATCTTGGAGCACTTGGTTGAATATCTTGTTGAGGAGGAGCATGACGACGCGATGAGCTTGAAAAGCTTGACGCGCGTGAACGTGGCATTGCCATTCCGTCAATGACGCATCGAAGATTGTCATTTGTTTCGGCGACGGAGCATTGGAGCGCTTCATTTTGGTGGCCGAAGTTGTAATGCATTGCATGCATTTGTCGTTCGAGGCCGTCGAAGCGGTTGTCGATGTTCTTGAACTCGGCTTGCGTCTCGCCAAATTGTTCATCTTGTCGCGTCTCAAGGGCTTGGCAACGTTCACGGAACTCTTGGCGGACGATGAAGTGACTTTCACGCGTCATGTACGGACCTTGATCTTCTTCTTGGGGAGGTGGTTGGCTCGACTCACCGTGCCTATCCATCATGCAAGACACACCGTGCCTTGTACCTCACCTTGGGGATTGCACCAAACTAGAAACCACAAGTGAGAGCTATAAGCGTGCAAACTGGAATTGCAAAGAAAACTCACACTAAAGAAAGAACTAACTCTCAAAAGCTTGTTGGTGGTAGGTTAGGATTGTGGAATGCCAAAGAACCAACCAAAAGAAAAGGAATAGTCAAAAGTGGGTACAATCCAACAAAACTCAAGTCAAATGCGAAGGTCAACAACACAAAAGGGTGACGGGAACCTACGACTATATACACACACGTGGAGAAAGTTGGGATTGACACGACTATAAAAATGAGCAAACAAAATGTCCTAACAAAGACTAAGCTCGTTGTCGTGCCAATGCAAGGAGAGATCGTGGCTCGTTTGCAAAGAAGAAAAGTGATGCAGCCCGTCCTACGGGCGCTCCTAAATCTACACCAACAAGTCCCCCAAGTGGACCCATGACTCGTGCCCGAGCCAAACTCCTACAAGCTAAGGTGAACTCGCACCTTTCCTCGTGCCAATTTGATACCTCCTTGGATGGCATGCTACTTCATGCAACTACCCTATGCATCATTAGGTACGAAGCTTCGACACATCACCAAGCACCCAAGGATGGAGAACAAGGAGCAGAACGTGAAGCAAACGCCGCTGGAGCTGCTCACACGGAGTCTCCGGTCTGCGCAAACTGGAGTCTCCGGCCTGCCAAAGTCTCCGGCCAGAAGACACCGGAGACTCCAGCCCTCTCTCCGGTCTGACCCCCTGCACCAGGCCTTGGGACAATCTGTCTGCCCCTCCGGAGGCTGGTCCAGAGACTACACCGGAATCTCCGGCCTAGACCGGAGTCTCCGGTCCACCACACCGGAGTCTCCGGTCCAACCGTCGCCAGGCATGAAAAGGCCTTTGGGCCTTCGGCCCATGTACCCCTTAGTCCGTCCAGAACTTGTCTTTTATTCCTAAAGTACCTCTGTTTAAGTGGTTGGCCTATATATAGACCCCCACCTCGATTGTAAACCCTAGGCATGATATTGGAATTAGTGGAAACCCCATTGTGGATCTATCTAATTCTTGCCTCATGCTCCTTGACTAAGGAGCACCAATATCCCCAAACCTCGTTGGAGTTTGCATCGTGCCTCCGCGTTGTAGGCGTAGGCATCAGTGTCCCTTTGCCTAGACGTTAAGATCTTACCGAGTCTCCCATCTCGCCGTGCCAGTTCGAGAGAGAGTCCTCCGCCCGACGCCGATCCTAGGGATTGCGCCGGACCGGTCACCGCCGACGTGAGCTATTGGTGTTTATTGTGGTTTTGCGTGTGTGTTCATCGCGTTCTTCGGAGGTGTGTTCGTCGTGTTCATCCTTCCCCTCCTTCCCCCACACTCCACCCTCGATTTAGAAGGGAATCGTGAAAGATCGGGCCACCCTAGAGGTTTGCCCTCAGCAAAAAGTGAGCAACGGGTTTGTGCACTTGCCTTGGGCGCTCTTCTTTCTCTCTTGCTTACAAGCTTTGAGACTCTCTTTTGCAAGGGGAGACTATTTTTCTTTTTCTTTTTCTTTGTATCTTTTTTTTTGCTCTCCCTTGATGCTACCTAGTCACACTTGATATTGCTCTTGCACTCTCACTATCCAAGGACAAATGCACAATGCTCAAGCAAATAGAAGATAAGCCACTCTCATGGGATAGGTACACACAAAGGAAGATGGGGGTTAACAAGGTGACGCAAGTTATACCTTCTTTGATGATGAACTTGGCGTCGGTGGTGCGGGATGATGTTCGTGTGCCGTGGTGTAGATGAGCGCGGAAGTTGATGATGCGAAAGCTTACTGGTAGTTGCTGACACGCACACGCGACACGAGCAAACAAAGGAGATTAGCCAATGCGAAAAATGAGGCAAAACTGTCAAAACTGGCGTTACAGCCGAACACTCCGGTTTGTTTGGGCCGGATACTCCGGTCTGGCCGGCCACTCCGGTCTGGTTTGGCCAGCCACTCCGGTCGGGCCGGACATTCCGGTCGATACTAGCCGGACACTCCGGCGCGGGTTTCCTGCCCGTGTTCTTGAGCGGAAATCCTCGCCTTCGGGCCTCAAATCCGCAAAAAACGGGCCAAATCAGGCTGGGGAAACGCAGGATAAAGCTGGACCAACTCCTTAGACAAGGTTTGGTCGGATCAAAACCACAAATAATACTCCAAATCAAGAGATCGATCCAAAGGCAAATATGGGCTGTTTTTTGGGGATTTTCGAATTTTTGGTGGATAGAAGAAAATTTTGTGGGGGAAATCGTGAGCAACGAAGCTCTTGATACCAATATGTTGAGGGTAAACCTCTAGGGTGGCCCGATCTTTCACGATTCCCTTTCAAATCGAGGATGGAGTGAGGGGAGAGGAGGGGAGGATGAACGCGACGAACGCACGCACGAAGAACGTGAAGAACACACACACAGAAAACCACGATACACACCAATAGCTCACACCGGCGGTGACCGGTCTGGCGCAATCCCTAGGATCGGCGTCAGGCGGAGGACTCTCTCTCGAACCGGCACGGCGAGATGGGAGACTCGGTGAGATCTTGACGTCTAGGCAAAGGAACACCGATGCCTAGGCCTTGTACAACACCGAGGCACGATGCAAACTCCAACGAGGTTTGGGGATATTGGTGTTGTTGAGGGCAAACCTCTAGGGTGGCCCGATCTTTCACGATTCCCTTTCAAATTGAGGATGGAGTGCGGGAGAGGAGGGGAGGATGAACACGACGAACGCATGCAAGAAGAACGCGATGAACACACACACGCAAAACCACGATACACACCAATAGCTCACGTCGGCGGTGACCGGTCCGGCGCAATCCCTAGGACCGGCGTCGGGCGGAGGACTCTCTCGAACCGACATGACAAGATTGGAGACTCGGCGAGATCTTGTCGTCTAGGGAAAGGGACACCGATGCCTAGGCCTTGTACAACGTGGAGGCACGATGCAAACTCCAACGAGGTTTGGGGATATTGGTGCTCCTTAGTCAAGGAGCATGAGGCAAGAATTAGATAGATCCACAAAGGGGTTTCCACTAATTCCAATATCATGCCTAGGGTTTACAATGGATGTGGGGGACTATATATAGGCCAGCCACTTAAACAGGGGTACTTTAGGAATAAAAGACAAGTTCTAGACGGACTAAGGGGTACATGGGCCGAAGGCCCAAAGGCCTTTTCATGCCTGGTGACGGTCGGACCGGAGACTCCGGTGTGGTGGACCGGAGACTCCGGTGTAGACCGGAGAATCCGGTGTAGTCTCCGGACCAGCCTCTCGAGGGGTCGTCAGACTGTCCCAGGGCCTGGTGCAGGGGGTCAGACCAGAGAGACGGCCGGAGTCTCCGTTGTCTTCAGGCCGGAGACTTTGGCAGGCCGGAGACTCCGGTGTGCGCAGACCGAAGACTCTAGTCTGAGCAGCTCCAGCAGTGTTTGCTTCACGTTCTGCTCCTTGTCCACCATCCTTTGGTGCTTGGTGATGTGTCGAGGCTTCGTACCTGATGATGCATAGGGTAGTTGCATGAAGTAGCATACCATCCAAGGAGGTATCGAATTGGCACGAGGAGAGGAGCGAGTTCACCTTAGCTTGTAGGAGTTTGGCTCGGGCACGAGTCATGGGTCCACTTGGGGGACTTGTTGGTGTAGATGTAGAAGCGTCCGTAGAACGGGCTGCATCAGGTGCTCCTTAGTCAAGGAGCATGAGGCAAGAATTAGATAGATCCACAAAGGGGTTTCCACTAATTCCAATATCATGCCTAGGGTTTACAATGGAGGTGGGGTTAATTCAGGCATTAAAGTAGATTTCTGGGCGAAGTAGAGGGGTACATGGGCCATAGGGCCCAGCTAGGCTCGCAGGCCCATCTTCAGGCCGGACAGTCCAGGTCGGAACGGCCGGACAGTCCGGGGTAGCCGGACACTCCGGGTAGAGTCCGAGGAGTGTCCGAACTGGCCTTCTGAATGTCCACGCCAGGTTGGGGCTAGGGTAGGCCGAACACTCCGGCTGAGTCGCGCCGGACACTCCGGCTGGATTCGGGCGGACACTCCGGCTCAGGTAGCTTCAGCTCAGGTGCAGCTTCAGGGCTCGTGGGTCGACGCGGCGGGGGTCCGTACATGATGATGCACAGAGTAGAGGTATGAAGTAGCAAGCCATCCAGGTGTATGTCAAAGTCACATGATGCGACGAGCGAATTCACCTTATCTTGGAGGAGCTTGGCTCGGGCATGGGTCATCGGTCCACCTGGGGGACTCGGTGGTGTAGATGTAGGAGCGTCCGTAGGACGGGCCGCATCAAAAACTGCCTTCAAGACCAAACTTGGTCTCTATGAATGGTTGGTTATGCCCTTTGGTTTATCTAATGCCCCATCCACCTTCATGCGCCTCATGAATCATATCTTGCATTGTCTCATTGGAAAAAGTGTTGTTGTCTATTTCGATGATATTCTTGTTTATAGCAAATCACTTGAGGACCATATAACACATGTCAAGGAAGTTTTGCAAATCCTTCGACATGAAAAGCTTTATGCTAATCTTCCAAGTGCACTTTTGCTAAAGACAAGTTAATTTTTCTTGGATTTGTATTTTCGTCGAAGGGAATTGAAGTTGCTGTTTCCAAGGTAAAGGACATACGAGATTGGCCCATCCCAACAAATGTGAGTGAACTACGAAGTTTTCATGGGTTGCCCGGTTTCTATCGTCGCTTTGTGAAAGACTTTTCCAACATTGCTTGTCCTCTCAACGAGTTGACAAAAAAGAATGTCACCTTCGTGTGGGGCAAAGCGCAACAAAAAGCTTTTGATGAACTTAAAAAGAGGCTCACCGAAGCACCTCTCCTTGCGTTACCGGATTTCACAAAAACTTTTGACATAGAGTGTGATGCTAGTGGTATTGGCATTGGAGGAGTCCTTATGCAAAACGGACGTCCTATAGCCTACCATAGCGAGAAACTTGATGGTGCTCGCCTTAATTATCCGACTTATGACAAAGAGATTTTTGCCTTAGTTCATGTTCTTCAAGTTTGGCAACACTACCTATGGCCCAAGGAATTTATCATATATTCCGACCATGAGTCGTTGAAATATCTCAAAGGCCAAGCCAACTTGAGTAAGAGACACGCTAAGTGGGTTGAGTTCATGGAGTCTTTTCAGTACATTGTCAAGTATAAGAAGGGCAAAGATAATGTAGTTGCGGACGCTTTGTCTCGCAAACACACAAGCCTTCTGACGAGACATGAAATCAACGTGTTGGGTCTTGAGGAAATAAAATCTTTGTATGCTTCCGACCCGTTCTTTGAACCAATTTTTGCAAAGTGCTCCATTGAGAAAGGAGTTGATGATTTCTATTTGCATAAGGGTTTTCTATTTAAACAAAACAAGCTTTGCATTCCGAAATCGTCGCTCCAACTTTTGCTTCTACAAGAATCTTATGGTGGAGGCCTTATGGGTCACTTTGCCCGTGACAAGACTTTGAACATGCTCTCCACTCACTACTTTTGTCCCAAGATGAAGCGCGACGTGGAGTGCTACATTCAACGATGCACGACATGTGTTCAAGCTAAGTCGCAAGCTAACCCTTATGGTCTTTATGTGCCATTGCCTATTCCTCATACACCTTGGTCTGACATTAGCATGGATTTTGTGTTAGGATTGCCTAGATCTAAGCATGGGAATGACTCTATCTTTGTAGTCGTGGATCGCTTTTCCACAATGGCACACTTCATACCGTGCTATAAGACCGACGATGCTTCACATGTTGCCAATTTGTTTTTCAGGGAAATCATCCGTCTTCACGGAGTGCCAAGAACAATCGTCTCTGATTGCGACATCAAATTCACGAGCTACTTATGGAAGACACTCATGGCCAAGCTCGGCATCAAGCTCCTCTTTTCATCTGCGTCGCATCCTCAAACCGATGGACAAACCGAGGTTGTCAACCGAAGCCTCGGAACTCTTCTACGTGTCTTGATCAAGAAGAACTTGAAGGATTGGGAGGAATGCATTCCCCACGCTGAGTTCGCCTACAACCGTGCTAACCACTCAACAACCAAGATGAGTCCATTCAAGTTCGAGCCCCTCACCGTGCTAACCACTCAACAACCATTCATGATCATCTACGGTTTCGAGCCCCTCACCGCGCTCGACATACTACCGCTACCCCTCCATGAGCGCACAAACATGGACGTTGAGAAGTGCGCACAAGCTATGAAGAAGCTTCACTAAGAAACAAGAGCTACAATCAAGCAAGAAGTCCTTCGCCAAGCTTCAAGGTTAAACAAGGACAAGAAGGAGATGATCTTTGAAGAAGTTGACCTCGTATGGATACACCTAAGCAAGGACTGCTTCCCCAAGGAACGCGACTCCAAGCTCAAGCCAAAAGGAGATGGTCCCTTCAAGGTCCTAAAGATAATCAACAACAATGCCTACATCATCGACATTCCGACCTCCAAGTACCTTGCAAGCAATACATTCAATGTCAAGGACCTTTGAACCTACCATGGAGATGTTCAAGATGGTAACCATGAAGAGTCGAGGACGACTCTTTCCCAAGGGGGGAGCTGATGCAGCCCATCCTACGGATGCCTCTACATCTACACCACTAAGTCCCCCAAGTGGACCGATGACTCGCGCTCGAGCAAAGCTCCTCCAAGCTAAGGTGAATTCGCTCCTATACTCATGTGACTTTGATACTCCCCTGGATGGCTTGCTACTTCATGCCCCGACACTATACATCATCAAGTATAAAGACACGAGCCATAGGAGTGGCGCAACAGCTAGCAGCTCCTGGAGCAAGCGATACTACCGGCCCCTGGAAGTGGTACCACCGCATGGAGTACGCGGCACTACCGCCCCGGACAGAGAGCTTCCGCCAGTAGCCCCAGACCTACCTGGTACCTGCGAGCGGTACTATCGCCTTCATCTGGTACTACCGCCATCGTCGAGCGGCACTATCGCATGCGTCTAAAGACCCCGTCTCAGCCTCTGCCTGCTCCGGTACCTGTGAGCGGTACTACCGCCCACAACCGGTACTACCGGTCACAAGTTCCGGAACTACCGGACGGCCCAGGGCCTGCGTGCCCCAGCTCGGCCCTTTGGCCTTGTAACGCACCCCTTTTGATATTTTAGTTGCCTGAAGTACCCCTGACTTTGTGGCTGGCCGATATGATGTGGATCAAGCCAATGATCCTATAGTTTTGTCCCGATCTTTCACAATGAGTCAACCCGGATGGATGATCTCCCAATAACGCGATGAACGTCACCTGAAGAAGAGGAACGAATCCAGCAAGTAATGTGATGAAGATCACCACACCTCAAACCTGAGCACGACAATCCTTGATGAACACAAGAACCTCCGCAGCAATAATATGATAAAAGGTATCGCCATCCCTAGAGGGATGCTACACGGTGGAGCACAATATAGTTTTCAGACTAAACAACTGAACTCCCCTAAACCCTAGGTGGCTGGCTCCTTTATATAGGAGGCTTGCAACTAGTCGGTTGGCTAGACCCAAACCGAACACACAAACGGACTCGAACTAACATGGACTCGGACTCAATAACATAGCAACAATATTTGACACAACCTTAGACTTATCATTACATATCGTAGGTCGTCCTAGCGTGCCAATCATCAATGGGATGCGCCTGCATCACCTAGCTTGGTGGAGTCCTGAAATTAGGCTTCACCTCCACCTTCATGCCCATATCATCATCATCCCCCTTCAAGAAGCGTTGTCCCCAACGCTTGCGGGTCAGGTCGAAAAGGTAGCGTGATATGAACAATCGCTTCACGCGTCTTCGCCATCTTTAAGTCTTGCTTGCCTTCCTCACCACATCCTCCCTCTTGGCCTGCTGGACTTGATACAGCCCTTGGCGCCTGCACGTCCTTGCGTCTCCATACGAGCTTGGACCTAGGCGCCATCGTCTTCTTCTTCTCAACTCTTGTTGGAACCCGTGCTTGCTGAACATGGACCTTCTTTGCATGACCTAGCATAAGATGAGTAGTGCCTGGACCACACAACTGTCGAACATGTCGATCCTTGCCTCTATGCATCCGCACAACTGTCCCAACAAAACGCCTCACAGGTGTGCTAACAAAACTGCTCTTGTTATCCCACTGCACCACATGCACTAGAACATCAGGAGCACAACTATCATCCATCTGAACACCTGTGTCAACACAAACAACCTTCTGAACACATGCTGCAACATCCTTCCTCTCAGCAATAAGAGGATGCACTTCAACCGGCTTGTCACTAACAAGTTCCACTGGCTTGTCATCTACAGGCATAGCTGAAGCAATATCAACATTGTCGCACTGTGCCTCATGCTTTGCATCCTGCACCTTAGCTAGCCTAGATTTTGGCTTAGCCTTGCGCACCTTCTCCTTATGTACCACCAGCTCTACATCAGACTTTATGTGATCATCCTGCATAGGCTTCAAAGTCTGCTGTTTGCCACCATGCACAAAAGAATATGTATTTGCTCTTCCAGCATGTGTAACATTGTGATCATACTGCCATGGACGACCAAGTAACAGCCCACATACCTCCAATGGCAATACATCACACTCAATCTCATCAATATAATCACCAACTGTAAATGGCACACGCACCTTATGAGTTACCTTCAGCATACCGCAGCTATTTAACCACTATAGATGCTTAGGTTTAGGAATACGCCATGTGGACAACCCCAACGCTGCCACCATTGCCTTTCTAATGCCATTAGTATAGCTTCCTCCATCAATAATCAACTTGCATGCTTTGCCTTTGATCATACACTGCGCTTGAAATAAATTCCAACGCTGGCCCTTGTCAATTATCATGCAAGCATCGCCTTATACTTTCTTAAGTTGCAAATTCAGCCCACTCAATGGTACAACCTCATCCTCCGGAACAATGACCTTGTCCCCTGCCTTAGATGGTACCAAAAATTTAGCATGTAAATACTTCTTGTAATCCTCCCAACTAGCTTGTCTTGGGAGGCCCTTCGCATGCCTTTCCGCACCCCACCACACGCATATTCATGCATCCTCACGCCCTTTTGCAAGACGAAAAGCCATATTATCGTCAAACTGCAGATCTGGACAAAGATCAACACATAAGCGAAAACCAGCTTGCATTGTCTGTTCCCATAACTTGTATTCTGTCGGTGTTGCAGTATGTAAGAGCTTCCATTTCAATTTACTAGAATCCCAGCGCACGCCATTTTTCAGGTCTAGATAATCATTGTAGACGTCTCGTGCTGAAAGAACAGTGACATTACCCTCAAGATCCATCTCTGAATTTTAGCAGAACTCTAAAAGGGCAGACACCTCTGCGCTCTAGCGACAATCAGGAACCCAACGAAGCTAAAAAGCTGAACGGTAGCATGCTCACGTGAAAGACTCCAATCTTGTCTTGTATTCTGCTTTTCCGTGCCGTACAACACCTACAGCCCAAGCGATTCCCTTTTCCAGTGGTAGAAGCAAACACGGCCAGAAGCAGCTAGCGATCAAGGCGGGCGATCACGGCTGGAACACCAGAGCGCGGCGAGGTGAAGGAAAACAGACGGGTCGGCCCACGCTGGAGCACAGAGCCATCTGTGTTCGAGCGAGCGATCGATCGCGGGAGCTCCAGGCACACGCAGTGATCAGATTTTTTTTATTGTATTGCTCCGCCACCGATGGGAACAACCCCCTGGAGCAGCGATAGATCCCAAACTGTATACGAGGCAGCGATTTTCTTTTCCTTCCTTTTCCTGAAAATCAGCGCCTGTACATACGAATCTTCTTTCCTTTCCTAGAATCCAGCTATCAAAGGAGTCTAACAGCCGGACTCCCTTGATTTTCAAGTACCAGATCAATTCCAGTGATCCGATTTTGTTTTCTCTCACGTACGCGGTCAGCTGTAGATCGATTCCAACCAGCACGATCGTGTGCTCCAAAACAGGATAAAAACAACCAAAAGTCCACGTGCAGTCTCAAACAATCTATACGAATCTCTTAGTTGATCTCCTCTGTGATTTTAATTCCGCTGCAAACCGATCCAATTAGACCAAGATATCGTGGGCTCGGACTCGGATAGAAATCTGTACGTCGCGCAACACCATATCGAGTGAGCGACGTAGATATTATCTGCAGTTGATCCGAGTAGAACTTCAACACGCCACCAAATCGCACCACCGGCCTGATTCTATAGATCACGCGAGCAGATCCAACTGGACTAGAAGCGCGCCATGTGATCCAGAAATTACGGTCGATGACTTAGACAGATGGACAGATTAATCTAGAACGATCAATCTGATCTGAAAACTGCCTGTGAAGAACAATTCCTAGATCAATCAACAAACAGTACTCGCCGTGATAAACCCAATAATCTGATACCACATGATGTGGATCAAGCCAATGATCCTATAGTTTTGTCCCGATCTTTCACAGCGAGTCAACCCGGATGGATGATCTCCCAATAACGCGATGAACGTCACCTGAAGAAGAGGAACGAATCCAGCAAGTAACATGATGAAGATCGCCACGCCTCAAACCTGAGCACGACAATCCTTGATGAACACAAGAACCTCAGCAGCAATAATATGATAAACGGTATCGCTGTGCCCAGAGGGAAGATACACGGTGGAGCATAATATAGTTTTTAGACTAAACAACTGAACTCCCCTAAACCCTAGGTGGCTGGCTCCTTTATATAGGAGGCCTGCAACTAGTCGGTTGGCTAGACCCAAACCGAACACACAAACGGACTCAAACCTAACATGGACTCGGACTCAATAACATAGCAACAATGTTTGACACAACCTTAGACTTATCATTACATATCGTAGGTCGTCCTGGCGTGCCAATCATCAATGGGATGCGCCCGCATCACCTAGCTTGGTGGAGTCCTGAAATTAGGCTTCACCTCCTCCTTCATGCCCATATCACTATATATAGCCCCTACCTCTATTGTAAACCCTAGGCATGATATTTGGAATTAGTGGAAACCCCTTGAGGATCTATCTAGTTTTGCCTCATACTCCTTTGACAAAGGAGCACCAAATATCCCAAACCTCGTTGGAGTTTTCATCGTGCCTCCGCGTTGTATAAGGCCTTAGCATTAGTGTCCCTTTGCCAAGACGTCAAGACCTCACCGAGTCTCCTATCTCGTTGTGCCGGTTCGAAAGAGAATCCTCCGCCCCTCGCCGATCCTAGGGATTGCGCCGGACCGGTCACCGTCGGCGTGAGCTATTGGTGTGTATCGTGGTTTTGTGTGGGTGTTCATCGTGTTCTTTGCGTGTGCGTTCATCGAGTTCATCCTCCTCTCCTTCTGATGCAGCCCGTCCTACGGACGCTTCTACATCTACAAAAACAAGTCCCCCAAGTGACCCATGACTCGTGCCCGAGCCAAACTCCTCCAAGCTAAGGTGAACTCGCTCCTCTCTTCGTGCCAATTTGATACCTCCTTGGATGGCGTGCTACTTCATACCACTACTTTGTGCATCATCAGGTATGAGCCCCTGCCGCGTCGACCCATGAGCCTTGAAGTTGCACCTGAGCTGAAGCTGCCAGACCCAGAGTGTCCGGCGCGACTCAGCTAGAGTGTCCGGCCTACCACCGCCCCGTCTGGACTCGGACATTCTGTGTGCCAGTTCGGACACTGCCCGGAGTGTCCGGCCTGAAGATGGGCCTGCGAGCCTAGCTGGGCCCTATGGCCCATGTACCCCTCTACTTCGCCCAGAACTCTACTTTAATGCCTGGATTACCCCTGAACTTGTGGTTGGCCTATATATAGCCCCCCACCTCCATTGTGAACCCTAGGCTTGATATTGGAATTAGTGGAAACCCCTTTGTGGATCTATCTAATTCTTGCCTCATGCTCCTTGACTAAGGAGCACCAATATTCCCAAACCTCGTTGGAGTTTGCATCGTGCCTCCGTGTTGTACAAGGCCTAGGCATCGGTGTCCCTTTGCCTAGACGTCAAAATCTCACTGAGTCTCCCATCTCGCCGTGCCGGTTCGAGAGAGAGTCCTCCGCCCGACGTCGATCCTAGGGATTGCGCCGGACCGATCACCGCCGGCGTGAGCTATTAGTGTTTATCGTGGTTTTGCGTGTGTGTGTTCATCGCGTTCTTCATGCATGTGTTCGTCGTGTTCATCCTTCCCTCCTTCCCCCGCACTCCACCCTCGATTTGAAAGGGAATCGTGAAAGATCGGGCCACCCTAGAGGTTTGCCCTCAACATATTGGTATCAAGAGCTTCGTTGCTCACGATTTCCCCCACAAAATTTTCTTCTATCCACCAAAAATTCGAAAATCCCCACAAAAAACAGCCCATATTTGCCTTTGGATCGATCTCTTGATTTGGAGTGTTATTTGTGGTTTGATCTGACCAAACCTTGTCTAAGGAGTTGTTCCAGCTTTATCCTGCGTTTCCCCAGCCCGATTTGGCTAGTTTTTCGCGGATTTGAGGCCCGAAGGCGAGGATTTCCGCTCAAGAACACGAGCAGGAAACCCGCGCCGGAGTGTCCGGCTCGTACCGACCGGAGTGTCCGGCCGAACCAGACCGGAGTGTCCAGCCAGACCGGAGTATCCGGCCAGGACAGACCGGAGCTTCTGCATCATCAACTTCCGCGCTCATCGACACCACGGACCTCGAACATCATCCCGCACCACCGACGCCAAGTTCATCATCAAAGAAAGTATAACTTGCGTCACCTTGTTAACCCCCATCTTCCTTTGTGTGTACCTATCCCATGAGAGTGGCTCATCTTGTGTTTGCTTGAGCATTGTGCATTTGTCCTTGGATAGTGAGAGTGCAAGAGCAATATCAAGTGTGACTAGGTAGCATCAAGGGAGAGCAAAGAAAAGGAAAAAGATACAAACAAAAAGCAAAAGAAAAATAGTCTCCCTTGCAAAAGAGAGTCTCAAAGCTTGTAAGCAAGAGATAAATAAGAGCGCCCAAGGCAAGTGCACAAATCCATTGCTCACTTTTCCTCTTTGCAAACGAGCCACGGTCTCTCCTTGCATTGGAACGACAACGAGCTTAGTCTTCGCTAGGACTTTTGGTTTGCTCATTTTCATAGTCGTGTCAATCTTAACTTTCTCCCCGTGTGTGTACATAGTCGTAGGTTCCCGTCACCCTTTTGAGTTGTTGTCCTTCGCCTTTGACTTGAGTTTTGTTGGATTTTTACCACTTTTGACTATCCCTTTTTTTTGGTTGGTTCTTTGGCTTTCCACAACCCTAACCTACCACCAACAAGCTTTTGAGAGTTAGTTCTTTCTTCAGTGTGAGTTTTCTTTGCAATTCCACTTTGCACACTTATAGCTCTCACTTGTGGTTCCTAGTTTGGTGCAATCCCCAAGGTGAGGTACAAGGCTAACACCACCATATTCCACTTCCATATACAATACTCGTGTGTTTTGCATGATGGATAGGCACGGTGAGACGAGCCAACCACCTCCCCAAGAAGAAGATCAAGGTCCGTACATGACGCGTGCAAGTCACTTCATCGTTCGACAAGAGTTCTGTGAACGTTGCCAAGCACTTGAGACGTGACAAGATAAACAATTTGGCGAGACGCAAGCCGAGTTCAAGAACATCGACAACTGCTTCAACGGCCTCGAAAGGCAAATGCAAGCAATGCATCACAACTTCGGCCACCAAAATGAAGCACTCCAACGCTCTGTCGCCGAAACAAATGACAATCTTCGACGCCTCATCGACGGAATGGCAAGACCACGTTCACGCGTGTTAAGCTCTTCAAGTTCTTCGCATCGTCATGCACCTCTTCCACAAGATCTACATCAAAGTGCTCAAAGACGCAATGATGCCCCCGTGGTTGAAGATGGAACCTATTCGAACTATGTACCTTCCCCACGGCACGCCGTAACGTCAAGCTATGATGGTGACCTCTCTTCAAGGCCACGAGCAAGGCAAGAAGCACACCATCATCACGCAAGGGCCCTAGTGATCCAACAAGAGGAACCGCAAGCGCAACCGCAAGTACAAACGCAAGTCTACCACCATCGACCGCGACACATACTTGATACAACAAGTGATGACTCCAATTTAGAGAATCAAGCTCGACATCGACGTGAAGATCTCCAAGATCCTCCTCATCGTCATCAACGTCATGAACGTCAACATCGACACCATGGTCATCACGCAGCGCCTCCTCCACATCAACAAAACTTGGAGCGTCAAGTGATACAAGTTGAGCGACGCCCACCACGTCAAGACACTCATGACCATGTTCTTCGCCTTGAGGCCCATGTGCCTAACCAACACCACCAACCGAGGAACGAGCCTCCTCTTCGTCATCAACCGCGTCAAGAGGCTCCACACCCTCGCCACCTAGAGGCTCAAGCGCCTCAACCACGTCAACAACCGTGCCAAGAGCAAGAGCAAGCTCCTCCTCAACAACAATATCAAGAGCAAGCTCCGCAACAAGGACGCGAGAACCAAGTTCCACCTCCCCAACTACAAGATCATCAACAAGGTCACCCAGCTCGTCGCAATGACCGCAACGATTAAGAAACTTTTGGCAAGCTCAAGTTCACGATGCCCAAGTTCAGCGGATCTAGTGACCCCGAAGAAAACCTCTCGTGGGCACTCAAAGTCGACAAGATCTTCCGCATGCACAACTATAGCAACGAGAAGATGGTCGCCATGGCTTCGCTAGAGTTTGATGATTATGCCAACCTTTGGTGGGAACAAGTTCAATTTGCTCGTGAAGCAAGACAAGAGCCGCCAATCACAACTTGGCATGACATGAAGGCTCACATGAGATCCCGGTTTGTCCCCGAGCACTACACGCGTGATCTCTTCAACAACCTTCAAGCTCTTCGTCAAGGGACAAAGACCGTGGAAGAATACTTCAAGGAAATGGAACTCAACTTGATTCGCGCCAACATTGATGAGCGCATGGAGCAAACAATGGCAGGTTTCCTTATTGGCTTGAATCACCCAATCAAGCGCATCGTCGAGTTTCAATCATACAACACCATGGTTGAGCTTGTGCACATCGCAACAAAGGCTGAACGTCAAGTGCAAGAGGACATCAAGTACAACAAGCCCAAGACGTACTTCACCTACAAGCAAGCTTCAAGCCCTACACCAACAACTTTCAATGGTAGCTCCTCAAGTACAACCAAGCCTTCCTTCAAGCCCACACTTCCTCAAGGAAAACTGCACCAAGTGGCAAGCTAGCAAAGAGTGATACACCTTTCAACGGTGAATGCTACAAGTGTGGAGGTAAAGGACACAAGTTGGCCGAATGTGGAAACAAGAAAGTCTTGTTCATCCATGACAATGGTGATGAAGAGTGCTTGAGTGAAGATGAGTTTGATGCCCGTGTCAAGGAAGCAATGGCAAGGCAACAAGTGGGAGATGATCAAGAACTCCTCATGTGTGAGCATGACCAAGTCCATCGCTTGTCATCACAAGGATCTTGACCACTTAAGCACAAGAGCATGAAGACCAACGCTCCAACATCTTCCAAACACGAGCCGGCATCAACGACAAATCTATCAAGGTGATCATTGATGGAGGGAGTTGTCACAACCTTGCTAGCACCGAGTTGTGTGAGAAGCTCAACCTCAGCCTCCATCCACACAAGCACCCCTACCACGTGTAATGTCTAAGTGACCAAGGGTCCGTGAAGATCAAGCATACTGTATCGGTCTCCTTCGCCATTGGTCCTTACAAAGATACGGTGGAGTGTGATGTGGTTCCTATGACAGTTTGCCACATGCTTCTTGGTCGACCATGGCAATTTGACAAGGCTGCTCAACATGATGGTCGCACCAATATATACACCTTCAAATGGCTCAACAAAACATGTGTTTTGCAACCGATGACTCCTAGCCAAATAATTGCAGACAATGCAAAGGCTTTAGCGAGGGCGCAAAGCACAACACCTACTTGTGAGAAGAGCGGTGAGAGAGAGAACCACCTCATAGTGAGTGAGAGCCACAAGCCAAATTCGAGTGGAAAAACTAAGAGTGTTCTTGCCACCAAAAGTGAGATGAGAGATGTTCGGAACAACCCATCCATCTTGCACTATGTCCTCCTTTGCAAGGGACTAGCGCAAGGAACTAATGAATTAACCAATGTTCCTCCCTCTTTGATGAATGTTTTGCAGGAATTCAAGGATGTGTTCCCCGAAGAGCTTCCACATGGACTACCTCCTCTTCGCGGCATCGAACATCGAATTGACCTCATCCCCGGTGCACCACTTAACCGCGCCGCTTACCGCACGAACCCGGAGGAGGCGAAGGAGATCAAACGTCAAATCAACCAACTTGTCTCCAAAGGTTTGATCCAAGTTAGCACTAGTCCAAGTGTCGTACCCGTGATTCTTGTTCCAAAGACGGATGATATGTTACGGTTATGCATGGACTGCTGTCCAATCAATGCTATCACCGTGCGTTATCGACATCCCATACCACGTCTCGATGACATGCTTGATGACTTGTGTGGAGCCACTATTTTTTCAAAAATTGATCTTCGTAGTGGTTACCATCAAATACGCATGGCTGAAGGTGATGAGTGGAAAACCGCCTTCAAGACCAAACTTGGTCTCTATGAATGGTTGGTTATGCCCTTTGGTTTATAAAATGCCCCATCCACTTTCATGTGCCTTATGAATCACATCTTGTGTTCTCTCATTGGAAAAAGTATTGTTGTCTATTTCGATGATATTCTTGTTTATAGCAAATCACTTGAGGACCATGTAACACATGTCAAGGAAGTTTTGCAAATCCTTCGACATGAAAAGCTTTATGCTAATCTTCCCAAGTGCACTTTTTTATATGGGGTGGCCCGATCTTCTCAGTAAGCAGATGGCGATGATGATGGTGGATGATAGATAACTAGTGCGTAGCTATGATCTCTCCCGCTCGATCCCTGATGCCAGCGCAACAGATCTCGAACCTTGTAGGATATTCACACCACCACACTGTTGCGCACACAGCCGTGACCACGAACGGTAGTATGCAATCTACTAATTCCCAGTGGAACAATAGATCACACTCAATTATAGTTGGCAGATTCGAACACAGGGTAATTCCAGAGGTTCTATGAAAGAAACAACTCCAAAATATTTTAACGTGGTCTAAACTCTAACTTGTGACGGCTACGGAGGTTTATATGAGGGCTGGGGCGTCCTCAGCTTGGGACGACTTGGTCCCACCTAACTAAGATACAAACCGACCCAAAATTGGGTTCGGCTTAGGATTCTGCCGTGGCAGAGATTGTGCCTGTTTCTCTGCCGCGGCAGCCTGCCGTGGCAGAAAAGAGGTTCTATGAAAGAAACAACTCCAAAATATTTTAACGTGGTCTAAACCCTAACTTGTGACGGCTACGGAGGTTTATATGAGGGCTGGGGCGTCCTCAACTTGGGACGACTTGGTCCCACCTAACTAAGATACAAACCGACCCAAAATTGGGTTCGGCTCAGGATTCTGCCGTGGCAGAGATTGCGTCTGTTTCTCTGCCGCGGCAGCCTGCCGTGGCAGAAAAAGACTCTGTTTCTGTGCCGCGGCAGCCTGTCGTGGCAGAGAACTGGGGCTTTTATCTACCCGGCAGAGAACTTCCAGCTCTTGTTGATCTTCGTCTTGGATAGCTCCTTGCGCTTCCTCCCTCTCCTCCCTCGCGCATTCTTCATTGATCAACACGCCTTGTTCCATTACCTCCTCGCTCTGTGCTACGCCTTCTTCTCCTAAGTACCTAATCATGCAATAATTCAAAGACTTAGGTAGTATAAAATTCTCATTAATTAAAACTCTAGGTTCATTAAGAAACAAGTTCACCTGTTGTTCTAGTAGCTTAGCACGAGCTCTTGTAATTGGTCCAATCCTTATCTCATTGGATTGATCTTTCTTTGCATTAGTTGGAACATCATCAATAACAATTGGGGTAGGTGTAACTGCAGGGATGTCCTCATCATCTCCCCCCCTTCAAAAGGCGTCGACCTCGACGCTCCAAGGTCTTCTCTAGCATATGGTGATAAATCAGCAACGTTGAAGCTGTTACTAGCACCACCAAATTCCTCAATAGGTATATCAACTGAGTAGGCATTATCATTAATTTTGGCTAGCACTTTGTAAGGACCAGCACCACGTGGCTTCAACTTGGACTTGCGAAGTAGTGGAAATCTGTCCTTGCGGAGATGCACCCAAACCATATCTCCAGGCTCGAATAACACTTCTTTTCTTGCTTGATTCCTTGCAGCAGCAATGTTCTTGCCTTTCTTCTCAATAGCCTCTCGAGTCTTCTCATGTATTTTCTTCACATAATCAGCACGTTTTGATGCCTCCATATCAACTCTCTCATGTAATGGCAGAGGCAACATATCAAGTGGCGTCAATGGCTTGAAGCCATACACCACCTCAAAAGGACAAAGCTGAGTAGTTGAATGCACAGCCCTGTTGTAAGCGAACTCAACATGTGGCAAACACTCTTCCCACTCCCGCAGATTCTTTTTAATCATGGTCCTTAGCAGTTGTGACAATGTTCTATTCACCACCTCCGTTTGACCATCTGTTTGGGGGTGACATGTAGTACTGAACAGCAACTTCGTTCCTAGCTTCCCCCATAAGGTCTTCCAAAAGTAGCTCATGAACTTCACATCACGGTCAGAAACAATCGTCTTTGGTACTCCATGTAATCTCACGATGTCCCTGAAAAACAGGTTAGCAACATGCGACGCATCGTCGCTTTTGTGGCAGGCAATAAAATGAGCCATCTTAGAGAACCTATCCACTACCACAAATATAGAATCATGACCTCTCTTGAGTTTTAGGTAGACCTAGCACAAAATCCATACTAATGTCTTCCCATGGAGTAGTAGGTGCAGAGAGAGGTGTATACAAACCGTGAGGCTTCAGCTTGGATTTCGACTTGTGGCAAGTAATGCATCTACTCACAAATCTGTACACATCACGCCTCATCTTGGGCCAATAAAAATGATCAGCAAGCATGAGCAATGTCTTCTCACGCCCAAAATGACCCATCAAACCACCAGCATGTGATTCCTCCACTAAGAAAAAACGCAACGACGATTCTGGAATACATAGTTTGTTAGCTCGAAACAAACATCCATCATGTATATGATACTTATCCCATGCATTTCTAAGAGCACATAAACGATATGGTTCAGCAAAATCATGGTCAGTTGCATAAAGTGCACAAATAGCTTCTAATCCAGGAATTTTAACATCAAGATTGGTTAATAGCATGTTCTTCCTAGATAGAGCATTATCAACAACATTCTCTTTTCCCTTCTTATAATTAATGATGTAAGGAAAAGACTCAATGAACTCAACCCATTTAGCTAATCTTCTATGCAAGTTTGATTGAGCTTTCAAGTATTTCAATGCTCCATGATCAGAATGTATAATGAATTCCTTTGGCCACAAATAATGTTGCCAAACTTCAAGTACTCTCACAAGTGCATACAGTTCTTTATCATAGATTGAATAATTCAAACGAGCACCAGTCAATTTCTCAGAAAAATAAGCTATAGGCCCTCTTGCATCAAAACGCCACCTATGCCTATACCACTAGCATCACATTCAACTTCAAATTGCTTCGAAAAATTAGGTAATGCAAGCAATGGTGCAGAAGTAAGCAAACGTTTCAATGTATTAAATGCAATGTCTTGGGCCGCGCCCCAAACAAAAGGAACACCTTTCTTTGTCAAATCATTTAATGGTGCAACAATGGTGCTAAAATCTTTCATGAAACGCCTATAGAAACCAGCGAGACCGTGGAAACTACGCACTTGACTTACATTCATTGGAGTAGGCCAATTCTGAATTGATTCAATTTTAGATTGATCTACCTCTACTCCATGCTTAGAAACAACAAATCCTAGGAATATGACCTTATCTTTTGCAAATGTACACTTCTCAAGATTAGCATACAGTTTATTATCACGTAACGCTTGCAAAACTTGTCTAATATGAGTGCAATGTTCAGATTCGGTGTGGCTGTAGATGAGTATATCATCAAAGTAAACAACCACAAAACGACCAATAAACTCTCTCAAAACATGATTCATCAAACGCATGAAAGTACTAGGTGCATTAGTAAGACCAAACGGCATGACTAACCACTCATACAAACCGAATTTAGTTTTGAAAGCAGTTTTCCATTCATCCCCTTCTTTCATCCTAATTTGATGATAACCACTACGCAAGTCAATTTTAGAGAAAACAGCAGCACCACTCAATTCATCTAGCATATCCTCTTAACGTGGAATAGGATAACGATATCAAATAGTGATGTTATTAATCGCTCTACAGTCAACACACATGCGCCATGTACCATCTTTCTTAGGAACTAAAATAACAGGAACAACACAAGGGCTAAGAGAAACATGAATGTACCCTTTATCCAGCAACGCTTGTACTTGCTTCTGAATTTCCTTAGTTTCTTCGTGATTAGTCCTATAGGGTGCACGGTTGGGAAGTGTGGCGCCAGGAATCAAGTCCACTTGATGTTCTATATCACGCAATGGAGGTAAGCCTGCGGGTACATCTTCTGGAAACACATCCCCAAAGTCCTGCAGAACAGAAGAGACACCAAGAGAAATAGGGGTCCTGTCGTTAGAAACCAATACCTCGCCCTTATACATGAGCACAAGTGGCATGGCTGTAGGATCCTCACGAAATTCTCTCATATCTTCCTTAGTGGCTAATATTAATAAACCAGGCACTCTCTCACTTTCGTTATATCACTCAATTTAGGTTCAATTTCATCAGGAACAGCTGTCACGCAATCTCGCCGAGTGGTAGTATCTTCCTTCAGGTTCACCTCTATCTTCTGGCGAGAATCATTCACAATTTCTTGTGGTGTCATTGCCTGCATAGTAATCTTCTTTCCTTTGAATTCCAAGTGATATGTATTGGCTCGGCCATTGTGTTGCACATGGCGATCATAGAGCCATGGCCGACCCAATAGTGATGAGGATATATACATGGATTATGATGATTCTGACTGCCTGAACTGGAAGGAAATATTGAGTCAAATCAATAATGACTATCAGGTGAATTTATTCCTAATTGAACCTGATGTTTTATTTAATGAGAACTTTATACTACCTAAGTCTATGCATCTTTGTATGATCAGGTTTATTGATAACACAAGCATTGCACGAGGAGGAGGAGAGTTGCAGCAAGAAGGACAAGCGCTGATTTCCAATATCAACAAGTGCGCGAGGGAGGAGCGGGAGGCAAGCGCACTAGGATGCAATGAGGAAATCACGTATGAGCAAGAGAGAGAGATGGCGCACCAGGAATTACATGTTTGAGGTGTTCCACGACGTTTGGACTGCGTGCCAACAAGGCCGAACCCATATATGGGTCGGTATGTATCAGTTTGAGTCGAACCGAGTCAGTTTGGGCCAAGTTATGGCTGTTTTTAGGCCCATTTAGAGGGGAGGACGCCCAAGCCCTCATATAAACCTCCGTAGCCGTCACAAGTTAGGTTTTTTAGACCACGTTAAAATATTTTGGAGTTGTTTCTTTCATAGAACCTCTGGAATTACCCTGTGTTCGAATCTGCCAACTATAATTGAGTGTGATCTGTTGTTCCATTGGGAATTAGTAGATTGCATACTACCGTTCGTGGTCACGGCTTCGTGCGCAACAGTGTGGTGTTGTGAATATCCTACAAGGTTCGAGAGCTGTTGCATTGGCATCAGGGATCGAGCGGGAGAGATCATAGCTACGCACTAGTTATCTATCATCCACCATCACCATCGACAAGAGCTTGCTGAGAAGATCGGGCCACCCCATATCATCTTGGTATCAGATTTCCTCGTTGGCTCGGTAAGCAATCCACAATCCATCCATAGATTAGAGAGTGTTTTTCATCCTATACAGAAAAAGCCCCACAAAAAGAGTTGCCATAGCCTAGATTACATCGTATTCGAGTAATAGTTGCTGATCGCGTTCCTCTATTAGATTAGATCTAGATCTGTTCTTCGTAGATTTGTTTTCTAGTGTTCTAGTTGTTTTCCACCATCTTTTTCCGCTACCATCAAGTCAGATCTGATCCAAGTAAAGAGTCCTAGTTGTGTACTACTTGGGGAGCAAAAAAAAAATCTGCTCGCTGCCTCACGCCTGACCGCAGACAAGTCTGTGCTCTAGCGTGACCCAAAAAAAATTCCAAAAAAAAAGATTCCGAAAAAACAAAAACAAAATTCGAACCGTCGCCTTACCACAGACCAGTCTGTGCTAGTACGAGAGGAAAAAAAATCTGCCGGCATCCTGCCGCGGCAGGATTTTAGGCCGTTTTTCTGCCGTGGCAGAGACCAATTCTCAGGTCAAATTTTTTTTTGTTTATTTTTTTTACTGAGTCCACATAGCGTACATCCTTGTGAGTCTTGGTAAGCCTTTCTTTGTGTCTATAACTATCCTACGAGACTAGCGTGCTTAGTGCTCTACGGGCTGCTCAGTTAGCAATCTTGTGCCCGTTTCGTTGAGACATTGCTAGCGTCTCTCCTTGTGCATTGCAACACGAGCATTCCTCCGACATACCTTACTTTTTTAGCTCATTTTCATAGTTGCAATTGCCCCATTTATCTCCACCGTGTGTGTTTCCGTGGGTCTTTGTCATACGATCAGCACTAGGACTTGTTTGCGGTGTAGTTAGGATACCATACCTACAGCTCCACCATAAATACACTATGTGCCCTGTGATCGTTCTCTATACCTTTGATATTCACTTCATCACATCAGTGCATCAGTTTTTGATTTCATTTGGTAGATCATCTCTATTCACTTTGGAACGGTAAGATCTCCTTTCTTATTAGTTGTGAGTGAGTTGTGAGAGTTTCCACCATACTGATTTTGATTTGTGCACTAACGTACTAATCATGTCTTCTAGTAGTGTTGATGTGATGCAGAAAATGGAGGCAGGTGATGTTACAAATAATGTGGAGACGTATAGTTACAAATTCATCGAAAATTGGCGTTGTAGTGGAACTTTTTGGAAGGAAGAACGCGGTATTTTTGATGGTGATGGTCTTTTCCACCATAGTGTGATGATTGGTGAGCGATGTGCTTCCATTACCATTGATAGTAACTCTACTATTAATTTGATCAGCGTTGAAGTTGTACAAAAGTTGCAGCTACCCACATGTGCCCGTGCGGTGCCATATCTCTTGCATTTATCATATGGCACATTGCTGATTTCACACACCGCTGATGTTTCTATGACTTTTAAAGAGCATACTGGGATTGTGCGCTATGATGTATCTCCTATACCACTTGATTCTTGTCACATACTATTGGGAGAACCTTGGAGTAGAAGGTTTGACGCTCAAATATGTCCTGTTGTTGGAAGGATTTCTTTCAAATGGAACATGAAGAGGCGTGTTATGCTCAGGATTTCAGTAGACAAATTTCATGAGTATCATCTTCTTCGCAAGGAGAGGACAAAAGAGTTCAGTTTGTCTGCTAAGTACAAGGTCATGATGAACGGTGATAATTCTATTATTTGTCATCTTGAACACGGTATGCATTACAACCCATGTGAGAATGAGAGCCACATAGCCAAGCTGAGTGAGAGTGTTATCAAAAGTGAGCTGTGTGATTCCACTAAACGTGAGGTTGAGAGCATCCATTCTAAGAGTATGAGAGAAAAAGAAAACATCAGTGCAGTAGATGCTAATACATGTGAGGATATTTCTACTAATGTAATCATCTCTACTCCTGGTATTGTTTCTTGTGCTATGCAGGTTGCTTTTGAAGAAAGGGAGCCGCCTATTTTACAACCTGCATCACACGATCTGGTATTGTTACTTGAGGAGGATGTCGTAGTACCTACTACAGCTGAGAAGTTTGTTAATGACATTGGTACTGATTTGGAGCTTCAGCCAACATGTGCGACATATTGTGAGTCTATTCCTTTACTGAAGCCTCCTTCTGATTTGCCTTGCACTACTGTTTCAGCACCATGTGATAGTTTACCAAATTCAAATTTTGATCATGTGGTACTGATAACACATAAGGAAATACTTGCTCGAATACCACCTGCTGATATTGTGTATTCCATTATGCTAAATGAACCTATGAGTATGAGTTGTGCTATGGATAAGATTTCTGAAATTTCATTTCTGAATTCTAGCACATATTCTCCTTGTTTCACTTTCAATCTGATTGGTGAATATAGCATGCATGAACATTTTCTTGTGGATCACATATGCATTACTTGTGATCGAATCGCTGAACTGAAACATGATGTTTTCAGCCATACATGTTGTGTGTCGACGATTTTGTGTTGTGAGATATATGCTAAAATTTGTGATAATATGAAACTAAAGTCAGGTCTAGTTGATAGAATGCAGCCAACACAAGTAATTTTACCTATGTTGGATCGTTGTAATCTTGCTAGAATAGAACCCCAGTTTTCATATTCATTGTGTTTATCCCAAAATTCGTTGTCTAGTTGTGCTAATGCTTTATACTTCACTTATATTTGCAAATTGAGTTGCATTTTACATACTGGACAACATGATCATGTTCATAATAATCAGAGTAGCGCAGTTGAAGCATGGCATGATTCAATTTGGTTTTCAGACATATTGAATTGGTTTGATCTTGTTCACAAATTTGATCATAGATCTTCTTTGAGAAAACTGAATTTAATATTGAAGAACATGACTATCTATTTAGTTGTTGTTTACCATGATCATGATTCTTTGTACTTCACTTATACCTGCAATTTAAGTTGCTTGATGTATACTGGACATACTTTTCATGTGAACGACAATAATACAACATGTTATATATACATATACTTTGCGTACACGTTGTTCTTTTTGTTTCTCCCACTTTCAGCTTACCCAAAGCCGAGGACGGCTTTTCATGAAGAAAGGGAGGATGATGAGGATATATACATGGATTATGATGATTCTGACTACCTGAACTGGAAGGAAATATTGAGTCAAATCAATAATGACTATCAGGTGAATTTATTCCTAATTGAACCTGATGTTTTATTTAATGAGAACTTTATACTACCTAAGTCTATGCATCTTTGTATGATCAGGTTTATTGATAACACAAGCATTGCACGAGGAGGAGGAGAGTTGCAGCAAGAAGGACAAGCGCTGATTTCCAATATCAACAAGTGCGCGAGGGAGGAGCGGGAGGCAGGCGCACTAGGATGCAATGAGGAAATCACGTATGAGCAAGAGAGAGAGATGGCGCACCAAGAATTACATGTTTGAGGTGTTCCACGACGTTTGGACTGCGTGCCAATAAGGCCGAACCCATATATGGGTCGGTATGTATCAGTTTGAGTCGAACCGAGTCAGTTTGGGCCAAGTTATGGGTGTTTTTAGGCCCGTTTAGAGGGGAGGACGCCCCAGCCCTCATATAAACCTCTGTAGCCGTCACAAGTTAGGTTTTTTAGACCACGTTAAAATATTTTGGAGTTGTTTCTTTCATAGAACCTCTGGAATTACCCTGTGTTCGAATCTGCCAACTATAATTGAGTGTGATTTGTTGTTCCATTGGGAATTAGTAGATTGCATACTACCGTTTGTGGTCACGGCTGCGTGCGCAAGAGTGTGGTGTTGTCAATATCCTACAAGGTTCGAGAGCTGTTGCATTGGCATCAGGGATCGAGCGGGAGAGATCATAGCTACGCACTAGTTATCTATCATCCACCATCACCATCGACAAGAGCTTGCTGAGAAGATCGGGCCACCCCATCTCAAATAGTAGGTGACAAACAGTCATAGGAACCACATCAAAATCAATAGAATCTTTGTAGGGCCCTATTTGAAAGTTCACTCGTACCATATGATTTACCTTCATCTCACCATTGTTGCTCAACCATTGTATGTAGTATGGCTTGGGATGAGGTAAGTATGTCAAATTCAGTTTGGCACATAATTCCTTACTTGCAAGATTTCTGCAGCTACCTCCATCAATAATGACCTTGCAAGCTTTATTTGGTCCAATTAGAGCTTTTGTTTGGAACAAGTCGCAATGCTGGGATTCCTCAACCGGTTGCACACTAAGGACACGTGAAGACACGACGATAGTTGGTGCACGCTCAGCATATGCATCAGCACCAACCTCGCCGTCATCAATATCATCATCAGAAGCTTCATCTCCACTTTCTACTTCACCTTGTTCATTAACAAACATAACCTTGATGTTTGGATAATCCTTCTTGTAGTGACCTCTGCCTCCACAAGTATGGCACACCACATCACGAGTACGTGCAGTAGACATGTTGGAACCCGAGCTAGCAGCAGGAGCAGCGGGTTTCCGAGTATTAGAACCAAACGAAGGTGTACTTGCTGGTTTGGCCGATGGTGTAAACGGAACAACAGCTGGTGGCATGACAGTGGGAGGTGTAGATCTAGCCGAAAATCTGCTTGAAGATGGAAATCGAGCACGTGACTTTGCCTCTTCAGCCAGCTGGGACTCGGCCTCTCTAGCATGGTGCAGCAGCTTGTTCATTGTCTCATACTTGTGATAACGCACAATACTCTTGATTTGAAGCTTCAAATTGTTGAGGAAACGTTGCATCGACATCTCTCGTGATTCACGAACATTAGCACGCTGCATAAGCATCTCCATCTCCATGTAGTACTCATCAACTGTCATTGTGCCTTGCCTCAACTGTGTGATCTTGTCAAACACAGAACGCAAATAATTGGAGGGAATAAAACGATCCGCCATGATGGCCTTCATCTCACGCCAATCCCTCACAGGAAGTTCATTGTCGTTCCGTCTATTCTGCACAATAGCTTCCCACCAACACAAAGCGTAACCATAAAATTCTGATGCAGCAAGTTTGACCTTCTTGTCTTCTGGGTAATCAAATAAACGCCAGAGCTTTTCAATCTTCAACTCCCAAGTAATATAATCCTCTGGATCAAGCGAGCCATTGAACGAAGGAATTGAGAACTTAGGCTTGCCCAAACTATCATCAGATGGATTGTAAGCATGTTGGGCACGTCCAAGAGGAGCATACCCACGGCCATACAGAGGAGCAGCCGTAGGTGCAGGGGGATTTGCACGTCCCCTGCCACGATGTGGAGCAGCATCAGCCGCACTCCCCTCATCAAAGTCCTCAAACCCATCATCATGTTGTGCAAGTCCGGGCTGGAGTGTTGCCTGAATTGCCTCAATGGAACGCTGCAAGGTGGCAAAGTTGACATTCATAGCAGTCAGCTGCGTCTGAATATTATTGATGGCTCCAGTATTATTCTCCACAGCATCTTGTATGTCAGTGATATTTCTATCAACAGACTCTCTCCAAGTAACAAGCTCCTCCACCTGCTTTTTCTGTGACACAATTTCATCATCACTCAAAGACATGATTAGTAAGTTAGTGCAAAAATCAAAATCAGTATGGTGGAAACTCTCACAACTCACTCACAACTGATAAGAAAGAAGATCTTACCGTTCCAAAGTGAATAGAGATGCTCTACCAAACGTAATCAAAGACTGATGCACTGAAGTGATGAAGTGAATATCAAAGGTATAGAGAACGATCACAGGGCACACAGGTTATTTATGGTGGAGCTATAGGTATGGTATCCTATCTACACCGCAAACAAGTCCTAGTGCTGATCGTATGACATAGACCCACGGAAACACACACGGTGGAGATAAATGGGGCAATTGCAACTATGAAAATGAGCTTAAAAAAGTAAGGTATGTCGGAGGAATGCCCGTGTTGCAATGCACAAGGAGAGACGCTAGCAATGTCTCAACGAAACGACCACAAGATTGCTAACTGAGCAGCCCGCGGAGCACTAAGCACGCTAGTCTCGTAGGATAGTTTTAGACACAAAGAAAGGCTTACTAAGGCTCACAAGTGTAGGTACGCTATGTGGACTCAGTAAAAAAAATAAACAAAAAAAAATTTGACCTGAGAATTGGTCTCTGCCACGGCAGAAAAACGGCCTAAAATCCTGCCGCGGCAGGAGGTCGGCAGACACAAAAAATTCTCATATGAGGGCAGACCTGTCTGTGGTAAGGCGACGGTCCAATTTTTTTTGTTACGCTAGAGCACAGACCTGTCTGCGGTTAGGTGTGAGGCAGCGAGCCGATTTTTTTTTATTCCGACTCGCCAAGTAGTACACAACTAGGACTCTTTACTTGGATCGGATCTGACTTGATGGTAGCGGAAAAAGATGGTGGAAAACAACTAGAACAACTAGAAAAAAAATCTACGAAGAACAGATCTAGATCTAATCTAATAGAGGAACTCGACCAGCAACTATTACTCGAATACGATGTAATCTAGGCTATGGCAACTCTTTTTGTGGGGCTTTTTCTGTATAGGATGAAAAACACTCTCTAATCTATGGATGGATTGTGGATTGCTTACCGAGGCAACGAGGAAATCTGATACCAAGATGATATCGGGTGGCCCGATCTTCTCAGTAAGCGGATGGCGATGATGATGGTGGATGATAGATAACTAGTGCGTAGCTATGATCTCTCCTGCTCGATCCCTGATGCCAGCGCAACAGATCTCGAACCTTGTAGGATATTCACAACACCACACTCTTGCGCACGCAGCCGTGACCACGAACGGTAGTATGCAATCTACTAATTCCCAATGGAACAACAGATCACACTCAATTATAGTTGGCAGATTCGAACAAAGGGTAATTCCAGAGGTTCTATGAAAGAAACAACTCCAAAATATTTTAACGTGGTCTAAACCCTAACTTGTGACGGCTACGGAGGTTTATATGAGGGCTGGGGCGTCCTCAGCTTGGGACGACTTGGTCCCACCTAACTAAGATACAAACCGACCCAAAATTGGGTTCGGCTCAGGGTTCTGCCGTGGCAGAGATTAGGTCTGTTTCTCTGCCATGGCAGCCTGCCGTGGCAGAAAAAGACTCTGTTTCTGTGCCGCGGCAGCCTGCCGTGGCAGAGAACTGGGGCTTTTCTCTGCCGTGGCAGAGAACTGGGGCTTTTCTCTGCCGTGGCAGAGAACTTCCAGCTCTTGTTGATCTTCGTCTTGGATAGCTCCTTGCGCTTCCTCCCTCTCCTCCCTCGCGCATTCTTCATTGATCAACACGCCTTGTTCCATTACCTCCTCGCTCCGTGCTACGCCTTCTTTTCCTAAGTACCTAATCATGCAATAATTCAAAGACTTAGGTAGAATAAAATTCTCATTAATTAAAACTCCAGGTTCATTAAGAAAAAAGTTCACCTGTTGTTCTAGTAGCTTAGCATGGGCTCTTGTAATTGGTCCAATCCTTATCTCATTGGATTGATCTTTCTTTGCATTAGTTGGAACATCATCAATAGCAATTGGGGTAGGTGTAACTGCAGGGATGTCCTCATCACTTTTGCTAAATACAAGTTGATTTTTCTTGGATTTGTCGTTTCTTCGAAGGGAATTGAAGTTGATGTTTCCAAGGTAAACGACATATGAGATTGGCCCATACCAACAAATGTGAGTGAACTCCGAAGTTTTCATGGGTTGGCTGGTTTCTATCGTCGCTTTGTGAAAGACTTTTCAACCATTGCTTGTCCCCATAATGAATTGACCAAAAAGAATGTCACCTTCATGTGGGGCAAAGCACAACAAAAAGCTTTTGATGAACTTAAAAAGAGGCTCACTGAAGCACCTCTTCTTGCTTTACCGGATTTCACAAAAACTTTTGAGATAGAGTGTGATGCTAGTGGTATTGGCATTGGAGGAGTCCTTATGCAAAACGGACGTCCTATAGCCTACCATAGCGAGAAACTTGATGGTGCTCGCCTTACCTATCCGAATTATGACAAAGAGCTTTTTGCCTTAGTTCGTGTCCTTCAAGTTTGGCAACACTACCTTTGGCCCAAGGAATTTATCATACATTCCGACAACGAGTCGTTGAAATATCTCAAAGGCCAAGCTAACTTGAGCAAGAGACACGCTAAGTGGGTTGAGTTCATGGAGTCTTTTCCGTACATTGTCAAGTATAAGAAGGGCAAAGATAATGTAGTTGCGGACGCATTGTCTCGCAAACATACAAGCCTTCTTACGAGACTTGAAATCAACGTGTTGGGTCTTGAGGAAATAAAATCTTTGTATGCTTCCGATCTGTTCTTTGAACCAATTTTCGCAAAGTGCTCCAATGACAAAGGAGTTGATGATTTCTATTTGCATAAGGGCTTTCTATTTAAACAAAACAAGCTATGCATCCCGAAGTCGTCGCTTCAACTTTTGCTTCTCCAAGAATCTCATGGTGGAGGCCTTATGGGTCACTTTGGTCGCGACAAGACATTGGACATGCTCTCCAATCACTACTTTTGGCCCAAGATGAAGCGTGACATGGAGCGCTACGTTCAGCGATGCACGACATGTGTTCAAGCTAAGTCGCAAGCTAATCCCTATGGTCTTTATATGCCATTGCCTATTCCTCATACACCTTGGTTCGACATTAGCATGGATTTCGTGTTAGGATTGCCTAGATCTAAGCATGGCCATGATTCTATATTTGTTGTTGTGGATCGTTTTTCCAAAATGGCACACTTCATACCGTGCCATAAGACCGACGATGCTTCACATGTTGCAAATCTGTTTTTCAGGGAAATCGTCCATCTTCACGGTGTGCCAAGGACAATCGTCTCCGACCGCGACGTCAAATTCATGAGCAACATCACCGGTCGCGCCGATCTTCTGAGCACCACTCGCCTAGCTCGCGGCATGGTTGGCATGCATCGAGGGATTGCGGAAGATCTTGGTCTCCTGTTTGGTTTGCCCTGCCTACTTCACTCTGACCCACAGACATGGCCACTAGACCATGAAGAGCAGCTAAAAATCTGTTTTGCATGATTTTTGTAGGACTTGAATCCTTAGATTCTTTCCTATGGACTGAATTTGGATCAAAGGAATCGTGGTACGCAAATTCTTTTGAACTGCAACCCCCCACCCATGCTTAAATCCCATAGGAATTGGAACATCTACTTGAGGCTCAACTCTCATCGTGCCAATCATGTAGGTAGTTTTCCTACGTCTTATAATCACCTATTTTTCATCGGCAAACATGTGAAATTCCTGTGTTGTCAATCCTGCGAAAGAGGTCCAAGACTTTTGCTTCAGTGTCCCTCCCCCCTCCTCCAAACATACTAATCTGAAAACACAAGAACGACCAGGATTGTTGATACCCGTAACAGAAGGTGTATTGGCTAATCAAGGCTGGCGTTATATTTTATGTTTCATGTGTTTTACAAACACAAGATTTCTGTAAAAAGTTGGTTGTTTGGTTTACATGAATACAAAAACATAGGATTACTTTAAAACATGGTAAAATCAAAGTCAAACCTCATGGGAGAGTATATTTATGATGTTATTGTGTCTCTTGGGACCTCATTCTTGTTCTTTGCACGCGTAGGAATTTGAAAATGAGGTCCAAGTTGGATATGAAGAATTGCATATGAGTTTTGGAGGATTCTAACCCATAGGATTTTGGAAGATATCAAATTCCTATGGAGTCACTTCTTAGTTCCTATGCCCTCCATTCCAGAAGAATCTAAACATGAGCTCCAACCTCATTCTATTTCTCCTTTGAGAAGTCCAATGCGCTTACACTATAGTCTTGCAAAACTCCTATGTTTGTTTCCTATTCACCATCCAAAGACACATGTTACAAAATTCCTACGTCTTTAATTCCTAATATGAATTTACTGTACCTACCATGTCAATCCTATGTTTTTCCTATTCCTACGTTTTTTAAAACCATTGATCGAAAGAGGCCCCTAATCTTGTTAATCAATCATAGGAAAATTGCCTGCATTTTTTCCTCTAGTCCATTCCTTTGAACAGTGCCAGCATAGGAAACTTAACTATTCCTACACTTTTTCTTTAATGCAAACAAGACCTTATTCCTTGGTGTGTTTGTCTGCATGCATTAATGATTTATTCATCATGTTTCTACATCTTTCAGATAGTAGTTTTTTTGCAAAGCTAGCTAGCACTCCCCCCTTTGTCAAACACCTTGCATGCCCCTAGATATGAAGAAACTCTGTTGCAGGGCATTGACGCGTTGCTGATGTCACTAGACAATCCAATAGTAGAAGCATTTGTACCAGTTGATGATGACATACCCGGAACATGGGATGATGAAGGATTTGAAAACGAGGATCACTAGGTTGGTGCCAACGGAGAATGGATTGCGATTGCAAAGCACCCAGAGTGCTGGTACCTCCAAAACGTCTACAGTATGGCACATATCGAGCTGCCACGTGCGCATCGTGTTGAGATTTATCTATCGGGTAACTAGTGTTTCCCCGGCCCCCCATGCACTTACCTCTACAAGCATGTGAATATCGAGCTGCTGAAGATACAAATAGCAAAAAGACATACATATTTGACAACCAATGGCATTATAACGCGATGGCGGTGTTTGACAAATTCAGTGCTACCATAGATTTTCCTTGTGACAGGGACTAGATTATCCTTCAAAACGACTATCTTGCACCAGCAACGTATGTCGATGCCATTGCCAAGTGTCTAATCGGTGGTTCTATTGATCGCATATACGCGGTGACAGAACCGCGAGGAGATGTTCTTGTCTAGGAACCAAACAAGTGGAGTGAGTCCCGTTATTTAAAAGTAAATTTTATAAATTACTTACAACTGCATTGTTCGTGATACTTTTGCTAACTAAAATGCACACACAGGTATACTTGTAGGCCCGCGTGTCATACATGCTCCGGTAATTGAAGAGCCAGCAACCGTCCAAGCCAGTGATGATGTCGAGGCTAAAGATATTGCATTACGCAGCTGGTAATTGGCAGAGCTTGGCTGGGATATCCTGTAGATTCACACCAGGGGTGCACGAACCAGCAGCCATGGTAATCCTGTATCATACATGGGTAGAGAACTGCTCTCTGATCCCTCGCTCTGCTGCCACGTTTTCCAGAGGGCCCTTAATTTGGATGACCATGTAGCACTAGACTGGATCAGAAGGGATAATCTTGAAGGGAGGTCAGTGTTTGTGGGAATCAACCATCCATTCATCCTCGAGCCCCCTACAAACTCCGAACCTGGTGATGCCGATGTTCACCAAGCTCTACCAGTGTTCAGAGGAGATTGTGTATTTGCTACACACATGCGCTGCCAACATTGGCCACAGACAGTTCCAGATTGGAGCCGCATGCACGTCAATGGGGGGGTTGTCATAGGTTCATGACTTAACTACACTGGAGCGGAACATAGGGAGCAAATGGACGAGGCGCCAATGTGGTTCGTGTCAACCCTGCCTCATTACAATTATGTGAAGTTTGACTAAAATACCGAAAAGCTGATTATGAGCACTCACAACATCATTTCTGTAGCTAGTACTTGTCACCATGTAATGTACAGTACTATGTATGTAATACTTTCATACTGTAATGGAGTATCAGTACTTGCAACATCATTTCCGCTATTGCTTGTACTAGGCACCATGTACATAATAATATACTTTCATAGTATGTGTTTGATGTTTCTCTATTCAACCACTCAAGCTGCCGTGCCCAATTTTCTAGGCTATTAAGTTTTGCATGACAATTAGTAGTATTGTATTGGTGGCAAGGTTTTCTTTGTCCATAGCATTTGTGTAACCTCGCCGCATTTATTACCTCACCAGCCCCAGCCCCAGCCCTCTCTCACACAACACTCCTTAATCGCCATTGCGCTTCCCTCCATTGACGACCACCACCGCCGCAACTTACTCATGTTAGGCAGGTCGGCTACGGGCGGCGAGCCCTGCAACCTCATCTATAGAGCCATCGCATCCCTCAGACATCGCGGTGGTAGTGCGGTATGTACATAATCCCTGAAACCCTCGATCTTGATGATGAGATGCGGTCAAGCTTTTATTACTGCTTAGTTAACATTGCGTTGGTGTTGAGTATAGTTCTCATCTAGTGCATTTAACTCGTTTGTATACTACAGTTCAGTTGTACACATGCAAGCTAGTTCCGGGGCTAGATATACGGTGAACTATAATAATAAGTTCAAATTTTGTATTGATTGATCCATGGCTGATGATGATTTGGGAGGCCACTCAGAATGTTTTGCTTTAGATTGGTCTCAGGGGCGGAGGTCCCTCTAATTTGGGCAAGTTAGGGCGGCTGCGGCCCACCCTGATTTTTGCCAAAATTTCGAGTATATGTGTGCATCACTAGCATCCGCAGTAGATAGAGCTCATCTTGTTCGTCCATTCGTCTATTCCTGGGTGTTTGGTATTTGTACTGCTCGATAAAGAACTGCACTAATGTGATGCCTAGACCTTGGAAGTAGTACTAATATAACCGGCGTTCATGCTAGCTAGAGTTAAGACTTTAATTTGTGTACTTCAATAAGAAAATTGCTCCACTTTACTTTCTTAGCTAATCTTGTATTGTACTCTATCAGCTAATACTGTACTATTTCACAATTATTGACAGCTGGTAGAGACATTATCTGTCCATGGGATTTTTTGTAGTGTTCGGGCAAGAAGCTCAAGCTTGGATAGACTCATCATCGAAGAAGACAAGAGAGCCCTGTGTAGTCTGGATGGAGGGGCGATCCAGGAACACCCACGTGGAGAACACATGTGACGAGTTCTATAAGATGCAGTTAATACTGGGAGGGTTAGACATGCGGAGCATACCCAGCTCCTTTTTTCCAACGTTTGGTGGTGAGTATCTAGAGGCCATTAAGCTAAAGATATGCAAAGCCTATAGCTGGGACGTCGAGCTGAAGAAGCAAGATGGCAAGGTAATCCTTGACGAAGGATGGCTAGATTTTGTCAAAGCACATGACTTGAAGGTAGGATACTTTCTGGTATTCAAGAAGCTTGCCACCACTTCCTTTAAGGTGATAGTATTTGATCATGATAACTGCGAGAAGGTGATCAGATGTGCAGGTTATCACCCATCATTAGATGGACAATTTACTATATCGTAGGTGTATTAATGTAGTGATTGTTCGCTTCTAATTATAACTATTCTGTAAAGAGGTTCTTGAACACCTTCCATTATCATGCATCCTGTTGGAACACCGTGGTACTTGATCACGCTAGGCTCCAATGTGGAGGTATTTACTATACTATGTTTGCAGCAAAACTACAAAATCTAGTGTACTGCTGCTAGTATTGTACTACCTCATGTTCCACAGTATAGTCCTTTTTAGCAAACTAAACAATCATCTTGTTAGTTCCGTCGCATACAAGAGTTGTGCCGTGTTGGTGTACCTAATAATCAAGTGGGTAGGTGTAGTACAACTCCTGTATGCAGCGGAACTAATGAGATGATTGTTCATTGTACTCTACTGCTAGTAGTAATACATACTGTAATGGTACAAGTGTATTACTACTAGGTAGGAGTGTTATTTTTTAGGAAAATAGAAGTTGTAAATAAACATCATCTGGTCAAACATGACAGCAGTAGTAACTCTAGTCGGCGTACACGGCAGGGTGCCGGTCTAGCTGTAATGGCCCAGGTTGTGACATGGTTAATTTAGCGCACGGCAGCATGCCAGCCTAGCTATAAAATGCGCCAGGATTTCAGATTGTTAATTTAGTGCATTGCAGCATGCCAGCCAAGCTAATCGGTGTCCTGGATGCAGCTCCAGAGGCCTTGCAAAAAAACTCGTTCAAAGAGCCATCCCATCTTCCGCATCTCGGTTGTTTTTATCCCTAGTTACCAACGCCGCTTGGCCCCACATTTGGGATCGTCTCCAGTGCATGCTTCGCACAATTGCCTCGCCATCTCGCCCGCTACATCAGATCTTGCAGGCCACACCACCCCTCTCCAAAAGTACCCCAATAGTCATACTCTGGTCCGACCTCTTCCCCCCAATCCATCCCGATGTTGCAATCGACACACAACCCACTGCATGGCGTCTGGAGCAAGGTCGGTGACAACGTTTTCAACAAAATCGCTATGCGTCTAGACACTACCAGCGCCGCCCGGCTGGCTGCATGCTCCAAGGAGCTGTACCGCCAAGTCATGGGTGGAAAAGGTAGCAGATGCCCCAACGACCACTGCGGGACATTCGTCCCCTACAACAATGTCTACGACCACATAATCTGGTGCTTTCACGGCCAGCAAGTCTGCACGGAGCCTGGATGCGAGTTCATCACCTCGTCAGTAGAGCTAACACCTATGGCAGAGCTCGTCCGCCACCTCAGAGTTGCCCACTCGAGGACTGCGCCCATAATGCCCTATAGCCACAAACACTGGGAGCCGTCTGAGCCGGTGCCCACAGGAGGCTCACGGAGAGCGGATATCATGGGCATCGGGAAAGAGGGCACCGTGTTCATCGCCCAAATTGATGGCTGATACATTGCAAATGTATCTATAATTTTTGATGTTCCATGCTTGGTTTTATCCACTTTCTTGTGTTTTGTTCCAACTTTGGAGTACTTTTCATATGATTTCTTGGACTAACCTATTAACAAAAGCCACAGTGCCAGCTGCCTGTTTTCTGCTGTTTTTGGTTCCAGGAAAGTTAGAAAATGAATATTCTCGGAATTGGACGGGACAAAAGCCAAAGTGCCTATTTTTCGGATGTCATCAAGTGCTAGAATACGAGACGGAGATGGGCCAGGGGGCCGCCACACCACCTGGCCCGCGCCAGGGGGTGGTGTGGCCGCTCCCGGCACCCCCTCGGCCTCCCCTTCCGACTATAAGATGCCCTCAGGACGAAACCCTAAGGGCCCGATCAAAAATCCATGTAAGAGTCTTTAGCCGCCGTCATCTCCATCCCTAGATCGAGAGGGATCTGAAGCTCTTCCCGGCACCCTGCCATAGAGGGGAATTCACCCTGGAGGCCTTCTTCATCACCATGCAAGCCTCCGGTGTGATGCGTGAGTAGTTCATCCTTGGACTACGGATCCATGTAGTAGCTAGATGGCTGGTTCTCCTCCTTTGTGCTTTCAAGTTTAGATCTTGTGAGCTCCATTCATGATCAAGATCATCTATTTGTAATTCTGCATGTTGTGTTTGCGGGGATCCGATGGATATTGAGATGCTATTTCAGATTGATTATTGATTCTATCATGTCTTTGTTATTTGTGATCTTGCATGCTTTCCGTTGTTAGTAGCTATCTTGGCCAAGTAGATGCTAGCAACTCCAAGAGTTAGTATTTATGCTCGATAGTGGGTTCATGCCTCTGGTAATCTGGGGAAGTGACAGAAATCTCTAAGGTACTAGATGTGCTATTACTACTAGGGAGAAAACAACAATCCTTTGTTCATAGAACAATCATATTGTTTACTTTACACGTAGTTCGTAAAGCAATAATCTGTTGCTTGCAACTTAATACTAGAGGGGGTTCGGATGATAACCTGAAGGTGGATTATTAGTCATAGATGCAGTTGGATGGCGGTCTATGTATAATGTTGTAATGCCCAATCAAGTCTCAAAGGAGTCAAGATGATTAGTATATGCATGTATTGCTTTCTCGATGTTTGTCAATTGCCCCGCTGTAATTTGTTCACCCAGCATGTTATCTATCTAAGGAGAGCCACCTCTAGTGAACTATGGATCCCAGTCCTTGTCTTTTACATACAATCTACAATCTTTTATTGCTTTGTGTTTACTTTCTGCAAACTTTTACTTATTTCCATTCGATACGTTTAATCCTTTGTTTTTCGCAAAACAGGGTGAAATTGACAACCTCATCGCAAGTTGGGGACAAAGTTCTGTGGTTGTGTTGTACAGGTCTCCACGTTGCTACTAGCACCGGTAGTGCGCCCTACCAAAGCTCAGCTAATAACACCTTTGGGGTGTTTCCTTACTCCTACTGGTTCGATTAAACCTCGGTTTCATAATTGAGGGAAACTTGCTGTTGTGCTGATCATACCTTCATCTTGGGGTTCCCAACGAGCTCTACATCAACACCGCCATCAAGCATTTTTCTGGGCGCCGTGCATTGAGCCATCAAGCATTTTTCGGGCGCCGTTGCCAGGGAGTCAAGGACATCTTCATAAGGGGAGTCCCTCATAACCAATCTCTTTACTTTGTTATTTTTGTTTTGCTTAGTTCCTTTTTTCTTTGTTTGCTTGTTTTGTTATCAAAAACACACAAAAAAAGTTTTACTAGCTTGCTTTCTTTTCAAAAACACAAAAAAATTGAGTCTCCTTTAGTTGTCACCCCTTCCTTAGCTCACCATGTTGATCCCCAAATTCACCCTGAAAGACCTTTCAATTGGTAGTGGTTCTATAATTGAGTTAATATTGAAGAATTCTTTAATCATGTTAGCAAACATGAAGATACTGAGGATAGATCCCTTGCAGAACTTGCTCCAAATTATGAGATTGTTGTAGTTTCTTTAATTCACATGTTAGAAGCTAGGTTTGTTAACCTCAACCCCTTAATGCAAGTAATGTTTCTTAAGCTTAAAGAAATTGAAGACCCTGAAAAGAGGGATTTTATTCTAGAAACTTTGTTTAAGGAGTTCTATGATGTTGCCAAGGAAGCTAGGAAAGTCTTTGAACGTTTCAATATGCTAGGCTCATGTGTAGATGTCATTGGTACACGAGAAAAGATGAACAAAGCCGAACCTAATGGGGAGGAATCTAAGATACCAACACCCATTAAACTAGTAGCAATACATGATGCCATAGAAAAGAATCTTGATTGGATTGTTCCTGCAAACCCTTTTGATGAGAATAGTAAACCTAAGAGCATTGAGAGAGGATCCTCTAGAATTTATTTGGATGATATACCTTGCCTTGTTGAAAATATTTCTGGTATTGATCTTAATGCTTCTTCATTTGAGAACACTTGATTCTTTCTTTGCTTCTTATGCCTAACTTAAAGGCGTTAAAGAAAAGTACTTATTGGGAGATAACCCAAAAGTTTTAGATGAGTCTTGGAAGTTATTACCTCTGTAATAACCTCTCCTTATCCTTTTTATTTGCTTTTCGTGCCAAGAGTAACCTCTAATGAGAGAGAAGTAATGATTGGGAAAGTTGCTGTTTCGAAAAAGATTTCTGTGCTTCACCGTAAAAATTCGTGTAAAATCTCTGAACGTCTTTTTGAGGCGTGAATTTTTGTGCTTCTGCCCCAGGTTGTTATCTAACTTTCATTAGTTTAGCACTTTTTGATTTGAGCAAAAAAAGATCTTTGAAAAAAATTGTCTTTACCTGCTGGTCTGTTTTGACAGATTTCTACCATTTTCTGCATTTGCTTCTTGTTGGTTCCTTTTTGAGTTCTTTTGGGGAATTGAGCTTTTTGAGGGAAGTGCTACAGTAGCTAGTGTTCTAATGGAAGTTTATTTGGTGTTAGAACTGAACCTTAAGACTTATTTATCTTGAGTGCACTAATGTTGCTAATAAAGACTATGTGAAGTTTTGTATGAAGGAAAATTTTCAGGTATATGGAAGGAATGAGCAATGAGATGAAGGATGGATTAAAGCTCAAGCTTGGGGATGCCACGCTTGTCACCCCAAGAAATATCCAAGAAGTACAAGCGTCAAAGCTTGGGGATGCCCAAGGCATCCCCTTCTTCATCAATAAAAATCTCAGGTTTCTTCCAAACGCTTCATTTTTATTGTTTCATGCACAGTTGTGTTTTTCTTGGAGCGTCTTCTTTTTCGTTTTTCGTTTTGTTTTTTTGTTTACTTTGGTTTGCTTAGTTTTCTGAATAAATTGGTTGGACCCCTCTTTCATACATTTGGTTTGCAAATAGTTTGGTTTGGTTTGGAAAAGAGTAGGAAAGTTCATGCTTATGTGGTAAAAAGAGCTTGTTTTTGACTGTGGCCTATGCTTTGTCATGCCGTGCTTGATATTGTTTTGGCTTTATGCTTAGTATTCTTTGTTGTAGCATGACTTGTTATAAACAATTGAGATTTCTTAATGTGCCTTGGATGAATCATGCGTTATTTTAGCATATTAAAGCATAATATAGTGGTATTCTCCTTTGATGCTTTATTTGGGTTGACTTGGCACATGCTCACACCATGTTATGACTATCCAAAGTCACCATAGCCTTTATGATCCTTTAGTTTTCAACTTATAGTATCACTTTATGCTTTGATCAATGATGTTTTGTCGCTCTACATGATTATCGCCATTATTGCTCTCTTAGTTTGTCGCTCCCAGTCTTTTGCTAGCTTCCACAACAAAGTATGAGTTCCACTCATGCATCCAACTCCCTAAACCAAGTTATTCCAAAGAGTCCACCATACCTACCTACTAGCTTATGCTATTCCAAGTATATGCATGCTTTTGTTTACCTTCCAAATTAAACTTGTTATGAGAAAACTAGTGATTAAAGCTCTCACGAACTTGATGGCACACTTTACTTTACTTGCCCTTAATAAACTTGAACCATTGTGTCGTCTATGTTGTATATGCTTGCACTTATTTGTTGGGAATTAGCAGAACCATGCTTTCATGGGGAACGCTTTCAACATTGCACTTGGTACTTGTACCTAGTTGATATCATGCTCTTTTGTATATGGATGTCGTCGGTGTGAAATGAAAGGGGAGCTTGTAAGTCCATGGAGTTATGTATATGTGTTAGAGAAACGCCTGGGCCGCTGGTCTAATCCATGCTGACATGGTGGAAACCTGCAGCGTAACCATAATGAGATGTCTATGAAGCATTCTTCTTATAAAAAAAGAGTCCTATATTGAGAAAAAAAGAGAAAAGAAAAAAAGATTATGAAAAGAGGAAAGAGAGAAAAAAGCACCATATTCTCATGGTAATTAAGAAGAATGTTGAGATGCTCGTTGTCTGCTTGCCTTGTCATTTTGATATGGGGATTCTTCCATATCATCGGGCAAGGGGTACCCCGTTGGCGGTTCTCTATGATACGCATATACTTACGATGACAAGAACTTACCGGTGACTAAACTTGAGTAGCATGAGGAGCGGCCCTCATATATGTAACACCCTCGAATCGGCCCTATGCAAGTTTTAGCGCTTCCCGCCAAATCCGCATAGAAACGATTCAAGGACGCCCACCAGGCACTTTCGTGCGGGTGGAAAACGAAGTAATATCATTACAAAATAGTCCATGATGGAACCCACAACACATATATATACAACACGACTCCATGAGTCAAGAATACAGATATACAATATAAAAATCCAAATCACCTTGAAAACGATACAGTGTCCGAGTACGGACAAGATGCAAATGGGGCTAAGAGACCTGAAGAATAACCAATGGCGTCCATAACCTTGCCCAGGCCAAGCCGGAAGGGTAACCCTGCTAACGACATCGAACTTATACCCGCTAAAACAAAAGGGGTGCCAACAAAGGGCAAAGGAAAAAGAGGAGCATCAGTACTGAGGCCAGTACACGGTGAGGCTAGAATTCGGCGGCTCTCGCGTACATACGTATGGTGGACTGAAGCGGCAGCGAAGCATGCACTATACAACCTATAGAGACTCGATATAACTGCCGGCTATTAGAGAGGGGTAAGAAAGACCTATTCGGGACCAACCTGATACTAACACCAATCATACCCATCCTGGTATTCCCCCTCGAGACCAAACGAGGAAGTCAAACCAAGGAACTCACACAGTTGGCAGTTTTATTCATTCCATTATAGTTGAAGCACTTACTAGTCAGATATAGATAGCATGAGTCATCCTGATAGCATAAGTAGTGGGCAGTTTTAGTTAACCATTCACTTGTAGTTGCAGTACTTACTAGTCAGATACAATTAGAATGTGACATCCCAAACCCAGCAGTTGTTGGCACTTTTATTTCATTCCATTGGAGTCGCGATACTTACTAGGCAGGTATAACATGACACGATACACCCCAGTTCCACCAGTTGTTGGCACTTTTATTATCCATTCCATTGTAGTGAAGCTGATTACTAGTCACATATTAAGTCAAATTTATAGCACTACTTTAGTTATGCTTGTCTATGAACGAGATACTGTGCTCCAAGTCGTCCATAACCGCGGACACGGCTTTCAGAAAGATTTACCCTGCAGGGGTGCACAAATAGCAACACACACACACGATCAACCTTGGAAAAACCAAATCAAAACCCAACAAGGCTTTCACGACAAAGCAATCACAAGATTCATAAAATATTTCAGGGGGCCACCCCACTAAGCTACCCGCAACGAAGTTGGCCGGCTCCGGAACGGACCCAGGGTTTGCGAGAACGGATGTAAACGACTGGGAACCCGAAAGTGTGACTGGGCTTGTCGATACCGCGAAATCATGCCGCAATCCAAAACAGTACAGGTGCTCCACGCACAATCGTTAAATAAAGCAGTAAAGCATGGCATAAGTACAGGATAGTAATAAAACCCCAAACTAGTTTGTGGCCCCAAGAAATAAGAAATGAATCAAGCTCTGGCTAAGGGGATTCATGGTCCCACATGCGGATAGTGCGATAGTCAAGGAACAGGTATCAAGTACTCGGGGTCCGACGGGACACAAGTGAGCGTGGAAGAACCAAATAACATCTATTGCCCACCGATGCCTCTGCATTAGTTATATCTATTCCCAGCAATTTAATAGTTGAATTTAAAGTCATGATCATCTCCACCATAAAGCATCTCCACCATTAAGCATCTCCACTAATTATCATGTGCCAACTTGCCGTCAACGGTGGAACGACAATGACGCGAAGCAACACATAAGCAAGTCACTACGACTCGCAAGGCCGACTATCTAACAAACAACATGCAATAGGATGTGTCCATGGCAATATAGAGGCTGCAAGGAGTATAAATGGTGCACGGAAACTAAAGCATCGCAACACGGATAGCAATAGATCAACAGGAGGAAATAAAGACTATAATAGCAAAATAGGTAGAAAGGGGAGATTGCTCGCCTGGGAAACACTGCCGAAGGTTCATCCGAAGATTGAATCGACACTCGCATCAACTCATCGGCCTAGTCCGTGAAGAAGCAAAGCACTAGAAGAAACACCGGATACACTATTTAATACTACGGCAGAAGATCAGGCATGATGCAGGTATGGTGCATGACATGGCAAAGATGCGATGCGACTAGGCAATATTAAGCGGAACCGGCGTCCCGACAATTAATTAGAAGGTTCATGTTGTTTAGTTACCCCGCAATTTAAATGTTGTCTTAACAATGCAAAACATGGCATCGGTTCGCTACACAAATTTAAATGGGGCCAATATAAGCCTAGAAAAGCTCCCATATAGTCTCCATATTTAATTTAGGTGAATCATCGAAATACCCTCAAGCACCCACAATATGTATGCAAACATGCTCAATTAATATGCAACAAGTATATGTCATCTATTATAAAAAATAGGGGTCTCGGAAAGGGGATCACACATCGGGTATCGACGACCTTGGGGTTTCGAGGGTTCGACGGGATCGGACTTCGGGGTCGGACTCCAGGATCGGTCTTCGGATCCGTGAGGAAGTTCTTGATGTACCATGAAGGAGAACTTAGCGTTCCATTTCGATGATCTCGGAGTTCCACCCTGTCCTTCGACGGCGATCTTGAATTGGCCTAGGTTTGGTCTATGGATGGCGCGGGTTCTCGGGCACCGAATGGTCTTGCGGACGAACTTGGAAAAGCAGCGACCACGGTACATGGTGATGAACTTACGGATGTTACCACAAAGAAGAAAAGCTGGGGAACATTGATTTACAACCCGATCTTCACGGAGGTCTTGACTGAGGCATGGGGTACATGAAGTGCTTGCGCCCGACAAACTTGTAGTGGTGGAGCGAAACAACAACAGTGAGGAGCCACATGGCTTGGTCAACAGACACACAGACTGCTAGCCACGAACTTGGTGGAGGACGTCCGGGGGCAACACGAGATAGCGGGGGCCTTGGCGGTGGAGGCAAGTGATGGAGCGGCCAGCATCAGGGCATGCTCGCGGCCAGAGAGGCGTAGAGCACAGCGCCGGCAGCAGCTCTGCGTGTGGCAGTAGGGACGGGATGGCTTGAGGAGACGAGGTGCCGGAGGCGGAATCGAGCGCCGGACTCGAGGAGCTTCGCGGTGCCGCAGGGACGGAGCCGTTGGAGAGGAACCGCGGGAGGGCGCGGCGACCGTGCTGCAGGGCGAGCTCCGCGGCAGCTTGCAGAGGCAAGGAGGACGGAGCCGCGCAGGAAGGCGACAGAGACGAGGTGCTGGCGACGACGACCTACCGGAGGCGCCCGTGGGAGAGGACGCAGGGAGGTGACGACGCTGCAGGGGGCACGAGGACCTGTGGACCGGGATCCAGTGCAGCGGCAAAGAGGAGCTCCGACTCCGGCGGCGCGGGACAGAGAGGCGGCCGGATGCGAGGCGCGCACGCCGCGGGGAGGCAGAGGGCGGCGAGGTTGACAGGGGCCGGCGCGGAGCTCCGGACAGCGACGCACTGCGCGGGGCGGTGGTGCTTGTCGGGAGGTGGAGCAGGGGAGGCGGAGCGGCCGACACGAGGAGGGGATCCGGTGGCAGGCACCTGAGAGGAGGCAGGGGAATCGGGATCAGGGAGAGGGTGAGCATAGGTGGTTGGTAGGGATGAGATCGATCGGGGAAACGACGAGGTGGGGACGCGGGGAGAGAAGCGGTCAGCGGGGTTGGCCACGCGTGTACCGCGCAGGTGGGTACGACACAGGGCGGGGTTCTCGTGTCGGTGTGCCCACGCCGCGTGGGACGTGCAGTGCGTGCGGTTAGGTAGCATGCCGCGTGCGTGCGTATGTGGCGATCGTGGCGTGTAGGCGGGCCGGGTCAGCGCTAGCACGAGGCAGGGTGGTGGCGGCGGACGGGGGAGAGGGGTGTGGTGGGTTTTGGGTTAGGTAGAATTAGGGTTTGGGTCAAACGGGCTAGGCTAGCCAGGGTAGTAGGTGGACTGGCCTAAACGGCTGGGCTGCCTCCCCTGGTACCAAATATGTTATTTTATTTTACTTTTAGAAGACTTTTATAAATTGGTTTTAACAAAACGAGATATCTGGAAGTACCGGGTTTTACATTTGAAATAAAGAGGGAGGCAAACATAAAACAAGTATGACTTTTAGAAATAGTTTTAGGCAAATAATATGCATGATGACATGATGCTGCTCAAATGCAATGTGGCATGATGACATGAGCATGCTATCATGATGATGCACAAAACAAGAACACAACGATTTCTAGTAGTGATTTTATCGGGGTGCTACAATATACAAGGGACATGAGATTTCTGACTTATACTTCGTCAAGCATGTACACCATAGTTTGTTCACTTTAACCTTAATCACTTCAAGATGCTTATGATAGGGGCAATGAGAGCTGAAAGCTATAAGTACCATAATTTTTGGAAGCTCTTTATGAGACTTGAATCCCTACTTCCTTTTATAAAAAGGCCTTTCTTCCACCATTATATTGAGTCTCCACCTTCTATATTTATGCACCTACTTTGAGAGCATAGTGGCCATTCTTAGTTCTATGTGCGTTGTCCCAAGACTAGTTGATTGATGCATACTTTGATATTGCTTGTTTTAAACTATTGTATCTAGTCACCCTTATAAACTTTGAAGGTGTCCTATGCATTTATATTTGCTACTCTATTGAGGGACAAGCTGAATACTATTATGCTATGTTTTCTTTATGTGAAACAAACAAATGTCTTGCAAAGCATTATTATTCATGAATCTTTTGTTTGTGCCTTTTCATGTTGCATCATAGTTTCTTTGCTTATTGCTAGAACTTTGTTTTTCATGTTATGATTGAAGTACTATGATCCCAGCTTTGAATGTTTTACAAATACTTTGATCAAGTCTTTGATGGTGCATGTCACCTCAAAAATTATTCTTACTTTTTATCACTTACCTACTCGAGGACGAGCAGGAGTTAAGCTTGGGGATGTTGATACATTGCAAATGTATCTATAATTTTTGATGTTCCATGCTTGGTTTTATCCACTTTCCTGTGTTTTGTTCCAACTTTGGAGTACTTTTCATATGATTTCTTGGACTAACCTATTAACAAGAGCCACAGTGCCAGCTGCCTGTTTTCTGTTGTTTTTGGTTCCAGGAAAGTCAGAAAATGAATATTCTCGGAATTGGACGGGACAAAAGCCAAAGTGCCTATTTTTCCGGATGTCATCAAGTGCCAGAATACGAGACGGAGAGGGGCCAGGGGGCCGCCACACCACCTGGTCGCGCGGCCAGGCCTGGCCCGCACCAGGGGGTGGTGTGGCCGCTCCCGGCACCCCCTCGTCCTCCCCTTCCGAATATAAGATGCCCTCGGGACGAAAACCCTAAGGGCCCAATCAAAAATCCACGAAAGAGTATGTAGCCGCTGTCATCTCCATCCCTAGATCGGGAGGGATCTGAAGCTCTTCTGGCACCCTGCCGGAGAGGGGAATTCACCCTGGGGGGCTTCTTCATCACCATGCAAGCCTCCGGTGTGATGCGTGAGTAGTTCATCCTTGGACTACGGATCCATGTAGTAGCTAGATGGATGGTTCTCCTCCTTTGTGCTTTCATGTTTAGATCTTGTGAGCTCCGTTCATGATCAAGATCATCTATTTGTAATTCTGCATGTTGTGTTTGCAGGGATCCGATGGATATTGAGATGCTATTTCAGATTGATTATTGATTCTATCATGTCTTTGTTATTCGTGATCTTGCATGCTTTCCATTGTTAGTAGCAATAATCTGTTGCTTGCAACTTAATACTGGAGGGGGATCAGATGATAACCTGAAGGTGGATTATTAGTCATAGATACAGTTGGATGGCGGTCTATGTGTAATGTTGTAATGCCCAATCAAGTCTCAAAGGAGTCAAGATGATTAGTATATGCATGTATTGATTTCTCGATGTTTGTCAATTGCCCCGCTGTAATTTGTTGACCCAGCATGTTATCTATCTAAGGAGAGCCACCTCTAGTGAACTATGGATCCCGGTCCTTGTCTTTTACATACAATCTACAATCTTTTACTGCTTTGTGTTTACTTTCTGCAAACTTTTACTTGTTTCCATTCGATACGTTTAATCCTTTGTTTTTCGCAAAACACGGTGAGATTGACAACCTCATCGCAAGTTGGGGACAAAGTTTTGTGGTTGTGTTGTGCATGTCTCCACGTTGCTACTAGCACCGGTAGTGCGCCCTGCCAAAGCTCAGCTAGTAACACCTTTGGGGTGTTTCCTTGCTCCTACTTGTTCGATTAAACCTTGGTTTCATAACTGAGGGAAACTTGATGTTGTGCTCATCATACCTTCCTCTTGGGGTTCCCAACGAGCTCTACATCAACACCGCTATCAAGCATTTTTCTGGGCATCGTGCATTGAGCCATCAATGGCCACACCACGGACATCGTCATATCCCCCAGGTTCGTCAGTTCGGGGGCGTGAGAATCGTCGCCGTACAAGGTGAAGCTTTGGTCACTGTCTCTATGGCATGAGCTCCATGCGGTCGAAATGGTGGCAACATCTAAGCTGACGAGCAGGACATCGTTGGCCAAAGTCACCCTAGAAGGGCTCAGGTCGTACCTATCGCAGCGGCGGTGTTACGTGGAAGCTTCTGAACCATTTATCGGAATTCCCTATGGATTAGGGGTATTGCATCAACAAGTTTCAAAAGTGAGATAAAACATCTAAATATTCTTTGTGATGATCCCAATGTTAAGATATGTAACGTCGTACTAATTAATTACTACTTTATGTTGGTGATAGATTCAATTTGTATGCGGAGAGGTGGAACAAGTTTGCGGCAATGTATACCTATTTCCAATGTACGTTGCTGACATAGTGGGCCCACAGGCGACGGTGTGACAAGGAAAGCTAATAGGCAGGAAAGAAAGCGATACCTGGCCAGCACTTGACATGTTGTTGCGTTACGCTGAGTATTTTGTATGGAGGTCTTAACTTGCTACTACTAATCTATTTTGTAGTAATACATATGTGCTAGTACTTGTTCAGATCGACCGATTGAGTGTTGAATATGGACTCTCTTTCCTTTTGAGTCATGGCCTTCCTACAACTATTGAATTTCAATGTCTGTATTGTGGAATCTGTCATTTCTTTTGGCCATCGTCTGTACTGCTGAATCGGTTACTTTGAAATGTTGCTGAATATGTCAAGTGGTGCCGAATATGAACTGTGAATCTGTAGATATTTTTTCTGTCTTATTCTGTACTGCTCAAGCTTCAAATGCTACTCAATCTGTCAAATGTTATGTCGTTACTATTACTAAGGTATTTTTTAGAACTAATATCTGATGTACTAGTACATGTTTAGATCAAGTGCAGTAGATGGTCTTGCTTTTCATTTTAAACTTGGCTTTGTCACAATCTAGATGAGGCTTGGGCATTTTGGGATGCATATATATGGGGGTCACACTGGTATTAATGTGAAGAGGAGGTATGCACACAAAAGCATAGTCGATCGCCAGTTATGCTTGCTCAAATGATCGAGTGTTTTTGGAGAAAAGGGCAAACTGATCGTATGACAAGGTTTTTAGAGCTGAAACATGAACGGGTTCTCTCTGTACTGCTATTGAATTTTAGTGTCTGTATAGCTGAAACAGTCACCTTGGAATGCTATAGAATTGGTCAAGTGTTGTTGAATATGAACTAGGAATCTGTCGATATTTTTTCTGTCTTATTCGGTACTACTAGATCTTTCAAATGCTACTTAATTTGTAAAAAAGTTATGTCGTTGCTGCTGGGCTGCTTGCAGTAGAGCTTTTGCCTGTGTATCATCTGAACCGTTGGATGTGTTTTGGACAGAAATGAGAGGGTACCAAGTGAAGTCATTGGATACCAGTCCAATTTTGGCGCACGCGGTTTGTGTCCCTTGTTTTTTAGATATTTTTACACGAATATATGTCATAAGAGGTGCGAGCACGGTGGTGTGATCCTGAGGAGTGATGGCTGCTCTTCCTCTTACGTCTTTCCACCTGTAGTTGTTTCCCTTCCAGAATTCTAGCCTTGTCCATCAGCTACTGAAATGTCGGACAATAAACCACAGATAGCTGAAGTGAGAGCTCATCACTGAGACCATCCAGGAACCTGTCCCTTCTCTTGGCATCAGTGTCCACATCCTCAGGGGCATAGCGAGAGAGATTGTTGAATTCCTCTATGTAATCCGCCATAGTGCGGTTGGTCTGGCTCAGGTTGCGGAATTCCTTCCTCTTTAGGCTCATGGTCCCGGCAGATACGTGGTTCGTCCTGAATCCTTCCTCAAACATAGCCCAGGTAACTGTGTCCAGCGGGTGGGTGATCTGGAAAGCATCCCACCATGAAGCAGCTGATCCCTCCAGCAAGTGAGCAGCAAACCTCACCTTTTCAGCATCAGTGCAACCAACGGTCACCAAGTCCTTGTTCATAGAACGAAGCCAGTCGAGAGCAATCATGGGCTCAGGTGCAGAGGAGAACTTAGCCGGCCTCAGCCTCAAGAACCTAGTGAGGGCATCCCCCTGCGGCTGATTGTTCCCGTTGTTGTTGTTGTTATTGTTGTTGTTGTTGTTGTTGTTCTGAGTTGCCATGAACTGCGTCATCACTTGGGTCAGCTGTGCTTGAGCGGCCATGAGCTGAGCCATCTCATCAGGTCGGCGGCGAGACATCTGCGGTTCAGCACAGGTAAGATTAGAAAGAAGCAACTACAGATAAGTAATAGCCCTCTACCCATGCAACAAGCTCAAGCCACAACAATCATAAGCAATCACCACATGAACAATCACACACACAAACATTGTTCCAGGTTTTCCTTAACAAAATATAGCTACAAAATAATTTTAGAAACGCTGGTAACAACGTTTGACAAAGCAAAACAGCAAAATAAGCAAAACCAAAAATCTGGCAGAACAGTTCTATCCTGTTCACGAATTTTTCTGGGCACCTTAAACTCATCAGAAATTTTAGCCAATGTTTGTGCAGGTGCAACATGTAATTACACTCCAGATCCTAAATATGAGCGCAATCCGAGTTACCAGTAAGGAATTAAAAATCGCGTGGTACAACTGGTCAGGCAGAAAACTGCAGCAGTAAAGACACGAAATTTACCCAAACTTGTTCAAAAATCATTTAATAAATCTCACGAAAAATCTTGGAACTTCAAGGTACTTAACTGAGCAATCTAAACACAATAAGCTAATAGTGCCGAAGTTTACATTGATCAACGTCTAAGACTAACGAATATACCTAACGAAGACTAGTTTTGGAGGACCATCTCTAGCTATTTGATGAATAGGTTGCAGTAGGTTCTGGAGTCCATGCGTTGACGCTTCGATCCTTGTGCATGCCATGGTGGTGGTGTGTACACCTCTCCCGAGTCTTCTTCACTTGAGTCCTCGAGTTCCACCTCTTCGGGGTCCTCTTCATCACTTCCTTCAACAAAAGCGCCTGCTGCATCTCCTCCATCATCGTCATCGCTTCCTTCATCATCACTGCCTCCATCATCATCATTGTTACCTCCTCCACCATTGTTACCTCCATCACCATTATCCGCATCATCATCATCACTATCATCATCATCATCGTTCCCATCATCACCGTTGCCATTGTTTGGTGGAGGATTCTGCTGTGCTTGAAGGGCAGCAATCTGGGCAGCCATGTCCACAATGGTTTGATCACGCTCAGCCACAACTTGATCCTTTGCACAATGGTCTGATTCAGCGCTGCAATCATGGCATCTCTACCAATGAGGGCTTGCTCCATTGTATTCACAGCGGTGTGCAAGGTTTCCATCTCATACCCTTGCAAATGCATAGTGCCTTGAAAATAATCCAGCTCCTCCTTTTGCTGCATCAACTTCTCTTCCCTCTCCCAAGCTTTGATCTCCATGTCTTCTAACTACTTCTCTTGGAGTGGCATGTTGTTCCGATTACCTGCGGTAACCATCACATACCCTTGCTCATTCCGACCTCCAAATGCAAGGAAGGGTGAACCTGCTGGTAGTCGGTGTCGGTGGAGATAGCACAGGCGTGACAGTGTCTCATGCATGGCCGACTCCACTCCTTGCTCCCAGGTAAGGTACTTCTTGGTGAGGTTCAGGTTCTCAATACCAGGCACGGTGGGATCTGCAAGAACAATCGCGGTGATCTCCCACACGCGATCTCCAGGCACATAGGTGTTCATCCTTCTCCCTTTGAACATCGGCATTAGCATGCCCAGTGTCTGGCAAAGCTCCGCCAACTGTCTTGCGAAGGGTCTTGGTGATTGAAGCCCAACATACTCAACTCTGGTGGCATCTCCCATCTATCAATTGTAAAGAGGAAAGAGTGAGAACAGCAAAAGAAAAGAATTTACTAGAGTGAATGGCATAAGAATAAAGACAGAATTTAAAATAGGCTTAACTAAACATAAGGCTTCCTATTCCAATCCTAGGTCACGATCCTACAGTCAACACACTGCTCTGATACCATCTGAAATGGTACAACCCGCAAGGATTGCACCTCTATGTATCACGCCAATCCCTGGGTCGGTTCATTGGCATACATAGTATTGATAGACATCAAAGAATTAACAGTGCATCATTATTACATCGGTATGATCCAGAATATTGCATTTATTACAAAGTTTGCAAAGCATAACGCTCGCACAAATAAACAAGTAGCAAATAGATAGCATAAATAAAGTAGCTCTAGTCTCCATTAGACGCCACAGGCAAACAAAATGTTGAGTGGAGGGTCGCAACCAACACTACTACTCAGAGTAACCGGAAGAGTAACCTGCAACATGAAACGTACCAACCCCGAAGGGTCAGCACTTGGAATGCACTGGCAAGTGGAACAATGAGAGAAACAACAAGGCTAATAGCTATATGCATATCTGGCTTGTGGGGTTCAGGCTTAGTTGCAGCAGCAAAATACTTTATCCTAACATTTGTAAATCATTTGTAAAGCATTTAATCTTCAACAAACAGCCCAATTAAGTTTCAACCACAAGTTTTAGCAACTGCAAGTTAGAATGAATGAGAACTTGTCATAGCACCCACAATTCAGCAACTCAAACGTCCATTACCGGGGACACGGCTAAGCACTTATTTTTACTCCCTGCAGGGGTTGCACACTTTACCCATATGACCCGGTCGACCCGCTCGTACCATGACACGCATATTGAGTCATGATAGAGAGAAGCCCCAGAAGAGACAATTTGGGAAGTACCTCCCCAAGCCCATCCACGCACTATTCCAACCTATAACAATCACTACATCTCTGGATATGAAGAGCTCGGGTTGCCACGACCTACTAAGTCCATCCAGCCACCCATAACTCACTGGCATATGGTTGCACACGGAAGCTACCAAATCAAGACACTAATCATTTCTCAGAAACCTGGGTGGCCATCCACAAGTGAGTTACTCGGGTAAACCATAGACATGGGCCCGGCATTCACGAACCAAGCAATTACCAATCCACCCAGATAGTTCATTAGTTAAGTTGTTTTCACTTTCCAAACATGTTCTTTCAAAACAATCTTTGCCATGGAGTATCCTACCCTCGTCTACATAAGTACAGCTAAGCACAACTACTTACGACGGCTCGCCTAACGAGATAGACTACGGCATAGTAGGATATAGCATAGCAATAGATAAACTTGTAAAAACAAAACAAGCTACAATGCATATAGATAGTAAATAGGACATTTATGAAGCTCCACTTGCCTTGGTAGTTGTCGGACTCAGTCACACAATCCCGACAATCACAGGGGTTACAATCCTCACAATCTACACGAAACAAATCATCCAATAAACAAACCGCACAAAAGAAACAAATAAATGCAACACAATGCATGCATGGCACTTTAACAAAGCTTCAGTAGCTTGGTTAAGTTCTCTGATCAATTCTACTACTAGATGATGCATGAGAAAACCTTTAATGCAAAGAAACCAATTTATGCATAAAAGAGGACTAGTTAACAGATCTTTAGTCAAAACATTGAACCAAAGCTATAAATAGTGCAGTTCAAGTTTGACAAAAATACTACTGGATAGATAGCTCCAAATAGAGCCTAGACCAAAAGGAATTACGTCAAAAAGATTTACAGATCTTATTCTGTGAATTAAATACTACTTTAGGCCTTTTTATAATCCCAGGAAAATACATACAGTAAACCTGGGATATTATTGGATAATACAATTCTACACAATTTTGTGAATCCAACGATACCTTATTTGTAAAATTTGGCCCAATAGATATTTTTCTACGAATTTTTGAAGATATATAAATTTCTGCAACAGCTGACTTGCGGGCCCAACCGACGTGGTGGGTTTCACCGGTCAGCGGTCTGCGCCGCGGTCAGCGCATGATCCGGGTCGTCCGTGTTCGATCCGACGGCCGGGGGCGATAGCAGCAGAACTCACCGGCGGTGGTCGGCGTTGATGGCGGGCGGCAGCTCCGGCGAGGCTTGGCGGCGGCGGCAGTCGGACGGTGCTTGGCGACGTGCGGCGGTCCTGGCGGTGGCTTCGACGCTGGCTGGGGAGCTCTGGGGCGGCGGCGGCGGTCGGCTGGAGCGACGTGACGGTGCTGCCTCCGGCGAGGCTTGGCGGCGGCTCGGCGGTGCTGCAGGGGCAGAGAAAGGTCAGAAAAGGGGCGGCGCTTTGACGTGGAGTGGCGGCACGAAGAGAGGGAGCGTGGGGTTCGAGCTAGAGCTCCTCACCGGCGATAATTGCGATGGCGGCGGTGAACTCCGGCGAGCAATTGCCGGGGCTTGGCGGTGGCTTTGGTAGGGTTTCGGGGGGGGTTTCGACGAGGGGGTCGTGAGCTTTAAGGGGGTGACGGAGAGGAGTCGCGGGGCGGAACGAATCCCGAGGAAATCGGGAGTCCGGCGGCGGCAGTGGTTGGTGTCCGTGTTGGACACAGCCGGTGGCGGGCGGCGCGCTGATAGGTGGGGTCCACTTGTTGGCGGCACAACGCGGGGCGGCGACGGGTGTACGGCGGGTGCTGTTGGGCCCCGGGAAGGCCGTCGCGGCTAGGCCGGCTCGGCTGCCGCGGTGGCTGCGCCGATTTTTTTTCTTGCTCTACTGTCTGCTAACTAAAACTTGTCTGTTTTATCTGAATTTACCTGAACTGAAAATTCAGACCACACTAGAATTAACATAACTTTTGATCTACAGCTCTGATTCGAGCGAAACAAATTTCTACGGGTTCGTAACTGAAAACTCTATACAACTAAGCATCTAGAATTACTATATAGTGTCAAACAAGAAGATGCTAGGTAAAAACCCTAGTAGGCTTGCAAAAAGGAGGAACTAGCAAAGAGGAGGTGTTTTGGCAAAATCTTTAAAACTGAAACCTTTTGCAAAGATGTTCATGATGCAATGGCATGTATGTATGCAGTGCCAAATCTAAAATTTGGGATGTGATAGGCGCCAACTATACGGCCGGAGCTATACGGGCGAAAGAAATGATCCCGCCGTATAGTTGGTCGTTGCGCTCTCTGCCTCATTTGTTCGCTTCTGGTTTTCTTCTGGTATTATTAATATTTCCCAAATAAGCGATTGATACATTGCAAACGTATCTATAATTTTTGATGTTCCATGCTTGGTTTATATCTACTTTCTTATGTTTTGTCCACACATTGGAGTATTTTTATACACTTTCTTGGACTAACCTATTAACAAGATGTCACAATGCCAGCTGCCTGTTTTCTGCTGTTTTTGGTTTCAGGAAAGACAGAAAATGAATATTCTCAGAATTGGACGGGACAAAAGCCGAAGTTAATATTTCATCGAGGGGGACATAGAGCCAGAATATGAAACGGAGAGGGGCCAGGGGCCGCCCACACCACCTGTCCGCACGGCTAGGCCTGGCCCGCGCCAGGGGTGGTGTGGCCGCCTAGGGCACCCCCTCGGCCTCCCCTTTCGCCTATAAGATGCCTCCGATATAGAAACCTTAAGTACCCAATCAAAATTCCACGAAAGAGTCTGTAGCCGCCGTCATCTCCATCCCTAGATTGGGAGGGATCTGAAGCTCTTCCTGGCACCCTTCCGGAGGGGAGAATTCACCCTGGAGGCCTTCTTCATCACCATGAAGGCCTCCGGTGTGATGCATGAGTAGTTCATCCTTAGACTACGGGTCCATGTAGTAGCTAGATGGTTGGTTCCTCTCCTTTGTGATATCATGTCTAGATCTTGTGAGCTCCATTCATGATCATCTATTTGTAATCCTACATGTTGTGTTTGCGGGGATCCGATGGATATTGAGATGCTATTTCAGATTGATTATTGATTCTACCATGTCTTTGTTATTTGTGATCTTGCATGCTCTCCGTTGTTAGTAGATATCTTGGCCGAGTAGATGCTAGCAACTCCAAGAGGGAGTATTTATGCTCGACAGTGGGTTCATGCCTCTAGTAATCTGGGGAAGTGATAGAAATCTCTAATGTACTAGATGTGTTGTTGCTACTAGGGAGAAAACAGCAATCCTTTGTTCATAAAACAATCGTATTGTTTACTTTACACGCAATGTGTAATGCAATTATCTGTTGCTTGCAACTTAATACTGGAGGGGGTTCGGATTGATAACCTGAAGGTGGATTATTAGTCATAGATGTAGTTGGATTATGGTCTATGTATAATGTTGTAATGCCCAATCAAATCTCATAGGAGTCAAGATGATTAGTATATGCATGTATGCTTTCTCGATGTTTGTCAATTGCCTCGCTGTAATTTGTTCACCCAACATGTCAGCTATCTTAAGGAGAACCACCACTAGTGAACTATGGACCCCCGTCCTTTCTTTTACCATCAATCTACAACTGTTTATTGTTTTCTGTTTACTTTCTGCAAGCTATTACTTTCTTCCACACAATACGTTTAATCCTTTGTTTTCAGCAAAACCGGTGAGATTGACAACCTCACTGTAAGTTGGGGGCAAAGTTCTGTGGTTGTGTTGTGCAGGATTCCAAGTTGGAAACAACACCTTGGAGGTGTTTCCTTGCTCCTACTAGTTCGATAACCTTGGTTTCATAACTGAGGGAAACTTACTGATGTGCTCATCATACCTTCCTCCTGGGGTTCCCCAACGAGCTCGACATCAACCACGAGCCAGCAAGTATTTTTTGGCGCCGTTGTCGGGGAGTCAAGGACATCTTCACAAGGGGAGTCCCTCATAACCAATCTCTTTACTTTGTTTTTTTGTTTTGCTTAGTTTATTTTTGCTTTGTTTGCTTGTTTATTTATCAAAAGCACAAAAAAATTAAGTCTTTCTATAGTTGCTACCTCTTTCTTAGCTCACCATGTTGATCCCTAAGTTCACCCTGAAAGACCTTTCAATAGGTAGTGGCTCTATAATTGGAAAAGATAATATTGAAGAACCCTTTAATCATGTTAGTAAGCATGAGGATATTGAGGATAGATCCCTTGCATAACTTGCTCCAAATTATGAAATTGTTGCAGCTTCTTTAGTTCACATGTTGGAAGCTAGGTTTGTTAACCTTAACCCCTTAATGCAAGTAGTGTTTCTTAAACTTAAAGAAATTGCGGACCCTGAAAGAGAGATTTTATTCTGGAAACTTTGCTTAAGGAATTCTATGATGTTGCCAAGGAAGCTAGAAAAGTATTTGATCGTTTTAATATGCTAGGCTCATGTGTAGATGTTATTGGTACACGAGAAAATATGAACACAACCGAACCTAATGGGGAGGAAATTAAGATACCAATACCTTTTAAACTTGTAGCAATGCATGAAGCCATAGAAAAGAATCTTGACTAGATTGTTCCTGAAACCCCGTTTGATGAAAATAGTGAACCCAAGAGCATTGAGAGAGGATCCTGTAGAACTTATTTGGATGAGATACCTTGCCTTGTTGAAGATATTTATGATATCAATCTTAATGCTTCTTCATTTGAGAATACTTGATCCTTTTTCTTGCTTCTTATGCCTAACTTAAAGGCGTTAAAAAAAGTACTTATTGGGAGATAACCCAAAAGTTTTATATGAGTCTTGGAAGTTATTACCTCTATAATAACCGCTCCTTATCATTTTTATTTGCTTTTTGTGCCAAGAGTAACCTCTAATGAGAGAGAAGTAATGCTTGGGAAAGTTGCTGTCCTGAAACAGATTTTTGTGCTTTATTGTAAAAATTTGTGTAAAATCTCTGTACGTCGTTTTGAGGCGTGAATTATTGTGCTTCTGCCACAGGTTGTTATCTAACTTTCATTAGTTCAGCACTTTTCGATTTGAGCAACAGAAGGTCTTCGAAAAAATTGGTTTTTACCTATTGGTCTGTTTTGACAGATTTCTGCCATTATTTGCATTTGCTTCTTGTTGATTCCTTTTTGGGTTCTCTTTGGGGAATTGAGCTTTTAAAGGGAAGTGCTACAGTATCTTGTGTTTAGTGGAAGTTTTATTTGTGTTGAAACTGAACCCAAAGACTTATTATCTTGAGTACACTAATGTTGCTAATAAAGATTGTGTGAAGTTTTGTATGAAGGAAAATTTTCAGGAGTATGAAGAGAATGAAGTAATGAGATGAAGAATAGACTAAAGCTCAAGCTTGGGGATGCCATGCGTTTCACCCCAAGAAAATATCCAAGAAGTACAAGCGTCAAAGCTTGGGGATTCCCAAGGCATCCCCTTCTTCATCAATAAAAATCTCAGGTTCTTCCAAACACTTCATTTTTATTGTTTCATGCACAGTTGTGTTGTTCTTGGAGCGTCTTTGTTTTTGTTTTTGGTTTGCTTAGTTTGCTTGAATAAATTGGTTGGACCCCCTCTTTCATACATTAGTTTTCAAATAAGTTTGGTTTGATTTGGAAAAGAGTAGGAAAAGTTCATGCTTAAGTGGTAAAAGGAGCTTGTTTTTGACTGTGGCCTATGCTTTGTCATGTCATGCTTGATATTTTTTTGGCTTTATGTTTAGTGATTTTGGCTGTAGCATGAGTTGTTATAAACAATTGAGATTGCTTAATGTGCCTTGAAAGAATCATGCGTTGTTTTAGCATATTAATGATGAGGACATCCATACTATTCCACTATCTCCTACTCCTATTCACAATGAAGATGTTGTTGCAAAGAACAAGTCCAATGAAATTAGGATTGGACCCATTACAAGAGCTCATGCAAAGCTGACTGAGCAACAGGTGAATTCACTCTTAATTGAACCTGATGTTTTACTTAATGAGAAATTTATACTACCTAAGTCTATGCATTTATGTATGATCAGGTTCGTTGAAGAAACAAGCATGGCACGAGGAGGAGAATGGCTACAAGAGGAGCCGGCATGATGATCGCCCGAGGATGCACGAGGGAGGAGCAGGAGGAAGGCGCAAGAGAAGATCATCAAAACGAATGCGACCGAGAGTTAGAAGGCGACCAAGAAGGAAGGTTCAATTCGGACAGACATAAGTTCTGAAATTGAAACGGACGTGGTTTCCGCATACCAACTCGGAATTAAGCAAATAAGTACTTGTTGGAAAGATAATTTTCAGATCTTTCCAACGAGAATTATCTTTCCAACGGGTACTTGCACGTCTCCCAGTTCCTTACGAGCTGTGAGCGGCAACCAAAACAAGTCGACAAACGTTTTCCGTCAGTTTACAAATAGAGTCCTTTTAAGTTAGGAAAGTTAGAGATATGTTTGGTTTTGACCCCAACTCTATGTTGGACGTCCAGCAGCCTTTATATAGGCCTGTAAATCATGGTTTTTAGGTTTTAGACCACGTTAAAATATTTTGGAGTTGTTTCTTTCATAGAACCTCTGGAATTACCCTGTGTTCGAATCTACCAACTATAATTGAGTGTGATCTGTTGTTTCATTAGGAATTAGTAGATTGCATACTACCGTTCGTGGTCACGGCTGCGTGCGCAAGAGTGTGGTGTTGTGAATATCCTACAAGGTTCGAGATCTATTGCACTGGCATCAAGGATCGAGCGGGAGATATCATAGCTACGCACTAGTTATCTATCATCCACCATACCATCGACAAGAGCTTGTTGAGAAGATCGGGCCACCCCATATCATCTTGGTATCAGATTTCCAGTGTTGCCTCGGTAAGCATCCATAGATTAGTTGTTTTTGTCCTATATAGAAAAAGCCACACAAAAATATTAGGGTTCATAGTTCATTGCCATAACCTAGATAACATTGTTCTTGAGTTCTAGTTGCTGATCGTAATCCTTTTGTGTAGCCTTTCTTCTAAATCTGAGTCGTAGTTTTTTGTCTAGTTTTTGTCTGTTTTTGATCCATTGTCGGGGTCCCTAGACTATTTCTAGACTGTTCGTCGTGTTCTTGAGTCTTAGATCTATTAGATCTGTTTTCTTTTAGTTTGAAGTTGTAGATCTGCTCTGCTAAAAGAGAGATAGAAAAAAAAACCCAGATCGTACGTGAGCTTCCTTCACGTGAAAGAAAGAAGAAAAAAACCGCCTCGATCGCTACAGGGCAGACTCGTCTGTCCTAGTACGTGAGCACCCTCACGTAAAAAATTCCAAAGAAAAAAAAATCGGCCCTCGCTGCACCATAGACAAGTCTGTGCTAGTACGAGAAAAAAAATTATGCCGCCATCCTGCCGCGGCAGGATTTTAGGCTGTTTTTCTGCCGTGGCAGAGACCAATTCTCAGGTCAAAAAAAATTACTGAGTCCACATAGCTTACCTATCCTTGTGAGCCTTACTAAGCCTTTCTTTGTGTCTAAAACTATCCTACGAGACTAGCGTGCTTAGTGCTCTGAGGGCTGCTCAGTTTAGCAATCTTGTGCCCGTTTCGTTGAGACATTGCTAGCGTCTCTCCTTGTGCATTGCAACATGAGCGTTCCTCCGACATACCTCACTTTATTGAGCTCATTTTCATAGTTACAATTGCCCCATTTATCTCCACCGTGTGTGTTTCCTTCGGTCTTTGTCATACGATCGGCACTAGGACTTGTTTGCGGTGTAGTTAGGATACCATACCTACAACTCCACCATAAATAACCTGTGTGCCATGTGATCGTTCTCTATACCTTTGATATTCACTTCATCACATCAGTGCATCAGTTTTTGATTTTGTTTGGTAGAGCATCTCTATTCACTTTGGAACGGTAAGATCTCCTTTCTTATTAGTTGTGAGTGAGCTGTGAGAGTTCCACCATACAGATTCTGATTTTTGCACTAACCTACTAATCATGTCTTCTAGTGATGATGATGTTCTGATGCATAAAAACAAAGATGAGGAGCTTGTTAATTGGCGTGAATATGAGGCTTTGAAGTCCCACTTGACACATGTGTTTACTAACACGACAGATGCCATTGACAAGAATCTCCAGGATATGAATATGAGATTGGATCAGCATGTTGGAACGGTTGATACTATTGATACGCAAGTGGCTACACTCAATGTTAATGTCACCACTTTGCAGCGTTCCATTGAGGGTTTAACAGCCACTTTACATAGAAGGGAAGATCCTCAACATGATGATGCCTTTGATGATTTCGATGAGGGTAGCGCTGTGGATGCTGCTCCACATGTTGGCAGGGGACGTGCTATTCCCCCTGCCCATGCACCTGCTCATGGCCGTGGGTTTGCCCCTCTTGGGCATGCTCAACGTGTTCACAACCAAGTTGATGGTGATGGTTTGGGCAAGCCAAAGTTCTCGATCCCCAAGTTTGATGGTTCCATTGATCCTGAAGATTACCTCACATGGGAGTTGAAGATTGAGAAACTCTGGCGCTTATTTGACTATCCAGAAGACAAGAAGGTCAAGCTTGCAGCATCTGAATTTGATGGTTATGCGTTGCGTTGGTGGGATGCTCTTGTGCAATATAGGAGGGAGGATAATGAACTTCCTGTGATGGATTGGCGCGAGATGAAGCAAATCATGAAGGCTCGTTTCGTTCCAACCAACTACTTGCGATCAGTTTTTGATAAATTGATGCAATTGAAGCAAGGCACAATGATAGTAGATGAGTACTACATGGAGATGGAGCTGCTTATGCAGCGTGCTCGAGTTTGCGAGTCCATTGAGATGACCATGCAGCGATTCCTAAACAATCTGAAGTTGACAATCAAGAGCATAGTGTGCCATCACAAGTATGAGACCATGAATGAGCTATTGCACCATGCTAGAGAGGCCGAATCCCAGTTGGCGGAAGAGGCGAAGTCACGCGCTCGTTTTCCATCCTCCAGCAGATTTTCGGCCAGATCTATTCCTCCTACAGTCACGCCACCAGTTGCTGTTCCGTTTACACCATCGGCCAAACCAGCAAGTACACCTTCGTTTGGTTCTAATGATCGGAAACCCACTGCTCCTGCTGCTAGCTCGGGTTCCAACATGTCTACGGTACGTACTCGTGATGTGGTGTGCCATACTTGTGGAAGTAGAGGTCACTACAAGAAGGATTGTCCAAACAGCAAGGTTATGTTTGTCAACGAACAAGGAGAAGTACAGAGTGGAGATGAAGCTTCTGACGATGATATTGATGATGGCGAGGATGGTGCTAATGCATATGCTGAGCGTGCACCAACTATTGTCGTGTCTTCACGTGTACTTAGTGTGCAACCGGTTGAGGAATCCCAGCGTTGCAACTTGTTCCAAACAAAAGCTCTAGTTGGACCAAATAAAGCTTGCAAGGTCATTATTGATGGAGGTAGCTGCAGAAATCTTGCAAGTAAGGAATTATGTGCCAAACTGAATTTGACATACTTACCTCATCCCAAGCCATACTACATACAATGGTTGAGCAACAATGGTGAGATGAAGGTAAATCATATGGTACGTGTGAATTTTCAAATAGGGCCATACAAAGATTCTATTAATTTTGATGTGGTGCCTATGACTGTTTGTCACCTACTATTGGGTCGGCCTTGGCTCTATGATCGCCATGTGCAACACAATGGCCGAGCCAATACATATCACTTGGAGGTCGATGCCTTTTGAAGGGGGGAGATGATGAGGACATCCATACTATTCCACTATCTCCTACTCCTATTCACAATGAAGATGTTGCTGCAAAGAACAAGTCCAATGAAATCAGGATTGGACCCATTACAAGAGCTCGTGCAAAGCTGATTGAGCAACAGGTGAATTCACTCTTAATTGAACCTGACGTTTTAGTTAATGAGAACTTTATACTACCTAAGTCTATGCATTTATGTATGATCAGGTTCGTTGAAGAAACAAGCATGGCATGAGGAGGAGAAGGGCTACAAGAGGAGCCCGGCATGATGATCGCCCGAGGATGCGCGAGGGAGGAGCGGGAGGAAGGCACAAGAGAAGATCATCAAAACGAAGGCGACCGAGAGTTAGAAGGCGACCAAGAAGGAAGGTTCAATTCGGACAGACTGAAGTTCTGAAATTGAAACAGACGTGGTTTCCGCATACCAACTCGAAATTAAGCAAATAAGTACTTGTTGGAAAGATAATTCCGAGATCTTTCCAATGGGTACTTGCACGTCTCCCAGTTCCTTACGAGCTGTGTGCAGCAACCAAAACAAGTCGACAGACGTTTTCTGTCAGTTTACAAATAGAGTCCTTTTAAGTTAGGAAAGTTAGAGATATGTTTGGTTTTGACCCCAACTCTATGTTGGACGTCCAGCAGCCTTTATATACGCCTGTAAATCTTGGTTTTTAGGTTTTAGACCACGTTAAAATATTTTGGAGTTGTTTCTTTCATAGAACCTCTGGAATTACCCTGTGTTCGAATCTACCAACTATAATTGAGTGTGATCTGTTGTTTCATTGGGAATTAGTAGATTCCATACTACCGTTCGTGGTCACGGCTGCGTGCGCAAGAGTGTGGTGTTGTGAATATCCTACAAGGTCCGAGATCTGTTGCACTGGCATCAGGGATCGAGCGGGAGAGATCATAGCTACGCACTAGTTATCTATCATCCACCATATCATCGACAAGAGCTTGCTGAGAAGATCGGGCCACCCCATATCAATTAAAGCATAATATAGTGGTATTCTCCTTTGATGATTTATTTGGGTTGACTTGGCGCATTCTCACACCATGTTATGAATATCCCAAGTCACCATAGCCTTTATGATCCTTTAGTTTTCAACTTGTAATATCACTTTATGCTTTAATTAATGATGTTTTGTAGCTTTGCATGATTGTGGCCATTATTGCTCTCTTAGTTCGTCACTCTCAGTCTTTTGCTAGCCTCCATAACCAAGTATGAGTTCCACTCATGCATCCAACTCCAAATAAAACCAAGTTGTTCCAAAGAGTCCACCATACCTGCCTATTAGCATATGCTATTCCAAGTATATTCATATTTTTATGTACCTTTCGAATTAAACTTGTTATGTGAAAACTAGTGAGCTCTCACGAACTTGATGGCACACTTTACTTTCTTGCACTTAATGATCTTGAACCATTGTGTCCATCTTTGTTGCGTATATGCTTGCGCTTTATAAGTTGAAGTTAGCAGAACCATGTATCATGGGGAGCGCTTTCAACATTGCACTTATTATTCCGTTGATATCATGATTCTTTTGCTTATGGATCCCGGTGGTGTGAAATAAAAGGAGAACTTGTAAGATCATGGAGTTTGTATGTGTGTTAGAGAAATGCCTAGGCCGCTAGCCTAAGCCATGCCTAATCATGGTGGAAACTTGCACATAACCATAATGAGCACTCTATGAAGCATCCTCAATAAAAACCTATGATACATGTCTGCTTGCCTGCAAATAAAAAGACCGCTGAGATGCTCATTGTCTGCTTGCCTTGTCATTTTGATTATGGGATAGCTCCTGTATCATGTGCAAGGGGTACCCCGTTGGCGGTTCTCTATGATACATATGTACTTACAATGACAAGAGCTTACTTGTGACTGAAGTTGAGTAGTATGAGGTTCGGTACTCGTAAGTAAGGGGCATGAGATTTCAACTTATAACTTGTCAAGCATATCCTCTTAGTTGTGTCACTTTAACCTTAATCACCTAAAGACTTGTTTCTATGAAACTTGAATCCCTGCTTCCTTCTATGAAGGCCTTTCTTTTACTTTTATGTTGAGTCTCCACCTTCTATCTTTATGCACCTATTGAGAGAGTATAGTGGCCATTCTTAGTTTAAGGTGCATTGTCCCAAGACTTGTTAATTGATGCATAACTTTGATATTTCTTGTTCTTAAACTATTTGTATCTAGTCACCCTTATGAACTTTGATGGTGTCCGATGCATTTATGTTTTGCTACATTATGAGGGACAAGATGAATGTCACTATGCTATGTTTTCTTTATGTGAAATAAACAAACGTCTTGCAAAGCATTGTTATTCATGAATCTTTTGTTTGTGCCTTTTCATGTTACAACATAGTTGTTATGTCTTATTGTTAGAACTTTATCTTTCATGCTATGTTGAAGTACTATGATCCCAGCTATCAATGTATACAAATACTTTGATCAAGTTTATGATGGTGCATGTCACCTCAAAAATTATTCTTTCTTTTTATCACTTACTGTTGGGGGGATACCCCCGGGTAGGGTTACGCCGGGGTATAAAGGCCGAGTTAGCCGAGGTTCGGCAAGGACAAAGCAGATGCTGGCCGGGTCACCTCAAGGCAGGACGAATCACGGAGTAACCCGGACCAGGGGGAGTTCGCCTAACGAAGTCTCAACCGACTTAAGTAGTAAGTCGGAAGTAAATGTTTACTTGTATGCAGGAACAGAGATGCCCGGGTCAGCTGTGATCCGGGTCATGTTTGGCTTCCAGGAGAAGGAAGGAATCTTGATGGTCAAAAGGAGGGTCCGGTACGCACTACATGAGCGAAGCAGGCAAGACCGAGACCACCGGGTCATGGCCGACAGGGGTGACGATGCCCATGTTGGCTGACGCGGGCGCCGCAGAGGCTCACGTAGCTAAAGCGAGCATGACGCGGGGGGAAAAGCGCCCCGGTCGGCTTACCCCTTTGGGAGGAGGCATATTCTTAGGAATATGCCTCCACGTATGCCCTAGGCAGGAACCGAGCCTCCCCTATAAAAGGGGGGCTAGGGCTTCTGTAGGAGGGCTTGATCTCTGGGCTATTCTTTTTTGGGCTAGGGTTTCAGGTGTAATCTGTGGGTGAGAGTAAGAGAGCTCCTTCTTCCTCCTCTCGCCGATACAGCTCTAGGAGCACTTGTAACCTTGGAAAGAAATCAATACAAACTTCTGTGTGGAGAATCACTTCATTATCCCTCCCTGGATTCCCCTAGCGTGTATCAGTCCCCACCTTTAGCCTATCCATGGCATCTGCTGTGACACCACCACGACAGTTGGCGCCCACCGTGGGGCAAGTGGCGCTAGCAGGGGTCAAAATCCGGACGGGAAACCTCATCGCCACCGGCGAACGCATCGTCTCCGGGCTCGTTCAGCGCTTAGGAGCGTGGGACTTCGTCAGTGACAACGCAGGCTGTTTCGGCATGCGCCCCCTCCCGTGCAATGACATCTTCGTCAAGCTCGGCGCGCACAAGGTCTACGTTGCGGTGGACGTGTCTTGCGTTCATCCGCGCCACGTCGTCGAAGCAGGCGAACCACCCCTCACCGTGGCTCGCGGGGAGCGTATCGCTCGTTCCCCGGACCGTGCAGAGGTGATGATGACAGCGCCTGGTGCGGGTGCGAGCAAGGATCCGGTGCCAGATCCGGAGGTAACGCCCAAAGCACCAAGGAAAGGTAGAGGTCCTCCGCTAGAGAGGCCGTAAAATGTGTTGAGAGATGCAATGGATAGCTTGGCAAACCCTGTAGTAGCCGCGGTAGATCCGGCTCGTGCACAGGCCGAGCTAGAAGAAACTAGGCAGAAAATACTAGAGGGCGCAAAGAAAATAGCCGCGGCCCAGCAGTCGTTGAACATGACGCTGCGTGAGTACGCTAAGGTGAACAAAGTTGATAATGTAAAAGTGAAAGGGAGAAATCTCATGAGCGAGATGAACAGAGAAGGTGATGCTGGAATTGAGGAATCAGAAAACTGTTTGTCCGTGGGGCTGCCGAGGTATAGTACCCCGGCCAAGAACCTCAGAGCAGCGGATGCAGCTGCGTCCGAGTTAGAGGGACTGACGGGTGAAGCCCGGCAGAGACAGCAAGATAGGGTTAACGAGCTGGTTCGGATTGCAAATAGGCAAAACGAGGAACTGCTCAGGGCAAACCCGGAGAGAGCTGGAGCCTCCAAGATTGTCCATTCAGCGGTGGGTAACCTGGAGAAATCCGCTGGAGCCGCATCGTCCCCTCATGGTGGTCAAAGGAGAGAAGAGGTGGTAACCTCGGCCAGACGGAACAAACAGATCGTCTCGTATGACCCGACACGGGCGGGGAAAGAAAAAGAAGTGCAGAAAGATGATGATCGATGGAGTGTGAGCCGAGGCGAAGCTGGCCGAGGTAACCGTGACCAAGGCAATGCCGGTCAAGGGAACGCTGTCAACGGCAATGCCGGATAGCGAAATTCGGCTGGAGCAGGACAACCGCAGCAGCGGAACGTACCAAGGCAAGAGCACAATGCCGGCCGAGGTATGCAATAGAAAGGTGCACCACAAGAGCAAAACCAGTACAACGACGGTGATTCAGAGATGGCAAACGCGGGATACCCAAGACCGGACTATCATGTGATAGGGTCGAGATTGGGAAGTAGAGATTTGATGCCAGACGATGCAAGGTTGAAACTGGATCGACTGTATAGGTCGGAACAGATTGAATGCCAAGGTCCACCGGGTCCAGCATGTTTTGGACCTCGGATCATGAAAGAGCCACCAGTACCGAACTTTCAGCTACCCAGGGGTACAAAGACCTATGACGGTAGTACCAAGCCGGAGGATTGGCTGATAAACTATGCTACGGCCATGAAAATTGCCACTGGCAACTTGAGATGGGCAGTACGATACGTACACCAGATGTTGGAAGGCCCGGCAAGGGTATGGCTGAACAATTTGCCACCAGGAAGCATCAACTGCTGGATAGACTTTGAGGAAATGTTTATCAGCAATTTCTCGAGTACATATCAGAGGCCAAATAGGCCACAGACCCTAGCTATGTGCAAGCAAAGACCCAACGAGACAGACCGGGAGTTCTTGACCCGGTGGTGTACCATGAGAAACTCATGTGAGGGCGTGATAGAATCACAGGCCATAGCGTGGTTTGCACAGGGGTGCAGATATGGAAGCGAGTTGTGGATGAAGTTGCAAAGAAAAATGCCAGCTACGTTGGCAGAAATGATCCGGATTGCAGATTCGTATGCGTTGGGTGATCCGACCCAACCACGGCTCGCCTCAAACGAGTCAGGCGATGAGTACTATCAGAGGGATGGATCCGGATCATCCCGGAGGAATGACTATAGAGGAAAAAGGAGAGATGACAGACCGGACCACCGATACGGTTCGCACCAAGTTGCAGCTGTGAATCAAGATCAACCCGGAGCAGGGGGTAGCCAGCGCCAGAAAACTGGAGGGCAGTGGACTCCAAGAAATGATGGCAAGAAAACTTGGACACCGGAGCAAAAGAAGCAGTGGCAAGAAAGGAAGGATCGTCTGAGGTATACTTATGAGTCAATGTTGGACCAGCCGTGTAAGTTTCACACGCCAAATCTGAACAACCCAGCGGGTCATACGACAAGGCAATGTGAGTGGATGCGCAAGATCGAGCAAGGTGGTTCGGGGAATGCTCAGGCACCCCGGAATGATCAGCCTCGGCAGGAGTTACCCCGGCAGCAACTGCTCTCCGGAGCGAACACGCAACAGCTAATGTTGCCTCCCCCTCCGCCGAGGTATGATAACAATGAAAGGAGGGATGCAGTGCATCAGATAGAAAATCAGCATCAGCCGGATCAGAGGCACCCCGGAAATGAGGGGAGAAACGAGTACAGGGAGCATCACCAGAGCTACTGTGTATTCACCATAGAGGAAACTGATAGAAAAAGCTTGCAGCGTAGGCATATGGAGGTGAATGCAGTAATGCCTGCAGTGACGAGGTACATGCCTTGGTCCGATCAGGAAATCACCTGGAGCATCAGGGATCATCCCAAGCTCATGCCAAGCCCTGGTTCGTATGCGTTGGTGCTCGATCCTACATTCATTGGACCTAGCATCAACGTAAGGTTCTCAAAGGTACTGATAGACAACGGCAGTAGCATAAATATCATGTATGCGGACACAATGCGCAAGTTGGGTATCTCGGAGAACATGCTCCAGGCCACGAGGACAACTTTCCATGGCATTGTGCCCGGCATTTCTTGTGAGCCCATAGGCAAGGTCTGGGTCGACGTCTTGTTCGGCACGAGGGATAATTGTCGAACTGAAAATCTGGAGTTCGAGGTGGTGAACTTGGAAAGTGCTTACCATGCATTACTCGGAAGGCCGGCCCTGAGCAAGTTCATGGCAAGCTGTCACGTTAGCTACTTAAAGATGAAATTACCCGGACCGAACGGAGTGATTACCATTGCTGGAGACTTCTGACGTTCCATGGAGTGTGCGTCGGCCGGGTCAAACTTAGCTGAGTCGCTTGTGATTGCGCAGGAAAAAGAAAAATTCAAGAGGTGGCAGCTTTGGCCCAGTCCGCGTAGCAGTATATGCCGGCACTGAGTAACCCGCATGGATTTGTTTCCTTCCAGGCCACGAAAGATACCAAGAAGGTTCCTGTCGATGACATGTTTCCAGAGCGCACCGTAACAATTGGTGCCGGGCTAAGTGATAAATAGGAAAGCGAGCTCGTCAGCTTCCTCCGTGAGAATCGGGACATTTTTGCTTGGTCCACACAGGACTTGCAAGGTGTTCCGAGGGAGTTGGCCGAGCACTCTTTGAATGTAAGACCCGGAGCTAAGCCGATGAAGCAACCACTCTGCCGCTTCGCCAAAGATAGGAGGAAAGTCATTGGAGATGAGATAGCTCGGTTGCTAGCTGCAGGATTTATCATGGAGGTTCTTTACCCGGATTGGCTGTCTAATCCGGTGCTGGTGGAGAATAAGAAGGATGACCCAAACGTGGCAGTGGTCTGGCGCATGTGTATTGATTACACGAACCTGAACAAGGCGTGTCCGAAAGATCCATTTCCGCTGCCAAGAATAGATCAGGTCATAGACTCAACGGCTGGATGTGAACTATTGCCATTCATTGATGCTTATTCCGGTTTTCACCAGATACCTCTGAATCCGGATGATCAAATAAAGACTGCGTTTATTACCCCGTATGGGGCTTATTGCTATCGCACCATGCCGTTTGGTTTACGTAATGCAGGGGCAACGTACCAGAGATGTATGCAAAAATGTTTGCATGACCAAATAGGTCAAAATGTACAGGTGTATGTGGACGATGTGGTTATCAAGACCAAGGAAAGCAAAACGCTCCTTGACGATATCAGGCAAACGTTTGCGAACCTAAGAAGGTTCTGGATGAAACTTAACCCAGAAAAATGCACCTTTGGTGTCCCGGCTGGAAAATTGCTCGGCTTCCTTGTTTCCAGCCGAGGTATCGAGGTTAACCCAACCAAAATCCGGGCCATCGAACGAATGGAACTGCCGAAGTGTCTTAACGATGTCCAGAAGTTCACAGGTTGCCTGGCCTCATTAAGTCGGTTTGTATGTCGGTTGGGAGAGAAATAATTGACCCTTTACCAACTCATGAAAAAGTCGGATAAGTTCATTTGGACACCGCAGGCCAATGAAGCCTTTACCCACCTGAAGAAGACGCTAGACACGGCACCAGTGCTGGCCTCACCACTATCAAAGGAGCCAATGTTACTCTATATAGCCGCAACCAACCGAGTTGTAAGTGCAGTGATAGTGGTGGAGCGCGATGAAGAAGGTAAGTCGGTGCAAAGACCGGTGTATTACTTAGTGAAGTGTTGTCAGCCTCAAAGCAGAACTACCCACATTATCAGAAAGTGGCATATGGCGTGTACATGGCCGCCAAGAAACTGAAGCACTACTTTGAGGAGCATCCCATCCGGGTCATTTGTGAGGCCCCCATATCCAAGATAATGAGTAACAAGGATGCAAGCGGCAGAATTGCAAAATGGGCAATTGAGCTAGCTCCTTACGCACCGCAATATGACAGACAAGAAGCCATCAAATCTCAAGCCGTGGCGGACTTTTTCGTGGATTGGGCCGAAGTGTAGTACGAACCACCGCTTCCTGATCCGAACTATTGGCGAATGCACTTTGACGGATCAAAAACCAAAACCGGGCTAGGTGCCGGAGTGGTACTCACGTCGCCAAAAAAGGACCAGTTGAAATATGTGTTGCAGATCCATTTCACGGCATCAAACAATGTCGCTGAGTATGAAGCTCTTGTGCATGGGCTCAAGGTAGCAAAAGAAATTGGCATACGCCGGATCATATGCTTTGGCGACTCGGATTTGGTGGTGCAGCAAGTGTCCGGAGTGTGGGACGCCCTTGATCCAAACATGGCACTATACAGATTTCATGTGCAGAAGGTATCTGGTTATTTTGAGGGATGCGAATTTCATCATGTACCCCGGGTGGAAAATGAGGCTGCCGACATGCTGTCGAAGCTCGGGTCAACCAGACAAGCAATTCCATCGGGTGTAGCATTAGAGCACCTCAGGAAGCCATCTATCAGGCCATCCCCGGAATCCGAATCAATCTATGTCCCAGAGGACACCGAATCCGGAGCTGCGCCCATGGACGTTGACATAGGAACTGGTGCGCGAAACCCGGGAACTGCCTCGGCAAACCCGGGGACTGCTTCGCAAGACCCAGGGACTACTCAGCGTGATCCGGTTGAAGTTATGCCGGTGGATCAGATGGAGATAGACGAGGATGTGTTCCCCATGCGGCCGATACCGGCTTGGGCATTACCTATATTTCAATTCCTGAAAGATGGAACGTTACCCACTGAGGAGGTGTTGTCCAGGCAAACACAGAGGAGGGCAAAGGCCTACACGATCATCAATTCCGAACTATACAAAAGAAGTGTGACCAATGTCCTTTAGCGGTGTGTTGACCCGGAAGAAGGGCTTGAAATCATCTGAGATATACATCAGGGGGAATGTGGGCATCACGCCTCATCCCAAGCCTTGGTAGCAAAAGCTTTCCGGCACGGATTCTACTGGCCAAATGCCTTAGAGCAAGCGGAAGATCTGGTGAGAAAATGTAATGGTTGTCAGAGGTACGCTACCAAGACACATATGCCAATGTCGGAACTCAAGACCATCCCAATCACTTGGCCATTTGCCGTATGGTGCTTGGATATGGTTGGTCCGTTCAAACCAGTAAGGGGAAATATGACTCACATTCTGGTAATGGTGGACAAGTTTACGAAGTGGATCGAGGTAAAGCCTATAAGAAAATGTGATGGAGCTACGGCCGTAACGTTTCTCAAAGATATCATCTTGAGGTACGGTTATCCTCACAGTATTATAACTGATAATGGCACAAATTTTGCGGAAGGAGCATTCGCTCGTTTCTGCCGGGATAAGAGGATCCGGCTGGATGTAGCCTCGGTAGGCCACCCCGCATCGAATGGACAAGTGGAAAGATCCAACGGATTAGTGTTATCCGGGATAAAACCCCGGCTCATTGAGCCGCTGCAAAGATCAGCGGTGTGCTGGATAGAAGAGCTACCAGCGGTACTGTGGAGCTTAAGAACAACTCCGAATCGATCAACAGGCTATACGCCATTCTTTCTGGTATATGGGGCAGAAGCTGTATTACCAGCCGACATAGAGCATGATTCGCCTAGGGTCACCCAATACACATAAGCCGAAGTGCAAGAAGCCCGGCAAAATGATGTTGATCTGCTGGAAGAAGCGAGAGAACTGGCACTGTCTAGATCCGCCATATATCAGCAAAATCTCCGACGCTATCATAGCCGGAAAGTGAGCCACCGAGTCTTTCGGGAAGGCGATCTGGTGCTCCGTTTGGTACAACGTACTACTGGAATGCATAAATTATCCCCCCCCCATGGGAAGGGCCATTCATCGTGAGCAAAGCATTGCACAACGATTCTTACTATCTTATAGATGCAAAGCCACAGGAAAAGAACAAGGCGGACAGGTCCGGAGAGGAATCCAAGAGACCATGGAATATAGCTCTACTTCGTCCTTTCTACACTTAACTAAAGAGTGTATGTATCTGAGTTATCTCATATGTCGGTATGTAAGTCGGCAATGAGTTTATCAATGAAATGTTGGCACCTCGAGCAGTAACTCGGGGACTGCATTAATAATATTTGTTGTTTTTTGCGCGTCAGCTGGAATAAGTTATTCTACTTAACTCGGATTAGTAGTGTGTGAGCACCAAAAACCCAACTCGTTGACTTACTGCTGTCCAACAAGAATTGGCTTCATGGCAAGCAAGAGAACAAGTTTGGAATTGCGTAGCACATGAAAAATGACTAAGGAAAAGAATTTATTCGAGCCGACGTTTGTTTTCCGGACTAACCCTATGTTTATTTTCAAATCGTTATATAGTTTTATTTTTGAGCTAAGTCTAAAAGTTTCCTAGTATTGTTAAAACAATTTTGAAGCTCGGATTCGTAAGTTGTAAAACCGAATCAAGGTAGACACGATCCGAGCCAAAAGATTGAACGAACAAGAAAAAGAAACTCGGGGACTACGCCCAAGTTAATCCGGCATAAGCACTTAGTAGCAAAATATCACATGTGTTTGGAATACAATTCCACCCAGCATACTAGGGATCTCATAAATTTTCAAGTGTTTTTACTTAAGGAGCAGCGGGAGGAAGTTCGGCATCATCGTCGCCCTCTTCGATATCCGAGGCAGTGTCCTCTTTGTCCTCACCTGAATCATCTTCAATGTTCTCAACTTCTTCTTCGCCAGCGACTTCTAGGAAGCTCGGACCCTCAGTCCATTCGTGAATGGGGGCATATTCGATGAGGCTGTGGGCGCAAGCCTGGCGCCGAGCCACCCACTCCGGGTCGTCTGTCCATTTGGATCCGGTGCGCAGGCGTGTGAGGAGGCTAAGATCTATCTTCTCATACCACGTCAGAATGTGGTGAAGGATGGTATCAGTTGTGGCACGTCCAGCGGACTCTCTCCAGAGGTCGAGCTGGGTCTCGATTTCCGAGAGCTTTTCAGCGAGATGTGTAACTCTCTCCGGAGCATCATCGGCGGGCCAGAAAGTGTTGAAGACTCGGACTGAAACATCAAGGAGATCTTTGCCATAGTTCTTAATGATTTCCACGCGAGACGACAGGCTGACCAATAGGTCCTCCATGTCGAAGGGAATGCTCTCACTGTCAGGAGCGACGGGAGTACCCCTTTCTCGGCGGAAATTGGCAACAGCAGCACTAGCAATGGCAGTACCTTCTAGAAAGTGGCCTGGGGAACAAGGCAAAGGACGAAGTTGAGAAAACACGAAGTATGAAGTAACCCGGGAAAATAAGGAGGATAAGGGAAAAGAAATTACGTGAGATGTGGCTGTGAATCCGGGTCAGTTCCTTGGTACATGCATCACGCCTCTTCCGAAGCTGCTCAAGCTCAGCATTTGCCGACTCAAGTTTGACCTCGGCTTCCTGAAGAAGCTCACGGTCCTTAGCATTTTGGAGTTTAAGGCGCTCACGTTCTTCGGTGTAGTCCTGGCCAGCCTTTTTTAGCTCGGTTTGGTGCTGCGCCTTCATCTTAGCCATTTCAGCTTTGAGCTTGGCTATCTCATCATCTTTGGTCTGGAGGAGGGCGAGCTCATCATCTTTCTTCTTTAGCTCGGCTTGGTGTTGCCCTGCTTGTTCGAGAAAATGTAGCATCACGTTAGGCACGGGCACACTATCTTCAAGCGATGCTGAAATAGTGTGTTTGCCCGGCAGTGCCGAGGTATGAATGTTTGCCGAGCCAAAGAGGAAAAGCCGATGGAAAGCACAATAAAAACAGACAAAAAGGACGTACCCTTGATCTGCTCCAAGTTCTTCCGCATTATCTTGTTTTCAGCTTCCACCCCAGCTGCGAAAACCGAACAATCAGATTAGTTCGGCAAAGGAAGTGGAAGGAAAACGAAGGAGCGTTAAGGAAGAAATTTACCCCTCTTCTCGTATTCCGCAATAAGTGCAGCCTGCTTTGTGCGTAGATTCTTGTGGGGATCCAGCAAGCGTTGGAATTCCTCACTCCGGCGGTTGGTGGTCACCTAAAAGGGATACAGAAACTTAAGTCAGCTTGATGCATATTCGAAGTGTACTAAAATCCGGGCCAAGTGGAACTTAACCCGGCTCTAGGTGTGTGCATATTCGAAGTATACTAAAATCCAGGCCAAGTGGAACTTAACCCGGCTCTAGGTGTGTGCATATTCGAAGTGTACTAAAATCCGGGCCAAGTGGAACTTAACCCGGCTCTAGGTGTGTGCATATTCAAAGTATACTAAATCCGGGCCAAGTGGAACTTAATCCGGCTCTAGGAGTGTGCATATTCGAAGTATACTAAATCCGGGCCAAGTGGAACTTAACCCGGCTCTAGGTGTGTGCATATTCGAAGTATACTAAAATCCGGGCCAAGCAGAACTTAACCCGGCTCTAGGTGTGCGCATATTCGAAGTGTACTAAAACCTGGGCCAAGTGGAACTTAACCCGGCTCTAGGTGTGTGCATATTCGAAGTTCTCATGGAGCTACGTTAGTCTTCTAAGGAGCATCCGGCCGAGTAACAAGTCACTCCCCCGGAGGCTCGGGGACTAATGGTTATTGTCTACAACTTGTCAAGGAGAAGCAACGTACCTCCATCATTCGCCCGGCGAGGTTAATAGCTTTTGCGGCCGTGTTCATCTGAGCGGAAAACTCGGCAGGACCGAACTTTTCCGGGAGATCAGAATCCTGGACTATCTCAGCCTTGTTCCAATTCATAACAAATTCCATCAGGCTCGGAGGGTACCGTTCACCGGTGGGCATATGGGGCGTCACCAAGCCCTTTGCGTGCGCTTCTTTCCTCTCCACCAAGGCAAGGGCGGGGCTGGTGTGCAGAACCAACTGTTGGGCTTCGGTTGGCTCGGCAGGCACATCCTTTGCTGCTGACGTCTTCTTGGGGAGCATTGACACAAGGGTGCGCTGCCCAGACTCGATGGCAGTGGGCTTGGCAGCGTCTGGAGCCTTCTTGCCTTTGGCTTGCTAGGTAGAGGAAGCTGTAGCAGTAGTTTTCCCCTTATAAATTGCCGGGGTAGTTCCTTGCCGAGGTTGAGAAGACTCGGAAGATGTAGAGGAACTAGGTGATGGTACTCTCGCGGCTGGAATTGGTGCCGGTGCTGAAGTTTTCGCTGCTGGAGTTGGTGCTGATGCCGAGGTTGGAGTTGGTGCTGGCCTGCTTGCTGGTACTGGAACTGGTGTTAGGGCCATAGTAGCCTCAGTGGCTGCTGGTTGAGGTGTTGTCGAGGCAGTGGATGCCGTTGCTCCGGCTAGGCCGGTCTCCCCCACTCCAAGGTTCCCCCCCTCTTGCCGAGGTGGAGCTGAACCTGGAGCGGCTGCAGAACCCTCTGGAATAGGGCTCAGCGGGCGTGATTCATCGTCGCGACGGGGAGAAGGGCTAGGTCGGAGAGGTGAAGAGATGCTAGATCCACTTTGAGGGACCTCCACCGGAGCCCTGCAAAATCGAATAAACGTCAGAAGCAAAATTACGACGAAGTAAGAAAGAACAAGTTACAGAAGAAAGAATGACTTACGCATCCGAGGTTTCGGCCGCTTTGGGTTTCCGAGCCCTTCGTGCTGGGGCTTTGCCTGCTGGTTTGGGGGCAGTCTTGTCCCCAGACTTCTTTCGCCTTTTAACGGGCTGAGAGGGTCCGGAGGAAGAACTTGAAGAAGCCCCGTGTCTCTTCTTCATTGCCACCGGAACAGGTTCGCCCGTAGCGAGAGGGGGATCCTCGTGGATATGACCGCCGGGGTGAGCTGATGGCGGAAAAGCAAAAGAAAGGGGGACAGCCTCAAAGGGTTCAATCACCTCGATATCCGAGTCATCTTCATCATCGGGCCAATCTCTAATAGAAGAGGATTTACCCGTGGGTCGTTTCGTGGCATCGGTCATGGGGAGGAACATCTCCTGGTCCGGCTCTTCCTCATCCGGAATCTCTCGGTCCGGCGCCACTTAAGGGTCGGATCAGTGCCGTCCTCGAGGGTCTGCTGAAGGAATTGCTGAGGGAAAGAGCGAACCAAAGAGTCAAAGAATGCAACAAAAACTGACATGTAATTAGTCCGGGTTAAGTTTGCAACATGAAACTTACCGTGGGAGGAAGCCGGTCACGGCGGAAATGCTCAATCCCCCAAGTCCACTCAGTGGAAAAGTCCCTGTGAGTGGTAAAGAGAGCCTTAACCCGGCGATAAATCTCTGTGTTGCTCAGCTCGAAGGATGAGGTCCAGTTAGGATCGCGGCCGAAGCTCATGTGGCACACCTTGTGGGTGCGCTTCTGGAGGGGTGAGATTCGGTTACGCACAAAGGTGATCATGGCATCCTCGTTGTGTAGCTCGAGCTCCTTCAGCTCCGCGAACCTTTTGTTCACTTGGTTGGCCAAGGCTGTGGGCTTCTTGGGGATCTCTTCCCACAGATCCGGGTTAGGTGGACCCGGAGTGTAGGGAAGCAACCGGATCAAGTCTTCAGTGCCCGTATTCCGAACATAGAAGAAGGTCCGGGCCCATCCTTGCAGGACTCTAGCCCGGTGACCCGAGGAAAAACAGAAAGCCTCCGGGGTGAAATGGAGGCCGCTCCAAATTGAGTGAGCCACTTGTCCTCCGGATCAGCGTGGATATTGGGAATGACGTTGCGACGAAGGCCGAAGAACCGAATCCATAGCTCCTTCGTGGGCCATAGTCCGGCGTAGCCTTCGATCGTAGAAGCAAAGGCAGAGAGAGAGGTGATGGCATTGGCTGGAAGATGGTGCGGCTGGAGTTGGTACGTATCGAGCCAGTCCCGGAAAAAATCACTCACCGGCAAGCCGAAGCCCCGTTGGAAATGGGACAAGAACACAACGAACTCGCCCGGATTGGGTGAGGGGGCCAGTTCGTTAGAAGGAAGGCGTGTGGCGACACCGGCAGGGATGCGTCTGGTCTGGTAGAGCCAGTCCAGGTCGTCCTGGCAGACCCAGGAGCCGGCCCACGCGCCGTGGTCCGCCGCCGCGGCGTCCTCCTCCATCTCCTGCTCAGCAACAATGAGTTCCTCCTCAGTCATCTGGTCCTCGAGGCCCTCGCTGGCACTAGAGGCGGCGGGGGACAGTGGCCGGGATTGGCGCGGACCCGTGGCGAGAAATTTGCGTCACAGCGGTGGCGACGCGGAGATGCGGCGGGGAAGCGCGGCAGCGACGCTGCTATTTGGCAATGCTAGCGGCGGCGCGGTCGCGAGGAAGAGGAAGAAGAATAACAGCGGGCAGAGGGGTGCGGAGGGGGAAAATCCTAAGGGACGCACCCCTCCGCTATTTAACCGCTCCCACTAGGGGTGAGTGGGATCGCGTCCTGTGGACCGGCCACACGCAGTGGCCGTGTATCACCCGTCCGGACCAATCAGTGGGGAGCCACACGGAGGACCACAGGGCGGAGAGAATCTTGTGACGCAACGCGCTGATGTGGTAAACGAGGAGGCAGGCATGACGTGACCCGCGCACAGTGATAACTGACAATTACTACGGCGATTACTGTGCAGGCCCTTAAAATAAGACGACAGAATGATTACCCTTCACATGGGTTAGCGTACGAGAGAAGGAAGCAAGACCCGGATGGAACTGTGGTAACCCGGCCAGCAAGTGAAAACTTGAAATGTGCGAAGGGAACGTAAATCCATACAATCCGAGGTAAATGGGTAACTCGGCAATAACGACCGGGGTACGAGATTGAACCTGATGTGGCCTCAGCGGCCAAGGCAGCTAAGACCGCACCAGCTTCGGGGACTAATGTTGGGGGGATACCCCCGGCTAGGGTCACGCCGGGGTATAAAGGCCGAGTTAGCCGAGGTTCGGCAAGGCCAAAGAAGATGCTGGCCGGGTCACCTCAAGGCAGGCCGAATCACGGAGTAACCCGGACCAAGGGGCGTTTGCCTAACTAAGTCTCAACCGACTTAAGTAGTAAGTCGGAAGTAAATGTTTACTTGTATGCAGGAACAGAGATACCCGGGTCAGCTGTGATCCGGGTCATGTTTGGCTTCCAGGAGAAGGAAGGAATCTTGCTGGTCAAAAGGAGGGTCCGGTACGCACTGCATGAGCGAAGCAAGCAAGACCGGGACCACCGGGTCATGGCCGACAGGGGTGACGATGCCCATGTCGGCTGACGCGGGCACCGCAGAGGCTCACGTAGCTAAAGCGAGCATGACGCGGGGGGAAAAGCGCCCCGGTCGGCTTACCCCTTTGGGAGGAGGCATATTCCTAAAGAATATGCCTCCACGTATGCCCTAGGCAGGAACCGAGCCTCCCCTATAAAAGGGGGGCTAGGGCTTCTGTAGGAGGGGTTGATCTCTAGGCTATTCTGTTTTGGGCTAGGGTTTCAGGTGTAATCTGTGGGTGAGAGTAAGAGAGCTCCTTCTTCCTCCTCTCGCCGATACAGCTCTAGGAGCACTTGTAACCTTGGAAAGAAATCAATACAAACTTCTGTGTGGAGAATCACTTCATTATCCCTCCCTGGATTCCCCTAGCGTATATCAGTCCCCACCTTTAGCCTATCCATGGCATCTGCCGTGACACCACCACGACACTTACCTACTCGAGGACGAGCAGGAGTTAAGCTTGGGGAAGTTGATACGTTGCAAATGTATCTATAATTTTTGATGTTCCATGCTTGGTTTATATCTACTTTCTTATGTTTTGTCCACACTTTGGAGTATTTTTATACACTTTCTTGGACAAACCTATTAACAAGATGCCACAGTGCCAGCTGCCTGTTTTCTGCTGTTTTTGGTCCAATTACGAGAATATTCATTTTCTGACTTTCCTGGAACCAAAAACAGCAGAAAACAGGCAGCTGGCACTGTGGCATCTTGTTAATAGGTTAGTCCAAGAAAGTGTATAAAAAGTACTCCAAAGTGTGGGAAAAACATAAGAAAGTAGATATAAACTAAGCATGGAACATCAAAAATTATAGATATGTTTGCAACGTATCAACATCCCCAAGCTTAACTCCTGCTCATCCTCGAGTAGGTAAGTGATAAAAAGAAAGAATAATTTTTGAGGTGACATGCACCATCATAAACTTGATCAAAGTATTTGTAAAACATTAATAGCTGGGATCATAGTACTTCAACATAGCATGAAAGATAAAGTTCTAACAATAAGACATAGCAACTATGATGTAACATGAAAAGGCATAAACAAAAGATTCATGAATAACAATGCTTTGCAAGACGTTTGTTTGTTTCACATAAAGAAAACATAGCATAGTGGCATTCAGCTTGTTCCTCATAGAATAGCAAACATAAATGCATAGGACACCTTCAGAGTTTATAAGGGTGACTAGATACAAATAGTTTAAGAACAAGCAATATCAAAGTTATGCATCAATCAACAAGTCTTGGGACAATGCACATTAAACTAAGAATGGCCACTATGCTCTCTCACTAGGTGCATAAAGATAGAAGGTGGAGACTCAACATAAAAGTAAAAGAAAGGCCTTCATAGAAGGAAGCAGGGATTCAAGTTTCATAAAGAGCTTCCAAAAATTATGGTACTTATTAGCTTTCAGCTCTCATTGCCCCTATCATAAGCATCTTGAAGTGATTAAGGTTAAAGTGAAGAAACTATGGAGTATATAAGTTGGAATCTCATGTCCCTTGAATACGAGGGTCGCTCCTCATGCTACTCAAGTTTAGTTATCGGTAAGTTCTTGTCATAGTAAGTACATGTGTATCATAGAGAACCGCCAATGTGGTACCCCTTGCCCGATGATACGGAAGAATCGCCATATCAGAATGACAAGGCAGGCAGACAACGAGCTTCTCGGCAATCTTCTTATTTACCATGGGAAAATGGTGCTCTTTTCTCTCTTTCCTCTTTTCTCATATCTCTTTTTTTCTTTTTCTCATTTTCTCAATATCTATCTTTTTTATAAGAAGAATGCTTCATAGATTGCTCATTATGGTTACGCTGCAGGTTTCCACAATGATTAGGCATGGATTAGACCGGCGGCCCAGGCCTTTCTCTAACACACATACATAACTCTATGGACTTACAAGCTCCCCTTTCATTTCATACCGACGACATCCATAGACAAAAGAGCATGATATCAACTAGGTACAAAGTACAAGTGCAATGTTGAAAGCGTTCCCCATGACAGCATGGTTTTGCTAATCCCCAACATATAAGTGCAAGCATATACAACATAGACGACACAATGGTTCAAGTTTATTAAGGGCAAGAAAAGTAAAGTGTGCCATCAAGTTCGTGAGAGCTTTAATCACTAGTTTTCTCATAACAAGTTTAATTCGAAAGGTAGATGAAAACATGAATATACTTGGAATAGAAAATGCTAATAGGTAGGTATGGTGGACTCTTTGAAATAACTTGGTTTTATTTGGAGTTGGATGCATGAGTGGAACTCATACTTGGTTATGAAGGCTAGCAAAAGACTGGGAGCGACCAACTAAGAGAGCAATAATGGCCATAATCATGCAAAGCGACAAAACATCATTAATTAAAGCATAAAGTGATATTACAAGTCGAAAACTAAAGGATCATAGAGGCTATGGTGACCTGAGATAGTCATAACATGGTGTGAGCATGCGCCAAGTCAACCCAAATAAAGCATCAAAGGAGAATACCACAATACTATGCTTTAATATGCTAAAACAACGCATGATTCTTCCAAGGCACATTAAGCAATCCCAATTGTTTATAACATGTCATGCTACAACAAAGATAACTAAGCATAAAGCCAAAACAATATCAAGCATGACATGACAAAGCATAGGCCACAGTCAAAAACAAGCTCTCTTTACCACTTAAGCCTGAACTTTCCTACTCTTTTCCAATCCAAACCAAACTATTTGAAAACTAGTGTATGAAAGAGGGGGTCCAAACAATTTATTCGAGCAAACCAAGCAAACGAAAACGAAAAACAAAAACAAAAACGCTCCAAGAACAACACAACTGTGCATGAAACAATCAAAATGAAGTGTTTGGAAGAAACCTGGGATTTTTATTGATGAAGAAGGGGATGCCTTGGGCATCCCCAAGCTTTGACGCTTGTACTTCTTGGATATTTCTTGGGGTGACAATGGTGTCATCCCCAAGCTTGAGCTTTAGTCCATCCCTCATCTCATTACATCATTCTCTCCATACACCTAAAATTCTTCCTTCATACAAAACTTCACACAATCTTTATTAGCAACATTAGTGCATTCAAGATAATAAGTCTTTGGGTTCAGTTTCAACACCAATAAAACTTCCATTAAAACACAAGCTACTTTGGCACTTCCCTCAAAAATCTCAATTCCCCAAAAATAACCCAAAAAGGAATCAACAAGAAGAAAATGCAAATAATGGCAGAAATCTGTCAAAATAAACCAGCAGGTAAAAACCAATTTTTCGAAGACCTTCTATTGCTCAAATGGAAAAGTGTTGAACTAACGAAAGTTAGATAACAACCTGGGGCAGAAGCACAAAAATTCACGCCTCAAAACAACGTACGGAGATTTTACACGAATGTTTACAGTGAAGCACAAAAATCTGTTTTGGGACAGTAACTCCCAAGCATAAATTCTCTCTCATTAGAGGTTACTATTAGCACAAAAAGCAAATAAAAAGGATAATGAGTGGTTATTACAGAGGTAATAACTTCCAAGACTCATGTAAAACTTTTGGGTTATCTCCCAATAAGTACTTTTCTTTAACGCCTTTAAGTTAGGCATGATAGTTTGAGAAGATGCTCACATAAGAAATATGAATTGAAGTAAAAGAGAGAATCAAGAAGCAAATTCAAAACACATTTAAGTCTAACCCACTTCCTATGCATAGGAATCTTGTATGCAAATAAATTCACAAAGAACAAAATGACAGGCATAGGAAGATAAAACGAGAGTAACTTCAAAACTTTCAGCAAATAAAGAGGTGTTTCAGTACCATGAAAACTTTTACAACCATATTTTCCTCTCTCATAATAATTTCCAGTAGCCTCATGAATAAACTCAACAATATAACTATCACATAAAGCATGCTTTTTATGATCTAAGAACATAGAATTTTTATCAAGCTCAAATATAGTGGGATTAAAACCTTCAAACCCACTTTTAACAAATTTATATCAAGATGACTGATCAATCTCATTTTCAATAGTAGTATGATTAATATTATCAACCATTATAGGACCATCATATAGAGCTTTATTATAAACATTTTCAAAAGAATCCATAGGAACATAACATTCATCCTCCTTTGGTAAGCATGGGGGACAATCAAATAATGTAAGGGGTAAAGAGTTACTCTCATTAGAAGGTAGGCATGGGTAGATCCATTCTTCCTTCTTTTGTTCATCACTCTCCTCCTCTTTTTCATCCAATGAGCTTCAAGTTTTAGCAATTTCTTCTTCCATAGGCTCCTGCAAGGCATTATTCTCTTCCGCTGGTGGAGAGCATCTATTAAGAGATTCAAGAATATAGCCATTTTCTTCCTTGTAATTATCAAAGCAAAATTTAAGTATATCATAAGCCTCGTATTTATAAGGTGTATCGTCAATATTTTCAAGCAAATAAGCAAGTTTTAATGCACCCTTCCAAGCAATAAATTCTTCAATTTGTTCCACATCATAAAAGTCATAATTTCCCTTAACATAAGAAGATATGGTAACATCATCATTATACTCACATTGAAAAGGGAGGTGTTTATACCTCTTATAGCAACAAGATTTATCAAAGCAATAAGTAACATTATAAGTAGAGCACACGTTTCTAGCAATGGTATACAATTCATTAATTTGTTTCCATAAGTGTTCCCTTTTTGTGACAAGCGGTGTTTCTTATAATAATATTTTTGTTCTTTCGTGAACCCACCTTGCCAATGAGATCCAGCTTCAAAGAAACCAACCATTGATAGAGAGCATGATAAAGCAAGACAATAACAAAACTAACGAAAATAACAACTATAGGAGGAACTAATTTTTTTGTATTTTTGATAAAAAGAACAAGCAAACAAAGCAGAAATAAACTAAGCAAAACAAAAATAACAAAGTAAATAGATTGGTTATGAGGGACTCCCCTTGCGAAGATGTCCTTGACTCCTCGACAATGGTGCCAGAAAAAAGCTTGATGGCTCAAAATATATCGAGCTCGTTGGGAAACCCCAAGAGGAAGGTATGATGAGCACAGCAGCAAGTTTTCCCTCAGTTATGAAACCAAGGTAAAGTAAACAATATGATTGTTCTATGAACAAAGGATTGTTGTTTTCTCCCTAGTAGCAACAGCACATCTTAGTACCTTAGAGATTTCTGTCACTTCCCCAGATTACTAGAGGCATGAACCCACTATCGAGCATAAATACTCCCTCTTGGAGTTGCTAGCATCTACTCGGCCAAGATATCTACTAACAACAGAGAGCATGCAAGATCACAAATAACAAAGACATGATAGAATCAATAATCAATCTGAAATAGCATCTCAATATCCATCGGATCCCCGCAAACACAACATGCATGATTACAAATAGATGATCTTGATCATGAACAAAGCTCACAAGATCTAGACATGGTAGCACAAAGGAGAAGAACCAACCATCTAGCTACTACATGGACCCGTAGTCCAAGGATGAACTACTCACGCATCACACCGGAGGCTTGCATGGTGATGAAGAAGTCCTTCAGGGTGAATTCTCCCCTCTGGCAGGGTGCCGGGAAGAGCTTCAGATCCCTCTCGATCTAGGGATGGAGATGACGGCAGCTACAGACTCTTTCATGGAATTTTGATCGGGTCCTTAGAGTTTCTGTATCGGAGGCATCTTATAGGCGAAAGGGGAGGCCGAGGGGGTGCCCTAGGTGGCCACACCACCCCCGGCGTGGGCCAGGCCTGGCCGCGCGGCTAGGTGGTGTGGGCGGCCACTGGCCCCTCTCTGTCTCGTATTCTGGCTCCGTGCCCCCCTTGGTGAAATACTGACTTTGGCTTTTGTCCCGTCCAATTCCGAGAATATTCATTTTCTGACTTTCCTGGAACCAAAAACAGTAGAAAACAGGCAGCTGACACTATGGCATCTTGTTAATAGGTTAGTCCAAGAAAGTGTATAAAAAATACTCCAAAGTGTGGGCAAAACATAAGAAAGTAGATATAAACCAAACATGGAACCTCAAAAATTATAGATATGTTTGCAACGTATCAGGTAACATAGCTTACCAAGGTTCAGATGCCACGGCGGTGGCGGAATCCTACTCCTGCTATAAATCACTATAATGGCAATATGCCGAGTTATAGGGATTGGTTCGCTATGCGAGGTTGTGGTGTTCTATGAACTTGTGTGCTAAAGGCTCCCATAGGTTCGGCTTATAAAGGCACCAAAACCTGGGGTTATAGGGAAAGATCCTTACCAGACAGGTTACATAGTCCTACACTAATACTAACTAGTCTTCATGTCTTGCAGTCCAAGGCTCCCGGTTGGTCGGTGACTACATTGTAGCCTTCCTTCTCCTGGCATGGGTCTCCTCTCAAGATCCGTCTAACCGGACCGCCCAGCAGGCCATAGGCCTTGCTACCAACTGTGGGCACCCGAGTTAGCCGGATTAAAGACATGCAATGGTGATACCCATTTAGCATATCACCAACAGATGTTGTAGTGGACGAACACCACGACCTCGTAGAAATTGAGATTCGGCCTCTTCATGGTAGCAGCGGGAGGGGGAGGGGCGCCTAGATATAACGGGGAAATGGCAGGAAGATAGAGCAGGAAGCGACGGGAAGGGAGAGAAAGAAAGGGCTCGCCACTGCGTGGCCAGTCGACGGGTTGCGTCGTCTGAGCGACAAGACTCTCCAGATGAGGAGCCTTTCTCTCACTGCCAGGAAGGGCTCGCAATGTTTCAGCTCCATCCGGCGTGATGCAGCCCGTCCTATGGACGCTTCTACATCTACAACAACAAGTCCCCCAAGTGGACCCATGACTCGTGCCTGAGCCAAACTCCTCCAAGCTAAGGTGAACTCGCTCCTCTCTTCGTGCCAATTTGATACCTCCTTGGATGGCATGCTACTTCATACCACTACTTTGTGCATCATCAGGTACGAGCCCCCGTCGCGTCGACCCACGAGCCCTGAAGCTGCACCTGAGCTGAAGCTGCCAGAGCCGGAGTGTCCGGCGCGAGTCAGCCGGAGTGTCCGGCACAGTCGGAGTGTCCGGCGCGACTCAGTCGGAGTTTCCGGCCTACCCCCGCCCCGTCTGGACTAGGACATTCTGTGTGCCAGTTCGGACACTGCAAGGAGTGTCCGGCCACCCCGGACTGTTCGGCCGTTCCGACCCGGACTGTGGGCCTGCGAGCCTAGCTGGTCCCTATGGCCCATGTACCCCTCTACTTCGCCCAGAACTCTACTTTAATGCCTGAATTACCCCTGAACTTGTGGTTGGCCTATATATAGCCCCCCACCTCCATTGTAAACCCTAGGCTTGATATTGGAATTAGTGGAAACCCCTTTGTGGATCTATCTAATTCTTGCCTCATGCTCCTTGACCAAGGAGCACCAATATCCCCAAACCTCGTTGGAGTTTGCATTGTGCCTCCGCGTTGTACAAGGCCTAGGCATCGGTGTCCATTTGCCTAGACGTCAAGATCTCACCGAGTCTCCCATCTCGCCGTGCCGATTCGAGAGAGAGTCCTCCACCCGACGCCGATCCTAGGGATTGCGCCAGACCGGTCACCGCCGACGTGAGCTATTGGTGTTTATCATGGTTTTGCGTGTGTGTGTTCATCGCGTTCTTCGTGTGTGTGTGTTCGTCGTGTTCATCCTTCCCTCCTTCCCCGCACTCCAACCACGATTTTAAAAGGTAATCGTGAAAGATCGGGCCACCCTAGAGGTTTGCCCTGGTATCAAGAGCTTCGTTGCTCACGATTTCCCCCACAATTTTTTCTTCTATCCACCAAAAATTCGAAAATCCCCACAAAAAACAGCCCATATTTGCCTTTGGATCGATCGCTTGATTTGGAGTGTTATTTGTGGTTTTGATCCGACCAAACCTTGTCTAAGGAGTTGGTCCAGCTTTATCCTGCGTTTCCCTAGCCCGATTTGGCCAGTTTTTCGCGGATTTGAGGCCCGAAGGCGAGGATTTCTACTCAAGAACACGAGCAGGAAACCCGCGCCGGAGTGTCCGGCTCGTACCGACCGGAGTGTCCGGCCTGACCGGACCGGAGTGTCCGGCCAGACCGGAGTATCCGGCCAAGACAGACCGGAGTGTTCGGCTATAACGCCTGTTTTGACTGTTTTGCCTCATTTTTTTCGCATTGGCTAATCCCCTTTGTTTGCTCGTGTCCCGTGTGCATGTCAGCAACTACCAGCAAGCTTCTGCATCATCAACTTCCGCGCTCATCGACACCACGGACCACAAAAATCATCCTGCACCACCGACGCCAAGTTCATCATCAAAGAAGGTATAACTTGCGTCACCTTGTTAACCCCCATCTTCCTTTGTGTGTACCTATCCCATGAGAGTGGCTCATATCGTGTTTGCTTGAGCATTGTGCATTTGTCCTTGGATAGTGAGAGTGCAAGAGCAATAGCAAGTGTGACTAGGTAGCATCAAGGGAGAGCAAAAAAAAGGAAAAAGATACAAAGAAAAAGCAAAAGAAAAATAGTCTCCCCTTGCAAAAGAGAGTCTCAAAGCTTGTAAGCAAGAGAGAAAGAAGAGCGCCCAAGGCAAGTGCACAAATCTGTTGCTCACTTTGCCTCTTTGCAAACGAGCCATGGTCTCTCCTTGCATTGGCACGACAACGAGCTTAGTCTTCGTTAGGACATTTTGTTTGCTCATTTTCATAGTCGTGTCAATCCCAACTTTCTAAACATGTGTGTATATAGTCGTAGGTTCCCGTCACCCTTTCGAGTTGTTGACCTTCGCCTTTGACTTGAGTTTTGTTGGATTTTACCCACTTTTGACTATCCCTTTTCTTTTGGTTGGTTCTTTGGCTTTCCACAATCCTAACCTACCACCAACAAGCTTTTGAGAGTTAGTTCTTTCTTTAGTGTGAGTTTTCTTTGCAATTCCACTTTGCACGCTTATAGCTCTCACTTGCGGTTTCTAGTTTGGTGCAATCCCCAAGGTGAGGTACAAGGCTAACACCACCATATTCCACTTCCATATACAATACTCGTGTGTTTTGCATGATGGATAGGCACGGTGAGACGAGCCAACCACCTCCCCAAGAAGAAGATCAAGGTCCGTACATGACGTGCGCAAGTCACTTCATCGTTCGACAAGAGTTCCTTTGAACGTTGCCAAGCACTTGAGACGCGACAAGATGAACAATTTGGCGAGACGCAAGCCGAGTTCAAGAACATCGACAACCGCTTCGATGGCCTCGAAAGGCAAATGCAAGCAATGCATCACAACTTCGGCCACCAAAATGAAGCGCTCCAACGCTCCGTCGCCGAAACAAATGACAATCTTTGACGCCTCATCAACGGAATGGCAAGACCACGTTCACACGCGTCAAGCTCTTCAAGCTCATCGCGTCGTCATGCACCCCTTCAACAAGATCTACATCCAAGTGCCCCAAGACGCAATGGTGCCCCCGTGGTTGAAGATGGAACCTCTTCGAACTATGTACCTTCCCCACGGCACGCCGCAACATCAAGCTATGATGGTGACCTCTTTTTAAGGCCACGAGCAAGGCAAGTAGCACACAGTCATCACGCAAGGGCACTAGTGATTCAACAAGAGCAACCACAAGAGGAACCGCAAGAGCAAGCGCAAGTACAACCGCAAGTCTACCACCATCGACCGCGACACATACTTGACACAACAAGCGATGACTCCAATTTGGAGAATCAAGCTCGTCATCGACGTGAAGCTCTCCAAGATCCTCCTCCTCATCATCAACGTCATGAACATCAACAACGACACCATGGTCATCACGCGGCACCTCCTCCACATCAACAAAACTTGGAGCGTCAAGTGATACAAGTTGAGCGACGCCCACCACGTCAAGAGGCTCATGACCATGTTATTCGCCGTGAGGCCCATGTGCCTAACCAACATCACCAACCGAGGAACGAGCCTCCTCTTCGTCATCAACCGCGTCAAGAGGCTCCACACCATCGCCACCATGCGGCTCAAGTGCCTCAACCACGTCAACAACCGTGCCAAGAGCAAGAGCAAGCTCCTCCTCAACAACAATATCAAGAGCAAGCTCCGCAACAAGGACGCGAGAACCAAGTTCCACCTCCCCAACTACAAGATCATCAACAAGGTCACCAAGCTCGTCGCAATGACCGCAACGATGAAGAAACTTTTGGCAAGCTCAAGTTCACAATGCCCAAGTTCACCGGATCCAGTGACCCCGAAGAATACCTCTCGTGGGCACTCAAAGTCGACAAGATCTTCCGCATGCACAACTATAGCAACGAGAAGATGGTCGCCATGGCTTCGCTAGTTTGATGATTACGCCAACCTTTGGTGGGAACAAGTTCAAGTTGCTCGTGATGCAAGACAAGAGCCGCCAATCACAACTTGGCATGACATGAAGGCTCACATGAGATCCCGGTTTGTTCCCGCGCACTACACGTGTGACCTCTTCAACAACCTTCAAGCTCTTCGTCAAGGGACAAAGACCGTGGAAGAATACTTGAAGGAAATGGAACTCAACTTGATTCGCACCAACATTGATGAGCGCATGGAGCAAACAATGGCACGTTTCCTTATTGGCTTGAATCACCCAATCAAGCGCATCGTCGAGTTCCAAACATACAACACCATGGTTGAGCTTGTGCACATCGCAACAAAGGCTGAACGTCAAGTGCAAGAGGACATCAAGTACAACAAGACAAAGATGTACTTCACCTACAAGCAAGCTTCAACCCCTACACCAACAACTTTCAATGGTAGCTCCTCAAGTACCTCCAAGCCTTCCTTCAAGCCCACACTTCCTCAAGGAAAACTACCCCCAAGTGGCAAGCAAGCAAAGAGTGATACACCTTTCAACTGTGAATGCTACAAGTGTGGAGGTAAAGGACACAAGTCGGCCGAATGTGGAAACAAGAAAGTCTTGTTCATCCATGACAATGGTGATGAAGAGTACTTGAGTGAAGATGAGTTTGATGCCCGTGTCAAGGAAGCAATGGCAAGGCAACGAGTGGAAGATGATCAAGAACTCCTCATGTGTGAGCATGACGCAAGTCCATCGCTTGTCGTCACAAGGATCTTGACCACTCAAGCACAAGAGCATGAAGACCAACGCTCCAATATCTTCCAAACAGGAGCCGGCATCAACGGCAAATCTATCAAGGTGATCATTGACAGAGGGAGTTGTCACAACCTTTCTAGCACCGAGTTGTGTGAGAAGCTCAACCTCACCATCCATCCACACAAGCACCCCTACCACGTGCAATGGCTAAGTGACCAAGTGTCCGTGAAGATCAATCATACTGTATCGGTCGCCTTCGCCATTGGTCCTTACAAAGATACGGTGGAGTGTGATGTGGTTCCTATGACAGTTTGACACATGCTTCTTGGTCGACCATGGAAATTTGCCAAGGCTGCTCAACATGATGGTCGCACCAATATATACACCTTCAAATGGCTCAACAAAACATGTGTTTTGCAACCGATGACTCCTAGCCAAATAATTGCGGACAATGCAAAGGCTTTAGCGAGGGCGCAAAGCACAACACCTACTTGTGAGAAGAGCGGTGAGAGAGAGAACCACCTCATAGTGAGTGAGAGCCACAAGCCAAATTCAAGTGGAAAAACTAAGAGTGTTCTACTTGCCACCAAAAGTGAGATGAGAGATGTTCGGAACAACCCATCCATCTTGCACTATGTCCTCCTTTGCAAGGGACTAGCGCAAGGAACTAATGATTTAACCAATGTTCCTCCATCTTTGATGAATGTCTTGCAGGAATTCAAGGTTGTGTTTCCCGAAGAGCTTCCACATGGACTACCACCTATTCGCGGCATCGAACATCGAATTTTCCTCATCCCCGGGGCACCACTTCCCAACCGCGCCGCTTACCACACGAACCCGGAGGAGACGAAGGAGATTGAATGTCAAATCAACCAACTCGTCTCCAAAGGTTTGATCCAAGTTAGCACTAGTCCAAGTGCCGTACCCATGATTCTTGTTCCAAAGAAGGATGATACGTTACGGTTATGCATGGACTGCCGTCCAATCGATGCTATCACCGTGCGTTATCGACATCCCATACCACATCTCGATGACATGCTTTATGAGTTGGGTGGAGCCACTATTTTTTCAAAAATTGATCTTCGTAGTGGTTACCATCAAATACGCATGGCTGAAGGTGATGAGTGGAAAACCGCCTTCAAGACCAAACTTGGTCTCTATGAATGGTTGGTTATTCCCATTGGTTTATTAAATGCCCCATCCACCTTCATGCGCCTTATGAATCACATCTTGCGTTCTCTCATTGGAAAAGTGTTGTTGTCTATTTCGATGATATTATTGTGATGAGGACATCCATACTATTCCACTATCTCCTACTCCTATTCACAATGAAGATGTTGCTGCAAATAACAAGTCCAATGAAATCAGGATTGGACCCATTACAAGAGCTCGTGCAAAGCTGATTGAGCAACAGGTGAATTCACTCTTAATTGAACCTGATGTTTTAGTTAATGAGAACTTTATACTACCTAAGTCTATGCATCTTTGTATGATCAGGTTTATTGATAACACAAGCGTTGCGCGAGGAGGAGGAGAGTTGCAGCAAGAAGGACAAGCGCTGATTTCCAATATCAACAAGTGCGTGAGGAAGGAGCGGGAGGCAGGCGCACTAGGACGCAATGAGGAAATCACGTATGAGCAAGAGAGAGAGATGGCGCACCAAGAATTACATGTTTGAGGTGTTCCACGACGTTTGGACTGCGTGCCAATAAGGCCGAACCCATATATGGGTCGGTATGTATCAGTTTGAGTCAAACCGAGTCAGTTTGGGCCAAGTTATGGCTGTTTTTAGGCCCGTTTGAGGGGAGGACGCCCCGGCCCTCATATAAACCTCCGTAGCCGTCACAAGTTAGGTTTAAGACCATGTTAAAATATTTTGGAGTTGTTTCTTTCATAGAACCTCTAGAATTACCCTGTGTTCGAATCTACCAACTATAATTGAGTGTGATCTGTTGTTCCATTGGGTATTAGTAGATTGCAGACTACCGTTCGTGGTCACGGCTGCGTGCGCAAGAGTGTGGTGTTGTGAATATCCTACAAGGTTCGAGAGCTGTTGCATTGGCATCATGGATTGAGCGAGAGAGATCATAGCTACGCACTAGTTATCTATCATCCACCATCACCATCGACAAGAGCTTGCTGAGAAGATCGGGCCACCCCATATCATCTTGGTATTAGAGCACTGGGTTTACTCGGTGAGCAATATCATCTTGGTATCAGATTTCCTCGTTGCCTCGGTAAGCAATCCACAATCCATCCATAGATTAGAGAGTGTTTTTCATCCTATACAGAAAAAGCCTCACAAAAAGAGTTGTCATAGCCTAGATTACATCGTATTCGAGTAATAGTTGTTGGTCGCGTTCCTCTATAAGATTAGATCTAGATCTGTTCTTCGTAGATTTGTTTTCTAGTTGTTCTAGTTGTTTTCCACCATCTTTTTCTGCTACCATCAAGTCAGATCCGATCCAAGTAAAGAGTCCTAGTTGTGTACTACTTGGCGAGTCAAAAAAAATCGGCTCGCTCCCTCACGCCTGACCGCAGACAAGTCTGTGCTCTAGCGTGACCAAAAAAAAATTTCGAAAAAAAAAATCGAACCGTCGCCTTACCACAGACCAGTCTGTGCTAGTACGAGGAAAAAAAAATTCTGCCGCCATCCTGCCGCGGCAGGATTTTAGGCTGTTTTTCTGCCGTGGCAGAGACCAATTCTCAGGTCAAATTTTTTTCTTTTTTTGTTTATTTTTTTTACTGAGTCCACATAGCGTACCTATCCTTGTGAGCCTTAGTAAGCCTTTCTTTGTGTCTATAACTATCCTACGAGACTAGCGTGCTTAGTGCTCTACGGGCTGCTCAGTTAGCAATCTTGTGCCCGTTTCGTTGAGACATTGCTAGCGTCTCTCCTTGTGCATTGCAACACGAGCATTCCTCCGACATACCTTACTTTTTTAGCTCATTTTCATAGTTGCAATTGCCCCATTTATCTCCACCGTGTGTGTTTCCGTGGGTCTTTGTCATACGATCAGCACCAGGACTTGTTTGCGGTGTAGTTAGGATACCATACCTATAGCTCCACCATAAATAACCTGTGTGCCCTGTGATCGTTCTCTATACCTTTGATATTCACTTCAGTGCATCAGTCTTTGATTACGTTTGGTAGAGCATCTCTATTCACTTTGGAATGGTAAGATCTTCTTTCTTATCAGTTGTGAGTGAGTTGTGAGAGTTTCCACCATACTGATCTTGATTTTTGCACTAACTTACTAATCATATCTTTGAGTGATGATGAAATTGTGTCACAGAAAAAGCAGGTGGAGGAGCTTGTTACTTGGAGAGAGTCTGTTGATAGAAATATCACCGACATACAAGATGCTATGGAGAATAATACTGGAGCCATCAATAATATTCAGACGCAGCTGACTGCTATGAATGTCAACTTTGCCACCTTGCAGCATTCCATTGAGGCAATTCAGGCAACACTCTAGCCCGGACTGGCACAACATGATGATGGGTGTGAGGACTTTGATGAGGGGAGTGCGGCTGATGCGGCTCCACATCATGGCAGGGGACGTGCAAATCCCCCTGCACCTGTGGCTGCTCCTCTGTATGGTCGTGGGTATGCTCCTCTTGGACGTGCCCAGCGTGCTTACAATCCAGCTGATGAAAGTTTGGGCAAGCCCAAGTTCTCAATTCCTTCGTTCAATGGCTCGCTTGATCCTGAGGATTATATTACTTGGGAGTTGAAGATTGAAAAGCTCTGGCGTTTATTTGATTACCCAGAAGACAAGAAGGTCAAACTTGCTGCATCAGAATTTGATGGTTACGCTTTGCGTTGGTGGGAAGCTATTGTGCAGAATAGACGGAATGACAATGAACTTCCTTTGAGGGATTGGCGTGAGATGAAGGCCATCATGGTGGATCGTTTTGTTCCCTCCAATTATTTGCATTCTGTGTTTGACAAGCTCACACAGTTGAGGCATGGCACAATGACAGTTGATGAGTACTACATGGAGATGGAGATGCTTATGCAGCGTGCTAATGTTCGTGAATCACGAGAGATGACGATGCAACGTTTCCTCAACAATTTGAAGCTTCAAATCAAGAGTATTGTGCGTTATCACAAGTATGAGACAATTAACGAGCTGCTGCACCATGCTAGAGAGGTCGAGTCCCAGCTGGCTGAAGAGGCAAAGTCACGTGCTCGATTTCCATCTTCTAGCAGATTTTCGGCCAGATCTACACCTCCCGCTGTCATGCCACCAGCTGTTGTTCCGTTTGCACCATCAGCCAAACCAGCAAGTACACCTTCGTTTGGTTCTAATACTCGGAAACCCGCTGCTCTTGCTGCTAGCTCGGGTTCCAACATGTCTACTGCACGTACTCGTGATGTGGTGTGCCATACTTGTGGAGGCAGAGGTCACTACAAGAAGGATTTTCCAAACAGCAAGGTTATGTTTGTTAATGAACAAGGTGAAGTAGAAAGTGGAGATGAAGCTTCTGATGATGATATTGATGACGGCGAGGGTGGTGCTGATGCATATGCTGAACGTGCACCAACTATCGTCGTGTCTTCACGTGTACTTAGTGTTCAACCGGTTGAGGAATCCCAGCGTTGCAACTTGTTCCAAACAAAAGCTCTAGTTGGTCCAAACTGATAAGAAAGAAGATCAAAATCAGTATGGTGGAAACTCTCACAACTCACTCACAACTGATAAGAAAGAAGATCTTATCGTTCTAAAGTGAATAGAGATGCTCTACCAAACGTAATCAAAGACTGATGCACTGAAGTGATGAAGTGAATATCAAAGGTATAGAGAACGATCACAGGGCACACAGGTTATTTATGGTGGAGCTATAGGTATGGTATCCTAACTACACCGCAAACAAGTCCTGGTGCTGATCGTATGACATAGACCCACAGAAACACACACGGTGGAGATAAATGGGGCAATTGCAACTATGAAAATGAGCTCAAAAAAGTAAGGTATGTCGGAGGAATGCTCGTGTTGCAATGCACAAGGAGAGACGCTAGCAATGTCTCAACGAAACGGGCACAAGATTGCTAACTGAGCAGCCCGTAGAGCACTAAGCACGCTAGTCTCGTAGGATAGTTATAGACACAAAGAAAGGCTTACTAAGGCTCACAAGGATAGGTACGCTATGTGGACTCAGTAAAAAAAATAAACAAAAAAGAAAAAAATTGACCTGAGAATTGGTCTCTGCCACGGCAGAAAAACGGCCTAAAATCCTGCCGCGGCAGGAGGTCGGCAGACACAAAAAAATCTCGTATGAGGGCAGACCTGTCTGTGGTAAGGCGATGGTCCAATTTTTTTTGTCACGCTGGAGCACAGACCTGTCTGCGGTCAGGCGTGAGGCAGTGAGCCGATTTTTTTTTATTTTTTTTATTATTCCGACTCGCCAAGTAGTACACAACTAGGACTCTTTACTTGGATCGGATCTGACTTGATGGTAGCGGAAAAAGATGGTGGAAAACAACTAGAACAACTAGAAAACAAATCTACAAAGAACAGATCTAGATCTAATCTAATAGAGGAACTCGACCAGCAACTATTACTCGAATACGATGTAATCTAGGCTATGGCAACTCTTTTTGTGGGCCTTTTTCTGTATAGGATGAAAAACACTCTCTAATCTATGGATGGATTGTGGATTGCTTACCGAGGCAACGAGGAAATCTGATACCAAGATGATATGGGGTGGCCCAATCTTCTCAGTAAGCGGATGGCGTTGATGATGGTGGATGGTAGATAACTAGTGCGTAGCTATGATCTCTCCCGCTCGATCCCTGATGCCAGTGCAACAGATCTCGAACCTTGTAGGATATTCACAACACCACATTCTTGCGCACGCAGCCGTGACCACGAACGGTAGTATGCAATCTACTAATTCCCAATGGAACAACAGATCACACTCAATTATAGTTGGTAGATTCGAACACAGGGTAATTCCAGAGGTTCTATGAAAGAAACAACTCCAAAATATTTTAACGTGGTCTAAACCATAACTTGTGACGGCTACGGAAGGTTTATATGAGGGCTGGGGCGTCCTCAGCTTGGGACGACTTGGTCCCACCTAACTAAGATACAAACCGACCCAAAATTGGGTTCGGCTCAGGGTTCTGCCATGGCAGAGATTGGGTTTGTTTCTCTGCCGCGGCAGCCTGCCGTGGCAGAAAAAGACTCTGTTTCTGTGCCGCGGCAGCCTGCGGTGGCAGAGAAAAGGGGCGTTTCTCTGCCGTGGCAGAGAACTGGGGCTTTTCTCTGCCGCGGGAGAGAACTTCCAGCTCTTGTTGATCTTCGTCTTGGATAGCTCCTTGCGCTTCCTCCCTCTCCTCCCTCGCGCATTCTTCATTGATCAACATGCCTTGTTCCATTACCTCCTCGCTCCGTGCTACGCCTTCTTCTCCTAAGTACCTAATCATGCAATAATTCAAAGACTTAGGTAGTATAAAATTCTCATTAATTAAAACTCCAGGTTCATTAAGAAACAAGTTCACCTGTTGTTCTAGTAGCTTAGCACGAGCTCTTGTAATTGGTCCAATCCTTATCTCATTGGATTGATGTTTCTTTGCATTAGTTGGAACATCATCAATAGCAATTGGGGTAGGTGTAACTGCAGGGATGTCCTCATCACTCTCCCTCATATCGACCGAACCAGTCAACCGACTAAACCATCTCTCTCCATCAATACAGGCGCCAAGTCCCATTTGCACCTCCACGACAAACTCCACCTCGTCACTCATCCTCTCCCTCAAATCGACCGAACCAGTCAACCGACTGAACCATCTCTCTCCATCGATACAGGCGCCAAGTCCCATTCGCACCTCCACGACAAGCTCCACCTCGGCAAGGTCCGATACCACCTCAACAACCTTCATCTGCGTCTCGGCAAGCTCCAGCACCACCCAGGTCGAAGCTCCATTCTGTTCGTGGATGAAGGCAACGTGTTCATTACACCGAGACCTGTACTTATGCTTACTTTATAGCTGGTAATAAGCAAGGAATGCAGCAGGAGAAAGACAATTAAGCCTCTAACTTTGTCTGAAAATGAAAAGAGCCATGTCCTGATTGCAAAAGTTCTAGACTCTTATTTTGCATGTGTTGTGAGACGCTAAAAGTAAACTTGTTTGCCAACATCAGTGTGGTTAAAATTGTCATGGTTTATCTTTTGAGCATATATTGCCTAAATCTTTTATTCTGTGTGATTATAATTTGGACTGATAACGTTTTCTGGACATAGATACAAAATATGGTCACGCTGGGTAGCTCCAGCATCCACGGTGGTTCTGACAGATAGGACCAACAAGTTAATCACCAAGAAAACTGGTCACAAAATAATACCCAGCCGGTAAAAAGTGACCGGTGGCTGGTTTGTCGAATTGAGCCACCGATTTGTGGCCGTGCGATCGGGCAGATCCGGACACATCGCCAGTTACTTTTCCACCTAGTGTTATTACTCGCGCGCATGTCGGTGTGGGCGTGCGAAGAGCCGTTGCGGCCCACTTCTCTCGCGCGAGCACGCAGTCGCTTCCTTCTCTCTCGCACGAGTACGCAGTTCCTTCACGCACCCACTTAGAGGGTCAAATTAGCGGCGATTTCCGTTGGAGGAAGTGGCATTTCAGGGGGCTCACCGGTGTAGGGGGGCACGGGGAGAGGAAGGTGTCCAGTGCCCCGTCGGAGAGCTCGGCGACGCGTGAGTAGCAGGGAGATCGCGCGGCGGGGGAGCTCGGCGACTTACATCGGCTGGTCGGAGCAAGGGGGTGGTGCTCGGCGAGGTCGAGAAGCGCAGAAGGGCGCCAAGTTCCGCGACGGAGAGGGATCCGACGACGAAATCTCTTCTCGATCCACCCCATGTGGATCTCGTTTTTGCTGAGGTTTGAAATCCATTGAATCCGTGAATATATTTGTCGTCTAGTAGCGTTTTTGATGTGGATCTACATCTTAGATAGTTGGATACCTCCATTTTGTCGATGAATTTCTTAGGATTTCACCCGAAATCGCTCATCTCGATCTCGCGGACTCGCGTTGCTTACTACCTGTGTTTGGGGGCTCGAGTGTTTTCTAGGTGTTGGCGTTTTATATAGTACCGTACCAGAGTGAAATCAGAGAGTATCTACACGTAGATTGCTAGGATTTTTCAGTCATTACCGTTGAATCCGCCTGACCAATTTGGAGTGTGGGTAATACTATACCACAATGTCATGAGATGCTGATAGCGTATCTACAGATTAGATTCGGTTGGGTTCGATTATCTACAGGAAGCAGAGTTATAGGTGGCCGTAGTTTTGTGAGCTAATGATTTTTTTCTCCACAGATTTAGTTAGTTGTTTCGATCACAAATGCTTTAGTTCATATCTTACTGTTTTTTGAACACTTTAACTAAGCTTGATCCCATACAACATTTATGTAACCATGAGTTATGTGTTTTGTGTCCTGGTGGTTTCTTCATAGGTAAATTGGTTGTCCAACATTCAGTTACTGATTTTTTAGCAAAGTTTCGTGAGTTTTTGTTTCTGAAACTTGTTGGTTTCTGCGTTTTTTATCCACAGTTTTTTTGTTGTTGCATAGAAGTTCAGTAATAAAACAGGTAAGTTGTTTTTACTGTCGAATTAAGCTCACAGATGTATGTAGTTAGTTTGTATACATTCAGTTAGTTTGTATACATTCAGCAATAGGTAAGTTGCTTTTTCTGTCGTACTAAATTCACATCTGTATGTAGTTAGTTGTATACACAGGGTTTTTCTAGTTCCATCTGGTACGTGATTAAGTTGCTACTACTAACGGATGTTAGTTACTTTTTGGTTTCTCACTAAGTTGTATTGTCAAGATAGTTAAAGGGAAGTTGAATTACTTCTTTTTTTGAACTTACTAAGTTGATCAACCGTGCTTTTGCATAAATGAATTTAACCTGACATGCACATGCAACTTGGGTATTGAGTTAGATTTATTTTTTGTTATTAATAAGCAACATTAAAAACCTCATCCCTTTCATATAGCCAAGTTGCATTTATCAACATATATTTTTTCCTTCTAGCAGCTAAGTTTGATTAGGTAGGTTATCTAATTAATTCCACCAGGGTTAATTAATTTCTTTTTTTCATCACCATTATCAGCCAAAAAGGTATAGGGATGACTAACCATTTCCCGCGGCTGCAACTGCCAAGTGTACCAGTAGGCGGACGTGCATCAACTAGAGCACAACAACGCGCGAGGGGGTAACACATCCTAGTCCTATCATATCCCTTTTTTCCATGGGATTTTCTTATCACTGATAACTTGTGGGTTTCCTTGTTTGCGGACAGGAGGTATGGTCGCTAACACCGGAACTCCTGGTAGAAGGACTGCCCAAAATGTTGCACCCAGTACAAACGTAGTTCCAGCGTCCGCAAGGCAGAAGACGCACACGGTTCCTGCACCGAATGATGTATCGACTACAAACTTAGAACCTCCCCGAGCTTTCATAGTTGCTACCGGGCCTTCTGCAGCTTTAGCGTGTCCAAGGAAGAAGATCCAGGCGGTGTGTGCATGTCTTTTTTGTTTTGTTCATTATATTTTATATCTATATTTTCATGGTTTTATCCATGTTTTTCTTTTATGCAGATTGGCAGGAATCGAGCTTCTCCTGCAAGGTTGTTCAAGCTGAACAAGCTTTTAAGTAAAGGACAGAAGGATCTTATAACAGAATATGGATGGGAAGGCATGTTAATGGTGAAAGCATCCGAAATGCCTGTGGATTTAAGCATGTGGATGTTGTCCTGTTATGACCCAATAAGAAGTGAGCTCGCAATTCCAGGGAGGGGGACAATACGAGTGGATGTTGATAGCTTCCACAAGGTTTTCGGGCTCGCAAATGAAGGCTTGCCTATAGTATATGAGATGGAAACAGAGCCAATTTCATTCATGAATGAAACATACAACATTGAGGATGGGGCAGCACCAGAGTGGAAGACATGGTGCTAGTTGATCAAGGACATGAACGGGGTAGCTGACCTAAAGTTCCTAAGGGCGTATTTTCCTGCCGTCATAAGTTGTTTCATTTGCCCGTCAACTAAATGCAATATCATTCCACGATGCTATCCAAGCATAATTAACCTCAGTGTGACTCGGAGAACAAACTTTTACCAATTTGCCATTGACCAAATAAACTCAGAAGTCAAGAAGATGGGTGTGTCAAAGAAATTGGTCTGCTGTTGTCTACAACACCTTGTGGTACGTCATTACCTTTCACATCTCCTTCTTCTTTCCATTTACAATTTTCTGTCAAAACTTTTTGTTTTTGTTCGGCTTTTCAGTATCGCTTGTTTGAACTCTTTTCATCTTTTTTGTTTTCTGCCTTTGCAGATCTTATATCTTGATTCTTTAGAGGTTGACGAGCATGTTCCATCAATGGAGGATTGCCCAATTCGTGTTGCAGCATGGGATGACAAGCTTATACAAACAGTTGTACGTAAGGATACAAAGACAAATGGAGAGTTTAGGAAGTTGAGGGTAAGTACTGTTTGCTTCCCTTTTCAGTTCTCTTTCAAATGCTATTTGATAACATGGCCATATGTCACAATTATTTTTCCTCTTGTTTTTTTACAGTTCAAAGAAGGGGTTGGGGCGACTATCAGAGACAGTTTATTCGTTGGGATGACCAGGACAGAAGATTTTGTCTCATCAAAGCTTCCAAGGAACTTTCCACATGAGGTTTGACATGTTTCTAGCCGCTTCGTTCTCCTTGACTTCATTAGTAAGTTTGTTCCATATTGTATACTGTAGCCACTTTTTTATCAATTCAGGTTGTTTTTTTACTCAGAGTATGAAAGTTCGAAGCATAAAGATGCTAAGCTGATTAAATGTAAAATATTAAGTTACTTTCTTAAGCAACATAGGAAACATAGGCTAAAGTGTGAATGAACTTAGGGTACCAAGTAGACTAAATCGCATTTTTACTGTCTTCCTACCGTTCTTTTTTTGTTTAGTAAGTTGTGTTTCCCATAAAAGACTAAGTTCTTTTCTATAAAAGACTAAGTTGTTTTCCATTAAAATACTAAGTTGTTTTCCATAAAAGAGTAAGTTCAAAGCATAAAGATCCTAAGTTGATTAAATGAAAAATTAAGTTACTTTCTTAAGGTTTTTGTCCCAATTCTTTCTGTGTAAATCAACCTAGGATAAAGTTGAAAGGGAACATAGGGATGAAGTGTGAATGAACTTAGGGTACCAAGAAGACTAAGTCGCATATTTACTATCTTCCTATCATTTTTTTTGTTTAGTAAGTTGTGTTTCCCATAAAAGACTAAGTTGGTTTCTATAAAAGACTAAGTTGTTTTCAATTAAAATACTAAGTTGTTTCCCATAAAAGAGTAAGTTGCAACTAAGTTGTTTCACACAAAGTGCTAAGTTATTTCACACACAAGACTAAGTCGTTATACTATGTTGCTTCTTTCCTGTCATTTGTTATCTGTGAATTTTTTCCCTGGGTTTTCAATAAATTCTGCTTTTCCGTATTAGTAGCCATAGTTGTTTAATTAACATAGCTAAGTTTATTTTTACGGAAAATCCTAGAATTACATAGGTTTGGCACTAAAATTTAGCCACATACATATACTAATTAGGGGTTTTCTGAACTTCATGTGTTGGGTATCTTTTTTCTGTTTTTACTTAGTTGCTCCGATGTTTCTAATTGTGTGCAGAAAAAAAGGAAGCTCGCTGTAATGATCGGGGAGTTGTGCACTGACATATCAAACAGGGTGGGAGCATTTGTAGAACAATTAGGTGAGCTAGAAGAGGGAGACAGCAGGGGAAGAGGTGCTAATGACAGAAAAAGAAAAAGACAGAGGAAGGGCCCAGATGATGATAATGAAGATAGTGATGATGAGTACAATGCAGATGAAGAAGGAGACGACAACACTGACAAGGCAGATGGGGAAGCTAAAGGTGAAGACAGGGATGAAGAAGGTGCAAACAGTAATAGAGAACCACCAAATGCATAGGATATGGATCAAGACCGCACAATTGTTTTTGAAAAGATGCCTAGGAGATCACCAAGGTTCAAAAACAGGAATAGTTCATCAGCTACTGATTCCCTAGGAAAGAGGCATGTCGATGATACTATCACAGTAGATGAAGGTTTGATTCACTCTTCAAACAAAGCAACTGCCCAGCAGCCTGAGTTGAGCCCATTATCTAACATCAGAGAGTTTGGATCAAGTGAAACTAGAAATATCAACTTGTCAAACAAGCAACCTCCACCGGAGTTTGATACATCAGCAAAGAACTACGCAAGTGGCATCTTCATGTCTGAAATATGGACGGCCCAACATTCTTCTCCTGCAACAACACCGAGAGTTGACCATTTCCATGCTGATCTAGTTGTACAGAATTTGCAAGCAGAGTGCATTGCACTGGATAACTTAGCAATCGGAGGGAACAGGATCATGAAGCAGAAAACAATTGCGCATAGAGGAAGACCAGTTGGAATCAATGATGTCAATTCTGAATCTACGCAGGTAGGACCACCAACAGAATGCTTTGTCTCAAAGGCAAGTTCTGCAAATGTAAGCGAGCCTTCAGTTGCAAGAGTTGCAGGTATTGTTCACACGCCAGTTTCAACTAATCAGGGGGGCTATGGAAGTAACACACAAGGAATGGTAACTCACCCCATTGGTGCAGCAACTACAAACCAACATCAGCATAGACAAGAAAATGGGAGCAAAGCTACAACACCAACAAGGCAAGTCACACAGCCCAAGGTGATGTCATCTATCCCAACACGCAAAAGTTGCCCGCCACCACAACCTAAGTCAGTACCACCCGTGGCACCCGATGTAAGGAGTGCTAGATGGCAAGAAGCTTGTGACCCGCCATCTTTTGATCTTGGATTCGACAGCCCACTAAAGGAAAATGATCAAGAAGTTGCAAAGACAGTTGTATCGCCACCAAAAGGCGGGATTACACCTATGAACCTGAACAAAACTAGGTTTGACGAATATGATGATGATTGGAACACGGAGATGGAACGAGAGGCCATTGAAATCTGTCGCTTGGTCGAAAGGCAAAAGAGTTCTGGCGTGGACCAATAACTTAACAAAGGGCTTCAAACACCATTAGCAGCTACCAATAAAATTGCATCGTGCACCGATGTGTCTGCTAGCAACAAAGAACCTACTGCTGCGCAACGCAGGATAATTAAACTGCCAGCATGCCTGAAATCACCTTATATTGATTATTCAAAGAAGAACACATTCGCATGCTCAGCTGATGTAAAATAAGTCTATGCTCTTGTAACAGCTCATGCAAAAAGAAACGGAAGGGGTCAACAGAAAGATACAAGCCCAATAATAGTTAACTTTGAGAAGTACTTTGTGTCTCTACAAGAGCTGGCAAACTCCATGATGCCGTGTGCTGAGTTGAAGAACATTGTTGTTGAACTCGGATTGGAATCACTCAATCATTCAATGGACAGCTCAGAGAAGAAGGTGGTGATGCCTTTGAGGATAGGGGTAAGCAACTCAATATATTTTTAATTATTTGTTACGTGGACGTCAACCAATTTTTTGCATGTCCACTAAGTGATTTTTTGCCATGTGTATTTTATCAAATCAAAACCCATAGGTTTTACTTCTACATGGGGATTTGGAAGACAAGGAACTTAAGAAGCATTTCTTAAATAAGGATGCACAACTAGACAAGAAAAACCTGGTATACTTTTTCACTTTCTACTTTCTCTGATTTTGTACCAGCAAGTTAGGACTTGCAAGTAGCTAAGTTGTGTTTTGTGTGGTCAGTAAGTTCACTTCTGCATACAACTAGTTGTGTTTTATGTGTTTCTTTTTTGCTTTTCTTTTTTTCTTCCATGTGGTCTGTTTTGTTAAGTTGCTCATAGTTACTTTTTCCATGCTTCTTGATTGCCCATTTTTTCTTTACCATTTTTGATTTGTTCATTCCAATGTGTAGTTGGCTCACCAGTTTTGCATATCTTGTTCTTTATACACACAACAGGTCGTGTTCACAGTCATGGAAAACTTAAGCAACGATCAAAAAATCCCAGTGAACCACTACTGGGTGTTTGTTGCCAACATAAAAGGTCGAAGGTTCGAAGTGCTTGATTCAATGAGGACAGTGGTTGACAAAAAACTGCTCCAAAACGTAGAGAAACTAAGAGCATCTTTCATAACTTTATGGAAGTTACACTACCCAACCTCGCGCATCAAAATTGACAAGTTTGAGGCTTATATGGGTGACATTTTTGCTCCAAAACAGACAACAAAGTAAGTAAAACCTCAGATGTTTCTGATGGTGTATGATTAGTTGTATGATGGCATCTGATTAGTTCTTTCTTCTGAATCTCTACAACCAAGTTGATTGCTTATACTTTTATCTACTTGTTCTTACTCTAACCTAAGTTGTGGTAGGGAACCGTGTAGAGTTTTTCTATGGTGGAGTCTGATTTAGTTGCAAATCATCTAGTTGTTCTTACTATGGCGTAAGTTGCGGTACATATTTATGTAGAGTTGTATGATGACATCTAATTAGTTGCTTCTCTGTATCCTTGCAACCAAGTTGGTTACATGTTTTAAAATCTAGTTGTTCTTATTCTGTCTAAGTTGTATTTACGGATCGTGTATAGTAGCATGTCAATGGCTGAATAGTTGCTTCCTAGTCTGCTTACATGAGTCTGACCTAGTTGTTTTTTCCTCTGGCATAAGTTGCGGTACGTATCGTGCAGAGTTGTAATGATGTTGTCTGATTAGTTGTTCCAAGAATTCCTACAACCAAGTTGTTTACATGTTTTTAATCTAGTTTCTCCTTTATTCTGGACTAAGTTGTGGTACATATTTATGTAGAGTTGTGTGATGGCATCTGATTAGTTGTGTGATGGCCTAAGTTGTGTTACGCATCGTGTATAGTTGTATGTCGATATCTGAATAGTTACTTACTAACTACCAACAGCCTAGTCTGCTTACATGAGTCCTAGCTAGTTGTTTTTTTCTCTGGCATAAGTTGCGGCATGTATCGTACAAAGTTGTAATGATGATGTCTGATTAGTTTCTCCTTTTTATTCTGGACTAAGTTGTTTACATGTTTTTTATCTACTTTCTCCTTTACTCTGGACTAAGTTGCGGTACATATTTGTGTAGAGTTGTCTTTATTTTACAACTGACTGCTATCACAAACTTTTTTTTTGCAGTAAAGATTGTGGGGTTTTTGCTCTCATGAATGCAGAAAATTGGACAGGCAGGTCTTTGATACATTATGGACCTGAACACATTGAAAGGATAAGGAAGCTGCTAACTCACCGATGGGTTACTTCTGTTAAAAACACAATCAAATGGAAGGAAGTTATCAAGAAGAAATAATGTACAGTTTTCCAACAAACTCTACCATTTTTCCTGAATTTAATCAGAATACCTTTTTTCCATACTTTTTTAACATGAATACTTTCTGGTTTCTTAATAAAACCTTGGTTGCAAAACACAATAACAACAATACATTTACTTCATGGTCTAGATGAATTGGGATAGACTACAAAACAATCATAGCTTCTTGCCCAAAGAGCCTGAACCTAATGCCGTTGAGCAAGTAGCAGAATTGTGTCCAGGCTGATTACACACAGTGCACGTTATAATTCTTTTAGCTTGCAACTCAATTCCAGAAGGAAATCGACCCTTCTTCCGACCTTTTGTATTCGACCTGGGAGGGTCAAGAATGACCATTGCTTCTTCAACGGGCTCAACCATATGTCTTTGGCCAATTGGTGCCACATTAGATGACGGAGGAGCATATAAAGGGTTTGTGTCGAACCAATCGCTAGATCTGGTAGACGCTGCAGTTGTTGGTATTGCTGGAGTAGGGCTTGAACTTACTGTTCGACGTTTTTTAGGAACTGATGTAGCATTTTCAACATTAGTTGCTGGAGCCACGGGAGCTGTTGGGGTAGGTCCTGAAGTTGTTGTTTGTTTTGCCATATGAGCTGAAATAGAGTCCTGATTTGATTTAGAGTTCTTTGACATACTGATTGTGTTCTTCTTCTTCTTCTTCTTCTTGACTTTGTCTAGTTGCGCAAACTCCGTTATCATCTCCCTGATGTGTCTACGAGCAATAGCTTCATGTTGTTCTGACTTACTACCAATCTTAGCAACATTTACAAACTTCGTAGACAAGTTGGCAAACCGTAGTTGCTTCCGTGACTCCTCAGGCATTACATCATCTTTAGCTGGAAAACTTGGTTGAACCACAGTTTCCAAAGCTTGTTCAGTCCATCTACGCAATATGTACCGCTCCGGTATTGCGTCAACTCCAATATGTGTGAACACTTTCAACACATGACAACAAAGCAACCCATCCCTCTCATATTTGCAACAATCACAGTTATAGTTGTCACTCCCTCCATTAGCATTAACCATGTAGCTTCTTCCACCATAGGGATAGCAAGTCTGGTTGTTAGGGATTAGCAAGTACATGTTGCGGCCAGCGAGTTGCACATTGTAGCGGCCTATCAATTCAAACTCAAGCCTGAAACAGTGGTAAATTTCCCTTGTATAAATAGCTAATGCATGCTTCTCTATCGGGAACGGGGACCAAGGTTCTACTTCAAGCTCATCTGTTCGGAAATCAGCGTGGCCTTCCCTTCCCAACATCTTTTCCTGAATTTTCTCATATTGTTTCACAAAATGCTTGATTGAATTGTGAGGGTTGATATAACGTTTTAACATAGCGTTGAAGCCTTCACTTCTCTGAGTTGATTGCATGAATGGGAAGAAGCGGTGCCTAAAGTAGCAAGGAACCCACATGTGTGCAAACTTCTTCAACCATGTAAATGTCTCATGTCCTGCCAACCCCCACTTTAGGACCATCTCTGCCCACTTTGCTTCAAACTCCTCCACTGTCATACTTTCATCAATGCATTCATTGAATTCAAGTGCCAAACCCGGGTTCCTCCCCAAGAATGCACCCAGCTTCTCGTTTGCTTTTTTAATAATATGCCAGTGGCAGTTGCGATGGAAAGTTTCAGGGAAAATAGCAGAAATTGCAAGCCTCATAGCCCAGTCCTGATCTATGATAATATTACTTGGTTGCTTTCCATGCATGGCCTTAAGGAATTCCCTGAAAAGCCACTTGAAACTTTCCTCTTTCTCATCCCTTAGGAAACCACAAACAAGCATAAATGTCTGTCCATGCCTATTTATACCTATGAACGGAGCAAAAGGCATGTTGAAATGATTTGTCATGAAAGTTGTATCAAAAGATACACAATCATGGTATGCCTCTGTGTATGCTTTCCTTGCAACACTGTCCACCCAGAAAATATTTTCAACTCTATTTTCTTCATCAAACGAAAAATTGGAGTAGAAACCAGGGTCCTTCTCTTTTATCTCAGCAAAGTAAGCAACTGTCTCACTCATGTCCCATTCTTTATTTTCACTTCTAAAGCTTGTGCGCAAATTTGTTATATCCTTTGGAGAATATGGGACAAAAGCTTCTGCGCCATAAAAGAAGACATGACAGTCATCATTCGGCCTGCAACACATATAGAACAGAAATAATACTTTGTAAGTGTCAAAATTTCATTTGACAAAATCATGTTTACTTTTGCGGGTGTTTTCTATGTGTACAACATCAAATTTTACAAACCTGTCTCTAAGTTGCAATCATGTAGGCATTTCAGGAATGCTTTTTCATCTGTTGGTATGCCTTTATGTGATCTTAAATACTTGGACAATGAAGGTTTGACAACCATGGGATGGTTGTGTTCTGGAATAAAATAAGTTACTTCCCATTTGTTGTTAACCAACTTGACAATCATTTTGACTTCACACTTGGTTTGCTTGATTGATTCCCTTTTGCGCCTAACTCCTAGCTTGCTAGACGTTGACTTCTTAGCGTGGCCAGATTGTCTGCCTTCCTCGTTGTCATCGTCTATCTAGATAGGACTAACTTCTTCCACAACATTCATCTTCTCTTTCTGCTTTTCTTCTTCTGTCTTCGGTTGCCTGTTTTTGTTGCAAACAAACATCTGCTTCCTCAGTTCATTAGTGAAAGCTTGTCGATGCGATGTATTTGATTTGATAGAAAAACCCAGCCTTTTGGCATAAGCATTGTAGTGTGCTCTTGCATCAGCAATAGTATCAAACCGCATCCCTAGGAAAGGTTCTTGCGGACTAGATGCAACTTCTTCATTCAATGGGACTCCATTTGCACCTTCATCTGCTAAGTTTGGGTCAGTAGAGGTTGCTGTACGGACAGTGTTGCTGGGGATTTCATGGTTGCCTCCAGGGGCCGGTGGCGGCACATAGTCAAACTTATCTCCTCTTGCACTATGCACACCTGAGTTACCACCGTCTTCAACCTTCTCAGCTGTATCATTGTCTGGAGATTCCTCCACAATCTCTTCACGGACAGCTTGAATGCAGAACAGTGGTTCAGGGACATTTAGCTCTATACCTTGAATGTCGTCTTTAGCTGGTAGTTTGTTAAGATCCAACCCAGACATCTGCAAAAACAAAAACCAAGGTCACTTAAGGTTTTTTCCAAAAAAAATCAACTATGTTGCCCCACAAAATACTACTTATCCCACAAACAGACACAACTTAGAGAGTTGCCAATAAGCAACTATGTGACAATAGTCTACTGCTAGATTACAAACTAGAACTATATATTAGCATACAGAACATACACATCATGACATCAACTTCCTATATTCCTATAAAAGTTCCTGACCCACGTTTTATTTTTCTTCCTACATTTTTTCAGGTACTTCAACTGCTAACAAACTTACGAGAATCATCCTGCTCAGAAACTCACCGGGAAAAAGGATAGCTTTTTCGCCATGCCAGCTCTATGGACAAATTGCAAAACTACCAGATATGTTGTGGGGCTAGTTGCTTCTAAAATTACAATCTTTTTGTGTATCTGAGGAGCCAGATGTGCTTTTTTACTGTAATCTGAAAGACAGTTTGTGTTTTTCCTCAATCTATGATGCAACCTAGTTGGGTAGATGGTTTTTTACTGTGGGGCTCCATATTCATGGAGAGGATCATAGAAAACAAGCATGAACTTTTATTCCAGAACAGATCTGAAGAGGGGGAGGGGGAGGGTGGGGTGAGAGGGAGGGGGAGTAAGGGAAACAGAGGCATGCTTCTTGTGTGTACCTTTTTCCTTATTTTATTACTGCTGCATGTAGATCTCAAACTTCTTTCATAGTCCTCCAATGGAGATCTGGGAGGATCTGGCTTGTGGAAGAAGAAGATACAGAGAGAGGGGAGTTGGTGTCACGTGGTATAGGAGGTGGAGGGAAGTGTGGGGGTTGTTGTTTTGGCTAGGGACCTGGGAGTTTTAGGTAAGCCTGGGGTGAGCGACGCGGGATGGGGTGGACGACGCGCGGTGGTGCGTTCCAGCTGGAAGGTTTCCATATCTGGTAAGTTTGTTCTGGGGATACTTTCTATTCTAGGTGGACTAACGAGCCAACGGTTGCTACCTAGATCGGCCCAAAGCTGTTCTGTGAAAAAAAGACACCAACCGATGTAAAGTGATAAAATCTCCCTCCTCGCTCTCGCTCTGTCTGCAGTTCGTTCTCCTTCTTCCCCGCCTCCACTATCCACTCGCCTTGTTAAACCCATGGTGCTTCCCCCCTCCTCCAAACCCCACCTCCACGCCATAACCATGGCCACCCCCATCCCTCGCGCTCCGCCACCCAATCCGCACCACCACCACCTCCTCCACCGACCACTGACCCTAACCCCCCTGCCCCTCCTACGCCTCCCGGTTCGCCGCCTTCGCCATGCCTCCGCGGCCGCGGCCACCGCCACGGCGACGGCCACCGTGGCCCCTGACGACATATCCCAGATCAACCACCGCCTACGCGCGCTCGTACGCCGCCGCGATGCCGCTTCCGGTTCTTCATCCGCCTCATCCCCCATTGACCCCGCCCAGGCGGAGGCCTACCTCCACATGATCCGCGAGCAGCAGCGCCTCGGCCTCCGCCAGCTCCGCCGGGATGCGTCTGAGCCTAAAGAGGATAGAGACGGCGGAAGCGGCGGGAAGGTCGAGGAAGAGGGCGGCGGAAGGAGGAAGGGGCTGGCGGCCGGGAGCTCGTTGGGGCACCGGGTGGACCCGTGGGAGCTGGAGCCCGGGGAGTACGTCGTGCACAAGAAGGTTGGCGTCGGGAAGTTCGCCTGCATAAGCGGAGAGGACGGCGAGGACTATGTGTTCATTCAGTACGCTGATGGCATGGCCAAGCTCGCCGTCGACCAAGCCGCGCGCATGCTCTACCGATACAACCTGTATGCCTCCGCGGTTAACCTGTCCATGCCTGTCAGCTTTCTTGTTCGGACGTTTCGAGCAAATGCTACTTAAGTCATTAGTAAGCAAAACTAGTGTTTGGTTAGTCATGGGATTGGGAATGGTTCCGAACTCATAGTTGGCAGGTTTATTTTAGATGCATGACATTTTTGCCAGTTATTTATTTTGATGGCAATCTGAAGAATTGATTCCTGATCTGAGTAGTTGCATGAACTTGCATCTTCTCAGCACCAGACAACTCCGCGGAGCTCAGTAGGAAAATATGCATACCCAAGCACTGTAATACCTATTCTGTAGCTGATATTTGTGTTCACATTTGATTACATCTTATGCAGTTTGATGGAAATTAGAACATCACTTTTACCATTTATCCAGTTTGATATTTTGTGCAGTCCTCATGAGAAAAAGAAGCCACGGAATCTGAGCAAGCTGAATGATCCTTCTACGTGGGAGAAGAGGAGGCTGAAAGGGAAGCTTGCTGTTCAGAAGATGGTTGTCAACTTGATGGAATTATATTTACAAAGGATGAGGCAGAGGAGACCACCGTACCGGAAGCCTGTGGCAATGGATCAGTTTGCTGCTGAATTTCCTTACGAGCCTACCCCAGACCAAAACCAGGTCTGCTTTCGACTAAAAGCTGTTCTTCTTTTTATCCTTCAATGCTATTAATGTTCACAAAAAGAAAACAAAAAGCTGCAATTGCTTTCATGTATACGAATGACAAACTATCTGATCGCTTAATGTTTGCTTGCATCAAAGGGTGAAATAAGGCATTAGTCATTTGTTTTCTTTTCAGTTTCAGCTCCTTAAGTTAAACTTGTTTACTTTGTACTAAATCAGCGACTCTTATTATGGATCGGAGGGAGTATTTTATTTCCTACATATTTTAGGTGTTGTGAGTTCCTTGTTTGGGAATGACAGTTTCCATTATACATGGAGTGTGTACAATATTTAGGATGTCAGATATTGCATATAAACATAAGGTTATAAAATGATCCTTGTTAACGGATATATACCCCTACAGTTCTACAATCAGTTGTAGAATAACTATTCTATAATCATTTCCGAACTTCACGCGACACGACAGTGAACTTCCTGACGGACTACCTAGAATCTACGTTTTGGCAGACATTATTTTAAGCGTAGTTTTTGGACCACTTGTCGAATGACGCAAATAATATATCGTTGGAAAGATATGGAAACACAACTTTTATGTTCACGGAGTATTCCATTTTGTACGGTTTAAATATACCAAACGAAAATTTGTGAACTTTGTCATTTTCATACAGTGTTTTAGCCGCTATTTTCGAACCACTTATCGGATTGATACATGCTATATACCATTGGGAAGCTGTGAAAATCGCACATCTTTTTTGTTTTACAAGTTTTCCCAAATTCTTTACGGTTTAAGAGCAGTTTTAAATATACTAAAGCCTAGTTCCATGAATTTTTCCCTTTTTTTTTTTGTGTTTTTAGGTCTTATTTTTAAACCTATAGTCGGATTGACCCATGTGAAATATCCTTAGAACCGTGTGAAAAATGCGCAACTTATTCATATTGAAAGTTTTTCCAAATTATGTACGGTTTTAAACTAATTTAAATATACTGAAAATAGACATGGTCGACGTCATATCAACGGTCTGAAATTGACGTGCTTTCGGTAGTCGGATGAGGAGGGGAGACATATTAGAGTGAAATTAGGCTTATATTATTGTCAATTACTCATGTCGGTGGTCTATTGGGGCAATCAGAGATCGTATTTGTGATTTTAGGATTTCCGCCCGTGAAAAACAGAGTAACTGAACTGTCCTGACATGCATGTGAGCTTCCCGCTACGTGTTAGCGCGATATAGACACTCTCCACTGTGTTTGGTCTTTTCGTCGTACTTTTTCAACCGTTAATCGGTATGATACAAATGATATACCGTTGGAAATAGTTTCTGGTTGGGCAGATCCCTTGGACCTCCGCACCCTCTTATATATAGCTGAACTCAGGTACATCTTAACTAGTACACTGGAGTACTCTAGAATCTGGTAGGACACTAACTTAGACTCCAACATTCACTGGAATGTTCTAGGCACTCGTAGGGCAGCACTACTATACTAACACTCACTAGAATATTCTAGGTTCTCCTAGGACAGTCTCTAACAGAAAGTTATGCAAATTCCGCATCTTTTCATATAGACCACCGTTTGAAATTCTTAACAATTTAAGAGTAGATTTAAATATACAAAGATCTATTTTTCAAACTGTTTTTTCAAAGTTAACTTCAAGGTTATATATAGTAAACTACTAATGTTTCACTAAGTGAACATTTGTGTTTTTTACTCCTTTTTTATACTAAGTGGACTATAAGGTTATATGTATTGAACATTTGAAGTCCAAAGAGAGAACTTATCATTCTCCTTGTTTTTAACGGTGACCTTTTTCACTCGTATGGATTTTGAACTTAGTGAATTGTCCGTTCACAAACCATGAACTACCCACCCGCTAGCTGTGAATTGCCCAATATCGATAGTGAATTTTTTGTCATGCTCAAAGTGAACTTTCACAAAAAGTGTATTTTTCAAAGTGGACTTCAAATTTTCATATTGTGAACTTCGAAATTTTTGAATAATGAACTTCTGTTTTGTATGCTTTTATATGGTCAACATTTTTTTGTGAACTACCATTTGCGGACTAAACTGCTTAAAACAGTGAAGTGAACTGTAGTTCAGAGTGTGGTTCACATCAACATAATATTAGTGCAGGCCAAGCAAAGCAACATTTCTCTATGACTAGTTTGTAGCATGTTTCTCTTTTTTTACAGGAATGTGGACTCCCTCCTTTTTGAGCCAAATCAAATTTCTCAAATCTGAAAAGTGAACCTCTCATTGCTGTCAAGTACTGCCAACTGCACTTGTCAAAACAGTGGACTTTACAGACAATACGTGGTGGGACTGATACTAACCGCATAACAATAAAAAGTGAACTTTGTCATATGTGCAAACTGAACGTTTGCGGAAGAAACTTTGATTTTTCTTCCACATGAAGTTAACCTCTGGCACGAACGAGATGAACTCTGCATGCAATGAAACCAAACTTCGCGAAAACTGAATTTTTATACAAAAATGAATAGACAGGGGCACTATCAAAAACTGAACAAATGAACTACCTAAAATTAACAAGTGTACCGCTGACATGTTTTCTTTATTTATTTTACTAGTAAACATGCCCGTGCGTTGCACCGGGACATAAAACATCAATTTTTGGTAGAAAAATTGGGACTATTTTTTATGCGACATTGGGGTAATATAGTACACCTAAAAGTAGCATGTGTACGATAAAGCGCATGAAGTAAAATCTTTAGTAATTCAAGTTTGTTCTTAAGTTGGCCTACTATTAGTTGCAATTTGTATGTTTTACTATATTTTATCTGATATACCCTTTATTCTCAATTTTTTATTAGATCCACTATTTTAGACTTTGTTTTCAAAAAATGTTCTTTCATTAAGCATCTAGCAACGACTGGAGCAGACCAGGGACGACCTTCCTGGCCACTCGAACCATCGGAGCGGCCAGATCGAGCGCGCCTGACTTGGGCCTCCAGCCCCACCAGGAGTCTGCCGCCGCGACCTCCTCCAGCCTCTCGTAGCCACTTGTGTCTCGCGCCGCCCAAGCCACCTTCCCTAGAGCGCGCGTAGTTTCGTCGGCTTTCCCCTCCGGCGACGGCGGTGCGGGGAGCGAGGGGAGCGGCCCCTAGAGGCTAGGGTTCCCCCGTGTCGTCAGAGGGGGCAGACGGGGGGATGGTCCGTCTGGCAGACTTATTACTATACCACACTGCGTCCAACAATTATTAACAATTGTTATAGAAAGTAAAAACAACAAAATCATAGTACTAAGATTAGACTCTAGGAGAATAGAAACTGAGAACGCTTATAAATCACCTAAGCTCTTGCTAGCAAGGAAAACTACCACACAAAAGATGAGATTTAGGAGCAGTTACCTGAAACGTTTATGTAGCAGACCTGAAGGCAATTCACCTTGGATCCTGAATGGAACTTCAATTACTCTAGCTCAGTCTAGATCAGTTGCATCGAGGTCGCTGCCAGCGCTAGGCCTATGTAGAGTATTATTTGGATGCCCAGACACAAATAATCAGTATCTCCTCACGAATATTGCCAAAATTGTCTCCGTCCACCCACGTTAAAGATGGTAGAAGCTTCATTGACATCTCCAGTTAGAGGACAATCTGCTGCAACGGAAATCACGATTTCGAGATTCGGCGAGCAAACTCCGGCGTGGTTGATTTGGTGGGGATTTTTATAGGGATTCTGAAAATCTCGATTTCACATCCGCATGAACAACCATGTCAAATCTGTGGCGGGGCTGGTCGAGAGCTGCGTACCTGGGTAACAGCCTGTTGTACCACACCTATGTCTCCTTGCCAGGGAATCAATCGAGGGACTCAACTACTATTTATAGATGCCTTTGGCTTGCCATACGGGCAAAGGAGTGCATGTCAGGCACCCATGGACGCTTGTTGAAACATAGTTCATGTCTGACTGTCTGAGAAGAGAAAGATGAGAGGCAGTCCATGCTGACGGCGCAGTCCTGTTGCTCTGGGACTCCTTCCCGAGCGAGGAGAGCGACTCGCTCGCTTGTACGCAGGACCGGACGGCGACCCAACTCCTGTACAGATCGCATTGTACGTACTGCACGCTCGATCCGCTGCCATGAACAGTTATTTGACTTATGGGTGCTACGGTGGGTAATATCCCCAAACTAAGAGGGTAAAATCGTCTAAAAAAGTGTAGGAACGGTGAGAAACGCTCCTTCCTTTATTATTAGGTATAGATGAAAATAGGAAAAACATGTGAACTTCGCCATGGACAAAGAATGAACTTTCTGCTATATAAATTCTGAATTGCCTACAAAACAAAATGTGCACTGCAGTTGTCAAAAGAACTTCATGAAATTTAACTCCAGAGTAGAGGTGATGTTCACAAAAATCAATCAAGGAGAAAACACATCGCTGCTCCACCTCTACTGAACTATTCTTCATGCCCTTTCCGAATTATTGGTGCAGTGCGTACTTCACTTCAGGCTATCATCGTAGGGCACTGGACCTCGACCTGCTTGGCACTTGCTACATTAGAAGCCTTTCCGACGAAGAGGAAGGTCAGTTCAGACCGACATGTGCCGGAGTTCAGGGCGGCGCGTGCCAGAGTTCAGAGTGGCCTAAACTGGAGTCCATAGCCAAATCCTGTTGTTGCAGGTGATCCCAGTAGTACTGATCCAGTGATATCAGTAGACATTTGATTCACCTCATCGAACAAGAAACGAAATATGTCCCAGTTAGTAGCTAGGCCTAAAAATCAACCATCCATGATACGATTATTTATCTAGAACAAGAGATTCATAGTTGAGCATCTAACTTTGTTCACACGAACTGAACTTCACAAAGGAAAAAAACTAACCGTATTTTTTTTGGCACACATCAAGATAAAATAAAAAGTGAACTTTCTCTGTTAACAAATTAAACTACTCCCTCCGGTCCATATTAATGTTCTCAACTTTATCTAGATTCGAATGAATCTAGTCTAAATCATTAACTAGGTACATCCGAATCTAGATAAAGTTGAGAACAATAATATGGGTCGGAGGGAGTAACTCTTTTTTTTGGGTCAGACACGCATAGAGATATCCAAGCATATGCACAGGCTCGGTTCATTTTTGCCATAAAATACAGAGAACAAAGACACCAAAAGAGAGAAAATATGCTTGGAGTATGCTGGTTAGATTCTATGGCACCTTTGCCGTAAAACATGTTCTCTCTGAACCAGTGAAGTTTAGAACGAATTACAGACTCACCCGGACTCAGCCGACGAGGATGACAACGTCATCGACTTGTCCCCATCCGCTTTTGCCGACAGCCTGATGTCATAAGAACTGCAATTTTACAATTCAGAAAATATGAACATCAAGCTCACTCAAACTGAAGTTCACAAACGAACAAACTAACTGACCAATACGGAACTGCTCACGGCCCTATACTAAACTTCTGAAGGAAAGCTAGCTAACTGAACTCCGGTATTTACTGCACATAGGCAACATCAGTACACCACCAAGAGCAGTTCTAAAATCAAGCAAAAGCAAACTGAACTAGCTAACTGAACTGCGGCTGTTAACTGCATGTAGGCAACATCAGTACACCACCGGCAACAGTTGTGAAACCACGCAAAAGCAAAATGAACTTCTCTCACATGCACATGAATGTATTTCTCGTTCTGAATACACAATCAACAGGACATCACAATTATGGTGCAAAATAAAAAGAGATCTTAAGGAAAAAAATGGGACTTTCGTAGATTTAAATACTGTGAGCTAAACCAATTTGCATCCAATAAGAATACTATGGAAGTGAAGTATTTTTGGGTTTTGCAATATATTACATCAACAAAAACATGGACACGAATCTGAAAGCATCTGAAAAATAGTCCACGGCAATGTCCACAGTTGTCGAGAGTGGCAAGATCGGTAATATAGAGCTGCACATGGAAAGGCACCGGAGCAGGGAATTGGCGCAGGTAGTGCAGCGTTTTGGGCCCAGCGGCCGCTGCTCGTGAGGCTGGCTCGGAGAATTTTAGGACAGAGGCGTAATGGTGAGTGGGACATCGACCTAACATCGCGGCGGGGCAGTGCGTGTGGACCATCTTGATGGAGTCCAGGAGCCGCTTATATGTCACATGTAAAAAACAAGACAACGAGGCTGCCATTCCGAAGCTTTCACACATAAGAACAAACAGGTTGGGCAGACAAACATATGCAAGCAATCTAAATTAAAACTGGACCAAATTTTCAAACGCCGGAGAAGTAGCGTACCGAATCACAAGCGAAAGCAGCAGAGCATGCCGTGATTCCTTCTCTTATTTCCATCCCCGGTTGTGATCTCAAGAAGGTGCAGCTCAGAGGATCTCAACAAGGTGCAACTCAGAGGACTTGATGCAGCTCGTCCTACGGACGCTCCTACATCTACACCACCAAGTCCCCCAAGTGGACCCATGACTCGTGCTCGAGCCAAGCTTCTCCAAGCTAAGGTGAATTCGCTCTTGTACTCATGTGACTTTGATACACCCCTGGATGGCTTGCTACTTCATGCCCCGACACTATGCATCATCAGGTACGAAGACACGAGCCGGAGGAGCGACACAACATCCAACAGTTGCCAGGAGACCGCGGTACTACCGGCTCCTGGAAGCGGTACTACCGCACAAGCGGTACGACCGCTCATGGACGGCGGTACTACCGCCCCGGGCAGAGAGATGGACCCGAAGCCCCAGATCCCACCGGTACTACCGCACTTAGCAAGCGATACTACCACGCGCACCTGAAGACTCACGCCAAAACTTCTGCCTGCTCCGGTACTACCGCACCCTTCTAGCGGTACTACCGCATCTGACCGGTACTACCGGACACCCCAGGGCCTGCACGCTCCAGCTCGGCCCTTTGGCCTTGTAACGCCCCCTTTTGATACTTTAGTTGCCTAAACTACCCCTGAACTTGTGGCTGGCCTATATATAGCCCCCCACCTCTATTGTAAACCCTAGGCATGATATTGGAATTAGTGGAAACCCCTTGTGGATCTATCTAATTCTTGCCTCATGCTCCTTGACCAAGGAGCACCAATATCACAAACCTCGTTGGAGTTTGCATCGTGCCTCCGCGTTGTACAAGGCCTAGGCATCGGAGTCCCTTTGTCTAGACGTCAAGATCTCACCGAGTCTCCCATCTCGCCGTGCCGGTTCGAGAGAGAGTCCTCCGCCCGACGCCGATCCTAGGGATTGCGCCGGACCGGTCACCGCCGGCGTGAGCTATTGGTGTGTATCGTGGTTTTGTGTGTGTGTGTTCATCGCGTTCTTCGTGCGTGCATTCGTCGTGTTCATCCTCCCCTCCTCTCCCCGCACTCCATCCTCGATTTGAAAGGGAATCGTGAAAGATCGGGCCACCCTAGAGGTTTGCCCTCAACAGGACTGCCCCTGTCGAAGATCTAAACTTGCGCCAGAGGAAGTGCTTGCCACCACACGATAATATTAATTAGAAGCGCATATGAATTAGAAGAAATTTAGAAATCGGCAGACAGGGAGCAGTTTATATTCACCTAAAGAACGGAAGTGGCACTCCACCCGTCACCGAAGTGAGAGGCCGGGGAGCGTAGCAAGGCACTGTTGGTGTTGGGGGAGGTCTGGGAAGACAGGAGGGCGGCGCCCTGTGGAATTCAATGGTGACACCTCGTGCGCTCCCACGCGGCGTCGTTGTGAACTGCCTAGGTGGCGCCTGGTGGACCACGAGAGAGAGGCCCAGAGAGACGTGTCTAGCGCGAGGTAGCTGGACACGGAGGCGCTCCAGTGGCCGAGATTAGTTGGTGAGCAGGGTTGTGGGCAAGGCAGGCCGCTCCTGCGGGAAGCGAAGTTCAGATGCGACGGAGCTCGAGAGGGCCAGACCCCTACCAGCCGCGTGAGACTGAGGCCGACGACGCGTGTGGATGGGGCGAACGAAGAAACGCCGACACTGACCAGCGATGGGAAGAAAGAGACGCATGGGGTGTGGCAGGCGACGCGCGTGGATTGGGAGCACATAGAAGCCCCGACAAGAAAGCAGGAGGAGCGCTGGTCCTAGACTGGCGGTGCTCGTCGATGAGGGTTGGGGGATTGGGTCTTGGGAGGAAGATCAGGTCTCAGGAGGAAGCCGGGGCGGGGGCAAGGGTGTGCGACCGTGCCGGTGGTAGGTGGAGGAGCAGGTTGGGATTTTTTTTCATGCACGCAGCTCGCGTGGGTTGGGTGGTTCAGTCCGGTTGTTCGCTTTGCTGGGTTTTCCGGGCAGAAGGTCTATGTGCGGAGGGGTCGTAGAATAGTTATTCTACACTAGCAGAATGTCCGTGCGTTGCAACGGGTTCAAATTTAGATGTTCGAAACACGTTAAGTTAATCTGGCGATTTAATTATGCCTTTTGATATTTTGCTTCTATTTTTTCTTATGTTCAAGTCAATTGTGTGGCTTAAACAAAAAATTTATACTCCGTCTGGCCTAAATAAAGTGACTTCACTACTTTAGCTAATGTTTGTTAAAATATATAGCCTAGTCTTTCCATCAGTTCGAATGTTTGGGGTAGTTGGCTAGTGCATCAATTCAATATGGTACCAGAGCCGGGAGGTCTCAAGTCAAACCCCCGCTAACGCACTATTTAATCTACTCCAAATAGTTGCGGCCCCCAATTACCCATGTCTAGTGTCTTCCCATTTGTCCAGCCTAAACGTGAGGAGGAGTGTTAAAATATATAGCTAGCCTTTTCCACCAGTTCGAACTTTTGTGGTAGCTGGCTAGTGCATCAATTAAATAATGTTTTACCAAATATAAAATAACCATTTTCAAACTTACTTGTTGTGTCAAAGCACATCACAGAATAGTCCCTATGCACATACAAGTATACGATCTCAGTTCATGTTTCCATGGAACAGATAGTGCGGATTAAACATGTCTGCACCTTTATCGTTCATGCTCCCAGCACAAACTATAAGTTAAAGGAGATTAGAAAAGTATTCCTGCTCTGAACTCTCAAGTAGCGATAACCATCAAATTCATCTGAATTCTGCCATGTCTCTATGTGCTATTGAGACCAAGAACCCATATGACTTTATTTATACACAACCCTGCAGCGCAGATCAAACTCGTCTGCACCTTTTTTTTCCATTGATGTTGTGAACCCTGAAGTCACAATCCTGCTGGAATTGATCAGAGTTGTACCATGTGAATCTTTTAAACTCGTGCATGTATGCTAAGCTTGAAACACACGAGATTCAGTCCCATGAATATGACATGACCGCACAGTAGGCGATGGATCATCCTTTTTTATGTCGATGTTGCAATTCCACACGCCTTTGACGGCCGTTGCACTGAAGGAGAGAAGCGCTTGATCGATCTCACCTAACGCTGAAATTGACACTACCTACAGCCTAGTGTATCAAGAGAAGCGCTTGATCGATCTCACCTAACGCTGAAATTGACACTACCTACAGCCTAGTGTATCAAATTCATAGACTGGATAGGTTCTACTCCCTCCATTGGAAAATATAAGATGTTTTAGCTTTGTGAATCGAATGTATCTAGAGTCTTTTAGTGTATAGATTCGTAGAGGTTCGGAGTGAATCTATACACTAAAAAGCGTCTATATACATTCATTTTACAAAGCTAAAATGTCTTATATTTCTGAACGGAGGGGGTATTTGGCCCAAATCTCATCTCTGTTGGACAAGGTAGCTTACCCAGAACCTAGATCCAAGCCAACCCCAATGAGACTCCAACCTATGGGTCCCATCCTTGCCGCTGCCGCAGCACGACCAGCGCTGGCTATGGCCCCTCTCTGCCGCCTACTTCCGCCGAGAAGGGTGACCCAGAAAGCCAGACCCCTCCTCCACCTCCAACTTGTGGTTGTTGTCGGCCTCGACTATGAGGACATGGAAGAGTAAAGATGGAAAAGGAACCATGGGAGGGATGAATGTGGCTCCCCACACAGCACACACCCTACTGTTGCGTCACGCGACGATTGCCAGCAGACGCACATGAAGAAGGGGTGGTCCGTGGTGGCGCTCTAGTCATGGAAGTAGTACGGCGTGAGCGGACACGGCTGCCACTGCCTGAGCGACGCATCCTTCCCGCCATCTACGTGTAACCGCCGGGATCCCCAACATCCTCCGCCCACGAGGCGCTGACACACTAAGGCTGGGGACAACCGTCCAATAATCCGACCCAATTCTGTGGTTGCTGAGTAGGCCGCGAGCTCGAGGAAGATGTGCAGCATGTCGCGGCGGCGTCCGGCGACGGAGCAGGGAACCGAGCGAGCTGGAGGAGGGCGGTGGCGTGTGGAACTCGCGCAGGACAAGGCATCGACCTCCCTCGCCGACTAACATATGAAAAGCTGGTGTATTTTTGACCTCACGACTCTCTAACATATGAGCACCTGGTGTAATATCGACCCCCCTCGCCGACTCTAAACTTTTGCTTGTTTGTGTTGTCCTTCACGGTGACCCTTCCCTTTCTACACCTTGGCGTCCGTGAGCGTGAGCGTGAGCCCTAAACCCTAAACCCTAAACCCTAAATAGCCTTATGCCGCAGCACATATCCACTTAACGTCTTAACCTAGTATGTCGGCCGTCACCACCGACAGCGCCATATCCGACTTCCATAGATCACACCTTCATGCCCTTCAAAACGACGACAACTGCTCGCAAGTTCGATGTCACCCATATGAATTATCATGTTATTCATAATCAAACGAACATATATAACTTTCAACGGAGAAACTTGGTTGTACGTTACCAGTTTCTTCTGATAATGAAAATAGATTAGGCATCTTAGTGCATGCACTACGTTGCAAGTCAGATGGCCAGAGGCGGCATAGAATCGGTAGACACGGCCACGTGGCCGTAGAGAAGCTGTCCTGCAACCATCGAGTATGTGACGACACCTGCTCACCGCGCCCACACTTCATATCCTGTCCTTGGTGGCGAGTAGCTTGCGACATGGAGGTGTAGCCGGTGCATTGAGCTGATGAGGCAGCGGGTCGTCGGAGGGTACATTAGACGATCCGGCTGGTTGACTCACATATGTTACGTGCGGCCGCCCCAGAGCTGTTGGCTACAAGTTGATGCTGAATATAGTTTTTCGGGTGCTCGGATTCTCATCGTGGGAGTCATGTCCATGGCTGCCGCGTCGTGTGATCTCCAAATCGATCTGGGTAAATCTGCAGATGCTCCTATCCCCTGGACACGACACAGGTGGCATGGCCGCCGACGCAGACCTTGCAGATGACTCTGCTGCGGTTGATGAACAGAACCAGCGGCGGGCAGAGCTGGAGCTTGCGGCGCCCCTCGCGGAGGTCTCCGCCGACGCGACGCATATGTTGAAGGTTTTTCGTGGGCAAGGGCGAGAAACTAAACGCAATCAGGCAATCTTTATGGGATCCGATCTGTCACGGACATTGAAGATTGAATTGGATGGATTTCGAGCCGGACTCTGCTACCATAGAGTCTAGTCGTGGGCGCAGATGACCGGTTACGTACCGAAGAGGCCGATCTAGCGCAAACGAAAACGTACTTCCACGGATGGAAACGTATTGAACGAACCTACCATAAGCCTTATTATAGTATAGATAACTCTTAAGGGTGGTTATAAATTGTGGGATACTCAGGCGGCTAGCTACGAACACACATATAGCCATTGGATCAACTACATAGATCACTAGATATGAACCCGGGAGCACAACTTCTACTAACGCCCGGTGCAGATTTCCTAATTCAAAACCACCACCATGTCTCTGGCCACAAAACTAGCTTACCATTTGCAAACACAACACATTTTTTACAGCCACAAACCATGGTACTCATAAAGCAAACATCCACATTACACGCCACAAAATTTTGTATCCACAACAAAGCTCCATGGTGATTTGCTTTTCTACCACACCATAGAGGTATCACATGGACACACATGGCTTGCTATATGCAAACACCGCATATTTTTTACAGCCACAAACCATGTCACAAAGGTACTCATAAAGCATACATCCACATGACACGCCACAATTTTTTTTATCCACAACAAAGCTGCATGGTGATTTGCTTTTCTACCACTAGGGAAACCAGCCATCGTTCGGGTCCATGGAGGAGCGGTGTGGACGAATGGTTTAACTAGCGTGGTGGATTTGCTGCCATGGTTCAAAAGAGAAACACCAGGAGCATCAACCATTGTTCGCGATCGTGGTTGAACGTCATGGATCAATGCTTTTCGCAAACTCATGCAATGCGCGCAACATTTGACGGAAGATGGGATGGCTGTTAGGACACGAACAATCCACCCCGTTTCATCATGATCCCGTCTGTAGCTGTGATCTCAATATCCAACGGCAGCGACCGCGTGCGTAGGTAGCCGCCATGTTATAAAATCCGCGTCTATATATATATAAGGACCCTAAACCCTATATATATCAGATGGTGGTAGCGGTGTCTATGGTGGTAGCGGTGCATGTACTTTGGATCTCTTGATCATATCCGTTAGCACTTGTTCGACAACGTGGGTGACGGAGTATGCCTCCCGTTTATCCAAAACGTTACTCATTCGGCCATGTGGCTACCGATTTTGTTTTTTGCTGCCCTCTGTTTTGCTTTTTGACTTGTTGATTGACGGATGTAATTTTTTGAAGGAACGGCGCTGGTATAAATCAGGACTCGTAGCTTGTTTTACAGTATATTTTCTGGCATTGCCAATGTTTCCCGCGCAATTATCCCTCTGCTAGCAATTCCAGGATTTTTGCACGTCCTTATAAACCAGCACAGATGGCTGGGGGTTCGCACCACACACTTCACAAGTATTTTGCTTGCTCATATGGTAGCGATGGTGTGACCAAGTGCTTGTCCTGTCTGGTTCTCTTGAGCGGAAGCAGAATTTATTTTGTGGCTAATGCATCTGCTTGTTTGCTAGCGCGTGTGAAGGTTCACTGCGAGCTGTCTACAACCTGATGGCAGTTGGCGGTGCCGGATTTTTTCCTAATCGTTCTTAGTATACTCAAAACCGAACACCGTGTGTGTCGTGGTGCATTTTGTTGGTAAAAGTGTTAGGCTGTTACAAAAACCGATTCGGCATGGGCGAGAGCGTGGTGTTGGATCTAGATGATAATTGAAAACGGCACGGCGGGCGCATGAACTTTTTGCGCGAGTAGGGTATGGTGTGCGCTTGCATGATTGTACACACTGCCGCTTTGCCTCCATTTCTATTACTCAGTGATGGATTGTGGTTTGATGGATAGTATATTAGGATGTGAATTTATCCGTGTTTGAGGAGATGGTATACTGGTACTATCTCTGCAGTGAGTATAAGCCTTTTTAGAAAATTTAAAATAGTTTGCTAAATAGCCAACACCTTGTAGTGATTAGTTTGTGCGATAAATAAATGAAAAAATTAGACACCATTATCATATAAAAAGAAAAACATTAAAGTTAGGCCTGCATAAAAAGGGCTGGGTTTGATTTATCCCTGGATAATCCAGAGTTCTGTTATAGCGCGAGAGTGATATGAGATACAAAGGAAAAAAAAACATCATGCTGGCCGGGGCATTTTCAGTCATCGATGTACGAACTGCGGCGGCAAGCTTCCGGTGTTATTCTTGAGGTGTAGCATGTCGAACAGGAGATCGGCCGGTATCGCGCAATTGACCTTCGGCTGTAAAAGATAGGTTGGCACAGGTTGCCTGTACACGAGATAGGGTGTGTCAGCTGGAAAAGTACCAACGTTTACTCACCGAGGTAAGACGGCCTCCTTGTTTAACGCCGTCGAATGTGCGGTAAAATGCAATGCTTCAGGAAAAAAATGTAGCTACGAAAAAAAGGTAGGGCTTGGCACAGGACGATGGCGTTTCTGTGTTTCTTCACGTCCGGCGCGCGCCTGGGTGTTATGGTAGCGAAACAAACCCCTCCCCCTCGGTAGACAACGTCTATATCCTTCCTTGGCTATAGTTTAAAAAGGCATAGTGATTATTCATGGTTGCTTCTTTACAAAAATGCCGCGTGGAGAAAAATGTTTGGCGACAAATTTTAGTACAAGGCACCAAAAATATGAATTAACAAAAGATACACACCTTCACCGCGCCGAACATTCTGCAAGGGGTCTGACCCCTGAGGCCGATTGTTTCCGCCATGATCTGTCTGGACAAGGTGTGTGAGTCGTAGAGCTCGATGCGGGGCTGATCGTCCTTGGGTAAGGAAATTTGTCCGTAGTCCATGTTGTTCAAATAAAAGACCTGCCAAAAGGAGAAGATGGCATTAGTCGCTGGGTGGTTTAAAAATGGCCATAATTAAGGTAACTTCATGTAAAAAAGAGACGCAGCAGCGTAAAAATAGTTGCTAACCTAAAGAAAAATGGCAGTACCAACTGGTGGAGAGTAGGTGCTGTTCGTCCTGGCTGCCCTCATGGCAGAGGTGCATGCTGAGAATACCGAGTCGAGTCTGTATGACGCCCAGTTGAAGCTGTGAATTTCATCTGCTCTGGAAAGAGCTGGCCGGAAATTCACAGATTCGCGGTCCCCAGGGTTTTTGCTGTCGCTCAACATGTAGACGACGAAAACAACAATTGACACCTTGAAACTCATCTTCTGTTACCTCGCTGCCGGACAGAGCGCGTAATGTCGAGCGCGTAATGTCTTCCCGGCGGCTATGCTAGGGGATGTTGTAAGATGGTCAACGCCGATGGTCCGCTCTATCTCATCGCGCATGGCCTGCGTTTTGTCTAGCGCGCAGCCCACACCTCTTTCCTGGTAGAAGGTATGCCGAAGACCTTTGGCTACATCCTCCTGGAAAATCATGAGCCTCTTCCCCCCTCCTGCGCTAATTGACCCGTTCATCATGTCCACTCTTGGCATCAGCCCGGTCGTGAACTGCCTGTCGAACTGAACTGCATGTACTGGCTTAGAAAAAATGGAAAAGCCCGTGGATTCGGCTATTCTCGTCTGTTTCTCAGTGAACATGGCTACGATGCAGTTCAGTTCGGCGATCAGATGCGAGTTTCCATAAGTTGGTTGCTTCGTGGAGGCGCGCGCTTCAGAGCTTCTGGTGACGGAGTGATCCGCGCGCGTGTGACCCTTGCGCCTGATCCATGACCCGTTCCCGCTGCTCATGGTGTTCGCCGGGTGCACCTACAATCTGCGCGATTCAAAAAGCGTGGGGGGATGACAATGAGAATGAATGGAAGAGCTCTTGGTAAGAAGAACGACGGAGAATAACGGGCGGTGTGTTACCTCTGAGCTGAACAACGGCGGAGAAGAACGGCCGATGCACGTACCTCTGAGCTCTTGATCTAAGACCATCTTCACAGCGGAATGGGGTGCGCATTCGAACAATGAATGCTTGGTTTTCAGGCTTTGGGAGCTGCTCGTGTTGTTGGATGAGAAAGGCTATACACACAAATAAACACGCGAACAGCTATGGCCATGGCTCGATATCCATTGTCCGTGAACGGGTGGAACATAAATAAGAATGGATCGTGTTTTACAAATGAAACAAGGGTATTTTTTTTTGAGGAAACAAGGATATGAGTGGTTGGTTTTCAGGCTTTTGGGAGCTGCTCGTGTTGTTGGGCGGGCAACTGACTTGGCTGAAATTTTGAACTTGTCTTCTGGATAAGAAAATGTTATACACACAAATAACATGCGAAGAGCTATGGCGATGGCTCACTACCCTCTGTTGGTGAACTGGTGCAACATAAATAAGAATGGACTGTGTTTTGTAAATGAACAATGGGTATATCAAATCTTAGACATGCTCCTGGTTTGACAGCATTTGCCGATCGGTGTTGATGACGCATGCAGCAAACTGGACACCGTGTGTTCCCTTTAGTAAATCGGATGGTGGGTGCACTATGCGCACCACACACACACACATATATACATATATATAGAGTGGCGCTATTTGACCCCCAGGGTGTAGAATAGTTATTCTATATTCTACACCCACCCTCTATCTTCCAAACCGTATATTATTTTTACGTCACGTAAATTTTCTATTATCTCGGAAGTCGAGAAGAACATAAGAAACATTAGACATATCGAAAAAAAAAATCGTTTACATGCCGTATAAAAATACGACGTAAAATGCGTATTTTCTATGTTCTTTACACTATAATGACTAATAAATCATTTTTTTATGTCGATTTTTTTACGTTTCTGATTAACATGAACATAATTATTAGTATACAAAACATAAATTTTTATATGTGAGAACATAAAAATATGTGGGGTGCAAAATAACGATTCTGCACCCTGGGTGCTGAATATATCTATACCTAATAATAAAAGACGAATTGTTTCTCCCGGTCCAACACATTTTGGGACGATTTTACCCTTCTATTAGACACGAAATTACCCACCAATACCACAGATAATACACCAAATTACCCGGTAAGTAAATATACACCGTCCGTCCCTCGGGTCCCTCGCTTAGCCCGTTGTTTCTCCTGCCCGTCACATCCCACGCCAGTAAAACGGACCTGTCCTTGGGCCACACACGATAGAAGGGCTATTTTTCTCTACTTTTCGGCCACAATAACGATAATAAGGAGAAGCAGTGGGCCTGCTGTGCGCTTGGAGCAGGGAGATGGCTTTGACTTTCGCTGCTCAACACCTCGTCCGTGTTCAATAGTCCCGCCTCGCTTCCTTATACGTAGTTACACCAGTTTATATACGTACGTCAAGTTCCGACTATCAACCAGCCACATTAGAAAACAATGAGCAGAAGCATCCGCTAGACTAAGATCAGATGTGCTGGCATATGTGGGCCAAATGGAGAGAGAATAGAGAGGCTATGGTTTGCCTAAGTGTGGTGCGAGTGAAAGGGGATTAAAGGAGGAATTAAATTCTTCGGAATCGTTGGGATAATAGACCAAGCTAGGGATGGGAATTGTTGGGATATAGTTGATGTTGCAGATATTTGACTCTCTCATCGTTGATGGTGGAGTCGGGATGGGAATTGTTGGGATATAGTTGATGTTGCAGATATTCGACTCTCTCATCGTTGATGGTGGAGTCGATACCGCAAAATTTCGCCTTTCTAGATACTGTAAAATGGCCCGTACCGCATTTTTTTTTGCAGTTCTCCGCATCGAGACTCATCTATCCCGCATATATTCGGTGCGGGGGGCGCTGGATGCGGGATACCGCATCATTTTTCCTTCTTCTCCGATTCCGCCGATGAAAAGCACATCGCCACTGCCAACCTCCGTGTGCACCCCCTCTTGCCATGGCCGGCCAATCGAGCCGCGATTTGGGCGGATGTGACTGCCGGTGCCGCTGCCGTTTGAGGCGGAGGAGCTCCGGGCGGCGAGCTCGCCCGCTGCCCCTGTCGGTGGAGGGGGAGCGCGAGCGCGTCCCCGTGCAGGGACACGGCGTCGGTGCTCGTGAGCGCACCCCCACCCCCCCTTCCCCGGTTTCCGCCTGACGATGCCGCGGACGTGGCAGAAGAGCTGCTCCTGGCAGATATGTGCGCCCTGCTGCCGATCGTCCGGAAATATAGAAAACTATTTTGATACTCCCTTCGTTCGGAAATAAGTATCACAGATTTGTCTAGATACGCACGTATCTGCACACTAAAACGCGTCTAGGTACATGCATATCTAAACAAATATGCGACGCTTATTCCCGTACATACATAGTACTTTGTAGGTAGTATGTACAATTTTTTCACATACTCCTTTTGTTCGTACAATATGTATTTCGGATATATAGTGCAAACTATGGGTTAACCTGCAATTTTTTTACATAACTTCCTTTGAAATATCTTCTTAGATATAGTATATGAATATACTCAAACCGATAAAGTATTACGTATACTACGATCGGGCAGTATACGAGAGGGGGGTGTAACTATACCCAGGAGTAGGAGTATTTAACCTATATATATTGTTTGCAATTTATTCACTGTCATGGCAATTTCTCCCCTGGTCACCTTTTAAAAAAAATTTTTATAGTGCTTTTGTTTCTATTCATATCTACTTATCCTTTTACTGATGAAATTTATCATAATCAATGAACATCATAGATATATTTTTTGTTTTATCTGATGATAGGCTTTCCTGGATATTGAGAATGATCTGACTGAAAGGGAAACACCAATGGACAGATTGATATGTGGAGATGTTGGATTTGGTAAAACAGAAGTCGCAATGCGTGCTATATTCATTGTTGTATCTGAAGGATATCAAGCTATGGTTCTCGCACCAACTGTAATACTAGCCAATCAACACTATGATGTTATGTCTGAGCGTTTCTCTAACTATCCTGATATAAAGGTTGCCATATTTAGTGGTGCTCAGGTATGCCCCGATATAAATCGGGTATGTATAACACATGATACAACCCATTGCATAAAATTTTCTTTCTTTCTTTCTGTTTCCGAATAAATTTTCTATTTATAGTAATTATTTTGCTGGTACGTATATGTAATTCATCATGACCTTAGAAAGTTTTTGACCTAGTTTTGCCATTTTTAATATTCTAACATTTTTGGTGCATAAAAGATCCTTATATATGTATGGATTTTGTTGTAGTATAATAACTATGTTATGTCATGACATCTTTGACAGCACCATTTCGTTTCCAACTTTTCATATTTCTGAATTTTCTTAGTTATATCGGAAAACTTATTTAAGAACATATTGTCTCATCCTTTTCATCTAACAGCCATGGGGAATTCAAATCATGTTCAGTAACTTTGGTAACAAGTGTTATACAATGATATGCGCATTTGCTTGCTTAAGGGATTGACTGTCCCATTTACATTTTTGCATGGCTTGCTATGTGTCTTTTTCTGCAGAGCAAGGAAGAAAAGGATGAGCTAATAACACAGATTAAGAATGGAGATTTGCAAATAATTGTTGGGACTCATGCTCTTCTTACAGAACGGATGGGCTATAACAATCTTGGTCTCCTAGTGGTGGATGAGGAACAAGTATTCTTTACAAATTCTAATGTCTCTCTTATGTTGATATCATATCCTTGTCCGGTCTTCATTTGATGTCATTTGTTTGGTTGCTGTTCTATTCTGGTGATGATGTGCATGTGCATTTGGATGCACATATTCACAAACTCCATCTTTGTTCTTAACAGAAGTTTGGTGTCCAACAAAAGGAGAAGATTGCATCATACAAGGCTTCTATTGATGTTCTTACCCTCTCCGCAACTCCCATTCCACGAACTCTGTATCTTGCTTTAACTGGTTTTCGTGATGCAAGGTAAGATTTTATTGCAGTACTTACCATCTGTTGCCTTTTGTTTCAGTTGGGAGGGAGATATCTCTCTTTCTTAAACAGAGATGGTTTATTACATGGCATAGTGGTACCACTTTTTGTAGAAGTAATTCATAGAGACTAGTGATTATGGTTAGTAATCAACGATAAATTTAGATCTTTGAGATTATTTGCTGATAGTTCTACTGTTGTTCCGTTGTAACTACCTGCTGCTATTCCCCATAGTGCCTTATGTGTGTGGAGTTACTGAAAGATAATTTTTTTTCAACAAAGGGAATATATTAATATCGCGGAGATACCAATTACACCCGGCCTCTGCAACAACGAAATGTCCTAAAAACATTACGGATGCACACAGTCCTAGAACACAAAGAAGAAGAAAGAAACAAAAGATCCCGCTACAGTGATCAAAACATTGTAGCTGCAACACAAACCACCACCAAGACGGCGCTCGGAGTCCAAATTCTCCAAAAGCGACGCCTCCAAGAAGGAAACAGTGCACAAGCGCCGTCGTTGCCCAATCATAGATCTTAGGTTTTTACCTTGGAGAAAGTCCGCGTTCTCAAAACAATGCCTTCAATAAGGCCATTGCCAGGTACAACCAATTAAGGTCAGACCTTGGATTTTCACCCTGAAAGATAAGACTCTGTACTCCTCCTGTGCTTGCCCCCCGCTTGCCGATGCCGCTGCTACAAGTCAAGAAACACCAAGCAAAGTCCTTAACGCCTCGAAGACTCAGTTCGCCATTACTAGACCTTAGACCTCAGCCGCCATGACATTCTCCACTACTGTCTTCACCATGGAAATCGAAATAACCGACAGGTCCCATGATGACAACAGACAACGAAGCTTCGCGCCACACCCTCCTGAAGCCACATGGCCAGAAATAGTGGTGCACACGATCGAAACCCACCCGATTCAGCAGTCTACATGCATCAATCGCCCAATGGAGATCTCCAGCAAAGCCTTCTGGAACTCGTCACCAGCCAGATTAATGAGGCCAGGCATCAAGCAGAACGTCGTCTTGACGCGAGAAAAGCCCTAGGATCGCCTTCTTTATTCAAGTCGAGCTAGAAGCCCCACGCCACCGGCCGGCTGCAGAGGAGACGACAAACCGGACCGCTGCCGACCTCGCTGGAACCAGCAGTCTGTTCCAAGTAATGATTGTGATGGTGCAAAGGATCTTTAAAGTACTACTCCCTCTGTTCCATAATGTAGTATGTTTTGGCAAACTAGATGTACCATCTATTGGTAAGAAGAGGGACGTTTGCTGTCCCTGCTATTATGAACCAACTTTTGGGATAATATAGATTCCTTGCTACAGTCAATAGATGAATGGACTAATAGAGATTGCAAATGCAATTTGTCAACAGAAATGTAATTTGAGTGTACCATATGCCTGATGATCTTGGTAATAGTTGTAATAGTTTTGTTGTGAGTTTTTTATTCACCTTAGTTTTAGTACCTTGGTTTTCAACTTCTGAACTTCCGTTTCTCGTTTTTGTAACCAAAGTGTATTTTTGCTTTCAGTTTAATGTCTACACCACCTCCAGAACGAGTTGCTGTTAAGACCTATGTGTCAGCATTTAGTAGAGAAAGAGCTCTATCAGCTATCAAGTTGGAGTTGAAGCGTGGTGGTCAAGTTTTCTATGTTGTTCCCCGAATAAAAGGTCATAGCTTTGTTATCTTCAAAATTCAGATGACATTTTGTGTACAGTATAGTAATATACCTTCATGATGCACAAACCTGAAGATATATGTTCAACACTGTTTGTAAATGTGGTGTGTTCCCAGAATTCAGCTCATCACATGATTCTTTCACAACATTTTACAGTAGGACAACCTAAATTTGCAACAACATAGACCCTTTTTAGTATCTTACATAGTGGAAGTTTTGATTTCAGGTATGGAAGTATTACGACACATTAGCAATATGAAGTTGAGATAGATAAATCATAGATACCAATTGATCAAAATGTGCATACTGCTCTAGTGCAATTTATATATTATATTACATAGAGCGCAGAAATATATGTAATACATGTGTCATTAGCATTAAACTGATGAACGGAAATTATTATAACACATTTGCTACTGTATTTAAACATTTGCTTTGAACAAGTTTTGCATTTTCTGGGATGAATCGTGATGTAACTTGATACCTAGTTCGACAGCCTTATAATATAAAACATTGATTATGCTTGCCATAACCTGAATTTATGAGTGAATCTTCCAAAGTTTTTAAACATTCATAGATGGAAGGGCAATGAGGCTTGTTAGCCATTGCTGAAATGATGATAATAAATTCTGTTGCTGAAAAGGAAGGGCTTATCCTCGTTGATAATGCTTGCAGAATGCTGGATTTGGAAGCAGTGAAACGCTATTGTCTTTGGCGGGGTGAAGCGCGTTGTCATGTTCAAATACAGTTGGACTTTTTCATATTCCTAACCAATAGTATGAAAGGGCTTGTCCCTGTTGGTAATATTTTTTCTAGGATACAACACCGCAAGGCGGCCAGTTCATACTGTCAACATAGGGGTCATAGCTCCCCCTACCACCTAAGCCTACTCTCCGTCCAACAACAACATGGGCACCGGCTCTGGAAAGCCAAAAAGTCTGAACTAAAAAGCCTAGCTAAGCGCCACTGCTCGAAGTCTCTCTTGATCCTTGTCTTGATGGTCTCCACCGTGGGTCTCTCGGCGTTGAACACCACATCGTTCCGATGCCTCCATATGCACCAAAAGACTAAGATGATCGCCGTCCAGAGATCACGCATGTGGGCCTTTGGCACCTTGTCGTCCACCAGTGCAGGAGGTCCGTGTTTGCTATGGGCATCCACTGCAACCCGCCCCACCTCTGTAGCATCCAGGCCCAGACCTCTCGAGCCACCACACATCTAAGGAGTAGATGTTGGATGCTTTCTGGCTCCTGATCGCATAACGGGCATTTGGTTGGCGAGGCAGGCTGCGCCGCTCCTATCGGTCGGCTGTCCAGCAACGGTCTCTCGAAGCTAACCACGCGAAAAACTTACAGCTGTGCGGGGCTCTAGAGCGCCAGATCTAAGTGGCGGACGGCGCAAGAGTAGTGCCCGCAAAGAATGCGCCATAAGCCGACTTTGCAGAGTAGCAACCATCACTTGACCATCTCTAGGTCAACAAGTCCTCACGTAGTTGTATCCCAGCTAGTGCGTGCCACAGGAGGAAGAACTCGGGGACTGCTGCTTCTCTGCTGCTTCCCCCAAGTCCGGTCCACAGTCTCGGAGCCATGTCCTAGTGATGCCCTCCTTAACCGATCTAGCTCTAACATTGCTTGGAAGGATCGAGGCTAGGAGGTTTGGGGCAATCTCCTCGACCTTACGTCCCATCAACGATCCTGCCAAAACTTCGCTTTCTCCCCATTACCCAATGTATAGCATGTGGCGGCATGGAAGAGCTCCCACGACTGGCGCGGCAGGCCAAGGTCAAACTCTGCCCATGGCTTATCAGGTTCCACTCTCTGGAGCCTAGGCCACCGTGCTCCTTCAGTGAGCACACCTTTTCCCACGCGACCAAGCAGTGGCCACCTTTTGCCTCTCTCCTCCCCTTCCACAGGAAGGCCCGTATAATCTTGCGGAAGGCTACCAATGTCTGGGGCAGGACATCCAGCGACATGAGAAGCTGCCCACCTCATAACCCAAGATACCACGGGCTAATTCCACCTGCCTGGGGGAGCACCGGATCGGGTGGATCGAGCATTTCGCCAGGTTGGTGCACAGCCCGGAGGCCCCCTTGAAGTCCACCACGACCGCCGCACAGGTATGAAGATCCAAGGATCTGGGGCGGATGAAGGTGATGATGTCATCAACGTACATGGAAGTGCGGTGGCGCAGTTCGCTGCCCGCCAACTCGGAGAGGAGACCCTCGGTCGCCGCCCTCTCGAAGAGTAGATGGAGCACATCCATCACAGTGTTGAAGAGCAGAGGGGAAAGCGGACCCCCCTGCCTCAGCCCCCTCTGGTTGTAGATCATCGCACCAGGGGAGCCGTTCACTAACACCCGCGTTGACGCCGAGCTTAGCAGCCACAGATCATGGAGATCCATCTTTCGCCAAAGCCAAGCTTGGCCAAGACCTCGGGCAGGAAAGCCCAATCCACCGTGTCAAACGCCTTTGTGATGTCGAGCTTTAGCATGACGGCATCCGTCTTGAGTTGGTGAAGCTTCTTGGCTGTGCCTTGTACCAGCTGAAAGTTGTCATGTATGTACCTCCCCCTGATGAATGCGCTCTGATGGGGACCCACAAGCTGAGGCATTTTGGGCACCAACCGGACCGAGAGCACCTTCACCACCAGCTTAGCCACACTACGAATCTAGCTAATAGGACGAAAATCCTTCACCTCCACCGCCTCGGCATGCTTCGGGAGCAAGGTGATCAGTGCTTTGTTGGTCGCATGGAGTCCCCGGGAGTCTCCATCCCACAGCATGTGGAATGCCGCCATAACATCGGCCTTCATATTCTGCCAGCAGGAAGTATAGAATCTTCCAGTGAAATCGTCGGGCTCGGGTGCCTTGTCCAGCTCTTGCGCTCTGACCACCCCCACACTTCCTCTTCCGAGAAGTGAAGCTCAAGATCTGAGAGATCATGCTGGAGAAGCCCCAAAAAGTCGAGGTCCAAGGCCGACTTGCGCTCGGGGCTCGATCGTAGCAGAAGCTCGTAGAAGGAATCCACCGCATTGGCATTACCTTCCTGATCGGCCACCAACACCCCCTCAACCTTGAGGTGGGTAATGTAGTTCTTCTATCTCCGATGATTGGCCTGAAGGTGTAAGAACTTGGTGCAAGCGCCCCCCCTCACTTAGCCATAGAATCCGCAACTTTTGTCTAGCGATCATCCTTTCCAGTGAGGCCAGCCCAAGTAGCTTTTTTTTTGAGAAGTCTACGAAAGGCCCACTCACCAGGGGACAAAACCCTAGTCTCCATCACCACATCCAATCTCAGGATCAACTCGTTGGCCAATAGGATTTGCCGCTTGTTGTTGCCGATGATCCTATCACTCCAGCTGGTCAGAGCCTTTGCCGTGGCCGTTAACTTAGCCGCCAGCCACTTGAAGGGGTTCACGGCCTCCGGCGTGGCCACCCTTGCAGCCTCCACAGTCTCCATAAACCCCTCCACTTTGGGCCAGAACGCCTCAAAGCGGAAGCGTTTGCCGGTATCAAGCTGAGCGTTGAGGTTGAGGAGTAGGGGGCAGTGATCTGACGTCGAGGAGCTCAACGCCGAAATAAAGGAGGAAGGGTACCTTGCCTCCTAATCCCCAGTCGTAAAGACCCTGTCTAAACCTCTCCAGCGTTGCATGTTCCTGCTCGTTTGACAACGTGTATCGACGGCCATTCAGGTAAAGCTCCTTGAGCTCTAGAGTGGCCAGTGTCCTCCTGAACTTTGTCATCATGCGCCGGTTCAGATTGGTGCTATTTTTGTCAGCAGCATCGACGATTAAGTTGAAATCGCCTGCCACCATCCACGGGCCTGGGTGCAGGTCCCTACGTAATAGCAACATTCCTAACCAAACTCTGTTTGCTACTATTCTCCCATGTTGCTGCTCCTGCCTTGATGCAGTAGACCCACATCCACACCAATATGGTTGTACTTTCTGTATATGCAATGAACTATTGATGCACCAGATATATTCTGACACGAGATGCATTCATGTGGACTTCTTGGTACAACAATGCACTCAGGCCTTTTCAATGTCTATGCACTAATCATGTTTCCTTCATTACTCAACAGCCATAGATGATGTATTGCAATTTCTAAAGGACTCTCTTCCAGGTGTACCGATGGCTGTTGCTCACGGAAAGGTTGGTTAACTGAGTTGATTAAGATTGCAAGAGTTCTGCTCTATTGTGGTGCAATATCCTTGTGTAGCTGTTACTAACCAAATTCATTTATCAGGAGCTCTATCTGAGGCTCAGGGAGAGCATTGTTCTTTTAGCGTTCATATAAATTTTGATCAACAATTGCTGTTCATTTTGATTCAATCTATGCAAGTTAATCTGCTGCTTTATTTAAGTCCCTATCTTAAAATTGCTAGTTATTCCAGGGAGTTAGCTTATCATGGGACAGCACCTGCATTTGCTGTCAGAAATTTGATAACACCTGCATGTATGTTCTTGTTGCATAGATGCATGGTGCTTTGCCTTAAGTGACGAATTTCTTGGTATATTTTCCAACAGAAAGTGTCGAAGAATATACAACTTGCTATGGAAAAGTTTTCTTGCGGAGACATAAAGATTCTTGTATGCACACATATCATTGAAAGTGGAATAGATATTCCAAATGCCAACACAATGATAGTCCAGTATGCAGAACTATTTGGTCTCGCCCAGCTGTACCAGGTGGCTTTAATGCATTTATGTTTTCGTTTTTTTTTGGCAAAAATAGTGGACATATAAAACCTTAGGTATGAACAACAGGTTAGCTTCTTTTCTTTTCCTTCACAGTTGCGAGGAAGAGTAGGAAGATCAGGCAGAGAGGGTTTTACGTACCTCTTTTATACTGACAAGTCTTTGCTCTCTAGAATTGCTATGGTGAGCAGCATTGCCCTATATTTTCTTTTTTTATCCAATATTTATGCTTATAGCATTCAATGTACCAGATGCTGAAAGAGTATTATTGAATATTTAGCTATCCCTGCTCATACTGAACATCAATATAAACTCTTATAACCACTGTCTCTAGGTTCTCCTTGCTTTGTGCAGCTTTAGGACAATTCTGCCAGTTCTTACTGAACTCTGCACTGGTTATTAGTTCATTTTCCATTCCCTGTTTCATTGTAGAAAGTTAGAACCAAATGTCTGACATGACAGATTAGACATATCAACTCTGTAAGCATGGCCAATTTGGTCCTAACATGACAGATTTGACATATCAACTCTATAAGCATTGCCAATCAGATCTACTGACATACAAAAGCAACCTAATCTTTGTGGTTACAATAACATAATCACCTTATTTATAAAAATCTATAACTCATAACTATAAACACTAGATTTTTCCATCTGTAAGATGCTTCATCATCTCCTGCATCTCTCTATACTGCCTATGCTCATCTTGCTTAGCACTAGTGCCTATGAAGTACTTCCTTGATGCCTGCATGTCCCCAGTTTAATAACATGCACTGATTCTTCCACTTCTTTTGTGTCGAACAATTCTGGGAATCTGGGGTTTTGGGCGAAGAGAACTCTTACACTTTCTTGAAAGAGAGGTACAACATAAATATTAAGTTTCTGAAACCTTCCTTTTGGAAGGTAGCACTGCAGCAGACCATATTACCTGGACGCTTGAATGGCAGTGTCTTATTTTGGACGGACAATGGGTTCTACCTTCCATTTACCCAAAATATAATTAGCACCTTCCAAACTATGTGCTTTTCCCTGCAATCTAGTTGATCTTTTCATATCTTCATTTGTAACTTAATGTTTCCATCTGCAGGATAGACTTGGAGCTATTGAAGAGCATTCAGATCTGGGTCAAGGTTTCCATGTTGCAGAGAAGGATATGGGTATTAGGGGATTTGGAAGCATGTTCGGTGAGCAGCAATCTGGAGATGTTGCAAACGTTGGCATCGATCTGTTCTTCGATATGCTTTTTGATAGCTTGTCAAAGGTATCGTCATCTTAACTCACAGACACATTCAGTAATATGTCTCTTCTGTTCAAAATCCACTTCTTGTTTAGGTATGAAACAGAGCCTGTTTGTCTGCCATGGCATCTTATATCCAATGATCATGTTAATGCTTATGTTATATCATTCTAGGCCTTGAGCATTTAGACCTTTTTGCTAGGTAACACTTGCAATATGAATAACTTTATTATTGCAATGTGCTGGTGCAAAGGAAACCACACAATTTATAGTTGAGCTTCATGATGAAAGGCAGAAACACTGACCAGACTTGCAACTGCAAGTTCTGAAGGGTCTACCTGCTACTTTGAATAAGATATATATTTCTTTTCACTATGGAAAAAGGTTAGCTTATTTTTGTTATGGAGAATATCCACTTTAGTCCCTCGAACTATTTGATTATTTGTCTTCTTGCTGTAGTTGTCACATGTTCTGTATTCCCCTTCCTGACTCTCTTGTAGTGCATTATGTGCACATTCCCCATTATTTTGTCATTATAGAGTATCTCATTCATGGAGTCTATGTCATTTTTGTCAAGCTTCATGTACTAACCAACTATTCCAAAAGTCAGATCTTATAGAAAGTGGTAGGCAATCCACTTATACACTTCAACACCCGTCCTCACTTGTGATGGGAAGACAATTCAACACGTGTAAACTCAGAGGTATTGCTCAATAGGATGATATATGGACGGAGGGGGCACCAGCAATTTTTAGGAAAAATTGCGCCACACAGGACTCGAACTCGAGACCTTGGCTCTGATACCATGTCAAGCTTCATGCACTAAACCAACTAACCAACTATTCCAAAAGACCGATCTGATGGAAAGTGGTAGGCAATCCACTTATACACTTCAACACCCCTCCTCACGTGTGACGGGAAGACAGGTCAACACGTGTAAACTCAGAGATACGGCTCAAAAGGCCAATACGTGGATGGAGGGGGCACCAACAATTTTTAGGGAAAATTGCGCCACGCAGGACTCGAACTCGAGACCTTGGCTCTGATACCATGTCAAGCTTCATGTACTAACCAACTATTCCGAAAGGTCGATCTTATAGAAAGTGGTAGGCAATCCACTTATTTTTTTTGAGAAAAACGCAAAGGACCTTTGCGTTTCATTATATTGAACAAGTGGAAAGTTTACAACCTCCTAGGAGGTGGTTACAGGCAATCCACTTATACACTTCAACAATTTTAGTCTCATGGTTACTCATTGGCGGACATTAGTAATGCATTTAAATTCTTTGTCCTTGTGCATAGTGTAATGCATTTTATTATGATTTTCTATTTTTAATATGTTGAGTTCGTCGTTATTAGCCAAATGTTCTTCTGAAAATGTACCTCATGGCAGACTTCTTGATGTTATTATTCTAGTCTTCACAGTTTTTTCTTTCTATTTTTAGGTTGATCAGTTTTGTCTTAACCCTGTTCCTTACAAAGATGTTCAGGTGGGCCTAAAAATTCTCATCTTTTGGTTCAAACAGCTTTACACAATGATGAATTTTTCATTTAGATATTTTTTCCCTTCTCATTTTATTTGCAAACATTGTTCTTAGTTGCTCTATTCTTTCAACAGCTGGATATAAACATTTCTCCACATCTCTCCTCTGAATACATAAGTTATCTTGAAAATCCTGTTGAATTGCTGAATGAAGCAGCGAAAGCTGCAGAAAAGGATATATTGACCCTAATGCAATTCACAGAAGATCTTCGTCGACGATATGGGAAGGAGCCCCGTGATATGGAGGTCTGCTGTTGCTTTTTTTTTTTTGGAAAACTGACAGCAGGAGAGTCTTCTACTGCCTTAAATAGTTGCTTATATTTCTTGCCAGTACAAAGTGTTGATGATGTTACATTTTGTTGTCTAATGCCACTTTCCATGCAGTTATTATTAAAAAAACTATATGTAAGGCGGATGGCTGCAGATCTCGGTATCAGTCAGATATATCCATCTGGGAAATTGATCATCATGAAAACAAACATGAACAAGAAAGTTTTTAGGCTCATGGCAGAAGCAATGGCTTCTGAGACACATCGGAATTCCCTATCATTCACAGCAAAGGAAATTAAGGTAAATATCAACATATCTCCATAAAAGATGTGCTAGGGACAATGATGTGTAGTTGACTTGTATGTGAGAAATCACTCCCAAAAGAGTTATTTTGAAAACTAGGTAGAATGGTGCTTTTATTAGCACAACTGTCGTTTGCTTCTTACATAATGGACTAGAATTAATAATGCTTTAATGGTTTTATGTCCAATAATCCATTGAGTAATACTCCCTCCGTTTCAAAATATAAGATGTTTTAGCTTTGTGAAGCTAATGTATCTAGACCTCTTTTATAGTGTTGATTCGGAGACGTTTGGAGTGAACCTACACACTAAAAGGGGTCTAGATACATTTACTTCACAAAGCTAAAACATCTTATATTTTGAAACAGAGGGAGTACTAAATAAGTTCATCTAGGGATTGCTAATATAGAGTTGGCTTCATAAGTCATCTTATTTCTCCTGTCCAAAAGACAGATTTATTGGCCCTGATGAATGTCATCCTTCTATTAACCAAGAGGAAGCGACTAATTTTTCTTTCTAAATGAAAGAGGTAAAAACAAGAATGACCCACTCTAAGGCTGTAAGCGAGATATAAGCACACATCCGCGAACAAGGTTTATAAGTTATAATTGAACATTTGAAAATTTCTGTATTGTACTTGTGAGTTTAATCATTGTAGAAACCTTACATTTTAAAAAACATTACGCTGTTGATTCATACCGTAATGATGTTGTGTGCAAGATCTGTGGTGGGTTTCAGGAAGAGTGAGTGCGTGCAACCTGAGCCTTGGGCAGTTCAACGGTGGCAAACCAGCAGCTAGGGCGGTTGCTTTGGTTGGAATCTAATCTTCTTTAGGCCCCACCTAGAATGAGTGTGAAATTAATGTGTCCACTGGTATTTAGCTCAACTTTGAACTAAATACCGGTTGCTACACTACTTCTACAACCATTCCGAACAACCCCTTAGGTTTATCAATAACATGATGATGATTAGCTAGCCTCTCTGTTTAAAGCGGAGCCATTATGCTCATTTTCTTGATTCGGTCCACTGATAATAGCTCATAGTATTGGATAGAAGATTCCATTGTTGACTGGCCTCATAGATTCTTGTTATCATAAAAGTAGCAATACCAAATTTCCTTTGGTTGATATTTGCCCGCCGATTGGGAGTCAGAGAAGACTAATGGCTCCGCTCCCGCTCCCCTACCCTCCCCGTACCCTAGCGTAGCCTTCCCACCCTCTCCGCCACTGCCGTCGAGCCCCCGCCGACAGCTCTCCTAAGCCCCCCACCATGTCATCCTCCGGACTCTCCTTCGCCGGCAACCACCGACCCGCTGACGAGCGCCGTTGGCCTAGGGCGGGTGAGACCTCCAGTGCTCGCACCTACCGCGATGTTGTGTGCTTGCACCTACCTCTTCTCCCCCTAGCCTTGCCATGGACGCCGCGACCTCCCCGGTTACTGCCACACCCCGCACCGCTTAGTCCCCGCTCGAAGATCCACCGCGTCAATTCTGGCGGCGCCGCCGCGGCAGTGCACGAGGAGGGGTTCCGTCAGCCAGCGGTGCTACGAACAATGCCAGGAACGCCTCGCCTTGCCTCCATCTCCTCCAAGGCACTGCCGCAACCCCACGCTGGAGGCGGCCACGGGTTTATGCTACCGCTGCAGCGCTGCCTCAAGCCGCACCAACGAGGTGCGTTGCCACAAGTGCCTGCAGGCCGGGCACGAGTCGTGCGGCGAGCTAGAGCGTGCTAGCACTCGCCCTCGCACGGTGATTGGCCTAGCGTCGCACCACCCAGATCCTGCCCATGCCAACGCTACCACGCCAGCGATGGCGCCCAGGATGGCACTGCGCGACGCGCGTGCTGCCCCTACCCCTGTGCGCGCCGCTGAATCGCAGCCTGCAGGTGCAGGTGACATGGCACACACCATGGTGCCATACCAGCGGCCCGCGTCTCACGCTCGTGCTGCCGCCCCCGGCGCCACCCTCGCCGGCGCATGTCGTCCTCACACACGGTTCTGACCTTCAGTTGACCAAAAAACGGAAACTGGAACGAAACTGAATTCACCGAGACCGAAACTCAATTCATCGAAACTGAATTAACTGGAGACTAAATTCAGTGCGTAAATATGATAAACCGAATCTAAATAGATAAATTCGGTTTTGACCTTCAGTTGACCAAAAAAACGAAGAATTGAGATACAAACGACTAAGAGAAGAACATTTCTGTCGAGGGCTCTAGTGTCATGACTTCCTGCTAGTACCTTAGCCAAAAGGAAAAAACCTGTTGGAGTCTCGATTAGTGTAGTAGTAGTGTCCTAGGAGAGTCTAGAATATTCTAGTGGAGTGTTGGAGTTTGTGTCCTAGTAATGTCTAGAGTATTCCAGTGTATAAGTTAAGATGTAAGTTTAAGTTGAGCTATATATAAGAGGGTGTGGAGGTCAGTGACGAGCCCATCCAAAAATTTGCTCCCAAAACCTACATGGTATCAGAGCTAGGATCCTTCTCCTAATCCTGTCCACCACCATTCCATCATTATAGCACCCACTCTGGCTCTTGTCGTCGACAACACCGGACACATTGTAGTCACCTAGGCAGCGGGAGGCCGAACCTTGTTGCTCTGTAGGGGCGGTAGCCACCTCATGTTGTGTCGTGGTGTGGAACACGGCAGTACCATCGGGGATGGCTTGAAGGGGACAATCAGGATGCTATCGGTGGCTACTCGCAACGGGTTGGGCATAAATACTGCAAACACAGCGATGTACCCAGGTTCGGAGCCCTCTTGGCGAGGTAAAACTCCTACTCCTGCAAGGATCTACTATCGAAGGGGGCGAATACCCAATACAGATGCTCCTTGAGCTGTTTCCTTAGCTACTTCTTGCTTGAAATTGTCTAAGTCCTTCCTCTTGTGTCTACCTAGAACCCTAGCACTACCCCCCTTTATATACATGTTGAGGAGGTAGTTTATAAGGTGGGTTCTAGGGTTTACTGTTTGGATTTGGGCCTTACAAAGTGGGCCGGCTGGACAGGGCCAAACGGTAGGCCCGGGTCCAGTCAAGCCCTACAGGGGAGGACCACGCTACAGTGTCCAGCGCCCCTGCTTTACTCGTCATCCAGCTCTTTATTCGTCAGCCGGTTCTTTATGCGTAAGCCGGAGCTTTCCTCGTCAGCCCTTGCTTTGCTCGTTAGCCTCCAGCTTTGGCGCAGTTGTCCTGTAGCGCTGGCCAGGCCAGCCAGCCTGTCCGGTCAAAGGTGCCCTCAGCAAGGAGCGTCATCCCCACCGTACCATGGCCAGCGGATCCGAGGCGGCCGGCTAGGAGCTGCCTCCCAGCCGGTTCTTCTGGCTACCCGGCTAGACGGGCCAGCCGAGGAAACTTGAATGCGGACCGGGTGGGTGATTCCACCCGGCTGTGGTTCCTTGATCTGGGTCTAGACGGCATGTGCTCCTTGGAGCCGGCCGGTTGGTCCCGTCATGGTCTACCCGGGGGTCATCCTCCCGACACTAGTCCCCGAGCGCGTTAGGACTTGGCCCCGTGGAGAAGTTCCTGCGTGCTCATCTGAAATGATTGATGGTGCAGATGCCTTGTCGTTTTCATTTGTCTTGTAGTCTTTGTCTTGTACCGGCTTGGGATTCTGTGCTGTTTCCTGGCTAGGGTTTACCGGCTACGGAGCCGATGGCCCCACCCACAGGGTGTGAGCGGTGATCTTGACCGGCTACCGCACCCGGCCGGGAGAGGGATCGCCAGTTTGTTGTCGTCGGCGCTCGCGTCAGCCATGCCTGTCGTTTCTGGCGCACGTCGCGTCAGTTTGACTTTTGGGTCTGCCGGGGCAGTTTTTTGGTAACCGTGCGCATGCCTTCATCATTGTGTCTCCTTGGAGATCGTGGGCGCGGTTGTAACTTCTGCGGGATCTTCTGTGCGCGCGGCGCTGGCGCACGCGATCCGTCCCGAACCATCGTGGGGCGGTTGCTTGCCACGTGGCGTAGAGGGAGGGGAACCGGCGTGGCCCTTCTTCCCCGATAAATATGTATGCCAAGGAGCGGTGGCTCCTCACTTCGTCTCCCTGTGTCTGCCGTCCCTATTCTCCCTTGCGCTCTAGCCTTTCACTGCTCCTCTGCGCCACTGTTTCTTGGTCGCCGGTGCCGCTCCTCTTCCTTAACAACGGGACCCCGCGCTTCAACCACCTCCACCTTTCCGAACAAGATGTTGCCCGAGGTCGCCGACGGGTGGTGCGGCTCGTACGTCACCGAGGAATTGGTGAAGAAGTACCGGCGGGGGAAGTTCTTGCCATCGGAGTGGCTGGTGAAGCATCGCCTCGCGCCGGAGGGCGAGCGAGTGCCCAACCCGGCGAGGCCGTTGTCTTCCTCACCCACTTCGCTCGTGGCCTTGGGCTGCTGCTGAGCCGCTTCGTCTTAGAGCTGCTCGTCACCTTCGACCTGCAGCTCCACCACCTCGGAGCCAACGCCGTGTCGATGCCGTCGCATCCCGCGGCCTACTGCGAGGCGTTCCTCGGCGTCTGCCCTGACGCCGCGAACTTCTTGAAGTTCTTCTACTTCAAGGTTTAGGTGGTGGGGAAGGGCAGGCTGCTGCGCCATCTACCTGCGGCCATCGGCGCCCATACCGCGCCTAGAGCTCCCCGACACCGTCAAGCTCTGGCAGCGCCCGTACTTTTACGTGCACAACAACACCGAGGTGGACTTCATCAATGTCCCCGCCTTCGCCAATGTCCCCTCCAGCCGGAAGGCCTGGAGCGTCCAGCACTTGGGCGCCCAGGGCGACATCTACCGGATGGGCGCCCGGCTGGCCGTCCTCATGGAGAAGGAGCGGCTCACCGCCCGGGACATTCTGCTGTCCTGGATGGCGAACCGCGTGCTCCCGCTGCAACACCAGTCGCACAAGATGTGCCACCTCTCTAGCCATCTGGATCCCACCCGGATGTCCCGGCTAGATGTGCCGCATGCCGCCCTCCGCGAATGGCTCGACACCATCTCGAAGGAGGGGCTGGAAGAGGATTGGGTGTTCTCTTGCCAGCCGTACCACCGCAGCCGTCTTCCGCCGAAGGTATGTCTTTCTTGCTCTTCTCCTGGTGGATTTTCCTGAGGGACTCCCGTTTCATGCCTCTTATCTTCCCTTGTTGAGTACCTTTTCACGGCGTAGCTAGCGGAGGACAGTATGGGGGACAACGAGCTCCCCAACTTTGCCGCGGACTTCAAGCTGGCGAAGGCTTCGCCGGTAGAGGCGGAGCGGTTCCCTATGCGGGCCGACAAGGGCTGCGAGTTCCCACCCGGTGAGAGTTTGTCCTTTGTCCTTGTCTACTTCGCTCTTGCTGCGCTTTTAGCCGCGAACTTGACGTTTTGCTTGCACTGGAATAGCCGCTCATGGCGAGGATGTGGACCTGGCCGAGGTCGCCGCGCCCAGGGGCAGGGGGAAGCGGGCCACCAGCGCTGCTCCGGCCGGAGGCGGCGCCAAGAAGACACGCCGCCCCCGTCCCATGGACACCATGCCGAGCATTGCCGGGTAGGTGCTTCTGTCCTCCCGGTGCTTGTATTGACTTGCTCGCATTTGCGTTGCTCATTCCTTGTGTTTCCGCAGCGAGGCGATGGCCTTGCCTGGTTCCGCGACCGTCGCCACCGCGTCCGCCCCTCCATCTGCTGCGGAGGGGAGTGCGCCGGCTTCGGCATCCGAGGCCGCGCCGGCTCTGGCCCTCGAGGCGGCATCTGCTCAGCTGGCTAGGGCCGGGGCGGATGCGACGGAGGTGGTGCCGCCGGCTGCGCCCGCGACGCTTCACCGGGCCAGGGCCGTCTCCCGACTTGCTGAGGGTCTTCTGCTTGGGCGTGCCGGCACGGCCGTGCCTCCCCCCGTCGATGGTGGGCGCTGACTCTAGCGCCTACCGGGTGGAGGAGCCGGTGGAGGTGCCGCAGCCGGAGGTTGGGCCCTCTGCGGCTCCGGTCAGCGATGATGACCTCCAGGTCACCGGTTGGACGCCGGCTCGGGCTGCGCCGCCGTTGGACGCCCTCCTGACGCAGTTGTCGGAGGCGGCGTCTCTGGCCGTTGGCCAGGCTCGCCAGCTGGTGGAGGCGCTGGAGCAGGGGCTCGGCCAAGCCAAGGCGTTGGGGGCCTCCGTCGAGGTATGTGTTCTGTTGCCAATCTTGATGCTTGTTCGCCGTCTTGCGCTGCGACTTGTTCTCACTTCTCTTTTTTTGCAGAGGGCTCTCGTCGACGCCACCAAGACCTCGCGGGACCTGGGCCGTAAGATTGCTTGTTCTGCCGTATCTTCTCGATTGCGCGATTTCTCGCGCTTGTTGAATATTGGTTACCCTCCTGCAGCTCTGCCGGCTGAAGGAGGAGGTTGCCCGGCTAGAGGAGTCCAACAAGACCCGCCAGGACCAGATCGCCCAACTGACTGCGCAGCAGTAGCAGATGGAGATCAAGGCTGGCAGGGCCAAGAAAACGGCGGAGACCCGGGCTGAGGCGCTGAAGAACCTGGAGGGCTTTACGCCACCTAGGCAGATGCCCTCAAGGTTTCCAAGGCCAAGGAGGCGGCAGCGCTATAGGAGCTCTGCCAGATCGCCGAGATCGTTGTCAGTAAGTGCCCTCAACTTAAGCCAATTTTGCCGTTTTGCCCTTTGTAGTCAGTATTGATTATTGTTTCTTTTCCCGGCTACAACTCAGTATCCTGAGGCGACAGATCAGGCGTTGGGCCGGATTCCTGAGACAAATCCGGATCGGGATCTCCACCCGGGGGAGCTGGTGACGGTCGTCAGCGAGGAGGCGAACCGGCTTCGCGCCGCCGCTCTCGAGGTCTTTGACTACGTCTGGCCCGAAGCTCCCCCGCCTGCCACCATGGATGCCTTGGCCGAGCGTCTTTTGGGCGCTCCGGACCTCATGAATGTGGCTCGGGAGTGGGCGGCTCGTGGCGGTGCAGAGATGGTGCTGGCGCTGTTGAAGTCCTGGTACCCGGATGTGGATCTGCGGAGCCTTTCTCGCGGATTTCGCCAAGGGACCAGCTATGACCAGCTTCGTGCCGAGGTTCTTGACATCCGCTCCTGTGGCGTGACGATCGGGAGCTTCGTTGCGCTGGATAGGGACTTTAGCGACCCGACTGGCACGGAGCGGTACTATCACAGCCCGGATGCGTCGCGCACTGATGCTCTAGCTGCGCCGTAGACCGCCTCGACAGACTTCGCCTCCAGCAGCCAAGCTCTAGCTGATGCCTCTGGCCCTTCTGCCCCCAATGAACTTGATCCCTGGTATGCCGGGAGTATTTGTGATTGAAAAACTTGTCTTTTCTTTGTACTGTGTGAACAATTGTCTGCGTTCTGGTTATTGAACTCTTGTGGGAGCATCGCCTCCCTCTGTATATTTGCTCGTGCTCTTTTTGCATTTTCTGCTCTGCATTTTCTGCATGCTTGTTTCTGTGTGGGGGCGCGCGAGCGCACTCACAGGGTGTAGTCCCCGAGGTTCGGGCCGGCTGGAGAATACAATGGGGTTGAAGCTCCTTTGTGTTGTTTGTTTGCAGGTTTTTGTGTGGGGGCACGCTAGGTGTAGTCCCTGAGGTTCAGGCCGGCTGGAGAATACAGCCGGGTCGAAGCTCCTTGACCTGCTTTGTTGTCGCCTAGAAGCTATTTGCCTCTGGCTTGGGTGTTCGTCGTTGGACTTTGGCTCATGCAAACATAGAAACAAACAAGTTGTTTGCCTAGTTAAGCATATGCAAGTCCAAAATGTAATCTTAGATTTACTAGTTTTGAAATTTTTGCTGTTTCGTGCAAATCCAATGTCTTTGTCCTTTTCTCAGTGAGCACTGGCCAGTTTTGATGCTGTTCCCTTGCTGGCTTTTAGCCGTAGTTGAAGGGGTAGCTTAGTAGGTGTACTGCACAATACTTCGGGTTTGGGTCATTGTCTTTGGGCGAGTGAGCGCAACCGGGACGTCCAGCCGTTTTTGTTTTCCTCGTGGCTTTTTCGTGTAGGGGCCTGTGAGCGTTTTGCTTTTGCCGGATCTGTCAGCCGGCTTGCGGTCTGCAGCCGGAACCGAAGAGGAAGCCCTAGGAACCGCGTACAGTACTTTGCCGCGTGGGTTGCGCAGTCGTCTGGGCCAACCGGCAAGTCCCCGAGACGGACCGCCGGCTCCGGGGTTAGAGTAATGCAGCCGGAAAACCAATTTGTGCAGCATGACTTGCTTATTTATTGCGGAGTCCCCGAGACTGTGTCGAGGCTCCCATGCTTGTTCATTACATGAAGGTAAGATACATACACTTCTTGCTCAAGTGTAAAAGGGGTGAAGCAGGCTCGCGTTCCATGGGCGTTCAGTTTCTTCGCCTGAGCGATCCATCTTGTTCTTTTCCAGCTTGCGGGCGTCGATGAGGTACTATGAGTTGTTCTGCAGTGCCCGGCTGATGATGAATGGGCCCTCCCAAGGCGGAGACAGCTTGTGCATCCCCTTGGTGTCTTGAACTAGCCTTAGCACTAGGTCGCCCTCGCGGAACGAGACGCTGCTGATCCGGCTGGCATGGTAGCGGCGCAAGTTTTGCTGGTAGATGGCGGATCTGGACAAGGCCAGCTCGTGTGCTTCTTCAAGGAGATCGACGCTGTCTTCCCGTGCTTCTTTGGCTTGTTGTTCTGTGTAGAGCAGTTTGCGGGGTGCGTCGAACTCGATGTCAGTGGACAAAACCGCCTCCGCCCCGTAGACGAGGAAGAAAGTAGTGTAGCCGGTGGACCGGTTTGCGTGGTGCGAAGGTTCCAGAGTACAGCCGGCAGCTCCTCAATCCAGCAGCCGGGGGATTGCATCAGTGGTTCGATCAGCCGGGGCTTGATTCCGGCTAGGACTAGGCCATTTGGTCGCTCACACTGCCCGTTGGACCGGGGGTGTGCCACATATGCAAGGTCCAGGCAGATGCCCTTATCTCCGCAGAATCGCGCGAAAGATCCCTTGGCGAAATTTGTGCCGTTGTCGGTTATGATGTTGTTGGGGTAGCCAAAGCGTGTGATTATGTCTGTGAATAACTTGACCACCTTTGGCCCATCCAGCTTCTTTATTGGCTTTGCCTCTATCTACTTAGTGAACTTGTCCACTGCCACCAGCAAGTGTGTCATGCCGGATCGGGCTGTTTTGAAAGGGCCAACCATGTCAAGCCCCGAGACGGCAAACGGCCAGGTGATGGGAATTGTCTTGAGTGCTGCAGACGGAGTGTGCTTCTGCTGACTGAACCGCTGACAACCGTTGCATGCTTTGACGATCTGCTCAGCGTCTTCCAGTGCCATGGGCCAGTAGAACCCATGGCGGAATGCTTTTGCCACTATGGCCCGCGACGACGCGTGGTGTCCGCATTCGCCCTGGTGGATGTCGACCAGCAGCCGGATTCCGTCCTCTTGGCTCACACGTCGCTGAGAAATGCCGCCAACGCTGTGCTTGTAGAGCTCGTTGTTGATGATGGTGTATGCACTGGCTCGGCGCTTCACCTGCCTTGCCTCTACTTCTTCCTTGGGCAGCTCTCCTCTGGCCAGGAAATCCATGAACGGCTTGGCCCATGTTGGGGTTTCCCGGATGGCGCACACCGCCTGCATCAGCAGATTCACTTCTGCCCGGATGATCGGGTCGGGCTTGTCCGGAGGCCGACCGGGTGGAGCAGCGGAGCCGGCAGCCTCTAGGCTGGAGGCGGCACTTCCCGAGTGCGGCGAAGCCGTCACGGGGATCTTGGAGCCGGCAGTCCCCGGGTGCGCGAAGCAGTCCCCGGGTGCGGTGAAGCCGTCGCGGAGGTCTTGGAGCTGGCAGTCCCCGGGTGCGGTGAAGCCGTCGCGGAGGTCTTGGAGCCGGCAGTCCCCGGGTGCGGTGCAGCCGTCGCGGAGGTCCTGGAGCCGGCAGTCCCCGGCTCCGTGTCCAACATTATGGAGTCGGATTCGGGAGACGGCGTAATTGATGGCTTGCGCAGGTGTTCAAGGGAGACTCCAGGCGGAATTGCTTATCTTGTTGACCCGATGCGGGCGAGCGTGTCCGCGGCCTCGTTGTTTGCCCTGGGAACATGGTGAAACTCGCATCCTTCGAAACAGGCACATAGCTGTTGTACGAAGAAACGATATAGAGCCATGTTTGCATCTCTGGCGTCCCAATCGCCCGACACTTGCTGCGCCACCAGATCAGAGTCGTCGAAGCATAGGATGCGGTGGATGCCTATTTCCTTTGCCATCTTAAGGCCATGGACGAGCGCCTCATACTCAGCGACGTTGTTGGACGCTGATGACCCACAAGTATAGGGGGTGTATCGCAGTATTTTCGAGGGAGGGAAACCCAATTTATTGATTCGACACAAGGGGAGCCAAAGAATACTTATCAGCCTTAACAACTGAGTTGTCAATTCAGCTACACCCGGAAACAATCTTGCTCACAACAGTTTATCAGTAGCAACAGTTTTGTAGTAGGAATTGTAAAGTAACAGTAGTAGCAAAGCAAAGACAGTAGTAACAAAAGCAGTAAACAGTGGGATTCGAGTGCGGTAGGCATAGGGATGGATTGACGGGCGTTGCATGGACAAGACAAATCACATAGCAATCAGAACATAGGGCAATTGCAGATAAATAAGATAAAGCACCCAAGTACTAGACAATCCTAGGCATGTGTTCCATATATAGTCATACGTGCTCGCAATGAGAACTTGCACAACATCTTTTGTCCTGCCAGCCCGTTTGCAACGGGGCCTCTAGGGAACAACTGGCAATTAAAGTGCTCCTTTTAATAGAGCACCGGAGCAAAGCATTAACACTCCGTGAACACTTGTGATCCTCACATCAAAGCCTTTCCCTTCCGGCTACCCCGATTTCTGTCACTTCGGGACAATAGGTTCCGGACAACGACGTGTGTATACAACTTGTAGATAAGACCCAAAACAATACTATCATGATGAATCAATAATAAGTTCAGATCTGAAATCATGGCACTCAGGCCCTAGTGACAAGCATTAAGCACAACAAAGTTGCAACAAAGTCATAAAGCACTAATAGAGATACTAGGCACTATGTCCTAACAATCTGATGCCATTACATGAACGATCTCATCCAATCCCTACAATCCCCATAGCTTACAACGGGGGATTACTCACTCATAAATGGAAGAAACATGGATGGTCGATGAAGATGATGGTGGGGATCGATGGAGATGGCTCCGTGGGCACTTCCCCGTCCCGGCAGGGTGCCGGAACAGAGACTTTCTGTCCCCCGAATCTCCCCTTCGGTGGCGGCGGCGCAGCGGAACTTTTCGTGGAAAAACGTCGAACCGCCCGAAGTTTTTAGGTCAGAAGGCTTCTTATAGGCGAAGAGAGAGGTCGAGGGGATGCTTGGGGCCACCACACCAGGCCCTGGCGCGGCCAGGCCTAGCCCGCGCCTGGGAGGGTGTGGCCAGCCCCTGGCCCTCCTCCGTCTCGTATTCTGGCTCCGTGAGTTCTGGAAAAATAGGCACTTTGGCTTTTGTCCCGTCCAATTCCGAGAATATTCATTTTCTGACTTTCCTGGAACCAAAAACAGCAGAAAACAGGCAGCTGGCACTGTGGCTCTTGTTAATAGGTTAGTCCAAGAAATCATATGAAAAGTACTCCAAAGTGTGGGCAAAACACAAGAAAGTGGATAAAAACAAGCATGGAGCATAAAAAATTATAGATACATTGATACATTTGCAATGTATCAGACGCGCGGAAGTGGATCTGCAGCACGTATTCCAGCTGGTCTCCTTTTGGAGAGGTGATGACTGATGGCCCAAAATATATCGAGCTTGTTGGGGAACCCCAAGAGGAAGGTATGATGAGCACAGCAGCAAGTTTTTCCTCAGTTATGAAACCAAGGTTTAATCGAACCAGTAGGAGCAAGGAAACACCCCAAAGGTGTTGCTAGCTGAACTTTGGCAGGGCGCACTACCGGTGCCAGCAACAACGTGGAGACCTGCACAACACAACCACAGAACTCTGTCCCCAACTTGCGACGAGGTTGTTAATCTCACCGGTTTTGCTGAAAACAAAGGATTGAACGTATCGAGTGGAAGAAAGTAATAGTTTGTATAAAGTAAACACAAAGCAGTAAACAGTTGATAGTAAAAAAAAGGACCGGGGTCCATAGTTCACTAGAGGTGGCTCTCCTTAAGATAAATGACATGTTGGGTGAACAAATTACAGCGGGGCAATTGACAAACATCGAGAACGCATCCAAGCATATACTACTCATCTTGACTCCTTTGAGATTCGATTGGGCATTACAACATTATACATAGACCGCCATCCAACTGCATCTATGACTAATAATCCACCTTCAGGTTATCATCCGAACCCCCTCCAGTATTAAGTTGCAAGTAACGGATAATTGCATTATGAATTGCGTGTAAAGTAAACAATACGGTTGTTCTAGGAACAAAGGATTGTTGTTTTCTCCCTAGTAGCAACAACACATCTAGTACCTTAGAGATTTCTGTCACTTCCTCAGATTACCAGAGGCATGAACCCACTATCGAGCATAAATACTAACTCTTGGAGTTGCTAGCATCTACTTGGCCAAGATAGCTACTAACAACGGAAAGCATGCAAGATCACAAATAACAAAGACATGATAGAATCAATAATCAATCTGAAATAGCATCTCAATATCCATCGGATTCCCGCAAACACAACATGCAGAAATTACAAATAGATGATCTTGATCATGAACGGAGCTCACAAGATCTAAACATGATAGCACAAAGGAGGAGAACCAGCCATCTAGCTACTACATGGACCCGTAGTCCAGAGATGAACTACTCAGGCATCACACCGGAGGCTTGCATGATGATGAAGAAGGCCTCCAGGGTGAATTCCCCTCTCCGGCAGGGTGCCGGGAAGAGCTTCAAATCCCTCCCGATCTAGGGATGGAAATGACAGTGGCTACACTCTTTCGTGGAATTTTGATCAGGTGCTTAGGGTTTCCGTATAAGAGGCAACTTATAGGCGGAAGGAGAGGCCGAGGGGGTGCCTGGGGCAGCCAGACCACCCCCTAGCGCGGGCCAGGCCTGGTCACGCGGCCAGGTGGTGTGGCCGGGCCCTAGCCCCTCTCCGTCTCGTATTCTAGCTCCAGGTGTCCCTCGGTGAAAAACTGACTTTGGCTTTTGTCCCGTCCAATTCCGAGAATATTCATTTTCTGATTTTCCTGAAACCAAAAACAGTAGAAAACAGGCAGCTGGCACTGTGGCTCTTGTTAATAGGTTAGTCCAAGAAATCATATGAAAAGTACTCTAAAGTGTGGACAAAACATAAGAAAGTAGATAAAACCAAGCATGGAACATCAAAAATTATGGATACGTTTGCAACGTATCAATGACCACTCCGGCTCCGAGCCCTCCATACATCTTGGAGCCGTCGAAATGCAGCTTCCAATGCGTGGAGTCAGGGCAAGGCGGCAGGTACTACGTTTCTGCCCAATCGACCAGGAAATCCGCCAAGGCCTGAGACTTGATCGCCGTTCTTGGCTCGTACTGTATGTTGTGGGCGGCGAGCTCTATGGCCCATTTCGCCACCCGGCCTGTGGCGTCTCTTTTGCTGATTATCTCCGAGAGCGGCGCTAGCACCACCACCCGGATGGAATGTTCTTGGACTTCTGGTGAGGGTAATTCTGCTTCGAGAGCGAGAGTACCTCACTCAGGTAATACACCGGTCGTTGCACCGGCTGCGCCTATCCTTCTTCCTGCCTCTCCACTACCAGCACCACACTGACAACCCTGTTTGTTGCTGCGATGTACATCAACATGGGTTCATTTGCTGCTGGCGCTGCCAGAATAGGTGGTGAGGTGAGCATGCGCTTAAGGTCGCGGAAGGCTTCATCCGCCTGTGATGTCCAGACGAATTTGTTCGTCTTCTTCATGAGTTGGTATAGTGGGAGTGCTTTCTCGCCCAGCCGGCAGATGAACCGGCTGAGGGAGGCCAGGCATCCGGTGAACTTCTGGACATCTCTCAAGTTCTTGGGCGGCTGCATGCGCTCGATTGCGTCGCTCTTCTCCGGTTTCGCCTCGATTCCTCGCTCGGATACGAGAAAACCGAGGAGTTGGCCGACTGGGACGCCGAACACGCACTTCTCCGGGTTCAGCTTCATCTGGAACCGGCGGAGGTTGGTGAATGTTTCCTTCAGATCCTCAAGGAGTGTCTGGTGCTCCTTGGTCTTGACCACCACATCATCGACGTAGGCGTGTACGTGTCTGCCAATCTGAGTCTGCAAGCACTTCTGCATGCAGCGCTGGTATGTTGCCCCAGCGTTCTTCAGTCCGAACGGCATTGTGGTGTAGCAGTAGGCTCCGTAAGGAGTGATGAATGCTGTCTTTATTTGATCAGCGGGGTTCAGCTGAATCTGGTGGTAGCCGGAATACGCGTCCAGAAACGACAACAGCTCGCAGCCGGCCGTGGAATCGATCACTTGGTCTATCCTTGGCAGGGCGAATGGATCTTTGGGGCATGCGTTGTTCAGACTGGTGTAGTCAACACACATGCGCCAAGTCTTGTTCTTCTTCAGCACGAGTATGGGGTTTGCCAGCCATTCCGGGTGGAAAACCTCCATGATGAATCCGGCTGCGAGTAGCCGGGTGATCTCCTCCCCAATTGTTCTTTTTTCTTCCGTGAAACGGCGTAGTGACTGCTTGACCGGCTTTGCATCCGGCCTAACATATAAAGAGTGCTCGGCGAGCTCCCTCGGAACACCTGGCATGTCCTTGGGGGACCATGCGAAGATATCCTGATTCTCACGGAGGAAGTCGACGAGCGCACTTTCCTATTTGCTGTCAAGGCATCTCCGACCAGGACGAACTTGTCCGGCTCGGCCTCGTTCAGCAGGATCTTTCTCGTGCTCTTGGATGGCTTGAACTGCGCCTCTCCGGCCGGCTTGGGCTCGCCAGCCGGCATGTCCTTCTGCAGGTCCGCCACGTTCTGCATGATTATGCGTTTTTCTTCCGCGATGATCATGGCTTCCGCTATCTTGGACCCGTCTGTGGCGCACTCCACAGACCGTTTGTAGCAACCAGCCACGGTGATGACGCCCTTGGGCCCTGGTAGCTTCATCTTGAGGTACGCGTAATGTGGTACCGCCATGAACTTGGTGAGCGCTGGGCGCCCCAGGATTGCGTGGTACGCGCTGCAGAGGTTGACCACCTCAAACAAGATGGGCTCGCGACAGAAGTTGTCCTCCGTGCTGAAGATGACGTCTAGCCGGATCTTTTTGATGGGGGAGTGTGACGGGCCTGGGACGGCTCCGTGGAAGGAGGTGCTTTACGGCTGCAGTTGCGACTCGCTGATACCGAGCTGGTCGAGTGAGCTGCGGTACAGGAGGTTGATGCTGCTCCCTCCGTCTACGAGGACGCGGCAGAATCTGCAGGAATGCTTCTAGGAGACAATCATAGGATCCAAAACCATCGCGTAGGTGCCTGGGTGAGGCAGCTCAGCTGGCTGGTCCTTCCGGCTCCATGCAACTTGTTGCTCCGACCAGTTGAGGTACTAGGGAACAGGAGGAACGATTGCGTTCACTTTCGCCTCGCGACGCCTCTTGTTGTGCTTGGTCTCCGACTCCGTGGTGTACATGTGGTAGTTTCCCACCTGGCGAGGGTAGTTGATCTTCCCTTCGACGTTGGTTGTTACGATCGCCTGGCGGCCCACCGGCTGGGGGGTGGCACCTGTCCAGCCGGTGCGCTAGCGATTTCCGCCATCTTCTTCATCCAGGTGCACTGGCGTGTGGTATGCGTAGCCGGCTTGTTGCCTCTGCTATGGAACTTGCATGGCCCATCAAGCATCGACTCGATGGTGTACTTGGGCCTCGGAGGCCGGTCATCGGGCTTCTGTCTTCGGCTTCCGCCTGCAGTCGGATCCTCCTGCACTGCCGCCACCTGCCTGGAGCCGTAATGGTTATCCGGCTAGTCGTCCTTTTTCTTGCCGTGGCGGTTGTCGTGTCGCCTGGAATGTGGCCTTTCCCTTCCGGCTGGTGCCGATCTACGGCGACGTCGACGATTATTTGCCCTTGGTCATCCACCCGAACGGATCTTTTCATTGCCGCATCGGCCGTGGCGTACTTGTCCGCGATGGCCATGGTTTGTGCCATGGTTGTGGGCTCCACCAGGCGGAGCTTATGTTTGAGCATAGTGCCGTCTCTGTAGCCGTTGATGAAGAAATCAACCGCCTGGTGTTCGCGTACCCCCTCGCAGGAGTTGTGCATGCTCGTCCGTCGGGTGATGTAGGAGCAATCGGATTCATCCGGGCCCTGCACGCAAAGGGCGAGCTTGCCGGGTCGGCCTGGGCGCTTGTAGGTGCCGGTGAAGTTGCGGACGAACACCTGCTCGAAATCGATCCAAGCGTTGATGCTGTTGTCGGGGAGGCTGCTGAGCCACGTCCTGGCTGAGTCGAGGAGCATGAGAGGGGCGTAGCGTACTGCTACCCGGTGGTTGCCGTTGGCGATGCCTACGGCGGTGGTGTAATCCACCAGCCAGTCCTTCGGCCTGACCGAGCCGTTATACTTTGGCGTATCCCTTGGGAGCGAAAATCCCTTTGGAAACGGTTCATTCCGGATGCGCGGTCCGAAGCATCTTGGACCGGCTGGACTTTCTTCCTCCAGCGCGGGTGATTGGACTAGCAGGTCGATTTGTGCGCGCGCGTCTTGTTGTTCCTCCGGCTCGAGCGGTCCCAGCCGGCCAGATAGGCGGGACTTGGGGAGCGCTTGGCCTTTTCTGGCTTCGTCGGCCGGCTCGCGGTTTTTGCTGGTAACAGCTGCCGCGTCGCGGGCGGTGTGCCCACGGCCTGCAGATCCACCGCGTGGGCGGTTGCTCTACCTTGCTCCGTTTGGGGAAGATGCCTTGCTGCCACCTATAGCCGGATCCGCCATCCGGCGAGCCGGTTGGGTTCTGCTGTTGCTAGCCATGCTGAGTTTTGCCTTAGCCTGCTGCTTGTTCGTTGTGACCAGAAGAAGCTGGATACGTGCCTGCTGACGGAGCAATTCCTCGCCCTCCAGGTGGCTTAGCTCTGCAACTGCCGCCTCCGCGGCCCTCATGTTTTTGGCGGGGGTGCTGTAGACCGGCTGCACCGCGGGCGTACGCAGCGGCGCGATCCATCTCCGAACCGAGGTTCCGGCCTTGTGGCTGGGCCAGGCGGCTGGTGCCAGGCAAGCACGCGAAGCCGTGCACGATGTTGTACTCCCGCATGGTGGCGTTCATCCGTCGTTGGGCGGCCGCCACCTTGCCAGCTTCCTCCAGAAGGTTCTGGCGGGTAGTCTCCAGGGCTGCCGCAGCTGCAGCTGGATCCGCATCGATGGGGGTGATGGGGTTGCGGAGGTGCTCGATGGATGCGTTGATCAGGTCCTGGTTTAGGAGGCGTCAGTTAGTGGCGCGGCCGTCCACGTTGCGCTCCAGAGGTGGGCGACGGTTCTCCACCGAGCATGCCATCATGACCTCGACGCTGCCGCTGGCGACGCGTGAGGTGGAGAAACCAGGGGGCGCGCCAAAGATGGTGACGACCTCACGAGGAAAGGCCTCAGGGATGGTGGCGACGTAGACGCGGTCCTCGCCGAACTGCATGATGGAGCCCCCACTTGGGAAAATCCCCCCAGCGAAGCAGGACGCGTTGTCGAGGACGCAGTCGAAGGAGCCGAGAGTGAGGACGAGGCCAGAGGCGACTCGCTTAGCGGCGACGAGTGGAAGTCCCTTGCGAAAGATGATCCTAGCTGAAGCGTTGTGCCCCACGGTGGGCGCCAACTGTCGTGGTGTGGAACACGGCAGTACCATCGGGGATGGCTTGAAGGGGACAATCAGGATGCTATCGGTGGCTACTCGCAACGGGTTGGGCACAGATACTGCAAACACAGCAATGTACCCAGGTTCGGAGCCCTCTTGGCGAGGTAAAACTCCTACTCCTGCAAGGATCTACTATCAAAGGGGGTGAATGCCCAATATAGATGCTCCTTGAGCTGTTTCCTTAGCTACTTCTTGCTTGAAATTGTCTAAGTTGTTCCTCTTGTGTCTACCTAGAACCCTAGCACTACCCCCCTTATATACAGGTTGAGGAGGTAGTTTACAAGGTGGGTTCTAGGGTTTACTGTTTGGATTTGGGCCTTACAAAGTGGGCCGGATGGACAGGGCCAAACGGTAGGCCCGGGTCCAGTCAAGCCTCTAGTACAGGGGAGGACCACGCTACACTGTCCAGCGCCCCTGCTTTACTCGTCATCCGGCTCTTTATCCGTCAGACGGTTCTTTATGCATAAGCCGGAGCTTTCCTCGTTAGCCCTTGCTTTGCTCGTCAGCCTCCAGCTTTGGCGCAGTTGTCCAGTAGCGCCGGCCAGGCCAGCCAGCCAGTCCGATCAAAGGTGCGCTCAGCAAGGAGCGTCACCCCCACCGTACCATGGCCAGCGGATCCGAGGCGGCCGGCTAGGAGCGGCCTCCCAACCGGTTCTTCTGGCTACCTGGCTAGACGGGCCAGCCGGGGAAACTTCAATGCGGACCGGGTGGGGGATTCCACCAGGCTGTGGTTCCTTGATCTGGGTCCAGACGGCATGTGCTCCTTGGAGCCGGCTGGTTGGTCCCGTCATGGCCTACCCGGGGGTCACCCCCCCGACATGTTGCAAGGTGCATCATGCGATGCTCGGTTCTTGCTCTGCACTGGGTGTTGCTCAGGAAGCTAGTTACATTGGTGTCTCGTGGTTGGTGTCCTAGTGTATAAATGGAGTAGAGAGAAGAGGGCATTGTTGTTGGTAGCCTAAACCGGAGATGAAGCGGGTGCTGCTGCAGGGAAGAAGAGATTGAGGATCTGGAGTCTGCTTACTGCTGGTGGGTTAGAGGCTTGGAGCTGATAGAAGGGAGCGTAGCAGCTGCATCCTGTAGTGAGAAGTGTAGATGTCCTGCGGAGTGAAGAAAGGAGAGTGTTGCATGCACTGCTTGAGGCTTGTTGAATGATCCAGAGGAAGTGTGAGAGAGAAGCTGCTCCCTGCTGGTGCACATCTGCTTGAGGCTTGTGGAATGATCTAGAGGAAGTGAGAGAGAAGCTGCTCCCTGCTGGTGTTCTGGCAATGCTGTTGCTTAGTGCTTGTAGCAAGGGGGAGGATTTAACAAGAGACTGTTGTTGTTTATGACTATCATGGTGAGCCCTTAGACAGGGGGAGAGAATGATGGAAGTTGTATGTTGTGGTGGTGAAGCCATGGTGTTGTGAAGGTGAGTGGCACTGAGCTTGAAGAGTTGTCGGGAGGTGTGGTAATGTAGATGGTAAGGGAGGAGCTTGATGGTGATGGTAGAAATTGTGTTGCTGGAATTGTCAAGAAAGAGATGGTAGAGGCCGTGGTGACCGACGTGAAGATGGTTGAGACAAGATGGCTAGAGGGTTGATGGAGAGGAGGTAGAGGTCAAGGTTGTGACCGCGTTGGAGAGGTGAAAGTGATGTGGTGCCAGGAGAGTATGGAACTGTGGATAGCTAACCAGTGAGGTGAGACGGTTGTGGCTCTATAGGAGCTGTTGTTGAGGTGAGGCAGCCGTGGTTCTACGGGAATCAGAGTTGATGAAGAGGCAATGAGGATGCTCAAGCTAATGATGGAAGACGTGTGGTGCCGCCGTTGTAGGCGCCGGTGTGAGAGGCACGTGGTTGGAGAGGCAACATTGGACCAACACGAGAAGGATTGGAGGTGGCTAGCTTGATGCAAAGTTTGTGCATGGTGATGGTGATGTTGAGGTGGCATGTGGTGGAGCTTGAATTGTCAGTGTCGAATGGGTGCTTGACTGCAGATGGTGAAAGACCAATGGAGGAAGAGCTAGAGTAAAATGCTCTTATGTATCTTTGTATTCTTGCAAGCTAGAGTTGTAGCAAGATGGTCATGGTGACTGACCCATGCCCATCTTGTGGGTGAATGTTGGAGTCTAGGCTAGTGTAGTAGTAGTGTCCTAAGAGAGTTTAGAGTATTCTAGTGGAGTGTTGGAGTTTGAGTTTGTGTCCTAATAATGTTAGAGTATTCTAGTGTATAAATTTAAGATGTAAGTCTAAGGTAAGCTATATATAAGAGGTTGTGGAGGTCCAAGTGACCAGCCCATCCAGAAATTTTCTCCCAAAACCTATAAAACCCAACAGGCCAGCCCCATGCATACGCACGTAACACATGTCTACTAACTTCTGTTAACCTCATGCATGTATCTACCATCGTATTCTAAGAAATATGTACACATCCAGGACCCGTTCTAGCTTTCCAGGAGAAATAGTACGTAGTATGTGCTCGTCGCGGTGAGTGGCTATCTAGCTGCATGGTACATTACAGACAAGAATTGCATTGTTGTTCCGTGAAGTTGTTCATCTCAGATTGTCATGTTCGGTCAAATCGGTTTAGCTGAACACCGAACAGAATTACCGAATTACCGGTTAACCGAACTGTCGACCCAATATAATTTCGATGCTTATTTTTTAGGTTTTGGGGGAAAATTTCTGGATGGGATGATCCCTTGGACCTCCACACACTCTTATATATATATAGCACAACTTAGCCTTACATCTTCACTCATACACTGGAATGATCTAGACTCTAGTACGACACTACTACTATACTAACACTCCCTAGAATACTCTAGACTCTAGCAGAGTACTACTACTACACTAACTCGGGCTCCAACACTCACTAGAATATTCCAGACTCTCCTAGGGCATCATTGCTATGCTAACCTAGATTCCAACACTCCCCCTCAAGATGTCATGGGTCGGTCACCATGACCATCTTGCCACAACTCCTGACACTTCTAGCTTACAAGCGCCCATAGATACATGAGAGTATTTTACTCTAGCTCTTTCTCCATCGGTCTTTCACCATTTGCGGTCAAGCACCCATCCAACACTGACCGTTCAAGCTGCGCCACATGTCGCCTCAACAACACCATCACCATGCACAAACTTTGCATCAAGCTAGCCACCTCCAATCCTTCTTGCGTTGGTCCACTGTTGCCTCTCCAACCATGTGCCTTCTCATGCCGGCACGTATAACTGTGGCACCACACGCCTTCCCTCATCAGCTTGAGCATCATCGTCATTGCCTCTTCATCAACTCTAGTTCCCGCAGAACCACGACTGCCTCACCTCAACGGTCAGCTATCCACAGTTCCACTCTCCTGACCTCCACATGACTTCCACCTTTCCAACACTCTCACAACCTTGACCTCTACCTCCCCTCCATCAACCCTCCGGCCATCTTGCCTCAACCATGTTTGCCTTGCTCACCATGGCCTCTACCTCTATCTCAGATCTATTCCATTCTCTCCTCTTCTCCTAGCAGCAAGCTCCTCCTCACAGCCGACACAAACCAGCTCCAGCAGTTGTTCCCTCCTTGACTCCTCTTTCCTCTGCTGCAACACCTTCCTCCTGAAATTGAACCTCGCACAACAACACCAAAGGAACCACCTGTAGGGAGCACTCCCCGGTACCTTCATTTGATGCCGCAAGCTTCCACCAGCTCCTACAGTTGATGCCACCTGCATCGCCTCTGCATCTGCCCATCACCGACCAGATCAGAGGTCCTCCTTCACTTCCAGTTTCTCTTGGTCCCCAAATCCGATCTCCCTAACTTACTCTCCTCCTACCAGCACCTCAATTGCACCATTCTAACTAGCTTCCTAAGCAACCCCTATGCAGAGCAACAACCAAGCCTCATAAAAAGCACCATGCAACATGAGGTGGTTACTGCTCGCGGAGACCAACAGGGTGCAGTCTCCTGCCGCTTAGGTGACTACCATGCGCCCGGTGTTGTCGACAATAAGAACCGGGGTGGCTCCTGCAGGGGTGGAACGGTGGTAGCTAGGGTTAGGAGAAGGAACTTGGCTCTGATACCATGTAGGTTTTGGGGGGAAATTTCTGGATGGGATGATCCCTTGGACCTCCAGACACTCTTATATATATAGCACAACTTAGCCTTACATCTTCACTCATACACTGGAATGATCTAGACTCTAGTTAGACACTACTACTATACTAACACTCCCTAGAATACTCTAGACTCTACCAGAGTACTACTACTACACTAACTCAGGCTCCAACACTCACTAGAATATTCCAGACTCTCCTAGGACATCATTGCTATGCTAACCCAGATTCCAACATTTTCTATTACCTGAATTACTGAAATGTTACTGATAAAAGCGAACCAATTTTTTGGTTAAAACCAAATGCCTAGGCCTAGGCGAGTCCATGCACGTGAAGGCCCACAAGCCCCATAGTTAGGCCGAGTCCAAGCCGCACCCCACATTCAGCGATTGCCAGAACCCCACATTTAGCGATCGCCAGAACCACGCCACGACCAGCCACGCGCTATGTCTATGAGCGCCGCGCGTGTCAATGTGTTGTCGCCACTTTGCCGGTGCCGTGGACTCTCGGCTCCTTCCTGGCCGCAGCAACAAAGCAGCTCAACCCCGTGCTGCCTACACCAGGGAAAATATCAAGGAAGCAGCCACTCAACTTCGCCCCTCGTCGTGGCGGGTCGGCAACTTCCATGCCAGGGCACCAACGACAGAGCGCTGAGCGCAGGTGTAGCTCATGTGCACGCTGGGGATCATTGGCATCGACGAAGAGATCACGGATGTCGAGCTCAAAGCATTCGCCAACGTCTTCGTGATGCCGATCTCCATCCCCATCTTGTCTGCCATTGCCGCGCTGCTGGGCCACACATTGCCTGACAACATCTTGCACATCAATGGGCAGCAGGACGGCAACCCCCGCTAGGGTCTTGCCGCGCCAGATTCTTACGCATGTCGAATCCTTGTTTATGGATCACACACTACGAATTATTATTGGGAAGCTGCGTGGATTTAACTTGCGTCTTGCCATCTGCTCGCTAGTGTACACGGCAGGGTCGTCAATTGTATGCTTTCGTCAATTGTCTGCTTCCAGGAGTCAAAAATCAGGAGACGAAAATGGCGTAGATTAGTTATGCAATCTTCATAAAGGCGCTTGGCCGGACTTTGATGAGTACGTTTATCTGCCAGTTGATGGCACCCGCAGCGGCATTCCCCTCACATGGAAGGCTGATACGTTACACTTTCAGATCATTCCTTGTCCATGAACATGTTCACCACCAAAGTCACCGTCCCTGCTGGCATGACGGTGCCGTGGTGGATCACGGTGGTTTATGGACCTCAGAAAGACGCATATATTGCCTTCCTCCGGGAGATCCGGGACGTGCGAGCTGATTGCGATGAGCCATGGGTGATTTGCGGGGGACTTCAATCTCATCTATCGCGACGAGGATAAAAACAATGACCATCTCAACAGATGGATGAGGAATCTGCCGCACCATCAACGACCTGGCTTTGAAAGAGGTGTACCTGAATGGGCGCAGATACACATGGTCGAACGAGCAAACACCACCTACCTTAGTGCATCTAGACCGTTTGGAGAGTGCCAACTCCTTGCCTCGCCTCGGTCGTCTCTGGCCCGTTGTTGCTCGCTTGCTCGCCAATGCCTCCCATGCATCGGCGATTTCACTTCGAGGACTACTGGATCCATCAAGATGGCTTTCAGGACGCTGTGGCGAATGCGTGGAATTCAGTTCTGGACCTAGACCCATTCACGCAACTGATGATCAGAATGCAAACCACAACTCACAACCTTACTAGCTGGAGCGACAAATCAATTGGCAATGTGTGGCACAAGATGGCACTGTCCTGTGAACTTCTGTTGCACCTCGACAAGGCTTTGATAGCCGGCGAGGATTGGCTTCGATGGCGAACCAAGGTCTCATATCTGGGACTTGGTTCGCTCGATCATACCATTACCCGTCAACGCTCTCACATTGCTGTGCTGAAAGACGGAGACATGGACACTACCTTCTTTCACCGTCAGTGTTCTTATTGCCGCCAGAAGAATAGTCTTATGTTGAGGACCGCGTCCTCACTGATCACCGAGACATGGCAGAAGCAGCATTCCTCCACTTTGATAATCTACTGCATATAGATGGCAGCCGCGACCATGAGCAGCTCATTGAGCCAGTAGGCAACCTTGATGGTCTGGATGGACGAAATCTGGAACAAAATTAAATGCATGCCTACAAGCAAGGCGCCAGGGCCTGACGGCTTCCTGGCGGAATTCTTGCGAGCCTGTTAGAATACCGTCAAGCACGATTTCATCGCCGTGTTCCAACAGCTTTCGGACAACGAGGCAGGGGCTTCTGCAAGCTCAACCAGGCGTTACTAATGCTGCTGCCGAAACGAGACGACGCACATCAGCTGAGCGATTATAGGCCCATCAGCCTGATCCACCTCGTAGACAATATCTTTGCCAAGCTCCTGTCGCTTCGCCTAGCTCCCAATCTCGTTGATCTTGTCAGCCCCGTACAAAATGTCTTCATCACAAAATGGAGCATGCACAACAATTTCGTGCTCGTCCGACAGTCAGCACGCTTGCTCCATCATCTTGGTGCCCCTCGCATCTTGCTCAAACTGGACCTGGCCTTTGCCTTCGATTCGCTGTCCTGGCCCTTCCTGCTTAAAGTTCTACGGCGACTTGGCATCAGTGATAGATTCCTTGGATGGCTGGCGATCCTCCTTTCTTCAGCTAGCACAAAGGTGCTGTTGAACGGTGAGGTTGGGCCTCCGATCTGGCATCGACGCGCTACGTCAGGGCAATCCCATGTGATCACCGTCGACGTCCTCGCCAAGTTGATCATGAGCGCAATTGACCTAGGCATTCTGCAACAGCTACATCCGTGACGCACGATCCTGTCTGTCTCACTCTATGCAGACGACGTGATCCTTTTCTCACTCAGATGCTGGTGCTAGGGCCCAAGAAGAAAACGCTGAGGGCGATGGAAAAGATCGAGAGAGGATTCCTCTGGTAGGGGAAAGCAGCCGGCAATGGCGGAAGCTGCCACATCAACTGGCTCGCGTCTGCAGGCCAACATCGCTCGGAGGTTTGGGAGTTCATGATATGGGGTGGCCCGATCTTCTCAGTAAGCGGATGGCAATGATGATGGTGGATGATAGATAACTAGCCTGTAGCTATGAACTCTCCCGCTCGAACCCTGATGCCGATGCAACGGCTCTCAAACCCTGTGGGATATTCAGAACACTACGCTCTTGCGCATGTAGCCGTCGACCACGAACGGTAGTTTGCAATCTACTAATTCCCAATGGAACAACAGATCACACTCAATTGCAGTAGGTAATTCGATCACAGGGTAATTCCAGAGGTTCTAATAAGAAACAACTCTAAAATAGTTTTAACGTGGTCTAACCTAATCTAAGGGGCGTTCCAGGGCTTATATGGCAGCCGGAACATCGGAAAAACAAGAAACGAAAACGTGTCCGATACAGTCAGATCCGTCCGGATTTGATGGAAACTTTTAGGGCTGGATTATCCGCCCTAGTAGGGCCGCATTATCCCCCCCCCCCATACTGTGCGACACGCCCGAAGTCCTTAGCAGAATTTCTGAAATAGGGCCGGATTATCCAGGGTGTGGGGGCCGGATTATCTAGGGTCTGGAGACGTGCGAGTACCCGTTGGAAAGCTCTCGAAATTATCTTTCCAACAAGTACTTATTTGCTTGATTCGGAGTTCGTATGAAGAATCCGTGCCCGTTTCAATTTCAGAGCTTCTGTCTGTCTGAACTGAGCTTTCCTTCTTGGTCGTCCCCTCCCACTGGTACTAGTCCGATGGATATTAAATCTAGTCAAATAATAACACCATGATTTAGGTAGTATAAAGTTCTTATAAACCAAAGTATCATATCCAACTAGGAATGAATTCACCGTGATATTTTTCAATGAGGCTCAGTATTTCCTTCCAGCTTAAACTAGAAGAAACATCATACTCTATGATTGTATCCTCATCAGTTCGGAACCTGGAGCTTACAGGCATCGCGTTGCACCTGCGATGGCAATGGCTGAGCCGTACCGACAACAGTCGTGCCTGGAATGGACTCGACCTCCAGTTCACCGACATGGAACGTGATCTCTTCTTCACTTCCACGCACATGGACCTGGGTGATGGGCAAACGACAAGATTCTGGGAGGATCTATGGATCCAGGGCCATCCAAGGGCAGTCGATTCGTGAAATCGCGCCACTCCTATACGATTGTGTCCCGAAACACCGCCACAAGACACGGACAGTTGCTGATGGACTCGCCGTGCTCCATTGGGCACATGACATACATGGACTCATCGGCCTCCAGGAGGCAATATTTACAGCTCTGGCAACTGATCATGCCAACGGGACCACAGAACCAGACAAGCTTATTTGGAAGTGGACATTGAATGGGGAATACACAGCAAAATTAGCGTATCTGGCCTCTTTCCATGGCTCTAGTGGCTCCATGTCTTGAAGCTTGTTTGGAAGTCCTGGGCTCCCAACCAGGTCAAGTTCTTCCATTGGTTGGCAGAACTAGACCGATGTTGGACAGCAGAGAGACTGGCGAGGTGACACTTACGACACCACCCCCGCTGCCTGCTCTGCGATCAAGTACCTGAAACAATGCATCACCTGATTATCAGCTGCCCCTTCTCCCGTCAGGTCTGGCACGAGATCCTTGCCTGGTTGCGCATGTCGTGTACTCCACCGACGCTGGAGGCATCCCTTTTCGACTGGTGGACAAAGGCAAAGCGAGACATGCGAGGTTGGAGGAAGGCGACGCAAGGGAAGGAGCGGCGGCTAGGGCAGGGAAGACCGACTCTGGCAATAACGATCTGTTTATTGCTTGCCTTCTCACGTACGTTTACAGCAGTATAAATAAGCTAATGAAAAGGATAAATGGGCTAAGCCCCTAATTTAGGCCCACTAATGGGCTTCCTCCTGCTATAGGCCAAACCGGTCATAACATCTCTCCCCGCCTTCTCAAACAGCTCGTCCTCGAGCTGGATAGCTGGAAACTGCTGGCGGAACTCAGCCCGGAACGGCGTCGGCCTTGGAGACGGCTGCATCAGCTAGCCCAGCTGTGACGACATCAGCCGCAATGTCGTCTACGGTCTCCAAGTAGAACAGGCGTGGACAAACGTGGCCCGGTACATAGAACTCGTCGCAATTGAAGCACAGCCCTTTACGACGGCGCTCGAGCTGTTCGGCCGTGGTCAGCCGACGGAAAGGCCGCGTCGTGACTGGATCGGAGTGCCCCGCATGAGTCACGGCCATGAGCGCCTGGCCTGGTGGTGTCGGTGGAGGGCGGGCGGCCGACCGAACATCGTTGGTCGGGAAGGCCTGCTGCATGGCCCGCGCGCGCTGCTCGAAGGCGCGGGCGTAGTACATGGCCGACTGCAGGTCCTGGGGATCCCGCAGCTCCACGTCGACGCGAATGTGGTCCGACGGTCCGCCAATGAAGAGCTCGGCGCGCTGGCGAGCCGTCACGCCAGGCGCATGGCATGCCAACGTCTGGAAGCGGTCGGCGAAGTCCTGGACCGAGGAGGTGAAGGGAAGGCGGCCGAGCTCGGCTAGCCGGCTCCTGCGTATCGGGGGCCCGAACCGGAGGAGGCAAAGGCCGCGGAAATGCTCCCACGGAGGCATCCCGCCCTCGTCCTGCTCGAAGGCGTAGTACCACGTCTGGGCGGCGCTGCGGAGGTGGTAGGAGGCAATCCATGTGCGGTCGGACGCCAGTGTCCGCTGCCCCCTGAAAAACTGGTCGCACTAGTTGAGCCAGTTCAGGGGGTCGACGGTGCCGTCGTAGGTGGCGAACTCTAGCTTGGTGAAGCGGGGCGGCTGCTGGCCGTGCGGGGCGACGACGATGGCTCCCTCGTGACGACTCATCGTGGCGGGGGGCGAGTAGTTGGGCACCATGGGTCCCCCTGGAACTGGTGGCCGCCAGCGCTGGTGTAGGGGTCGGCGTACCCGATGAAACCCCCGAAGGTCGTGGCTGAGGGCGACGCAGCCGGATGGAGCACGATCGGCTGGGCGGGCGCGGTGAGCCAGCTCGGGAGTTGGGACGGCGAGGGCAGGAACCTGATCTGAGTGATCGGGACACCCTGGTGGGACACGGCGGTCGACGGCGAGGGCGCGGGGGCCGCGGGCGGCGGCGGTGGTGGCGGCGCGGTGGCCGCCTGGCTCAGCGGGGACGGCGCGTAGGGGCCCTGGAGGTACGTCCAGAGGTTCGCGACCGCCAGGGAGAGATCACGGATAGCCGTCGACATCTCCGTCGGAGAGAGGATGGGGGCTGGGTTGGTGACCGGCGCCGAGTGACCAGCGGCGGGCGCGGCGGTGGTGCCCGGTGGCGCCGCCATGGAGATGGGTGGCGGCCCTGTGGTGGCGGCGACAGAGGCGGTGGGTTGGCCCGAAGACATAGTCAATCCCGAGCAATCTGATACCAAATTGATAGGATCTGTGATCCTACCAGGCCGGTTTCGTAGATTGTAGTGGTGGAAGTGTGCTGGATGAGGGAGAGGAAGGCGGCGCCGGCGGCTGGCCGCCGTCGCGAGGTTGGAGGAAGGCGGCGCAAGGGAAGGAGCGGCGGCTAGGGCAGGGAAGACCGACTCCTCAAGGAGTCGGCAATAACGATATGTACGATCTGTTTATTGCTTGCCTTCTCACGTACGTTTACAGCAGTATAAATAAGCTAATGAAAAGGATAAATGGGCTAAGCCCCTAATTTAGGCCCACTAATGGGCTTCCTCCTGCTATAGGCCAAACCGGTCATAACAAAAAATCTCTGCGTTTTCTGGGAAAAAAATCCTTTCTAATGAAGTTGGTGGACTTGAATCTATCTTTTTATAACTGTTAATCAGTTTGAGCAATCTATTTCTCTGTCTTAACCTATTAACAAGTTTACTCTTTCTTAGGCTGAACTTCTGGTCAATCTTCCAGACACACTACTTCTGAACTGGCTTTTTCATTGCTTAGCAGATTGCTATGCAGTAATACCAGCCCTTGTGAAGTACTAGATTGTTCCATTAAATTGAAGGTCTTGACAATGGCTGAAACCTTGAACAAACTATTCATGCTCGACAAAATGATAAATCAGACTCGGCTCTTCGGTTAATTGGCAATGGACAGTCCCTTCTTGCAGTGGCATTTCAGGCAAAGGCGTGGCTTATACATCATTCTTTAAGAAAACCCATAGAAGTGTAGCATGACGGATTATGCCGATACAGAAATTGGTACTATCTTAGACCCCTCCAGATTTGCCCCTTCCAAAATTCTTTAAGAACTATTCCATGTATGTCATTCCATATCTGACTTGGGAACTTTACAGGATGCTCAAAGTAAAGACGTGAACTGCATTACTGCATCCACTGGCAGTTTTGTTTAGCTAGCAATGGCTGATGAGACGCAGAATTACTAGTCTGAAATGCTGTTCATCATTGGCAATACAAAACTTAGGTTCAAATGCTTACTTACAGAGAATATCTCCACAATTACTCTTGGGTCCTCTGACGGAAGAACTCACGGTGTTGCTTGATTAACTGGTACATAGTGTTATTCGCTGACACATTTACCATACGCCATGGTGCTCGACAGAAGCGTCAATTGGCCAGTTATTGTACTGCCTGTCCAAGCTGGCAGGCCACAGTGGGGTTAGTAGTTTCATTCAATGAAGTTGTAAAAACATTTCAGCTGAGGACTGCTCTTCTGATTCAGTTTGTAAGTTAGCATGAATGGACTTGAGATGCATATGAAACGATCAAAGGCACATGTAAATCTGCACTGAATGTCTCAAACCTTGCAAAAGTGGCTCCAGTAGGCCCAGGAATTTGAAATATTTATATTTATATAACTGATGTAAGGTTTTGACTGTCTAAAGCTGATAAGGCGTAGGTAGCTGTGTATGAGGAAAATAAGAGATCACAAGGGTTTTGCTGCGTCCCCCAAGGCGACTAGGGGTTTCCCCTCCGCCGCCATGGGTAACTTGAGCAGAGAGGATTCTTGACCGATTCCATGGCAGGAGAGTTCGCATCGGAGTATCCCGTGGTCTCCGAAGACGTGCGACGCGGAGAATCTGGGTGCTGAACGACCACACGCGACCATATCGGGATCCAGTGTCTACAAGGAAACCTCCAGATCGTGGAGGAGACCACGTTCGGCAGCATTCTCCACACCCTTTGGAGGCTGCTGCTGGTGAAGGACCTGTTCCAATGGCAGGGGAGCGCACTTGGGATAACATCGGCGAATAGCATGGCGGGGATGAGGAGAGGGCCGAGGAAGGACTTGCTGAGGAGGATGTTGAGCTCCTGGAGGAGGTTGACTGGGTCAGACCGGTCGAGATAGATGATGGAGACGAGGAAGACCTAGACGCGACTGTCGGCAGATGGACGGCGCTGGCCTGTTACGTCGCCGGTACAGTGTGCGCACTATGTTTAATGAACGAGAGGTGCTTCAGTGCGCACCGTCGTTTAGAGGCAGTCCGAACTGCTAGGGGTAATTTAGTCCGGCGTGTTTTGTTGGCTTCGTTTTTTTTTTTGCCTAGGCGGAACCCATATCCAAGTCCAGTATAGTCTCGTATCTGTATATAGAGACTGACGACGCCGTACGACATGACCCACGTGGGGTCCACCTAGACCTAATCACCGCGATTAGCTCCCACGTCTATGCATGCACTATTGTTTGGCGTAACTGAAGCTTTCTCTTCTCTGCCGCCTGGTAAAACTCGGTCGCTCTTATCCGCGGATCTGCTTTCCCTCGGCGCCGCCGATCTACCCCGCGTCCACCGCCGTAGATCCTCGTGTCTGCCGCTGTAGATCCTCGCGTTCGCCGCTGCCGATCCTCGAAGGTAGAAGACGCGCCAGCGGCTAGGCGTCTTCGTCACTAGGGTTTCTAATCCAAAATGTCGGCTTTATCTTCTGATCTTGTAAGTTCACCCTATGGTCATGCTTCGTCTCTAGTAATTGTTATATACACATAGCATTGGTGATTCTAACAATGTGGTGCAATCATTGATAGAGGAGATGGAGGACTCTAGATCTAGTATGAAAGATGACCAAACCGGGCATGTTGGTGATGATTCCATTTCCACCAATACGCATCCCGAAGACGGCTAGAGCGAACAAGAGTTTGATGTGAGGACACATTAGCTTCTTCTTTGATATTTAAATGTTAAATTAAATAATTTATGATATCTTATGGCTTGATTTATTTAGATTGTCTATGCTGACGATTTTCACAATGGCCTTAACAACCATGAAGAAACGGACATGTTTGTTGATACTACGGTATGTGTAGTGGTGTATAATTTTATATGTCATGCACCGTATGATGCAATTGTATACTAAATATTGCTAAATTGTTCAGGTAACAAATGACTCTGGTATGGAGTGTGACTATTTGGGTGAATCAGACTTGGAGATGGGTAATTATGATGATTGTGAAGATGCACCAAATTTGATATGTTCGTTGACACGAGTGAGGTATTATTTATAGGTTGTTTTTTAGCAATCAACGAACCGATATGTATACTACTATAGTTCTAATGGCTAGGTTTTGAATTTGTAGCATGCACCATGTAATCAGACTGAGAGTTCAAATAAATGTAGCAATGACATTGAGTATCCTGATGATAAGAGAGAACTATACTGTAAGATAATGGAAATGACATTTGATAGTGAAGCAGCAGCTATTCTTTCTACAACAGATATGCCAAAGATCATGGGTTCGGCATTAGGAAGCACCAAGTGAGGCGGTTTGATGATGGACTTGTTCGTCTAAGGCGCTTTGTGTGTTGCAAGCAAGGGAAACGTGACAAGAAGTTACTAACAATGGAAGGCCGCAAATATAGGCTCAGAGGTGAGTCTAGGTGCAACTGTAAGACACGTATGGTGGTGAAGTTTGATGAAAAAACTAGTCTTTGGATCGTTCAGACTTTTGATGACACTCACAATCATGTGTTAGCGAGACCGGATGAAGTCCTTTTTCTTTGGTCCCATAGGAAGATCAACGACTCCCAAAGTGTGACATGGGGGTTAGGAAGCATATCATCATGTGATCAATGATTAGCAACTCTGGTGGTTCATTTGCCGGTGTGGGATTTATAAGGAAGGATTTGTACAACATGTGCTCAAGGGAGAAGAGGAAGCTGCTTTATAAAGGTGATGCTAACACAACCTTGGGCATCATGGCGGAGAGAAAAAAAGAGGGACCCTGAATTTTTTTATGATTACACGCTACATGAAGGCCGTCTGCAGCACTTGTTCTGGTGCGATTCTCAATCATGTCGAGACTACCAGGACTACGGCGACGTCGTTGTGTTTAACAGCACATACAAGATGAATAAGTATAGAATGCCATTTATTCCCTTTGTCGGCTTGAACAATCACCGTAAACAACGGTATTTGGCTGTGCCATCCTATCAAACGAGACCGAAGAAACATATGCATGGCTGCTCCGGACTTTCTTGAAAGCAATGTGCTAGCAGAAGCCAAAGGCAGTAATCACGGATGCAGATGCCACGATGATCTCCGCTGTGGATGAAGTATTTACTGATGTATACCATCGTATTTGCAGCTTTCACGTTGAAAAATATATGAAGATGCACCTACCTAACAAGTCACTGAATGAATTGATCTTCTATATTACACCACGTCGGAGCAAGTATTCGAGCAACGATGGCACGCTTTTGTTAGGAAGTGGACGTCACCCAAAACTACAAATTGGCTTAAGAGAATGTACACGGAGAAGAGATTATGGGCCGCCGCGTATCTTTCAGAAGGGTTCTGGCTGGGTATGAAAAGCAACCAGAGGAGTGAAAGTTTAAACTCGTCTCTTCACCTCCACCTTGATGGAAAAATGAACTTGGTGGACATGGTTAGTCACTATGAGAATGCCATCGCACGTCTCCGTGAGAAGGAGGCCAAAGATGATTGCACGGCTTCACAGACATTTCCAGTGCTAGTTACTGATTTTAAAGAACTAGAGGTAGCTGCTGCGACAGTCTTCACTCCAGCTGTGTTCTATATTTTGCAAGGTGACATTTCGAAGATTGGCGGCATGCAAATTTTAGAAAGAAAGCTAGGATCTGACTCGTACACCTTTATCGTCGCATGGATAAATAATCTTGACACCAAGTTTTACATGGAATACACTCCCAACTCGTCAGAAATTATAAGGTGCAGCTGCTGAAGGATGATTCGCAAAGGGATCCCCTTGCAAGCACATACTGCGTGTGCTCAATCACTTAAAATTTACTGCAATACCAGACTGCTGTGCTCCGCAGCTTTTTACTAAAAATGCCAGGTTTGGGTTGCCTGCTAGACGCACGAGCGATATGTTTGGTCGGGGTTGGTCTAGGCCAGAGGAGCGGAAAAAATACAGCAGTATAAATGTGTTGGCCTCACAAGCTATGCATATTGCATGCAATAACACAACGGAGTACGATCTTCTGAAGAGTACCATCGATGGAATTATTTCTATAAGAAAAGGGTATGATAAATGCAGAGAATATGGTCCTCGTAGTTCAGTTAATGAAAATGCAGATGTAAGTCAAGTAAGCCAGTTTGATATTGGTGATCCTAAAAAAGTGTCCATCAAGGGCCTAAGCAAAACAAGAAAGTTCCAGTCGAGAAACATTCTCCCATGACCAAAAATGGTCGACCGCTATGATACAAAGAGCGGAAGAAGCGGGTGTGCAGCGCTTGCCAACATGAGGGACATAACAGGAAGAACCCAAAATGCATATATCATCCCAAGTATGGTTTTGAAAATTAGCTTGATATATTTCCTATATTTTTATTAGACTTTATTATCTAATATTGTGTGTCATCTCATGTAGGAATGTCCTACAGCAGTAAGGGTAGTCATTTTTCAAGTATCATACATGGAAATTATTTTTTGACAGTTCGTGTGAAAATATGTATTTGTGATGTACATTTATAGTCTGCTGATGTTTGTTCGGGCAAATAGCTCCGATGTGACATTTTTTCATGGAATTGGAAGGAGAGCAACGTCCTTGTAATTTCTCTCTGTTTTGTTTATCTTCTGATCATTGGTCGTTAGATAACGCAATCAGTGTTCGAGTAAAAATCATGATGCTTTGTTATACTAGAACCCACTGACATGGATGTTATGGTCTATGGCTTTGGCTTGAATAAAATCAACTCGAAATCGGGCAAATTATTATTAGCTGCTATGTTTTGCTTCTTTAGTTCATCAGTGTTAAGAAAAAACCCACTAAACCCACTGACAGTTTTGTTTTATGCTCTGTTTTGTTTCCAACCTTTTGATGCACGAGCTGTTATCACATTTTGAGCCTTTTGTTTTATGAACTTGTGTACCCATTTTGGTAGTATGCAAAAGTGTGTTTTTGCACGAACTATAAGCACATATATTAATAAAACACGATTAGCAACCATTACATAGTAGAAATGCAAGTCCAACCATACACGACACGAACAGACACGACACGACACGGACACGACACTGTCTTCTTCTTCCTCCGGCCCGGCCGCTCCCTGGCTCCTCCTTGGCCGCTCCTTACGCGTCATACCCCTCATCATCCTCCGCCATGATGTACGTGGGAGAGTGGGCCGCGCTGTTGATGGAGATGATGTCGTGGAAGTCGGTGAAGATATTGTACGTCGTGAACACGATGAACTCGCATCCATGCCGGAACACTTGGCCGAGGAGGTGGTAGGCGTCGTAGTGGTTGAGGAAGGTGACAAAGAGGCCGATGCAGAAGTTATTGTTGCCGTTGGCACCGTCGAACTGCTGCTCGATTTGGAACATGGGTGGAGTGCTGGGAGGGAGGTGGCGGTAGCCGGCGGCAAGGAAGAAGCGGGCCAGCTCCAGCGGTCCCCTCCACCTTGAGATGGCCCAGATGCAGAGGCGGTTCTCCACAACCCGGTCGTGCGGCCACTCTATCTCCAACACGATGGCGGGGTGGCGGGCCGTTGAACTGCATCTTGGCGGGGGAGGGAGCGGGGGCGGCGAGCGCTTGCTTTGAGTGGTGGCAGGATGCGGCGGCTAGCGGTTGCTGGAGTGGTGGCGGGGCTCGGCGGCTAGTGGTTAGATGGATTGGTACGAGCGAGTGAGAGAGGGAGATGTCGAGGGGCAGATATATGGGCGCGTCGTGGTCGCTTCATTCTCCCCTCGTGTTTAAGGCGCACTGTTTTGAGGAGGCGTGGGAGCACGGTATCGAGGAGGCGTGGGCGCACGGTATCGAGGAGCATTGACTCTTTTCCACGGGCGTGTGACAGAAAGCTATGCCCCGTGTGAAATTGTTTGGCGCGTGACCGACCGAGCGACACGCCCGTGTGAATTTGCAGCGAAAAAAGATGTGCATGTAGCTAGGCTACGAGGTTGTAGCGATATGCAATAGACAGGCTACGATGTTGCATGGCGCATGCATGGAAAAGGCCCACCTCATTAATACACATTGAAATGGAGCGATCGTTGGACCGTTGGGCCGTGGGATTCCTGATTAGGCCCTGTCCCCACCATAGATGCATGCATGGCGCGCAGCTGAGCGAACACATCGATCGACATAGCATGCATCGCTCTTTTCATACTTTACGACACAACAACTGCACTCGTTTCAGACTCATTGAATCAGTGCATCAATTAGCGACGCAGCGATTCAGAGAGCATGGAAACCGAGACGACGCGCGTGATGGATACGGCCACGCCTCGTTTGGCACCAATACACGCGCAGAGTATCCGACGCGTCGTGCAGTTACTCACCGATCTTGTTCAAGCGACGCTCGAGGCTATTTAAACTGCCATATCTCCACAGCATCCTCTCCCACACTCCACCCCATCCATCTGCCAAGCCCTTCTTCTTCACTAAGGTCCACCGTCCGCTGCCTAGCAAGATCCATCGCCCGCAGCCACCATGCAGTTCAACGGTGCTACCTTCCGTCCACCTTGCACCGTGCCGGAGATGACCTACCCCGCCGGCAAGTATCAGTGTCAGGAAATTGTTTGGGTGTAGTTTTGTTTGTCCACCATATGTCTAGTGCAATTTGTCCTTTCTACAAAAGATTAAGAGTTAGTGAAATGCCAAAAGATAACACAATTTTGATGAGAAAAGTAGATAATACCAAGTCATCCACAACTGCTTGCAAATAGGTTAAATTGTACTTAGGGTCAAGGACTTGGAACTCCTTCTTGTTGTTATGCATTACAACTGTCACATAATGTTCTCCACGTATATTCAGAGGGAAATATGCCTACAAAATAAGATCACTAACATGTACTATGTAAGATTCCAAATAGTTAACAACAACATTAACTTTATAAAACAACACTGTTTACCTTGTCACGTGCAATATTCATTCATAACCCTTCCTACAGCTCCTGGTCTTGGCATTTCTTCTACGTCAAACTTTTTCAAGTTTTTTTTCATTTTGTACATTTTAATGGCTTCATTGATAAGATAGATTGACCTCAACGGTCTACATATGTGCCGATCAAAGTCAAGACGGGGAGCTAGCTCTAGAATGTAGGCATCAAGTATCTGAAAATAATAGTTGTACAATGATTGCATGTTCATACTGCTTTATTGTAAAATAACAATATAATAGGTTAGCGAATTACTTACAGCGGTACTAAATCATTCTTTTATAAATACATCGTTAAGATTTTTCGAAGACAAGGTGGCCTCATCTGTGTTCTGGTACGCCCTTTTTACAGCTTCTTTGGGGATCTTCGCCAAAGTTGAAACATATTTCACAACATCTTCTATTTCAGCAGGTGTTAACATAGTGTAGCATTCCCCAATTCATGTTGTTCAAATAACATCGCTGCATAACATTTATGAAAACACACAAGTTACCGCGTTGAACCATTTTGTTTGCTGAATAAAAATGATTAATAAAATCTATTAAGCATTATACCTTTCGTATTTTATGATTTACGTTTTAGTTGTTTCTATCGCTCAAATAATGGGGAGCCATACTTACTATTACTCTCGGGTACACGTTTCCTTTTGCCTAAACCATTGTCAATTTCCTTTTTGCCGCTATCAATAGAATTACCACACTTTGCTACATCTTCCTTCCCCGCGGTAGAAGTCATATCATTGCGTGCATCGTTCTGCACGACACCGCTCTGTGCACCATTTGGTGTATCCTTCTGAGTACCAAGAATGCATGACGGTACCTCCGATGACAACACAGACTTGGTATTTTCATTTACATCCCACAGATTCTCCTCTGTACCATCCATCTTCCGAAGGTGGTCTGGTGTGTTCATTGACATTTCAACAGCAGTCGTCGGCATACGTTTTTCTCCACCAAATGGTGTGACGTAACTGTCACCACCAAATGGATCATATGCAATGGTTGCTTTAGAATTAGCCGACGTTTTTCTCAGAATGTCATCAAGCTTGGCTTCTTTATTACCATGTTTATAGACAAATTCCTTGCCTGATTGTGATTCACTGGGAACAGATTTTACATCTTCACCATCTCCTCCTTTGTTCGACTGTGATGCTTCAGTTGGTTTGTACATGACACCATTTGTATTTAACAATTTTAGAACCTCCTGCATAACAAAAAATATTAAGTACTGAGTTTTCATTCATAGTGTAGTATCGTTATCATCAACATGAAACAACACATAAAATATAGATCGTATCACCTCTGCACATATCTGCGGTATAAGTGCTATCTTCATGTCCATGTGATTTTTCAAATCTGTCGTTATACGTTCGAATAGGAAGTCCATGTTACTGCCCCGTTTCTTTGAACTTTACTGTTCACCATTCATTGATGGTTTTTGCACACTCTTTTTCTTATATTGCTTCCCAATATTATTATGGATCTGCATGTTAAAAAATGAACAAATTATACAAATTACTATACAAACATGAGCTATGTATGGTGGCATATCAAAAGAATGATTAAACTGACTACCATCACTTTAGCGTTGTTTCCGAGGCCCCGACCATTCTTATAATCATAGCAACATCTCCTTTCTGATTCGTCTTCTGTCCATTTTTTCATTAGTGGCCGAATAGACACAGAGGAATATAAGTAGGATCATCAACGATCACCAACTTCTCCCAGTAAAGAAACTGCAAACAAATTGTACAGACAAATAAATTTAGTTTTACATCGAGGGCTGAACATAAAAACTGATGATTGTTTGACTTAACATATATACCTATGTTAGACCTAGATTTCCTTTGGGCCATGCTCTCATAGTAGATCCTACAAAGCTATCCTTCAAACTATCTATGAGAAACTTCAGTGTGAAGTAATTCCAATTAATCTGAAAAATACGAGGAACGTCTTCCACTAAACAGTAGAAGGTCTTAGGTACAGTTATGTTACTCGATGGGGCTATGACAAGACCAATTAGCGCAAGCACCGCTTTGCGGACGAAGTTGTCATCGGACGCCTTCTCAGTCTTTATGTCATTAATCAAATCTCTTATCACTATGTTACCGCTTGACTTGCTAAGAAAACATGGGGGTATGTTATGCATATTAGTTTGACCATCTTCCTTTATAATTTGAAATGCAGAATAACCTTGGTTACGTAAACCATAAATATGTTCTACGTCCTCACAAGTTCTTACTATTTCTCCTGATCCTTCTTTTATGAGGAAAGTGCTAGACGATGGATTGAACAACTCAATGATGAATCTGATTAAGTTTTCCTACATCGTGATTCGTGGCACGTCCAACATCGGCCGCAAAGAAGTGCTGGTAAATCTCGCACATTGCGCGCTTGTAAAGCCGGCTACCAAATTTGCCCATCTTGTGTAGTTACAAAATATCTCCCCATCTAAATCTTCCATTCTGCACGAATCATGTAGAGAATGTGTTAATGTTTCTCCATCTAAATCTACAACAGATTCCCACAAACCTATATGAGCATCTTGTATACACGACAAACAATCGATGAGACATCGAATCATTACTTGGACGACAGATGAGAAGAGGCGGCGAAGGGTGGCACGAATGAGAGACGGCAAAAGGGAGTCCTACGAGGATGAAGTGGTGACAGGCGGCGTCGATCCCTAGACGACAGACGAGAGGGGGTGGAGAAGGGAGGCGGCAATGTGGGACGGCGAGGGAGGCTCGTAATGGAGGCAACGGTGAGAGGCGGCCTACCTAGGTTGAGTTGTGGGTTGATGGACGATCGACGTGCCGCTAACTACGCCCTCCGTGATTACAACGACGTTGGGCCAGTTGTAGGTAGTTAATTGGGCCAACAGGATTATTACTTTTTAATGGCTTGTTTTTTCTATTTTTATGCGTTTTTTCGTATTTTTAAGTGTTTTATTGTATTCTTTAATGTCTTACCATATTTAGGGTTTTTCCGAATTTGATATGCACAATACGAACTTTAACTAATAAACAGATCAAATCAACTTCATACGATGGGAGTGTTGCTCCTACGTTTAGAGAACTTTTAATACGTACATCGCAAAGGATGTGTAAGGCGCACACGAGTCCTACCGAAACATCACCGACACGTGTTCACGGCGAGAAACCCCAAATGAAAGATCAGCGACATAAGAAAAGATTTGGATAAACCTAGATGAAAAACCGTAACATAGGTTCACGGCGAGAAACCCAAAGAAGCATCAACAATTGTGAACATAACATGAAATGATGATTACTTAATAATTTCATATAGACCGAACTAAGTAAGCCATAATAGTTACATAAGTGTTTCACAAACATGAGAGTACATAAGCTTAATATAGAACTAGAACACGAATTTGAGGTTGATTTCACACTTGATCAACCAGTAGCTTCGTAGTACCATTATCCCCACGATGGAACCAGAACACGAATTTCTGGTTAACTCTCATACCATTCTGCCTGACAATATCCATCTAGTTTGTTGTAATCATGGCACCTCCTTTAGGTACTCCATTCACTTGGGACTTGTTCATCACCAACTTAACGTGTGCAACTTTGCCATTTCTGGAATAGGCTTTTATAACTGCTGGCAATTGAATATTTGTAACAATATGCTTCATGGTGAAGCTCCTTGAAAAGTACTGCACATAGATTTGACAAACCAGTTATACAAATTATTTCACATTTACGTAAACAAATAAATGTGGAAAGTTCATATGTACGGAAGAGTTTACCATTTTAGCTTTATTTTTCACTGTGTTGGATTTTTTGATGGTGCATACATAAAACGGGTCTTTTGGCATTGAGCCTCGACTAGTCGCTCAAGTTCATCAAATTCTTCCTCAGTCATCTTCAAGGAAACCTTCAAAATCGTGCTCGCTATTTATTCCAGGACCTTAGTGTAATTTTTGCACATATTAGCGACATCCAATATATCAATAGCTTACAAAATAAAATTGGCACAAAATGCTTACCCCTAACAAAAACAACATTTTTCTTCCTTTTGATTATAGCATGGATCTCAGCAGCGGTAACACACAATGGAACCTGATGGAATATAGAAGAATAATTAAGTCGCATGTCATATTACGGCATGAATAATGCTAAACTTTTACATGCGCGCTAAGAGATACAAACAATACGGATTGAAAATCAAAACTAGCCGAAGATCCCATCGCCCAATTGATTTTCGCTCCCTAGGGCACAGTCTACATGCGATAACACCGGCCATTCGCTTACATGGAAAAAGAGATGGAGCGGCCGGCGGCTAAAATTGCGCCGATGCTAAAACGCACCTGCGTGATGAGCCTAGACTAGATCTACGACGAACACATTTAGATCTGTATTTTTGAACAATTCGGATAATTATAAATCCGAGTTTTTCATGACGAAATAAAAAATTGCGAGGATTAGATCTACGTCCTCTTAGATCTATCGTCTGTCCGTGCTGTCCGTGGACAGTAAGTTAACCTAAATATAGATCGTTGACAGGGCTTCGAATTTACGTACCTGCTGATGAGGACATCCCTACAATTACACCTACCCCAATGACTACTAAAGATGCTACAACTGTTGCAAAAAAGGATCAGTCCAATGAGATTAGAATTGGACCTATTACAAGAGCTCGTGCTAAGCTACTGGAACAACATGTGAATTTACTCCTAAACGAATGTGGTACTTTGATTGATGAGAACTTTATACTGCCTAAGTCTATGCATTTATGTATGATCAGGTTTGTTGGAGAAACAAGCATGGCGCGAGGAGGAGAAGGGCTACAAGAGAAGCCCAGCATGATGATCGCCCAAGGATGCGCGAGGGAGGAGCGGGAGGAAGGCGCAAGAGAAGATCATCAAGACGGAGGCAAAAAGATCTGCCACGACCGGAGTGTCCGGCCGGATCCACCCGGACTGTCCGGCCTGGTCAAGAGGCAAACTGGCGTGGACATTCTGTCTGCCAGTTCGGATACTACCCGGACATCACCCGGAAACTTCAAAGTTTCCGGCCAGACTGGACTGTCTAGCACACTTCACCAGGAGTGTCCGGCCTGGCCGGACTATCCGGTCGATTTTGACCGGAGTGTCCACCCGCCGACCGAATCTGGTCCGAGTCGGTTTGTATCAGTTTGAGTCTTTTGCGTTTAGTTTAGGTTTCTGGCCACCCCAGCCGCCCTTATAAGCCTTGGTACGACATCTAGTTAGGGTTTAGACCACGTTAAAACTATTTTGGAGTTGTTTCTTTCATAGAACCTCCAGAATTACCCTGTGTTCAAATCTACCAACTATAAATTGAGTGTGATATGTTGTTCCATTGGGAATTAGTGGATTGCATACTACCGTTCGTGGTCACGGCTGCGTGCGTAAGAGCGTGGTGTTGTGAATATCCTACAAGGTTCGAGAGCTGTTGCATTGGCGTCAGGGATCGAGCGGGAGAGTTCATAGCTATAGGCTAGTTATCTATCATCCACCATCATCACCGCCATCCGCTTACTGAGAAGATCGGGCCACCCCATATCACCTGCGCCATGGCGACCGAGGATCTCCGAAACTACCTCCTAGCGACCGGTGTTGACAAAGCTCTCTCCCCTCCAGTTTCAGATGAGACGAGGTGATGTGATGAGGTGATGGGTAGATCTAAGGGAATGTGTACGCGCGGGAGGTAAATAGTCCTGTTTAATAAGGCAATTATCCTAATGGCTGAGTTTACCTTAGGATCCTCCTAGAGGGCCAGCCCAACCTGATATATTAAATTTTGAATTTAAATATAAATCGAATAACCATATGTTCGAAAATGATTAAAAAACATACGGTTGTGTTTCTAATAATACGGACATCTTATAGTATTTTTTTAGAATATTTAAAAACAGTTGAAAACCTAGACTTATTAGTAATGGCCCTCTCAGGTAGGCATAAACGGTCTATTTTATAGACATGTCATTTTTTCAAAAATCTTAAAATTGCCTCCATTTTGTAGCACATGTTTGTTAGGGCATGGTGAAGCAATGTGCAAAAGGAGAGCACATTCCTTAAACACTTGGCCTGACGATTCGTCCGTACTTGTACAAAACACCCCTAAAACCCTAGATTTTAGCCGTCTACCGTGCCGAAGGCATGCCCAAGCATGCCATCACTGCTCATTGAAGTGATATAAGTGTGTGGTGTGTCATTGTGAGCCATTGTGCCAAGTTTGAGGCCATTCCTCAATAGTCCTGCCGCTATCCCGACGGGTAGACGTGTTGCACCCTACTACCCTAGATCAAAGCTGGCCAGTGTGGGAAGTGCATGGCCAAGCAATATCTTATTTGTAAAACAAGGGATGTGAGTGTTTGTGAGGGCATGGTGGAGAAATGTGCAAAAGGAGAGCACATTCCTTGAACACTTGGCCTGACGATTCGTCCGTACTTGTGCAAAACACTCCTAAAACCCAAGATTTTAGCCGTCTACCATGCCAAAGGCATGCCCAAGCATGCCATCACTGCTCATTGAAGTGATATAAGTGTGTGGTGTGTCATTGTGAGCCATTGTGCCAAGTTTGAGGCCATTCCTCAATAGTCCTGCCGCTATCCTGACGGGTAGACGCGTTACACCCTACTACCCTACACCGAAGCTGGCCAATGTGGGAAGTGCATGGCCAAGCAACATCTTATTTGTAAAACAAGGGATGTGAGTGTTTGTGAGGGCATGGTGGATCAATGTGCAAAAGGAGAGCACATCCTTGAACACTTGGCCTGACGATTCGTCCGTACTTGTGCAAAACACCCCTAAAACCCTAGATTTTAGCCGTCTACCATGCCGAAGACAGAGGATATAGCATTACATCAGCAAACAGATACAACAGAGACAACATAGAGGTACGTTCACTTTCTTTAAAAATTATTCAACACACGGATACAGAAGAGACACACAGAGGATATACCATTACATCGGCAACGCACATGGATTTTCATTTCTGCTGAATAAGCATCAGACAAAGGACAACTAACAACCCTATTACGCATTTTAGAAGAAGCACTGCTTCTGTAAGAAGATCAACCGTAGAGACCAACTTCATTAGTACCAGTTTCTCATTCCTAGGCTTTACTGCTGCTCTTTCTTTTTTCCTTAGCTCTAGAGTTTCCCTCCTCTCCTCTGCCCATTCATAAGCATCTATTGCTGCATCACCAGTCAGAATACCGTTCTCACACAAGTACTCCACGTACTTCAGCTCCCACCGCCAAAAATTGCATTCAGTCTGTAAAATTAGGAACACTAAATATCAAACATTTCATTTTGTATGAATACTACTCATATTGTAGGTACATGCACCATCGACTGCATGAAAATCAAACCAAAATGCTTACCCTATGAGTTTTGCACTTGTAGAAGACCCAGCCATCATGGTCATCGGTGCCGGAGACGTGCCTATTGAAGACGACGCCGCAGTCAGAGCAGGGAACCAGGGGAATGTAGGACGGACGGTGCCGATTATGCGACGTGCGGGACGACCTTGAAACAGACATGGCGGCCACTAAGGATCCCAACCAGGGCGACAACTTCAACGGTAGATGGCTCCAGCGGCAGCGCCACAATTATTTTGGGAAGGCGGTGAGAGGAAGTTAGGGTTTCTGTTTCTCTTATAAATAGCCAGGCCGCATTACCTAGGTGTCTTATTGGGCCGGCCTTCATATTTGTATTCCTCTTATAAAACCCAAATGCTATCCCTGCACTGACATACATTTATGTAAACCAGGGCTAGCACCGCCGGCTAATCTTACTATCATCTAGAGTCTCACATAAGACTGTTACCACAAATGCACCGTTGATGCCACACTAAAAGTGAAACTTTAATCAATGTAATGCAGCTAATCATTTAATTTAACCCATTATCAACTAGCTAAAGAAACCCAAATACATATACATTCCCTAGATTTCCTTGTTCTCCCTTTATGCCACCATTTCCCGCAAATACACAACCAGAGTACATATGCATAGGATTAAAAATATCAGGAACAAACCAGGTTAAACATGAAACAACCTTGTTAAGCACAAACATTAGAATGTTTAAACACAAGTTCAACCACAGTAATTAACCAACTGGATCAAGTTCAACACATCACAGATAAACATAGTCTAAACATAAAAACCATATTAGCAAAGAGACAGACAAGACACAATCTACGCCTGGGCGAGGTGCTTCAGCAGGAACATACCATAAGCGGCGTGTTTGGCCTTCAGGTGTGGCTTATGCTTCTGGCTGCCAGATCCATAGTAGGTACCATGCTGCAGCATTCCCAGGTAGTCCTTTGGCATCTCCTTCCGAAAGCACCACGGGCACTTGTACTCCCCTAGGCCTAGAAGATAGGGGATGTCCCCAGCCTTGAGCTTCTTCAGCACAGCACGGCTCTTGTGGTCCCTGTCCTCCTCATCACTCCTGACATCGTCTGACTCCTGTGGAAATTTGTGAAATAAAATAAGGTTTACAATAATTACACTGTGAAATAAGACTATATGTGCCACATATTATACAACTGGAAACTTGGACAGTTGCTTTTTAATTGAACATTTAAAAATCATAACAGAATAGTTGATATGTCACACATATGAAGTTAGATCAGAGCAGCATTATGTACAAATCAAAATGCGTGCAGAAAAACAAAACATGCTGGAAGCATTAGTGCAACAAAAAATTATGCCTTACAAGCAGATTGATCTATCACACTTATTAATCTTAAATTGTATCACTGCAGCATTAAATGCCAACTTAAGTTTGCAGCAGAACAACCCATGTGGTGAAAGCAGTAGTGCAGTAAATATTATAATCCTATGAAGCAGAATGTTGTATGACACGTAATAATCTTAAGCTAGATCACATCAGCATTAACTACCAACTTATGTGTGGAGCATAAGAAAACAGCTACTGAAAGTAGTAGTTCAACAAAAATAATAAACCAATGAAGCAAGACTACATCAACTATTACTAGCAGTACTACAACCAGGAATTTATTCATCTGTAACAAAACACATAAACTTTCAGCTCCAGAATTGCAACTACACAAATTCTTGATATGTTACAAATATTTTACAAATACAAATACAAAACAACTATCATGAATGTACTAGAACCATATGTTCTATGTGCGACAAGCATTTCAAAAGACTAGCAAATTACCAAGGCAAACACTCTGACTATGAGTACATAGACTAGGTATATTTAGCTCAGTATAAAGTGATCAGATGATCTAATGAACTAAATTAATAAGAAAAGTAAATGACACCAAATACATTCTACACAACAGTACAACAGTATAATGACATGCACCTGGTATAGATTCCCATGTCTCTTTTACTTAAGTACTACAAGAAAATTCACAAACTAGCTATCCATGGTCACATTACCTAAATTTACAATCTCGAAGTGGTAGCAAGTAGAACCCATAAATCAATTATATGTGTAGATCAATAGGCATCAACCCCATTCCATTTTCATTACAAACAAAATGCCAGGTTCTTACTTGTCAGATCGTTCAAGAACAAAAACTCAGGCACAAAGGCCAAGCATAAGCTACATCATCTAGGTGCATGTAAACCTGACACAGATTACAGATATCATAACATTGAAAGTAAGAGGAACCACTCGACGACCTAGCCTGCCAAATCAGAAGCCTACTTGATCCTACATCCATCAAAACATCGCCAAAGGGGTCCTGGGGAAATCAGTAGCTAATCTACGGCGCATCTAACCTAGCACAAACTAGCATCGCTAGGCGCATCTAACCCTACTAGCACCACAAACCCTAGCAAGAACAGGACGAGGCAGACCTCGGCGGCAAGAACACTAGGAGAGAGAGATCTGGACTTACCTCATCGATGTCATCGCTGTTGGACTCGCGGAAGGTCTTGACGTCGGCAGTTGAGTAGATCTTCTCCCCCTCTCCTTCCTCTCCTAGTGCAGCCTGTTCTTCAGGTTCTTCTTCTTCTTGCACCTGATCTGCGCCTCTGTCTCGAACTTCCGCTTCATTGGATGCACATCGAAGTAGACGGCCGGCCCACCCAAGCCAGAGCTCCCATTACCGCCCTCTGCATCCGCGACCCGCTTCCCCTTCTCCGCGTGCTCAGCGCCCACAGCCACCTGCTTCCCCTTCTCCGTGTTGTCAGCAGGCGCCGACACCTGCTTCCCCTTCTCCATGGACGGCCGCCGCGATTGAGGGTTTGTGGAGAGACGGCTAGCCAGGGTTTGCTATCCGATTTGGGGAATTTCTAGAAGTGGTTGAAACGCAGACCAACTGACTATGCTACTTAAGGAAGCGGACGGTTCGGCACCCACGTGCATACGTGTATAATACGCGCCAGTGAACAGGTAGTACGGGCTTCTATGGTTTTTTTTCAGAGCAACTCCAAAAATTTCGGAAGGACGATCATGCCCCCCGTCGTTGAACCATCCGCGCGAATCCCAGCCGTCCATGTGTTTTGCCAAACTTTTGGTTTCCAGTAGGGTGCACACTGAAGCAGAAACGTTAATGAACTGGGATCAGTCTAGGGAACGGAGAATAAAATGACGTTCAAGGATCTTGGGGACAATCTATACCAGCTTGATTTCTATGGCGAAGCAAACTTTAAGTCTATCATTAAGGGAGGAACATGGTACTATCGACATGGTGTTGTAATTGTGGTGCCGTTTGGCCGAGATCTGTGTGCAACAGATGCAAGACCCACTGCCTTCCCGATCTGGGTGAGGATTTATGATCTGCCACGAACACTCACGATGAGGAAGAAGGGCACTGCTCTCCTGGAGGTCTTGGTGAAATCATGGAAATGATGGGGAGCAGGCGAGCGGGCCTTTCCTCAGGGTACGCATGAAGTGGCCAATTCGGCAGCGCTGGTGTACACCTTGCAAGTGAGCAAGAAAGGGATTGTTGCGCGACATAAGATGAGATATGAGAAGGTTCCAAACTTTTGTTTCTTCTATGGATGTATAGGGCATGCACGCAAGGAATGCAAATTGGAGACAGTTACACACCCTGACGAGGAAGAAAGGCACTGCTCTCCTGGAGGGTCTAGGTGAAATTGATGAGGACATCCCTACAATTACACCTACCCCAATGACTACTGAAGATGCTACAACTGTTGCAAGAAAGGATCAGTCCAATGAGATTAGAATTGGACCTATTACAAGAGCTCGTGCTAAGCTACTGGAACAACAGGTGAATTTACTCCTAAACAAATCTGGTACATTGATTGATGAGAACTTTATACTGCCTAAGTCTATGCATTTATGTATGATCAGGTTCGTTGGAGAAACAAGCATGGCGCGAGGAGGAGAAGGGCTACAAGAGAAGCCCAGCATGATGATCGCCCAAGGATGCGCGAGGGAGGAGCGGGAGGAAGGCGCAAGAGAAGATCATCAAGACGGAGGCAAAAAGATCTGCCACGACCGGAGTGTCCGGCCGGATCCACCCGGACTGTCCGGCCTGGTCAAGAGGCAAACTGGCGTGGACATTCTGTCTGCCGGTTCGGATACTACCCGGACATCACCCGGAAACTTCAAAGTTTCCGGCCAGACTGGACTGTCTAGCACACTTCACCAGGAGTGTCCGGCCGATTTCGACCGGAGTGTCCGCCCGCCGACCGAATCTGGTCCGAGTCGGTTTGTATCAGTTTGAGTCGTTTGCGTTTAGTTTCGGTTTCTGGCCGCCCCAGCTGCCCTTATAAGCCCTGAGACAACCCCTAGTTAGGTTTTAGACCACGTTAAAATATTTTGGAGTTGTTTCTTTCATAGAACCTCTGGAATTACCCTGTGTTCGAATCTGCCAATTATAATTGAGTGTGATCTGTTGTTCCATTGGGAATTAGTAGATTTCATACTACCATTCATGGTCACGCCTGCTGCGCAAGAGTGTGGTGTTGTGAATATCCTACAAGGTTCGAGATCTGTTGCACTGGCATCAGGGATCGAGCGGGAGAGATCATAGCTACGCACTAGTTATCTACCATCCACCATCATCATCGCCATCCGCTTACTGAGAAGATCGGGCCACCCCATATCATCTTGGTATCAGATTTCCAGTGTTGCCTCGGTAAGCATCCACAAATCCATCCATAGATTAGAGAGTGTTTTTTGTCCTATACAGAAAAAGCCTTACAAAAAGATTTGCCATAGACTAGATTGCATCGTTTTTGAGTTTTAGTTGCTGATTGTATCTTCTCGTAGATCCGATCTGCAGGTTTTCCTCGTAGGAGTCTAGTTTTCGTTTGTGTCTCGGTTTAGGGTTTGATCTTGTTTTCCGCTGTTTCCACCGTTACAGTTTCCGCAAGTCTTTATTGTTTTTTTCCGAGTCCACATAGCGTACTTTTGTTTGCATACCATAGACACAGCCTATCTACATCATCTGTGCCTAGGAACGTACCCACGAGACTAGTTGCTTTGCTCCGACAGGCTGCTCATTAGGTTTTTGAAGTGCAAAAATTTTCGACGGGCGAAACCGGACTATCCTGCCCAACCGGAGTCTCCGGCGCATATCAACCAGACTATCCGGCCCAGTTCTGTTATGCGTTGTTGTACTCATTTGCATTGAGTCATATAGTTAAAAAAAAGAGAATCGGTATAAAAAAACAGAAAAGAGCTACAAGCCTGACAAAAAGAGATATCGAAGTGTGCAATATTGGAGGCCTTGTTGTGTATAGCACTAGTAGATTGAGCAATCTTGTGCCTGTTCTATTTGAGCTATTACTAGTGTCTCTCTTGTGCATTGCAATATTGCTTTTCATAAGTTGCTTTGCCACGTTTATCTCCACTGTGTGTGTTTCTTGGGTATTTGTTTGATCGGCACTAGGACTTGTTCGCGGTGTAGATAGGATACCATACCTATAGCTCCACCTTTACATAACCTGTGTGTCCTGGGATCGTTCTCTATACCTTTGATATTCACTTCATCACATCAAGTGCATCAGTCTTTGATTTCGTTTAGTAGAGCATCTCTATTCACTTTGGAACGGTAAGGTCTCCTTTCTTATTAGTTGTGAGTGAGTTGTGAGAGTTTCCACCATACAAATTCTGATTTTTGCACTAACCTACTAATCAAGTCTACTAGTGATGATGATGTTGTGTTGCAGAAAAAGAAGGATGAGGAGCTCGTCAATTGGCGTGAATACGAGGCTTTGAAATCCCACTTGACACGTGTGTTTACTAACACGACAGATGCCATTGACAAGAATCTCTAAGATATGAATATGAGATTGGATCAGCATGTTGGGCCGGTTGATACTATCCAAACGCAAGTGGCTACGCTCAATGTCAATGTCACCGCTTTGCAGCAGTCCATTGAGGGTTTGACATCCGCCTTACATAGAAGGGAAGATCCTCAACATGATGATGCCTTTGATGATTTCGATGAGGGTAGCGCTGTTGATGCTGCTCCACATGTTGGCAGGGGACGTGCTATTCTCCCTGTCCATGCACCTGCTCATGGTCGTGGGTTTGCCCATCTTGGTCGTGGTCAACGTGTGCCCAACCAAGCTGCTGATGACGGTTTGGGCAAGCCAAAATTTTCAATTCCTAAGTTTGATGGTTCCATTGATCCTAAAGACTACCTCACATGGGAGTTGAAGATTGAGAAACTCTGGCGCTTATTTGACTATCCAGAAGATAAGAAGGTCAAGCTTGCAGCATCGGAATTTGATGGTTATGCTTTACGTTGGTGGGATGCTCTTGTGCAACATAGGAGGGAGGACAATGAACTTCCTGTGAGGGATTGGCGCGAGATGAAACAAATCATGAAAGCTCGTTTCGTACCAACAACTACTTGCGATTAGTTTTTGATAAATTGACGCAACTGAAGCAAGGCACCATGACAGTTGATGAGTACTACATGGAGATGGAGATGCTTATGCAGCGTGCCAGAATTCGTGAGTCCATTGAGATGACCATGCAGCGATTCCTAAACAATTTGAAGTTACCGATCAAGAGCATTCTTCGTCATCCCAAGTATGAGACCATGAATGAGTTGTTGCATCATGCTAGAGAGGCTGAATCCCAGTTGGCAGAAGAGGCAAAGTCACGTGCTCCTTTTCCGTCCTCCAGCAGATTTTTGGCCAGGTCTACACCTTCTACAGCCGCGCCACCAGCTGCTGCTCCCTTTACACCATCGGCCAAGCCCAGAAGTACACCTTCGTTTGGTTCTAATGCTCGGAAACCCGCTGCTCCTGCTGCTAGCTCGGGTTCCAACATGTCTACTGCACGTACTCGTGATGTGGTGTGCCATACTTGTGGAGGTAGAGGTCACTACAAGAAAGATTGTCCAAACAGCAAGGTTATGTTTGTTAATGAACAAGGTGAAGTAGAGAGTGGAGATGAAGCTTCTGATGGTGATATTGATGACGGCGAGGTTGGTGCTGATGCATATGATGAGCGTGCACCCACTATTGTCGTATCTTCACGTGTACTTACTGTGCAACCGGTTGAGGAATCCCAGCGTTGCAACTTGTTCGAAACAAAAGCTCTCGTTGGACCAAACAAAGCTTGCAAGGTCATTATTGATGGAGGTAGTTGCAGAAATCTTGCAAGTAAGGAACTATGTGCCAAACTGAATTTGACATACTTACCTCATCCCAAGCCATACTACATACAATGGTTGAGCAACAATGGTGAGATGAAGGTAAATCATATGGTACGTGTGAATTTTCAAATAGGGCCATACAAAGATTCTATTGATTTTGATGTGGTTCCTATGACTGTTTGTCACCTACTATTGGGTCAGCCTTGGCTCTATGATCGCCATGTGCAACACAATGGCCGAGCCAATACATATCACTTGGAATTCAAAGGAAAGAAGATTACTATGCAGCCAATGACACCACAAGAAATTGTGAATGATTCTCGCCAGAAGATAGAGGTGAACTTGAAGGAAGATACTACCACTCGGCGAGACTGTGTCACAGCTGTTCCTGATGTAATTGAGCCTGAATTGAGTGATACAACGAAAAGTGAGAGAGTGCTTGGGTTATTGATATTAGCCACCAAGGAGGATATGAGAGAGTTTCATGAGGATTCTACAGCCATGCCACTTGTGCTCATGTATAAGGGCGAGGTATTGGTTTCTAATGACATGACCCCTATTTCTCTTGGTGTCTCTTCTGTTTTGCAGGACTTTGGGGATGTGTTTCCAGAAGACGTACCCGCAGGTTTGCCTCCATTGCGTGGTATAGAACATCAAGTGGACCTGATTCCTGGCGCCACACTTCCCAACCGTGCACCGTACAGGACTAATCCCGAAGAAACTAAGGAGATTCAGAAGCAAGTACAAGCGTTGCTGGATAAAGGGTACATCCGTGTCTCTCTTAGCCCTTCCTGCTGTTCCAGTTATTTTAGTTCCTAAGAAAGATGGTACTTGATATGGGGTGGCCCGATCTTCTCAGTAAGCGGATGATGATGATGATGGTGGATGATAGATAACTAGTGCGTAGCTATGATCTCTCCCGCTCGATCCCTGATGCCAGCGCAACAGATCTCGAACCTTGTAGGATATTTACAACACCACACTCTTGCGCACGCAGCCGTGACCACGAACGGTAGTATGCAATCTACTAATTCCCAATGGAACAACAGATCACACTCAATTATAGTTGGTAGATTCGAACACAGGGTAATTCCAGAGGTTCTATGAAAGAAACAACTCCAAAATATTTTAACGTGGTCTAAACCCTAACTTGTGATGGCTACGGAGGTTTATATGAGGGCTGGGGCGTCCTCCCCTCTAAACGGGCCTAAAAACAGCCATAACTTGGCCCAAACTGACTCGGTTCGACTCAAACTGATATATACCGACCCATATATGGGTTCGGCCTTATTGGCACGCAGTCCAAACATCGTGGAACACCTCAAACATGTAATTCTTGGTGCGCCATCTCTCTCTCTTGCTCATACGTGATTTTCTCATTGCCTCCTAGTGCGCATGCCTCCTGCTCCTCCCTCGCGCACTTGTTGATATTGGAAATCAGCGCTTGTCCTTCTTGCTGCAACTCTCCTCCTCCTCGCGCAATGCTTGTGTTATCAATAAACCTGATCATACAAAGATGCATAGACTTAGGTAGTATAAAGTTCTCATTAAATAAAACATCAGGTTCAATTAGGAATAAATTCACCTGATAGTCATTATTGATTTGACTCAATATTTCCTTCCAGTTCAGGCAGTCAGAATCATCATAATCCATATATATATCCTCATCATCCTCCCTTTCTTCATGAAAAGCCGTCCTCGGCTTTGGGTAAGATAAAAGTGGGAGAAACAAAAAGAACAACGTGTACGCAAAGTATATGTATATATAACATGTTGTATTATTGTTGTTCACATGAAAAGTATGTCCAGTATACATCAAGCAACTTAAATTGCAGGTATAAGTGAAGTACAAAGAATCATGATCATGGTGAAAAACAACTAAATAGATAGTCATGTTCTTCAATATTAAATTCAGTTTTCTCAAAGAAGATCTATGATCAAATTTGTGAACAAGATCAAACCAATTCAATATGTCTGAAAACCAAATTGAATCATGACATGCTTCAACTGCGCTACTCTGATTATTATGAACATGATCATGTTGTCCAGTATGTAAAATGCCACTCAATTTGCAAATATCAAGGAAGTCTAAAGTAGTAACAAAACTAGACAAAGACTTTTGGGACAAACATAGTGAATATGAAAACTTGGGTCCTATTCTAGCAAGATTAGAACAATCCAACATAGGTAAAATTACTTGTGTTGGTTGCAATATATCAACTAGACCAGAATGTATTTCCATAATATCTAGAACATGAGCTATTGTCCCATAGCAAACATTTTGTGATGTATGGCTGAAAACAGCATGTTTCAGTTCAGCGATTCTATCACAAGTAATGCATATGTGATCCACAAGAAAATTTTCATGCATGCTATATTCACCAATCAGATTGAAAGTGAAACAAGGAGAATATGTGCTAGAATTCAGAAATGAAATTTCAGAAATCTTACCCATAGAACAACTCATACTCATAGGTTCATTTAGCATGATGGAATACACAATATCAGCAAGTGGTATTCGAGCAAGTATTTCCTTATGTGTTATCAGTACCACATAATCAAAATTTGAATTTGGTAAACTATCACATGGTGCTGAAACAGTAGTGCAAGGCAAATCATAAGGAGGCTTCAGTAAAGGAATAGACTCACAATATGTCGCACATGTTGGCTGAAGCTCCAAATCAGTACCAATGTCATTAACAAACTTCTCAGCTGTAGTAGGTACCACGACATCCTCCTCAAGTAACAATACCAGATCGTGTGATGCAGGTTGTAAAATAGGCGGCTCCCTTTCTTCAAAACCAACCTGCACATCACAAGTTACAACACTAGGAGTAGACATGATTACGTTAGTAGACAACTCACATTTCTCATTAGTGTCCACTCTCAAAATTTCTGGAGGAGGCCATTTGCAGTTGTTCAAAAACATAGAACGTAGAAATTGCTTGAAATCTTCCCAAAGGATTTTTACCCATGACACCATACACAATCCTTGCGTCCTTCCACCAACGAGCTACCTCTTCATCCACACGTCGGTGAGCAAGAATGTATTCTATATGACCATTAAACTTGCTATCGAAAGTACGACATCGCGCAAAACCAAATCCCATATCAATTTCCCAAATCTGATATTCTGCGGGTGTGGCAGAACTTTCCAATCGCCACTTGATTGTAGTTGGATCATATGCCATGCCAACCACAATAGCTAAATAGTCATGGTAAACATCATCTGATTTCTGCATCACATCAACACTAGTAGAAGTCATGATTAGTACATTAGTGCAAGAACACAAAACTGTTTTGGTGGCACACTCACAACTCACTCAAAAACAGACAAGAAAGCAGATCTTACCGTTCCAAAGTGAATAGTGATGCTTACCAATTCGAAATCAAGGACTGATACACTGATGTGATGAAGTGAATACCAAAGGTATAGAGAACGATCGCAGGGCACACAGGTTATTTATGGTGGAGCTGTAGGTATGGTATCCGAATTACACCGCAAACGAGTCCTAGTGCTGATCGTATGAAAAAGACCCACGGAAACACACACGGTGGAGATAAATGGGGCAATTGCAACTATGAAAATGAGCGGTATGTCGGAGGAACGCTCGTGTTGCAATGCACAAGGAGAGACGCTAGCAATGTCTCAACGAAACGGGCACAAGATTCCTAAACTGAGCAGCCCACAGAGCACTAAGCACGCTAGTCTTGTAGGATAGTTTTAGACACAAAGAAAGGTTTACTAAGGCTCACAAGGATAGGTACGCTATGTGAACATAGTAAAAAAATAAACAAAAAAGAAAAAATTTTGACCTGAAAATTGGGCTCTGCCACGGCAGAAAAACGGCCTAAAATCCTGCCGCGGCAGGATGTCAGCAGACACAAAAATTTCTCGTATGAGGACAGACCTGTCTGTGGTAAGGCGAAGGTCCAATTTTTTTTGGATTTTTTTTTGCTTTTACGCTGGAGCACAGACCTGTCTGCGGTCAGGCGTGAGGCAGCGAGACGATTTTTTTTACTTCAACATGAAGCAAACTCAGTACAAGTCTAGATCTGATCGGTTTGCTTTTTTTTTCTCCTTCTTTCAAATGGATCTACAACCTAAGACTAAAAGAAAACAGATCTACTAGATCTAAGACTCAAGAACACGACGAACAGTCTAGAAATAGTCTAGGGACTCCGACAATGGATCAAAAACAGACGAAAACTAGACAAAAACTACGACTCAGATTTAGAAGAAAGGCTACACAAAAGGATTACGATCAACAACTAGAACTCACGAACAGTGTTATCTAGGCTATGGCAATGAACTATGAACCCTAATATTTTTGTGTGGCTTTTTCTGTATAGGACAAAAACAACTAATCTATGGATGGATTTGTGGATGCTTACCGAGGCAACACTGGAACTCTGATACCAAGATGATATGGGGTGGCCTGATCTTCTCAATAAGCGGATGGCGATGATGATGGTGGATGATAGATAACTAGTGCGTAGCTATGATCTCTCCCGCTCGATCCCTGATGCCAGCACAACAGATCTCGAACCTTGTAGGATATTCACAACACCACACTCTTGCGCACGCAGCCGTGACCACGAACGGTAGTATGCAATCTACTAATTCCCAATGGAACAATAGATCATACTCAATTATAGTTGGTAGATTCGAACACAGGGTAATTCCATAGGTTCTATGAAAGAAACAACTCCAAAATATTTTAATGTGGTCTAAACCCTAACTTGTGATGGCTACGGAGGTTTATATGAGGGCTGGGGCGTCCTCCCCTCTAAACGGGCCTAAAAACAGCCATAACTTGGCCCAAACTGACTCGGTTCGACTCAAACTGATACATACCGACCCATATATGGGTTTGGCCTTATTGGCACGCGGTCCAAACATCGTGGAACACCTCAAACATGTAATTCTTGGTGCGCCATCTCTCTCTCTTGCTCATACGTGATTTCCTCATTGCCTCCTAGTGCGCATGCCTCCCGCTCCTCCCTCGCGCACTTGTTGATATTGGAAATCAGCGCTTGTTCTTCTTGCTACAACTCTCCTCCTCCTCGCGCAATGCTTGTGTTATCAATAAACCTAATCATACAAAGATGCATAGACTTAGGTAGTATAAAGTTCTCATTAAATAAAACATCAGGTTCAATTAGGAATAAATTCACCTGATAGTCATTATTGATTTGACTCAATATTTCCTTCCAGTTCAGGGAGTCAGAATCATCATAATCCATGTATATATCCTCATCAGTACTTGGCGCATGTGTGTTGATTGTAGAGTGATTAATAACATCACTATTCGATATCGTCATCCTATTCCACGCTTAGAGGATATGCTAGATGAATTGAGTGGTGCTGCCCTTTTCTCTAAAATTGACTTGCGTAGTGGTTATCATCAAATTAGGATGAAAGAAGGGGATGATTGGAAAACTGCTTTCAAAACTAAATTCGGTTTGTATGAGTGGTTAGTCATGCCGTTTGGTCTTACTAATGCACCTAGTACTTTCATGCGTTTGATGAATCATGTTTTGAGAGAGTTTATTGGTCGTTTTGTGGTTGTTTACTTTGATGATATACTTATATACAGCCACACCAAATCTGAACATTGCACTCATATTAGACAAGTTTTGCAAGTGTTACGTGATAATAAACTGTATGCTAATCTTGAGAAGTGTACATTTGCAAAAGATAAGGTCATATTCCTAGGATTTGTTGTTTCTAAGCATGGAGTAGAGGTAGATCAATCTAAAATTGAATCAATTCAGAATTGGCCTACTTCAATGAATGTTAGTCAAGTGCGTAGTTTCCACGGTCTCGCTGGTTTCTATTGGCGCTTTGTGAAAGATTTTAGCACCACTGCTGCACCATTAAATGATTTGACAAAGAAAGGTGTTCCTTTTGTGTGGGGCGCGGCCCAAGACATTGCATTTTATACATTAAAATGTTTGCTTACTTCTGCACCATTACTTGCATTACCTGATTTTTCAAAGCAATTTGAAGTTGAATGTGATGCTAGTGGTATAGGCATAGGTGGCGTTTTGATGCAAGAGGGTCGGCCTATAGCTTATTTTTCTGAGAAATTGACTGGTGCTCGTTTGAATTATTCTATCTATGATAAAGAATTGTATGCGCTTGTTCGAGTACTTGAGGTTTGGCAACATTATTTGTGGCCAAAGGAATTCATCATACATTCTGATCATGAAGCATTGAAATACTTGAAAGCTCAATCAAATTTGCATAGAAGATTAGCTAAATGGGTTGAGTTCATTGAGTCTTTTCCTTACATCATTAACTATAAGAAGGGAAAAGAGAATGTTGTTGCTGATGCTCTATCTAGGAAGAACATGCTATTAACCAACCTTGATGTTAAAATTCCCTGATTAGAAGCTATTTGTGCACTTTATGCAACTGACCATGATTTTGCTGAACCATATCATTTGTGTGCTCTTAGAAACGCATGGGATAAGTATCATATACATGATGGATATTTGTTTGGAGCTAACAAACTATGTGTTCCAGAATCGTCGTTGCGTTTGTTCTTAGTGCAGGAGTCACATGCTGGTGGTTTGATGGCTCACTTTGGGCGTGAGAAGACGTTGCTCATGCTTGCTGATCACTTTTATTGGCCCAAGATGAGGTGTGATGTGTACAGATTTGTGAGCCGATGTATTACATGCCACAAGTCGAAATCTAAGCCGAAGCCTCACGGTTTGTATACACCTCTCTCTGCACCGACTACTCCATGGGAAGATATTAGTATGGATGTTGTGCTAGGTCTACCTAAAACTCATAGAGGGCATGATTCTATATTTGTGGTAGTGGATAGGTTCTCTAAGATGGCTCATTTTATTGCCTGCCACAAAATCGACGATGCGTCGCATGTTGCTAACCTGTTTTTAGGGACATCGTGAGATTACATGGAGTACCAAAGACGATTGTTTCTGACCGGTATGTGAAGTTCATGAGCTACTTTTGGAAGACCTTATAGGGAAACCTAGGAACGAAGTTGCTGTTCAGTACTACATGTCATCCCCAAACAGATGGTCAAACGGAGGTGGTGAATCGAACATTGTCACAGCTGCTAAGGACCATGATTAAAAAGAATCTGCGGGAGTGGGAAGAGTGTTTGCCACATGTTGAATTTGCTTACAACAGGGCTGTGCATTCAACTACTCAGCTTTGTCCTTTTGAGGTGGTGTATGGTTTCAAACCATTGACGCCACTTGATATGTTGCCTCTGCCATTACATGAGAGAGTTGATATGGAGGCATCAAAACGTGCTAATTATGTGAAGAAAATACATGAGAAGACTCGAGAGGCTATTGAGAAGAAAGGCAAGAACATTGCTGCTGCACGGAATCAAGCAAGGAAAGAAGTGTTGTTCGAGCCCGGAGATATGGTTTGGGTGCATCTACGCAAGGATAGGTTTCCACTACTTCGAAAGTCCAAATTGAAGCCACGTGGTGCTGGTCCTTACAAGGCGTTAGCCAAGATTAATGATAACGCCTACTCGGTTGATATACCTATTGAGGAGTTTGGTGGAGTTAGCAACAGCTTCAACGTTGCTGATTTGTCACCATATGCTGGAGAAGACCTTGGAGCGTCGAGGTCGACGCCTTTTGAAGGGAGGGGAGATGATGAGGACATCCCTACAATTACACCTACCCCAATGACTACTGAAGAGGCTACAACTGTTGCAAGAAAGGATCAGTCCAATGAGATTAGAATTGGACCTATTACAAGAGCTCGTGCTAAGCTACTAGAACAACAGGTGAATTTACTCCTAAACAAATCTGGTACATTGATTGATGAGAACTTTATACTGCCTAAGTCTATGCATTTATGTATGATCAGGTTCGTTGGAGAAACAAGCATGGCGCGAGGAGGAGAAGGGCTACAAGAGAAGACCAGCATGATGATCGCCCAAGGATGCGCGAGGGAGGAGTGTGGGAGGAAGGCGCAAGAGAAGATCATCAAGATGAAGGAAAAAAGATCTGCCACGACCGGAGTGTCCGGCCGGATCCACCCGGACTGTCCGGCCTGATCAAGAGGCAAACTGGCGTGGACATTCTGTCTGCCAGTTCGGATACTACCCGGACATCACCCGGAAACTTCAAAGTTTTCGGCCAGACCGGACTGTCCGACACACTTCACCCGAAGTGTCCGGCCTGACTAGACTGTCCGGCCGATTTTGACCGGAGTGTCCGCCCGCCGATCGAATCTGGTCCGAGTCGGTTTGTATCAGTTTGAGTCGTATGCGTTTAGTCTCGGTTTTTGGCCGCCCCAGCTGCCCTTATAAGCCCTGGGACGACCCCTAGTTAGGTTTTAGACCATGTTAAAATATTGTGGAGTTGTTTCTTTCATAGAACCTCTGGAATTACCCTGTGTTCGAATCTACCAACTATAATTCAGTGTGATCTGTTGTTCCATTGGGAATTAGTAGATTGCATACTACCGTTCGTGGTCACGGCTGCGTGCGCAAGAGTGTGGTGTTGTGAATATCCTACAAGGTTCGAGATCTGTTGCACTAGCATCAGGGATCGAGTGGGAGAGATCATAGCTACGCACTAGTTATCTACCATCCACCATCATCATCGCCATCCGCTTACTGAGAAGATCGGGCCACCCCATATCAGAAATCATGGAGGTGGACACTGACTATGGGGAGCAGGCGAGCGGGCCTTTCCTCAGGGTACGCATGAAGTGGCCAATCGGCCAACCGCTGGTGTACACCTTGCTAGTGAGCAGGAAGTGATAAATGATGTGTTCTGTTCATAGTACGTGTTGTGTACGTGTTAGAGTTGTTTTATAGTCCTACCCTTGTACAACTTGTAAAACCATCTATATATACATGAGACAGGCCAAGCCCTAGAGGCATCGAGCAATACCCTACCAATATTGTTATTTTGTCATGGTATCAGAGCTAGACAACGCTTCCTACTAAAAACCCTACCCTACTCAAGATCGCGCCACCGCTGCACTACCTGCGCCGCCGCCGCTCGATCGCGCTCTTCACGACGCCGCCCTAGCCGTGCCGAGCAACCAAGATGACTACCTCCTCGTCCGCCACCTCGTTCACCTCCTCGCCCCTCTACTCCAGCGGATCTACGGGCGTGGGGTCCTCCTCCAGCCACGGCGCCATGATGGCGTCACACATCCCTACCTCACTGATCGTCTTCAACAACCAGATCACGATTCGGCTTACGTCCGACAACTACCTCTACTGGCGCACTCAGTTCGTGCCGATACTCCAAAGCAATCTCATCTATGGGTTTGTTGATGGTTCTCTGCCCTGTCCGGATACCGAGATTCTGAATCCTGATGCGAAGGACGCTGGTGCGCTAGCCACCCTCGCTAATCCCCTCTACGACGCCTAGCACCAGCAGGACCAGGCCATCCTCTCCGCCATTGTCTCCTCTCTTCCTGAGGGGTTTCATCGGGATGGTGATGCTCGCTACTACCTCGTATGAAGCCCGGGAAACTCTCGAGGCGAGCTACTCCACCCAGTCTACTTCACGCGTCATGCAGATTCGCACAGCGCTTGGCAAGGTCAAGAAACATGAGTATCCTAATGCCACCGCCTACTTCAACAAGGTCAAATCACTGGCGGATACTTTGGCCTCCATTGGGTAGCCTCTCCGTATCGAGGAGTTCAATGCCTTCCTCGTTGCCGGCCTGGACATCGAATATGATGCACTTGCCGATTGTGTCGGTGCGTGGCCCATTACTGATCCTATGCCGATATGTGATGTCTACTCTCAGCTCCTTAGCGCTGAGCAACGTGTGGAGGCTCGACACGCCGAGCTCGCAGCCGTCCAGTAGCATGCCAACTACGCCGGGCACGGCGGTGGACCAGGAGGGTCTCGACCTGCCCAGTACACATCAGCGCCGCAGTAGTGTCCTCGACAGGGGAAGCCGCCCCAGCCTGATAGCCCCTCCAGGCCGGGTATGCGGGCCATCTGCCAAATTTGTTCAAAGGTGGGCCATGTTGCTTCGTGTTGCTTCAAATGGTTCCAGAAGGATTACCTCGGTGCAGGCAACGACGGGCGCAACATGGAGCGACAAATTGCTGCGTTCTCCGTCACGACCACTACCTCCGGCTCTACTACCTCCTATCCAGTTGATCCCAACTGGTATGTTGATACAGGCGCGACAGATCACTTCACCAACGGCCTCAACAAACTCACCATAAAGGAGCAATACACTGGCAAGGACAATGATGCAGCCCGTCCTACGGACGGTCCTACATCTACACCACCATGTCCCCCAAGTGGACCCATGACTCGTGCTCGAGCCAAGCTTCTCCAAGCTAAGGTGAATTCACTCTTGTACTCATGTGACTTTGATACACCCCTGGACGGCTTGCTACTTCATGCCCCGACACTGTGCATCATCAGGTATGAAGACACGAGCCTGAGGAGCGACGCAACAGCTAACAGCTGCCAGGAGGACGCGGTACTACCGCACAAGCGGTACTACCGCTCATGGACAACAGTACTACCGCCCCGGACAGAGAGATGGATCCGAAGCCCCAGATCCCACCGGTACTACCGCACTTAGCAGGTGGTACTACCGCGCGCACTTTAAGACTCACGCCAAAGCTTCTACCCGCTCCGGTACTACCGCGCCCTTCCAGCGGTACTACCGCATCTGACCGGTACTACCGCTCAACGGACCGGTACTACCGGACACCCCAGGGCCTGTGCGCTCCAGCTCGGCCCTTTGGCCTTGTAACGCACCCTTTTGATACTTTAGTTGCCTAAACTACCCCTGAACTTGTGGCTGGCATATATATAGCCCCCCACCTCTATTGTAAACCCTAGGCATGATATTGGAATTAGTGGAAACCCCTTGTGAATCTATCTAATTCTTGCCTCATGCTCCTTAACCAAGGAGCACCAATATCACAAACCTCGTTGGAGTTTTCATCGTGCCTCTGCGTTGTACAAAGCCTAGGCATCAGAGTCCCTTTCCCTAGACGTCAAGATCTCACCGAGTCTCCGATCTCGCCGTGCTGGTTCGAGAGAGGTCCTCCGCCCGACGCCGATCCTACTGATTGCGCCAGACCGGTCACCCCCGGCGTGAGCTATTGGTGTGTATCGTGGTTTTGTATGTGTGTGTGTTCATCGCGTTTTTCGTGCGTGCATTCGTCGTGTTCATCTTGCCCCCTCTCCCTGCACCCTATCCTCGGTTTGAAAGGGAATCATGAAAGATCGGGCCACCCTAGAGGTTTGCCCTCAACATATTGGTATTAAGAGCTTTGTTGCTCACGAATTCCCCCACAATTTTTTCTTCTATCCACCAAAAATTCGAAAATCCCCAAAAAAGAGCCCCAAATTTGCCTTCAGATCGATCTCTGGATTTGGTGCGTTTTTCGTGGTTTTGGTCCACATATCTGTTGCTTGGGGTATTGATCTAACTTCCTTGTGTGTCCCTAGCCCCAATTGTGTTCAGTTTTCCGCTAATTTGAGGATTTTTGGGCCGATTGTGCGTTCAAGTTTGAGATCCACGCGCGCAGGAATCTGCGAAGCGGTACTACCGCCAAAACGAGCGGTACTACTGTCGAGCGGTACTACCGGCTGATCACAGTGGTACTACCGGTCACCGGTACTACCGGACATTTTGAGCGGTACTACCGCCCCTGTCAGACAAGAAAATTTCCACCCCCATTTCTGTTCGCTAATTTTAGTATTGGCTTGTTCTGTTTCGCGTGCGTGTCGCCCAACTAACTTCAAGCTTCCGCAACAATATTCACATCCCGCGCTCATCAACACCGCGACACCGAACACCATCCCAAATACCGGTAGCAAGTCGTCAACAATACCAAAGGTATAACTTGCTCCACCTTGTTAAACCTTATTCCTTGTGTGTATCTATCCTATGAGAGCAGCTCATTTTGTGTTTGCCTAAGCATTGTGCACTTGTCCTTGGAAAGTGAGAGCGTGAGAGCAAATACAAGAGTTAACATAGTAGTATAGAAAGGGAGAAAAAGAATCAAAAAAAAGAGAGAAAAAGAAAAAGCAAAAGAAAAATAGAAAGATACAAAGTCTCCCAATAGAAAGAGAGTCTCAAGCTTGTAAGCAAAGAGAGAAAAAGAGCGCGACCGAGGCAAGTGCACAAATCCGTTGCTTATTTCTCTTTTGGCGAACGAGTTGTGGTCTCTCCTAGCGTTGGCACGACACCGAGCGTAGTCTTCGTTAGGACCTTTTGTGCTCTTTTTCATAGTCGTGCTAACCACATCCGTCTCCACGTGTGTGTATCTTTGTGTTTTGTAGATCGTTTCCTTTTTTCTTTGATCTTTGGTTCTCTACCACTTTTGACAATAACCTTTTCTTTGGATCGTTTCGTTTGGTTTTCCACAATCCTGACCTTCCACCCGCAGCTTTTGAGAGTTAGTTCTTTCTTTAGTGTGAGTTTTCTTTGCAATTCCACTTTGCACGCTTATAGCTCTCACTTGTGGTTTCTAGTTCGGTGCAATCCCCAAGGTGAGGAACAAGGCTAACACCACCATATTCCACTTCCATATACAATACTTGTGTGTTTTGCATGAAGGATAGGCACGGTGAGTCGAGCCAACCACCTCCCCATGAAGAAGATCAAGGACCGTGTAACACCCTCAAATCGGCCGTATGCAAGCTTTAGCCCTTTCCGCCAAACCCGCATAGAAACGATTCAAGGACGCCAACCAGGCACTTTCGTGCGGGTGGAAAACGAAGCAATACCATTACACAACAGTCCTTGATGGGACCCACAGAACAGATATATATATATATATAACAGCGACTCAACGAGTCAAGAATACAGATATAATATACAAAGATCCAAATCACCTTGAAAACGATAGAGCGTCCGGCTACGGACAAGATGCAAAGGGGGCTAAGAGCCCTGAAGAATAACCAATGGCGTGCATAACCCTGCCCAGGCCAAGCCGGAAGGATAACCCTGCTAACGACGTCGATCTCATACCTGCTAAAACAAAAGGGGTGCCGACAAAGGGAAAAGGAAAAAGAGGAGCGTCAGTACTAAGGCCAGTACACGGCGAGGCTAGAATTCGGCGGCTCTCGCCTACATAGGTATGGTGGGCTGAAGCGGCAGCGCAGCGGCACTAAACAACCTATAGAGACTCGATACAACTGGCGGTTATCAGAGAGGGATAAGAAGGACCTATCCGGATCCAACCTAAAGCTAACACCAAACAAACCCATCCTGGTTTTTCCCCCTCGAGACCAAACGAGGAAGTCGGGCCAAGGAACTCACACAGTTGGCAGTTTTATTCATTCCATTATAATTGAAGCACTTACTAGTCAGATATAGATAGCGTGGGCCGTCCTGATAGCATAAATAGTGGGCAGTTTTAATCACCATGCCATTGTAGTTGGGACATTTACTAGTCAGATATAATTGTCCTGAGGAATCCCAAAACCCAGCAATTGTTGGCACTTTTATCACATTCCATTGGAGTTGCAATACTTACTAGGCAGGTACAACATGTCACAAAACAACCCAGATCCACCAGTTGTTGGCATTTTTAATATCCATTCCGTTATAGTTGCATCTGATTACTAGTCACATATTAAGTCAAATTTATAGCACTACTTTAGTTATGCTTGTCTATGATCGAGATACTGTGCTCCAAGTCATCCATAACCGCGGACACGGCTTTCAGAAAGTTTTACCCTGCCGGGGTGCACAAATAGCAACACACACTCGATCAACCTCAGAAAAACCAACTCAAAACCCAACGAGGCATTCACGACAAAGCGATCACAGGATTCAGAAATATTTTAGGGGGCCACCCCACTAAGCTACCCGCAACGAAGTTGGCCGGCTCCGGAATGGACCTAGGGTTTGCGTCAATGGCTGTAAACGACTGGGAACCCGAAAGTGTGACTGGGCTTGTCGATACCGCGAAAACACTCCGCGATCCTGAACAGTACAGGTGCTCCACGCACAATCTTAAATAAAGCAGTAACATGGCATAAGTACAGGATAGTAATAAAACCACAAACTAGTTTGTGGCCCCAAGAAATAGAAATGAATCAAGCTCTGGCTCAGGGGGGTCCATAAGGCCTCCCGGATGTGGATAGTGCGAAAATTCAAGGAACAGGTATCAAGTACTCGGGGTCCTACGGGACACAAGTGAGCGTGGAAGAACCAAATAACATCTATTGCCCACCGATGCCTCTACATTAGTTGTATCTAGCATTTTAATAGTTGTATTTAAAGTCATGATCATCTCCACCATAAACATCTGCCAGCATTCCAACAACTGGGGTACTCGACAACACGAGATCGCTCCTGAGCAAGCAACTACGACTCGCAAGGCCAGCTATCTACCAAACACAGGTAATAGGAGGTGTCCAAGGCAATATAGAGGCTGCACAGGATATAACTGGTGTTCGGACACTAAAGCATCGTGACACGGATAGCAATAGATCAACAGGAGGAAATAAAGACTATAAATGCAAAATAGGTAGAAGGGGAAGAGATGCTCGCCTGGGAAACACTGCCGAAGGTTCATATCCAAAGAACTTGTCGATACTCGCATCCACTCATCGGTCTAATCCGCGAAGAAGCAAAGCACTAAAAGAAACACCGGATGCAATATTTAATACTATGGCAGAAGATCCGGCATGATTATGATATGATGCAAATGCGGTGCAATTAGGCAGTATTAAGCGGAACCGGGGTCCCGACAATTAATTAATAGGTTCGAGTTGTTTAGAACCCCCGCAATTTAAATGTTGTGTTAACAGGGTGAATCATGGCATCGGTTCGCTACGCAAATTTAAATGGAGTCCGGAATAAAACAAAGATATCCTGCATAAACACTCCATATTTAATTTAGGTGAAACAATATAATGCCTCCAAACCACACAATATGTATGCGACATGAATGATTTAATGCAGCAAGTTGGTATCATATATAATAAAAAATAGGAGAATGGATGAAGGTCACACATTAGGGGGGTTCGGATCCGAGGTTCGTCAGGGATCGGTCTTTAGGGTCTCGGGCTTGAACTCCGGGAAGAAGAACTTGGCGCTCCGAGGGGTTCGAGGTCTCGGCGTCCAGGAAGAAGATCATGTCGTGCCGAGGGGTTCAGATTCGGTCTTTGGATCCGGGTGGAAGGACATGGCGGTCTCGGCGTCTATGAAGAAGAGCTTCGGGTCATCGAATCTGGGTAGGAGTTCTTGTCGTTGGGCATCCTTCGATTCTATCGGCGACCTTGTGGTTCAGGCTCCGCGTCCATATTGGTCGCTCATGTAGTACCGAAGATCTTGTCGGAATTCCCGTCAACCTTCTCCATAGCGAGGATCTTGTTGACACACCAAATATTTCCGTAGCAGCAATACCACCACATCTGCACATTGCATTCCAAAAATACTTACACTACTGCCACCGCTTAAAATTAACATAACGGCACGGTAGGGATGAGGCCCTGCACGTGGCCAGAGGACCTTGGCGAAACGGCTACATTGACGCGGCTGCGCGGGGTCGGTGGGACGGAAGACGGCGCGGGGCAGAGGCCGCAGCAAGGGTGACGATGACGGCCAGGTGCAGGTGGCACGAGCGCGCGCGCGGACGGTTACCGGAGCGGGACAAGAAGGCGGCTTGATTCTCGGCGGAGCTTGCGGCCGGACAGAGGAAGGCCAGGACGGCGGCGCTGCTTCAAGTGCGGACGGGTGGGGGAGGCAGAGCTTGCTGGCTCTCGGGGCGGGGCGCGCTGACGGCACCGACGAGGGCATGGCGATGACGACGGCGGGGTCGTGCGGCCGGGGCTGGCGCTAGAGGGCGGCGGGCGGCGGCGTCCGTCGGTGGGGAAGGAGGGCGAGGTCGCTGGCTGGGGCGGAGGCTGTTGCCGGTGAGGCCACATCCGGTGGCGGCGGGAGGAGGTCGAGGTGGATAAGGCCGAAAGAGGCGGGGCCGGAGAGGAGGGACCGACGGTGGTGGCGGCTTGCCAGGGCGGGGCCGGCGGCCGGCGGAGGCGAGGAACAGCGGCCACGGCAGGGCTTGCGTAGACGGCCGTGGAAGAGGGCGAGGAAGGCGGCGGAGATGGTCGGGGTCGCGGAGAGGAGGAGGTTGCGGAGGAGGGGACGCGGAGAGGGAGGAGATCGAGTAGGGGGCGGGGCGGCCCGGCGGCAGTCGGCGGGGGAAGGCCGGAGGGAGAGGCGAGGGGAGAGAGAAGGGAGCGCGGGGCGCATGGGGTTGGTGGGCCCGAGGGGGAGGGAATCGAGGGAGGCGACATGCAGGTGCGGGCGGTCGGTGGGGGGGCCTGGGGCGGAGCGTGCGTGGGGGTGTGGGCAGGTGCTGCGGGAGGCGAGGTGGGGCTGGGTCGCTGCACACGTACGCGGGTGGGGCCATGCGGGTGGTGCGGTTACGTGGCGGCTCGATCGGGCAGGGCGAGCGGGAGCGGGAAAACGAGGTGGCCCGGGGGATGCGGTCGGGGAGACTTGGACGAGGAGACGCAGTCGTGGGGAGTGTAGCGGCCAGGTGGTTGGGGAGGCGTGCAGGGGCGTGGGAGTTGGTGGATGGCAGAAAAGAGGAGGAGGTGGTTGGTGTGGTGGACATGTGGGATAATGTGGCAATCCGTGAGTGGTGGGAGTGAGGTGGCCGGCGGGAGAGAGAGAGAGATAGAGAGAGAGAGAGAGAGAGAGAGAGAGAGAGAGAGAGAAGGGCGGCGGTAGAGGGAGTAGGTGGGGTTAGGGATTTGGTTAGGATTAGACTAGGTTTTAGTTTAGGGCTTGGAGGTGGCCGGCTAGGCTTTCGGGCCTGGCGGGCTGCGTCCTAAAAATATACAAATAATTTTATTATTTAAAACGGGGCTTTTGAAAACCATTGGTAGACAAAACAAAAATATTCCAGAGACCCAGGGTTTTAATTTGAAATAAAGATGGGGCGTTTAGAAAAACAAAAACAGACTTTTCGAAAATAGTTTTATGCAAACAAATGCAACATGACATGACAATGCTCAAATACAAGGTGGCATGATGGCATGAGCATGCGGTCATGATGATGCAATGCACAAAAACACCGCGATCTTCTAGTAGTGGTTTTAGCGGCATGCCACAGACCGTACATGACACGCGCTAGTCACTTCATTGTTTGACAAGAGTTCCGTGAACGTTGCCAAGCCCTTGAGACACGTCAAGATGAACAATTTGGCGAGACGCAAGCCGAGTTCAAGAACATCGACAACCGCTTCGACGGCCTAGAACGACAAATGCACGCAATGCATCACAACTTTGGCCATCAAAATGAAGCGCTTCAACGCTCCGTCGCCGAAACAAATGACAATCTTCGGCGCCTCATTGATAGAATGGCAAGACCACGTTCACGCGCTTCAAGTTCTTCAAGTTCCTGGCGTCGTCACACACCTCTTTGATACGACCATTTTGCATCACTATTCTATGTAATAATTCACTGATATTCATTAATATATTTCGTATTAAGAGAGGATACTTATGTTACTTCATCTGTTTTTGCATGGTTGATGACTTTTGGAGCATGGACCGCTGTAGTCAGGATTCTGATAGAAAAGGTGCTGTTTGGAGGCAAAATTTGTGAAGATTAGAAAATCCGGGAAAATACATGGAAAATCCTATTTTTCCAGAAGACGAAGGAACCCAAAAGGGGGGCTGGAGATGGACCACAAGGGGCCCACACCACCCCCTAGCACGGGCTAGCCTAGGCCGCGCCACCAGGTGGTGTGGCCGCCCTAGTCCACCCCTAGCACTCCGCTCTGGCGTATATTATCCTCCCGAAACCCTAAGACTCAGGGAGCGACCACAGAAAGATTCTGCCGCCTCGACGGGGCGGAAAACACCGAGAGAGAAAGATCTCTCCGGCAGACAGATTTCTGCCGGGGGAATTCCTTCTCGGAGAGGGGAGATCGTCGCCATCAACACCACCATCAAGCTGGACTTCATCGGGATCATCATCATCATCATCATCACCACCATCATCACCATCAGCACTGATATGGGGTGGCCCGATCTTCTCAGCAAGCACTCGTCGATGGTGATGGTGGATGATAGATAACTAGCCTGTAGCTATGAACTCTCCCGCTCGATCCCTGATGCCAATGCAACAGCTCTCGAACCTTGTAGGATATTCACAACACCACGCTCTTGCGCACGCAGCCGTGACCATAAACGGTAGTATGCAATCTACTAATTCCCAATAGAACAACAGATCACACTCAATTATAGTTGGTAGATTCGAACACAGGGTAATTCCAAGAGGTTCTATAAAAGAATCAACTCCAAAATATTTTAACGTGGTCTAAAACCTATAAACCATGATTTACAGGCCTATATAAAGGCTGCTGGACGTCCAACATAGAGTTGGGGTCAAAACCAAACATATCTCTAACTTTCCTAACTTAAAAGGACTCTATTTGTAAACTGACAGAAAACGTCTGTTGACTTGTTTTGGTCGCTGCGCAGAGCTCGTAACGAACTGGGAGACGTACAAGTACCGGTTGGAAAGATCTCGGAATTATCTTTCTAACAAGTACTTATTTGCTTAATTCCGAGTTGGTATGCGGAAACCACGTCCGTTTCAATTTCAGAACTTCTGTCTGTCCGAATTGAACCTTCCTTCTTGGTCGCCTTCTAACTCTCGGTCGCCTTCATTTTGATAATCTTCTCTTGCGCCTTCCTCCCGCTCCTCCCTCGTGCATCCTCGGGCGATCATCATGCCGGGCTCCTCTTGTAGCCCTTCTCCTCCTCGCGCTATGCTTGTTTCTCCAATGAACCTGATCATACATAAATGCATAGACTTAGGTAGTATAAAGTTCTTATAAATGAAAGCATCATGGTCAACTAGGAATGAATTCACCTGATAGTCATTATTGATTTGACTCAATATTTCCTTCTAGTTTAGGCAGTCAGAATCATCATAATCCCTGTATATATCCTCATCATCCTCCCTTTCTTCATCAAAAGCCGTTCTTGGCTTTAGGTAAGCTGAAAGTGGGAGAAACAAAAAGAACAACTTGTACACAAAGTATAGGTATATATAACATGTTGTATTATTGTTGTTCACATGAAAAGTATGTCCAGTATACATCAAGCACCTTAAATTGCAGGTATAAGTGAAGTACAAAGAATCATGATCATGGTGAAAAACAACTAAATAGATAGTCATGTTCTTCAATATTAAATTCAGTTTTCTCAAAGAAGATCTATGATCAAATTTGTGAACAAGATCAAACCAATTCAATATGTCTGAAAACCAAATTGAATTATGCCATGCTTCAACTACGCTACTCTGATTATTATGAACATGATCATGTTGTCCAGTATGTAAAATGCAACTCAATTTGCAAATATAAGTGAAGTATAAAGCATTAGAACAACTAGACAACGAATTTTGGGACAAACACAACGAATATGAAAACTTGGGTTCTATTCTAGCAAGATTACAACGATCCAACATAGGTAAAATTACTTGTGTTGGATGCGTTATATCAACTAGATCTGACTTTAGTTTCATATTAACACAAATTTTAGCATATATCCCACAACACAAAGTCGTCGACACACAACATGTATGGCTGAAAACATCATGTTTCAGTTCAGCGATTCTATCACAAGTAGTGCATATGTGATCCACAAGAAAAGTTTCATGCATGATATATTCACCAATCAGATTGAAAGTGAAACAAAGAGGATATGTGCTAGAATTCAGAAATGAAATTTCAGAAATCTTATCCATAGCACAACTCATACTCATAGGTTCATTTAGCATGATGGAATACACAATATCAGCAGGTGGTATTCGAGCAAGTATTTCCTTATGTGTTATTAGTACCACATGATCAAAATTTGAATTTGGTAAACTATCACATGGTGCTGAAACATTAGTGCAAGGCAAGTCACAAGGAGGCTTCAGTAAAGGAATAAACTCACAATATGTCGCACATGTTGGCTGAATCTCCAAAACAATACCAATGTCATCAACAATCTTCTCAGCTGTAGTAGGTACTACGACATCCTCCTCAAGTGACAATACCAGACCGTGTGATGCAGGTTGTAAAATAGGCGGCTCCCTTTCTTCAAAAGCAAGCTGCACATCACAAGATACAACACTATGAGTAGACATGATTACGTTAGTAGACAACTCACATGTCTCATTAGTGTCCACTCTCAAATTTTTTGGTATAGGCCATTTGTAGTTGTTCAAAAACATAGAACGTAGAAATTGCTTGAAATCTTCCCAAAGGATTTTTTTACCCATGACACCATACACAATCCTTGCGTCCTTCCACCAACGAGCTACCTCTTCATCCACACGTCGGTGAGCAAGAATGTATTCTATATGGCCATTAAACTTGCTATTGAAAGTATGACATCTCGCAAAACCAAATCCCATATCAATTTCCCAAATCTGATATTCTGCAGGTGTGGCGGAACTTCCCAATCGCCACTTGATTGTAGTTGGATCATATGCCATGCCAACCACAATAGCTAAATAGTCATGGTAAACATCATCTGATTTCTGCATCACATCAACACTAGTAGAAGTCATGATTAGTACATTAGTACAAAAACACAAAATTGTTTTGGTGGCACACTCACAACTCACTCAAAAACTGACAAGAAAGCAGATCTTACCGTTCCATAGTGAATAGTGATGCTTACCAATTCGAAATCAAAGACTGATGCACTGATGTGATGAAGTGAATACCAAAGGTATAGAGAACGATCGCAGGGCACACAGGTTATTTATGGTGGAGCTGTAGGTATGGTATCCTAACTACACCGTAAACAAGTCCTAGTGTTGATCGTGTGACAAAGACCCACAGAAACACACACGGTGGAGATAAATGGGGCAATTGCAACTATGAAAATGAGCTCAATAAAGTGAGGTATGTCCGAGGAACGCTCGTGTTGCAATGCACAAGGAGAGACGCTAGCAATGTCTCAACGAAACGGGCACAAGATTGCTAAACTGAGCAGCCCGCAGAGCACTAAGCACACTAGTCTCGTAGGATAGTTTTATACACAAAGAAAGGCTTACTAAGGCTCACAAGGATAGGTACGCTATGTTGACTCAGTAAAAAAAATAAACAAAAAAATTTGACATGAGAATTGGTCTCTGCCACGGCAGAAAAACGGCCTAAAATCCTGCCGCGGCAGGATGGCGGCAGAATTTTTTTTCTCGTACTAGCACAGACTGGTCTGTCCCCAGGCGTGGACACAGTGATGGATTTTTTTCGTACGACTCACAGCTAGATAGAGATCGGTTTTGACTTTTTTCTCTTTACTTCAATGTGAAGCAAGCTCACGTACAGCTACAGATCCGATCGTTTTGCTTTTTTTTCTCCTTCTTTCAAACGGATCTACAACCTCAGACTAAAAGAAAACAAATCTAATAGATCTAAGACTCAAGAACACGACGAACAGTCAAGAAATAGTCTAGGGACTCCGACAACGGATCAAAAACAGACGAAAACTAGACAAAAACTACGACTCAGATTTAGAAGAAGGCTACACAAAAAGATTACGTCAGTGACTAGAACTCACGAACAGTGTTATCTAGACTATGGCAATGAACTATGACCCTAATATTTTTGTGTGGCTTTTTCTGTATAGGACAAAAACAACTAATCTATAGATGGATTTGTGGATGCTTATCGAGGCAACACTGGAAATCTGATACCAAGATGATATGGGGTGGCTCGATCTTCTCAGCAAGCACTTGTCGATGGTGATGGTGGATGATAGATAACTAGCCTGTAGCTATGAACTCTCCCGTTCGATCCCTGATGCCAATGCAACAGCTCTTGAACCTTGTAGGATATTCACAACACCACGCTCTTGTGCACGCAGCCGTGACCACGAGTGGTAGTATGCAATCTACTAACTCCCAATAGAACAACAGATCACACTCAATTATAGTTGGTAGATTCGAACACAGGGTAATTCCAAGAGGTTCTATAAAAGAATCAACTCCAAAATATTTTAACGTGGTCTAAAACCTATAAACCATGATTTACAGGCCTATATAAAGGCTGCTGGACGTCCAACATAGAGTTGGGGTCAAAACCAAACATATCTCTAACTTTCCTAACTTAAAAGGACTCTATTTGTAAACTGACAGAAAACGTCTGTTGACTTGTTTTGGTCGCTGCGCAGAGCTCGTAACGAACTGGGAGACGTACAAGTACCGGTTGGAAAGATCTCGGAATTATCTTTCCAACAAGTACTTATTTGCTTAATTCCGAGTTGGTATGCGGAAACCACGTCCGTTTCAATTTCAGAACTTCTGTCTGTCCGAATTGAACCTTCCTTCTTGGTCGCCTTCTAACTCTCGGTCGCCTTCATTTTGATAATCTTCTCTTGCGCCTTCCTCCCGCTCCTCCCTCGTGCATCCTCGGGCGATCATCATGCCGGGCTCCTCTTGTAGCCCTTCTCCTCCTCGCGCTATGCTTGTTTCTCCAATGAACCTGATCATACATAAATGCATAGACTTAGGTAGTATAAAGTTCTTATAAATGAAAGCATCATGGTTAACTAGGAATGAATTCACGTGATAGTCATTATTGATTTGACTCAATATTTCCTTCTAGTTTAGGCAGTCAGAATCATCATAATCCCTGTATATATATCCTCATCAAGCACCCTCATCACCATCTCCATATTGCTGCAACAATTGGGTTGAATCTTGCATAGTTCATAGGGGAAACTTTTCCGGTGTTGATTACTCTTTGTAGTTGATGCTACTGAGTGAACCATTGAATTATTGTTTATGTTCAGATTGTTATACATCATTATTCCATCTCTGATCATGATCCATATGATGTCTTGTGAGTAGTTCGTTTTGTTCTTGAGGACATGGGAGAAGTCATGTTGTTAGTAGTGGAGTTGTGTTGAGAAAGATTCAATAGTTTGATATTTAAGTTGTCGTGTACTTCTTCTAGTGGTGTCATGTGAACGTCGACTACATGACACTTCACCTATATGGGCCTAGGGGAATGCATTGTGTATTTGGCTACATCGTAGGGGTTGCCGGAGTGACAGAAACCTGAACCCCCGTTAGGAAACCATTGCACAAGGGACGTAAGGGTCTTAGAGTTTAAAGCTATGGTTAGGTTTCTACCTTAATTACTTTCTTGTACTTACGGTTGTTTGCAAGGGGTATAATCACAAGTATGTATTAGTCCTAGGAAGGTCGGTACATTAGCACAAGTTCACTCACACAACACTTAGCAAGCTAAAGAAGATTAATCAACTACATGAAGCGAAAGCACTTGACGGTCTACCCATGTGTCCTCGATAACGTTTGGTCATCTTAAGTAATACAACCGGCTTGTCCTTTGCTGCATAAAGGATTGGGCCACTTGCTGCATTTATTCCTACTGTCTTTTATTTACTCGTACTTCGTTTACTTGCTCTATCAAAAACCCCTAAAAATCGGTTTGCTAAGTATTTGCAGAGAATTCCTGATCCATACCACTAGCCAGCACCTTCTGCTCCTCGTTGGGTTCGACACTCTTACTTATCGTAAATACTGCGATACACCCCCTATAGTTGTGGGTCATCAAGATTATTTTCTGGCGCCGTTGCCGGGGAGTGAAGCGCTATTGGAGAGTGGAACTGGTAAAGGAAACTTCTATTGTGAGTATTGTTTACTTCTGTTATTTGCTTTATTTTCATTATGGATAATTCGCTGAGTTTCTTATTTGGTAATGCTACTACCACTGCTATGGTAGTAGATAAACCACCACCTGCTGAGAATGATATTTTTAAAATACCTACAAGAATTATTGATCGTGTTATGGATAACTACTATGTTGGGGATGGAACTGTCCATCCCAGTGATCATTTACTCTTTATACACGAATTATGCAGGTTGTTCAAGTGTGCAGGTATTACTACAGATCAAGTTAAGAAGAAATTATTCTCATTGTCACTGAAAGGAAGAGCTGAAGAATGGTATAAGCTACTGAAGAATGGTCAAGCTCTGGAATGGGAGGAAATAGTGCCTCTCTTTTATTCAAAGTTTTATCCTCCTAGTGAGATTCATAAAGATCAGAATCAAATATACAACTTTTGGCCTCTTGATGGAGAGAGTACAACTCAAGCTTGGGGGAGATTGAAGTTACTAATGCTCAAATGTCCCATTCATGAGCTCCCCAACAATATTATTATCAATAACTTTTATACAAGGCTCCCTCTACATGACAAGGATTTATTGGATGCTTCTTGTGCAGGATCATTTACTCGCATGGAAGAAGAAGCTAAATGGGATCTTCTGGACCGTATTCAAGACAATGCTGAAGCTTGGGAGAATAAAAAGGTAGAAAGTCAGGTATAAATTATGATTATGAATGCATTGAATCTTTTATGGGAACTGATGACTTTCAAAATATTAGTAATGCTTATGGTCTTGATTTACAAGTTATTACGAATTGCTTTAGGACTTTTGCTTCTTATATTGAAATTCCAAAAAGGGGATGGAACAAGTACCATGCACCTTATAAAGATATTGTTGACTGTGTTCCTGTTGGGAGTGCTAAGTATTGCACTATTGATCACATCTTACCTGAACCTTATATCGAGAAGATTCCCTTCCCAGATAAGGTAAAGGATCATCCTATGATAACTAATGTAATCACTAAAAGTGAAAAGAGAACTGTAAAACCTGATGAACAAATAAATGTTGAACCTGTGGTAGCAATTGTGAAAGACCTTGTCACTAAAAGCATAGAAGATGGACACATAGTTTTTTGTGAGGATGCTTCTAATATTGTTTCACATCCTAATAGAGCTAAAAAAGCTAGTGTCCCTGTGCTTTCCGTTAGAATTGGTGATCATTGCTATTATGGTTTATGTGATATTGGTGCAAGTTCCAGTGCTATTCCTTATGAGCTTTACAAAGAAATTATGCATGAAATCAGTCCTTGCGAATTGGAAGAGATTGATGTGGTTATTCACCCTTCTAATAGAGAGACCATCTCTCCAATTGGTATTGTACGAGATGTGGAAGTTCTTTGTGGTAAGATTAAGTATCCTGCTGATTTTCTAGTACTTGGTTCAGCTGCTAGTAAAACTTATCCTATCATTTTTGGTAGACCTTTCTTTAGTACTTGTGGAGCTATTATAGATTTCAAGAGGGAGAAAATCTTGACTAAGTTTGATGGGGAATCTTATGAGTTTAATTTTTCGAAATTTACTAAAGAACCATGTGAAGAGGAAACCCATAATGAGGATTTTAGAGTTGAACAACTTGCTTCTATCTCTCTTGCTCCTAACAATGCTTTGCAGCAATTTATGGAAGATCACGAAAGTGAGATCTTCATGGAAGAAAGGAATGAGATTGACGAGTCTCCGTCGTCAACCCAAGATGCTTAAGCATAACTTCCCTGTAGAAGACTTGGGTACCACGTTGCCACCTAAAAAGGATCCGGTCTTCGATCTAAAACCTCTCCCTAATGATCTTAAATATGCTTATATTGATGATAAAAAGATATATCCTGTTATTATTAGCTCCAAACTTTCAGGAAAGGAAGAAGAAAGGTTATTGGAGGTTTTGAAGAAACATCGAGGAGCTATGGGCTATACTTTGGATGATTTAAAAGGGATTTCACCTATTATATGTCAGCATTCTATCAATATAGAACCTGATGCAAAGCCAGTAGTAGAGCACCAACGACGTTTAAATCCTAAGATGAAGGAAGTGGTAAGGAATGAGGTATTGAAACTCCTTGATGCTGGTATTATTTACCCTATTGCTGATAGTGAATGGGTTAGTCCTGTTCATTGTGTTCCAAAAAAAGGAGGTATTACCGTTGTTCCTAATGATAATGATGAGATTATTCCCAAAATAATAGTAGTAGGCTATAGGATGTGCATTGATTTTAGAAAAGTCAATAAAGTTACTAAGAAAGATCACTACCCGCTTCCTTTTATTGATCAAATGTTGGAAAGGTTTTCTAAAAAGACCCATTTTTGTTTTCTTGATGGTTATTCTGGTTTCTCTCAAATTGCTGTTAAACAACAAGATCAAGAAAAAACTACTTTTACTTGCCCTTACGGAACTTATGCTTATAGACGTATGCCTTTTGGTTTATGTAATGCTCCTGCTACTTTTCTAAGCTGCATGTCTGCTATCTTTCATGGTTTTTATGAGGAAATTGTAGAAGTGTTCATGGATGACTTTTCTGTCTATGGAACTTCTTTTGATAATTGTCTGCACAACCTTGATAAAGTTTTGCAGAGATGTGAAGAAACTAATCTTGTTCTTAATTGGGAGAAATGCCACTTCATGGTTAATGAAGGGATTGTCCTTGGGCATAAAGTTTCTGAAAGAGGCATAGAAGTTGATAGAGCTAAGGTTGAGGCAATTGAGAAGATGCCATGCCCAAGAGACATCAAAGGTATTCGTAGTATCCTTGGTCATGCTGGTTTCTATAGAAGGTTTATTAAAGACTTTTCTAGGACATCAGAACCCCTCACTAATCTTCTTCAAAAAGATGTACCCTTCATTTTTGATGATGATTGTAAGGAAGCTTTTGAAACTCTTAAGAAGGCTTTAACTATAGCCCCTATTGTTCAACCACCTGATTGGAGTTTACCCTTTGAAATAATGTGTGATGCTAGTAGTTTTGCTATAGGTGTTGTCCTTGGGCAACAAATTGATAAAAAGTTAAACGTTATTCATTATGCTAGTAAGACTTTAGACGCTGCTCAAAGGAATTATGCTACTACTAAAAAAGAATTTCTAGTTGTCATTTTTGCTTGTGATAAGTTTAGACCCTATATTGTAGACTCAAAAGTCACCATTCATACTGATCATGCTGCTATTAAATACCTTATAACGAAGAAGGACGCTAAGCCTAGGCTAATTAGATGGGTGCTGCTTTTACAAGAGTTTGATCTACATATAGTAGATGATGTAGCCCAACCTTCGGTCGTTACCACATCATGGTCTCCAACTTATGCCAAGTCACCATGGACTCCAAAGGTGAATCTGTTCCTCTATGCGAACCCACTTCCTACCCTCTTGAATGGTATACTACTTCATACTCCGTCCCATATCAATGATAGGTTCACACCAACAAGTACAGAGGCATGGGAGGAAGCCTGGAGCAATAAGCATGACAAGACGAAGGCTTGGAAGAGAAGATGGACAAGGAGCAGCAAGCTCCAGAACTGGAGTGTCCGCCGTCATCGCCCCGGAGAGTCCGCCTGGAACCAGCCGGACTGTCCAGCGCGACTCAGCCGGAGTGTCCGGCCTACCCCAGCCCCGTCCTGGTGCGAACATTCTGTGTGCTACATCGGACTCTACCCGGACACTATCCGGAGTGTCCGGCCACCCCGGACTGTCCGGCCCACTCGACCCGGAGTGTCCGACCCAAGTGATGGGCCTGCGAGCCAACAGCTGGGCCCTTGGCCCATGTACCCCTCTATTCCACACCAAACCCTAGTTTTATGCCCAAACTACCCCTGAACTAGTGGCTGGCCTATAAATAGAGCCCCCACCCCTCATTGTATCCCTTAGGCATAGATGATAGACTAAAGAAAACCCCCTTTGTGGAATCTCTAGTTTTGCCTCATCCCCTTCTATCAAAGGGGATCGACTATCGTCACCACCTCGTTGGAGTTTGCATCGCGCTCCCTCGTTGTATAAGGCCTTGGCATCGGTGTCCCTTTTCCAAGACGTCAAGACCCTCTCCAAGGTGTTCTTCCCTCTCCGCGTGGGATCGAGGGAGCACGTTGACCGATCTTTCCTTGCGAGGATTTTATCAGACCGGTGGCCACTGGTGAGAGCAATCGGCCTTGTATCGTGTGTGTTTTGCGTGTGTTCATCGTGTTCTCCGCGAGGTGTGCGTCCGCTTCCGCTACCTTCTCCCTTTCCCCTCGCTTTCCCATCGATTTGACCACGAGATCCGTGAAGATCGGGCCACCCACGGGGTTACCCCTTAACATCTGGTATCAGCAGCTTTTGGTTGCCACGGATTTCTCATCGATTTGGTCTTTTCCCCGTAAATTCGAAATTTCCACCAAAAATAGCCCAATTTCGTGTTTTGGACCGATCTGTGATTTGAGTGCGTTTTGATAGGTTTTGATCCGTGGATTACTTGCTAAACTTGTTGATATACCTTCCCATGCGTTCCCTTGCCCTAATTCCTTGATTTCCCCCATCAATTTGAGGTTTTGGTTCGAGTTTTTCCGCCAAAACTCGTCCTGTTCGTGTTCTGGAAGTTCGGGTACGACCGGACCGGAACTTGCGGCCAAAACGGACCGGAATATCCGCCCCACTGGAGTTTCCGGCCTAAACTGACCGGAATATCCGGCCCGGCCGGACTGTCCGGCCAGCGCGCACCGGACTGTCCGCCCCCTGCTGACAGAAAAATCTGCTTAACGGTTTTGAGCATAACTTTTGCATACAAACTCGGATTTTGGTGTTCTTTAGCTCGTTTTGAAGAGGATAAAGAGATCTACATCATCATCTCCATGGTTCATGCTATCTACTCCATACAAATTCCCTGAGCAAGGCGGAATCCACCAATAAAGGGTGAAGATCGGCGACAAAAGGTATAAAATCCCGCGACTTCTCCCCACTTGCATTCCTTTGTGAGCTACACTATCTTTGCATTCAACAAACACCTATTGAGACTAGTTCCTCCTATGATTGCTTGGGCTATGCACATTTGACACTTGTAGAATACCGAGCAAAAGTTGTGAGCACGCTATCTCATATAGTTATCTTGTATAGTTGCTGACACAAGAGGCAAGTGAAAAAGAAAAGAAAAGTGCAAAAAAAAATAGAAAATGAAAAAGAAGAAAAAGAAAAAGAAAGAAAGAAACAAGTGCCTCATAGAATAGGAAGCGCAAGCTCGATGAAAATCAAAAAGGTGGTACTTATTGTGCATATTTTGTCGCCCACCAATTTATTGCAATCGAACTAGCGTCTCTCCTTGCACTTGTGCGACACGAGCTTATAGTCTTCGCTAGGTAATCATTTGGTTCTTAGCTCACTTTTTCCATCGCACAAGTCCCATTTATCCCACCGTGTGTGTTTCCTTGTACATATTTCCTTCTTGTGGATTGACTTGTTTTGCTTTGTGATCATCGTGGTTCTTTACTTGCCATTACAATATCTTGAGTTTGGATTGGTTCTTGGACACGCCACCTTCCATACCTATCCACCATAAGCTTTGTGTGTGTGTGTTTTTTAGTGGTTAGTTGGTTTTGGTGTTCCGCGTGAACTTCACTTTGCTTGGTTTTGATTGCTCTCAAGTGTTGCCACGTGCACGATACTATCTTCCAAGGTACAGTAAGGTTTAACGTTGCATCCCTAACCCCTACCACTTCCATATACACCACTTGGTCTTGTGAAGCATGTCTAGGAACTCCGGAACCAAGGATGATATCTATGAAGAATCCACGATGAGCCACCATGCCTACGCCTCCACAAGCATGGATGACATGATAGAGCACTACACCGACAATGGCTCCACGTGCTTGGGTGATATGGAGTTCTACAACAACAATAACTCCCCAAGCATGGACGACTTCAAGAACGACAACGACAAGCTCCTCAAGTCGCATCGACCAAGAGGGAGCCTCCACCTCGAGAGCGCCAAGGTCCACCATCACATGGACAAGTTCGAAAGCTCCCTCAACAACTTCAAGAGCAACATGAACAACAACTTCGCCAAAACCATGAGCATGATGGCCAAGACTAATGATGCTTTGCGCTCATTACAATGCCTCACCAAGAAGAGTGCCAAGGACAAGGAGCATCGTCACGAGCGTCATGTGGATGACCAAGTGCGCCATCTACATCAACCTTTGGCAAGGCACGCTAATGACCTCCGTCGATACCATCATAAGGCGCCTTCAACTACTCGTGCCACCACCAAAAGGGCACCAAGAGAAAGCTCTCCTCCATGCCATGAAGCTTCACGCCAAGAGTGTACACTTCAAGATGGAGGAAGCCAAGGCCACATATGTGATGAAGTCGATCCGAGCACCGCTCTCGACAACAACATGAGCCTACTTCCACCACTACCACAAGATGGCGACGACAAGGTCAAGAATGGTGAGCATGGGACTTTCCCTTCACCAAAGGAGGCGCATGGAGTTGAGAGAACCGAGCCTACCCCCATATGCTTGAGTGATGATGTGGTACCAATCCTATGTGAGTATGAGAGCCACTTAGCCCACTTGAGTGAAAACAAGAGTGAGATGAGTGACTCCACCATATGTGAATTGAGTGCTTCCACTTGAAGGGCATGAGTGATACACCTAGTGATTTGAGAGTGGTAGTTGATAGGTCATGTGAGACCACTTTGATTTCTAACGACTTACCCTCTACCTCTAGTGTGTTATCCCATGATGTGCTAGGTTCCATGGATAAAGAAGCGCTAATCTTGGAGATGATGATGCCTCCAACCAAGAAGATGTACATGGTGGATGAAGATGATGCCATCCCCATACATGATGAAGAAGTCGCCCACATGGAGGCCAATGCTACCACAACACCCACTTTATATGAGAGGTATGAACAAGGTAAGAATACGGGTGTTGATGATGCCATGATCCCACTAGTGGACATGATGACTTGTGATAATTGGCATGCTATGGATGATGTTTGTGATATCACACATCACTCATTGGTATTTCCATGTGATACTTTTCCTTTGCATAATGTTGAGCATGTGAAATTATTTGATTGTGATGATGTTGCCATAGACATGCCATGCTCTAAATGTTATGTTGATGATATCATTTCTTGCACTTTGTTGAACAATTGCTCTTTCCAATGTTTTGCTTGCAATGATGTTACCAATGGTACCCCTCGAACCATGCTTTGTCATGAATGTTTTACAATCTCTCACGTTGCTTGCAATAAGTTGAATAAATGCTCTTTCACTTGTTTTGCTTGCAACAATAATTCTCATATGGTTTATATTGAGATGGCCCCCATAGCTTTCTCAAATTTGGAGATTTTGATGACTTCCATGATAAGCATGTTCCCCACTTGCATACTCACCATGCACCTATGTTACACTCGATTGACACTAATGGTGATGTGCACAAGAAGAGATATGTCATGATGGATGATGTATTTCTCTACCATGCACACACGTTCTTCCTTTTGTGTTTGATGTGTGTAGGTACCCGCATGATCATGTCAACCTCGGTTGAGCACGAGTTGACAAAAAGAGCTCTAGAGAGCATCCCCCAAGTGAGTTCAAGATCGAACCCAGCTCTGATACCTTTTGCATGCTTTGCATCTTTCATGTTGAAAAATTGCTCTTTCCTATGGTTTGCTTGCAAGCATGTTAATGGTATTCTTTCACCTTGTGGTAATCATGTTTCGTTGCTATTGGATATTGATGCTTTATGTGTTGCCACAAAAATGTTGAACAATTTCTCTTTTCGATGTTTTGTGTGCAACCATAATGCCATTTTGAGCATGTATTGTCATGAGAGCTTCCAAGTCTCTCGTATTGTTGTTGCAACAAACATAAGGACCACTCGCTATTTCATATGGTTTGTTTGCAAACACGTTGCTTTTGCTTCCGCTCGTGATACTCATATCCCAATGATATTTGCTTTTGATGATTTGTGTGTGGCATCCAACATGTTGACCAATTGTTCTTTCCAATGGTTGGCTTGCACACATAATGATGTTGCTTTGGATATTCTTCGACATGTGTTTTTGCCGAATTCTCCTATTCTTGCATCAAAGATGTTAATCAATATTTTAGTCCATTGCTTCGAGTTCCACACTAAGATGTTTTATGGAGTTTTTGAGTTCTCACATTTGGATGATGTTCAAGCAACTTTCATGCACTTTGACCTTGCTATGCTTTGAGTTGGCTATGCTTTGAGTTTTTGAGTTCCCACATTTGGATGATGTTCCCACATTTGGATGAGTTCCCACACTAAGATGATAATCTTCATGAATTGGCTATGCTTTGAGTGTTGCTTCGCTTTTGAAGGTGAAGGAACATTGAGGTGTTGTCAATTCAATCTTCTCGAGGACAACTATATGGTGAACCCTAGGATCAAGAAGGTCTCTCGACATCTTCTACTTTGTATGAGCGTGTAGAGTCGAGGACGACTCTTTTTGAAGGGAGGGGAGATGATATAGCCCGACCTTCGGTCGTTACCACATCATGGTCTCCAACTTATGCCAAGTCGCCATGGACTCCAAAGGTGAATCCGTTCCTCTATGCGAACCCACTTCCTACCCTCTTGAATGGTATACTACTTCATACTCCGTCCCATATCAATGATAGGTTCACACCAACAAGTACGGAGGAATGGGAGGAAGCCTGGAGCACCAAGCACGACAAGACGAAGGCTTGGAAGAGAAGATGGACAAGGAGCAGCAAGCTCCAGAACTGGAGTCTCCGCCGTCATCGCCCCGGAGAGTCCGCTTGGAACCAGCCGGAGTGTCCGGCCCCCAGCCCCGTCCTGGCGCGAACATTCTGTGTGCTAGATCGGACTCTATCCGGACACTACCCGGAGTGTCCGGCCAACCCGGACTGTCCGGCCCACTCGACCCGGAGTGTCCGGCCCAAGTGATGGGCCTGCGAGCCAACAGTTGGGCCCTTGGCCCATGTACCCCTCTATTCCGCACCAAACCCTAGTGTTATGCCCAAACTACCCCTGAACTAGTGGCTGGCCTATAAATAGAGCCCCCACCCCTCATTGTATCCCTTAGGCATAGATGATAGACTAAAAAAACCCTTTGTGGAATCTCTAGTTTTGCCTCATCCCCTTCTATCAAAGGGGATCGACTATCGTCACCACCTCGTTGGCGTTTGCATCGCGCCTCCCTCGTTGTACAAGGCCTTGGCATCGGTATCCCTTTGTCAAGACGTCAAGACCCTCTCCAAGGTGTTCTTCCCTCTCCGTTTGGGATTGACGGGAGCACGTTGACCGATCTTTCCTTGCGAGGATTCTATCGGACCGGTGGCCACTAGTGAGAGCAATCGGCCTTGTATCGTGTGTGCTTTGCGTGTGTTCATCGTGTTCTCCGCGAGGTGTGCATCCGCTTCCGCTACCTTCTCCCTTTCCCCTCGCTTTCCCATCGATTTGACCACGAGATCCGTGAAGATCGGGCCACCCACGGGGTTACCCCTTAACAGTAGATAGGAAAGGTGCTGAAAACCCTGTAGCTGATAATTTATCTCGATTGGAAAACATCTCTTTTGACCCTATGCATGTTAATGATAGTTTTCCAAATGAATAGTTAACCGTAGTAGGGGTAAGCTCGCGAGGGAGCCCTTGGTATGCTGATTATGCTAACTTTATTGTCTCCAAGTATTTAGCTCCAACTTTTACAACTTAACAAAGAAGAAAGTTCTTCTATGATTTGAGGCATTATTTTTGGGATGACCCACACTTATACAAAGGAGTGGATGGTATTATGCAAAGATGTGTTCCAGAATATGAACAAAAGGAGATATTGCGTAAATGTCATGGTAGTGCTTATGGAGGACATCATGCAGGAGATAGAACTGCACAAAAGGTGCTACAATCAGGTTTCTACTGGCCTACCCTTTTTAAAGATGCAAGAAAATTTGTTTTATCTTGTGATGAATGTTAGCGTGTTGGTAATATTTCTAGACGCAATGAAATGCCTATGAACTACTCTCTAGTTATTGAACCCTTTGATTGCTGGGGATTTGACTTTATGGGTCCTTTCCCTCCCTCGAAAGGTTATACTCATATTCTTGTTGCTGTTGATTATGTTACTAAGTGGGTAGAAGCCATTCCTACGAAGAGTGCTGATGGGGAAACTTCTCTAAAAATGCTTAAGGATGTTATCTTTCCTAGGTTTGGAGTGCCTAGGTATCTCATGACTGATGGGGGTTCTCATTTCATTCATGGTGGTTTTAGAAAGACCCTTGCTAAATATGATGTTAATCATAGAATTGCTTCAGCTTATCACCCCCAAACTAGCGGGCAAGTAGAGTTATGAAATAGAGAAATTAAATCCATCTTGCAAAAGACTGTTAATAGATCTAGAAAAAACTAGGATAAAAAGTTGAATGATGCTTTATGGGCTTATAGAACTGCCTACAAAAATCCTATGGGGATGTCTCCTTATAAAATGGTTTATGGGAAAGCTTGTCACCTACCTTTTGATGGGGACATCCCTACAATTACACCTACCCCAATGACTACTGAAGATGCTACAACTGTTGCAAGAAAGGATCAGTCCAATGAGATTAGAATTGGACCTATTACAAGAGCTCGTGCTAAGCTACTGGAACAACAGGTTCGTTAGAGAAACAAGCATGGCGCGAGGAGGAGAAGGGCTACAAGAGAAGCCCAACATGATGATCGCCCAAGGATGCGCGAGGGAGGAGCAGGAGGAAGGCGCAAGAGAAGATCATCAAGACGGAGGCAAAAAGATCTGCCACGACCGGAGTGTCCGGCCAGTTCCACCCGGACTGTTCGGCCTGGTCGAGAGGCAAACTGTCGTGGACATTCTATCTGCCAGTTCGGATACTACCCGGATACCACCCGGAAACTTCAAAGTTTTCGGCCAGACCGGACTGTCCGGCTCACTTCACCCGGAGTGTCCGGCCAGACCGGACTGTCCGGCCGATTTCGACCGGAGTGTCCGCTCGCCGACCGAATCTGGTCCGAGTCGGTTTGTATCAGTTTGAGTCATTTGTGTTTAGTTTCGGTTTCTGGCCGCCCCAGCCGCCCTTATAAGCCTTGGGACGACCCCTAGTTAGGGTTTAGACCACGTTAAAATATTTTGGAGTTGTTTCTTTCATAGAACCTCTTGAATTACCCTGTGTTCGAATCTACGAACTATAATTGAGTGTGATCTGTTGTTCCATTGGGAATTAGTAGATTGCATACTACCATTCATGGTCACGGCTGCGTGCCCAAGAGTGTGGTGTTGTGAATATCCTACAAGGTTCGAGATCTGTTGCACTGGCATTAGGGATCGAGCGGGAGAGATCATAGCTACGCACTAGTTATCTACCATCCACCATCATCTTCGCCATCCGCTTACTGAGAAGATCGGGCCACCCCATATCACCTTTAGAATTAGAACACAAAGCTTACTGGGCAGTTAAAGAACTAAATAGAGAATACCACCACCACCAAAGGAGTAATTCGTCATCAAGTTTGGCATCCCCTTGGTTTGTTCTAAGCTTGGGGGAGTGTCGCGGTATCACATCACTATCTTCTATCTTTTTACCTTTTTAGTAGAGTCATATCATGAATAGAGAAGTTATCATGTAGGATGGTTTGCATTATGGAAGTGTCCCCTCTATCGTTAGATATGTATTCCTTGGTGTGAGTTGCCGTTATGGAATATTAATGAGAAGTTCTATCATTCACTCTTTTTCATAGATTATATTAGTTTTCAATTTGTGGTTATATGATTGATCTTGTTGTTAGTATTGGTATCACTTTGGGATCATTGAGTTAATTTAGTTGGTTTTGGCAAACCTGGCTCGGTCAGTAGCACACTATTTTGAGAGTTGAAAGAAAAGATAAAAGTACTCTAAACAAAAATAATTTCATCATCTTTCTTTCTTGATTTGCTCATAAGTCTAGTATTCTCTAGTTAAGATCTTTTGTGCTTCGAAGGAAGATTGCATGTTTGTTCTTATCACTTGTATGTTTGTTTGTTTCCTTCAAGTCTTATACTTGCTACCCAGCCTTGCTGATGCAGCCCGTCCTACGAACGCTCCTACATCTACACCAACAAGTCCCCCAAGTGGACCCATGACTCGTGCCCGGGCCAAACTCCTAGAAGCTAAGGTGAACTCGCTCCTTTCCTCGTGCCAATTTGATACCTCCTTGGATGGCATGCTACTTCATGCAACTACCCTATGCATCATCAGGTACGAAGCTTCAACACATCACCAAGCACCCAAGGATGGAGAACAAGGAGCAGAGCATGAAGCAGGAGCCTCTAGGGCTGCTCAGACCAGAGTCTCCGGTCTACGCACACCGGAGTCTCCGGTCCACCAGTCTCCGGCCTGAAGACACCGGAGTCTCTAGCCCCACCACTGGTCTGCCCCCAGAATCGAGCTCGGGGTCAATCTGACTGCCCCTCCGGAGGCTGGTCTGAAGATCGACCGGAGTCTCCGGTCCAGACTAGTCTCCGGACCACCACACCGGAGTCTCCAGACCGACCGTCGCCAGGCATGTAAAAGGCCTTTGGGCCTTCGGCCCATGTACCCCTTAGTCCGCCCAGAACTTGTCTTTTATTCCTAAAGTACCCCTGACTGTGTGGCTGGCCTATATATAGTCCCCCACCTCCATTGTAAACCCTAGGCATGATATTGTAATTAGTGGAAACCCCTTTGTGCATGCTCGTTGACTAAGGAGCACCAATATCCCCAAACCTCGTTGGAGTTTACATCGTGCCTCCGCGTTGTACAAGGCCTAGGCATCGGTGTCCCTTTGCCTAGACGTCAAGATCTCACCGAGTCTCCCATCTCGCCGTGCCGGTTCGAGAGAGAGTCTTCCGCCCGACACCGATCCTAGGGATTGCGCCGGACCGGTCACCGCCGGCGTGAGCTATTGGTGTGTATCGTGGTTTTGTGTGTCTGTGTTCTTCGCGTTCTTCGTGCGTGCGTTCGTCGTGTTCATCCTCCCCTCCTCTCCCCGCACTCCATCCTCGATTTGAAAGGGAATCGTGAAAGATCGGGCCACCCTAGAGGTTTTCCCTCAACATATTGGTAACAAGAGCTTCGTTGCTCACGATTTCCCCCACAAATTTTTCTTCTATCCACCAAAAATTCAAAAATCCCCAAAAAACAGCCCATATTTGTCTTTGGATCGATCTCTTGATTTGGAGTGTTATTTGTGGTTTTGATCCGACCAAACCTTGTCTTAGGTGTTGGCCCAGCTTTATCCTGCGTTTTCCCAGCCCAATTTGGCCAATTTTTCGCGGATTTGAGGATCCAAGGCGTGGATTTCCGCTCAAGAACACGAGCAGTTCGCGATCTGACTCTAGACCAGAGTCTCCGTCCTGCGCACCGGAGTCTCCGGCCTACACCGGAGTCTTCGGCCTACACCGGAGTTTTCGGCCTGAAACCCCGGAGTCTCCGGCCTGACACCTGATTTTGACAGTCTTGCCTCTAATCTTGCATTGGCTAATTTCCTCTTGTTAGTTTGTGCCCGTGTGCGTGTCGTCAACTAACAACAAGCTTTCGCATCGACAACCCCCGCGCTCATCGACACCATGGCCCACGAACATCATCCCGCACCACCGACTCCAAGTTCATCATCAACAAAGGTATAACTTGCGTCACCTTGTTAACCCCTATCTTCCTTTGTGTGTACCTATCCTATGAGAGTGGCTCATCTTGTGTTTCCTTGAGCATTGTGCATTTTTCCTTGGATAGTGAGTGTGCAAGAGCAACATCAAGTGTGACTAGGTAGCACCAAGGGAGAGCAAAAAAAATACAAAAGAAAGAAAAAGATACAAAGAAAATGCAAAAGAAAATAGTCTCCCATTGCCAAAGAGAGTCTCAAAGCTTGTAAGAAAGAGAGAAAGAAGAGCGCCCAAGACAAGTGCACAAATCCGTTGCTCATTTTTCCTCTTTGCAAACAAGCCACGGTCTCTCCTTGCATTGGCACGACAACGAGCTTAGTCTTCGTTAGGACATTTTGTTTGCTCATTTTCATAGTCGTGTCAATCCCAACTTTCTCCACATGTGTGTATATAGTCGTAGGTTCCCGTCACCCTTTTGAGCTGTTGACCTTCGCCTTTGACTTGAGTTTTGTTGGATTTTACCCACTTTTGACTATCCCTTTCTTTTGGTTGTTCTTTGGCTTTCCACAATCCTAACCTACCACCAACAAGCTTTTGAGAGTTAGTTCTTCCTTTAGTGTGAGTTTTCTTTGCAATTCCACTTTGCACGCTTATAGCTCTCACTTGTGGTTTCTAGTTTGGTGCAATCCCCAAGGTGAGGTACAAGGCTAACACCACCATATTCCACTTCCATATACAATACTTGTGTGTCTTGCATAATGGATAGGCACGGTGAGGCGAGCCAACCACCTCCCCAAGAACAAGATCAAGGTCCGTACATGACGCGTGCAAGTCACTTCATCGTCCGCCAAGAGTTCCGTGAACGTTGCCAAGCCCTTGAGACAAGACAAGATGAACAATTTGGTGAGACGCAAGCCGAGTTCAAGAACATCGACAGCCGCTTCGACGGCCTCGAACGACAAATGCATGCAATGCATCACAACTTCGGCCACCAAAATGAAGTGCTTCAACGCTCCGTCGCCGAAACAAATGACAATCTTCGACGCCTCATTGACGGAATGGCATGGCCACGTTCACGCGCATCCATCTCTTCAAGTTCTTCGTGTCGTCATGCAACTCTTCCACAATATCTACATCCAAGTGCTCCAAGACGCAATGATGCCCCCGTGGTTGAAGATGGAACCTCTTCGAACTATGTACCTTCCCCACGGCACACCGCAATGTCAAGCTATGATGGTGACCTCTCTTCAAGGCCACGAGCAAGGCAAGAAGCACACCGTCATCACGCAAGGGCACTAGTGATCCAACAAGAGCAACCACAAGAGGATCCGCAAGCGTAACCACAAGTGCAACCGCAAGTCTACCACCATCGACCGCGACACATACTTGACACAACAAGTGATGACTCCAATTTGGAGAATCAAGCTCGTCATCAACGTCATGAACGTCAACAACGACACCATGGTCATCACGAGGCGATTCCTCCACATCAATAAAACATGGAGCGTCAAGTGATACAAGTTGAGCGACGCCCACCACGTCAAGAGGCTCATGACCATGTTCTTCGCCGTGAGGCCAATATGCCTAACCAACATCACCAACCAAGGAACGAGCCTCCTCTTTGTCATCAACCGCGTCAAGAGGCTCCACACCCTCGCCACCATGAGGCCCAAGCGCCTCAACCACGTCAACAACTGCACCAAGAGCAAGAGCAAGCTCCTCAACAACAATACCAAGAGCAAGCTCCGCAACAAGGACACGAGAACCAAGTTCCACCTCCCTAACTACAAGATCATCAACAAGGTCACCAAGCTCGTCGCAATGACCGCAACGATGAAGAAACTTTTGGCAAGATCAAGTTCACAATGCCCAAGTTCACCGGATCCAATGACCCCAAAGAATACCTCTCGTGGGCACTGAAAGTCGACAAGATCTTCCGCATGCACAACTATAGCAACGAGAAGATGGTCGCCATGGCTTCGCTAGAGTTTGATGATTACGCCAACCTTTGGTGGGAACAAGTTCAAGTTGCTCGTGATGCAAGACAAGATCCACCAATCACAACTTGGCATGACATGAAGGCTCACATGAGATCCCGGTTCGTCCTCGCGCACTACACGCGTGACCTCTTCAACTACCTTCAAGCGCTTCGTCAAGGGACAAAGACCGTGGAAGAGTACTTCAAGGAAATGGAACTCAACTTGCTTCGCGCCAACATTGATGAGCGCATGGAACAAACAATGGCACGTTTCCTTATTGGCTTGAATCACCCAATCAAGCGCATCGTCGAGTTCCAAACATACAACACCATGGTTGAGCTTGTGCACATCACAACAAAGGCTGAACGTCAAGTGCAAGAGGATATCAAGTACAACAAGCCCACGACGTACTTCACCTACAAGCAAGCTTCAACCGCTACACCAACAACTTTCAATGGAAGCTCAGCAAGTACCTCCAAGCCTCAAGGAAACTGCCCCAAGTGGCAAACAAGCAAAGAGTGATACAACTTTCAATGGTGAATGTTACAAGTGTGGAGGCAAAGGACACAAGTCGGCCGAATGTGGAAATAAGAAAGTATTGTTCATCCATGACAATGGCGACGAAGAGTACTTGAGTGAAGATGAATTTGATGCCCGTGTCAAGGAAGCAATGGCAAGGCAACGAGTGGAAGATGACCAAGAACTCCTAATGTGTGAACATGACGCAAGTGCATCGCTTGTCGTCACAAGGATCTTGACCACTCAAGCACAACAGCATGAAGACCAACGATCCAATATCTTCCAAACACGAGCCGACATCAATGGCAAATCTATCAAGGTGATCATGGACGGAGGGAGTTGCCACAACCTTGCTAGCACCAAGTTGTGTGAGAAGCTCAACCTCACCCTCCATCCGCACAAGCACCCCTACCACGTGCAATGGCTAAGTGACCAAGGGTCCATGAAGATCAAGCATACCGTATCAGTCTCCTTTGCCATTGGTCCTTACAAAGATACGGTGGAGTGTGATGTGGTTCCTATGACAGTTTGCCACATGCTTCTTTGTCGACCGTGGCAATTTGACAAGGCTGCTCTACATGATGGTCGCACTAATGTATACACCTTCAAATGGCTCAACAAAACATGTGTTTTGCAACCAATGACTCCTAGCCAAATAATTACAGACAATGCAAAGGCTTTAGCGAGGGCGCAAAGCACAACACCTACTTGTGAGAAGAGCGGTGAGAAAGAGAACCACCTCATAGTGAGTGAGAGCCACAAGCCAAACTCGAGTGAAAAAACTAAGAGTGTTCTCCTTGCCACCAAAAGTGAGATGAGAGAAGTGCGGAAGAACCCATCCATCTTGCACTACGTCCTCATTTGCAAGGGACTAGCGCAAGGAACTAATGAATTGACCAATGGTCCTCCATCTTTGATGAATGTTTTGCAGGAATTCAAGGACGTGCTCCGCGAAGAGCTCCCACATGGTCTACCTCCTCTTCGCGGCATCGAACATCGCATTAACCTCATCCCCGGCGCACCACTTCCCAACGGCGCCGCTTACCGCACGCTCCCGGAGGAGACAAAGGAGATTGAACGTCAAATCAACCAACTTGTCTCCAAAGGTTTGATCCAAGTTAGCACTAGTCCAAGTGCCGTACCCATGATTCTTGTTCCAAAGACGGATTATACGTTACGGTTATGCATGGACTGCCGTCCAATTAATGCTATCCCCGTATGTTATCGACATCCCATACCACGTCTCGATGACATGCTTGATGAGTTGTGTGGAGCCACTATTTTTTCAAAAATTGATCTTCGTCGTGGTTACCATCAAATACGCATGGCTGAAGGTGATGAGTGGAAAACCGCCTTCAAGACCAAACTTGGTCTCTATGAATGGTTTGTTATGCCCTTTGGCTTATCTAATGCCCCATCCACCTTCATGCACCTTATGAATCACATCTTGCGTTCGCTCATTGGAAAACGTGTTGTTGTCTATTTCGATGATATGCTTGTTTATAGCAAATCACTTGAGGACCATATAACACATGTCAAGGAAGTTTTGCAAATCCTTCGACATGAAAAGCTTTATGCTAATCTTCCCAAGTGCACTTTTGCTAAAGACAAGTTGGTTTTTCTTAGATTTGTCGTTTCTTCGAAGGGAATTGAAGTTGATGTTTCCAAGGTAAAGGACAGACGAGATTGGCCCATCCTGTTATGGGCTAACCCCGTGGGTGGCCCGATCTTCACGGATATCGTGGTCAAATCGATGGGAAAGCGAGGGAAAAGAGAGAAGCTAGCGGAAGCGGACGCACAGCTCGCGACGAACACGATGAACACACGCAAAACACACATGATACAAGGCCAATTGTTCTCACTGGTGGCCACTGGTCCGATAGAATCCTCGCAAGGAAAGATCGGTCAACGTGCTCCCTCGATCCCACGCGGAAAGGGAAGAACACCTTGGAGAGGGTCTTGACGTCTTGGCAAAGGGACACCGATGCCAAGGCCTTGTACAACGAGGGAGGCACGATGCAAACTCCAATGAGGTGGTGACGATAGTCGATCCCCTTTGGTAGAAGGGGATGAGGCAAAACTGGAGATTCCACAAAGGGGGTTTTCTTTAGTCTATCATCTATGCCTAGGGTTACATGAGGGGGTGGGGGCACTATATATAGGCCAGCCACTAGGTCAAAGGGACTTTAGGAATAAATGGGGAAAGTATGGGCGGACTAAGGGGTACATGGGCCAAAGGCCCAGCTGGCGGCACACAGGCCCATACGCTCAGGCCAGAGACTCCGGTGTGGGGTCTGGAGACTCTGGTGTGGGCCGGAGACTCCGGTCTGTCTCTGGTGTCGTCTCCGGAGTGGCAAACAGACTGTCCCCGAGCTTGATCTAGGGGTCGGTCCGGAGATGGGTCCGGAGACTCCGGGGTCAGTAGGCCGGAGACTCCGGTGTCTTTAGGCTGGAGACTCCGGTGTCTTTAGGCTGGAGACTCCGGTGTGGCTGGAGACTTCGGTGTGCGCAAGCCGGAGACTCCGGTGCTCTAGCTGCTGCTTCTTCCATCTTCTCTTCCAAGCCTCCGTCTTGTCAGGCTTGGTGCTCCAGGCTTCCTCCCATGCCTCCGTACTTGTTGGTGTGAACCTGTCATGGATATGGGGCGGAGTATGAACTTGTATACAATTCAATGGGCTTGGAAGTGGGCTCGCATAGAGTTACAGATTCACCTTTGGAGTCCCTGACGACTTGGCCTAATTTGGAGACCATGATGTGGTAACGACCGAAGGTTGGGCCACATCACATCCCAACAAATGTGAGTGAACTCTGAAGTTTTTATGGGTTGGCCGGTTTCTATCGTTGCTTTGTGAAAGACTTTTCCACCATTGCTTGTCCTCTCAACGAGTTGACAAAAAACAATGTCACCTTCGTGTGGGGAAAAGCGCAACAAAAAGCTTTTGATGAACTTAAACAGAGGCTCACCAAAGCACCTCTCCTTGCGTTACCGGATTTCACAAAAACTTTTGAGATAGAGTGTGATGCTAGTGGTATTGGCATTGGAGGAGTCCCTATCCAAAACAGACGTCCTATAGCCTACCATAGCGAGAAACTTGATGGTGCTCGCCTTAACTATCCAATTTATGACAAAGAGCTTTTTGCCTTAGTTGATGTCCTTCAAGTTTGGCAGCACTACCTATGGCCCAAAGAATTTATCATACATTCTGACCATGAGTCGTTGAAATACCTCAAAGGCCAAGCCAACTTGAGTAAGAGACATGCTAAGTGGGTTGAATTTATGGAGTCTTTTCCGTACATTGTCAAGTATAAGAAGGGCAAAGATAATGTAGTTGCGGACGCTTTGTCTCGCAAACACACAAGCCTTCTTACGAGACTTGAAATCAACGTGTTGGGTCTTGAGGAAATAAAAACTTTGTATGCTTCCGACCCGTTCTTTGAACCAATTTTCGCAAAGTGCTCCATTGACAAAGGAGTTGATGATTTCTATTTGCATAAGGGCTTTCTATTTAAACGAAATAAGCTTTGCATCCCGAAGTCGTCGCTTCAACTTTTGCTTCTCCAAGAATCTCATGGTGGAGGCCTCATGGGTCACTTTGGCCGCGGCAAGACATTGGACATGCTCTCCAATTACTACTTTTGGCCCAAGATGAAGCGTGACGTGGAGCGCTACGTTCAACGATGCACGACATGTGTTCAAGCTAAGTCACAAGCTAATCCTTATGGTCTTTATATGCCATTGCCTATTCCTCATACACCTTGGTCCGACATTAGCATGGATTTCGTGTTAGGATTGCCTCGATCTAAGCATGGTCATGACTCTATATTTGTTGTCGTGGATCACTTTTCCAAAATGGCACACTTCATTCCGTGCCATAAGACCGACGATGCTTCACATGTTGCAAATCTGTTTTTCGGGGAAATCGTCCGTCTTTACGGTGTGCCACGAACAATCATCTCCGACCGCAATGTCAAATTCATGAGCTACTTATGGAAGACCCTCATGGCCAAGCTCGGCGTCAAGCTACTCTTTTCATCCACGTCGCATCCTCAAACCGATGGCCAAACCGAAGTTGTCAACCGAAGCCTCGGGACTCTCCTATTTGTGTTGATCAAGAAAAACCTCAAGGATTGGGAGGAATGCATTCCACACGACGAGTTCGCCTACAACCATGCCAAGCACTCAACAACAAAGATGAGTCCATTCATGATCGTCTATGGGTTCGAGCCACTCACCGCGCTCGACATCCTACCACTACCTCTCCACGAGCGCACCAACATGGATGTCGAGAAGCGCGCACAAGCTATAAAGACGCTTCATGAAGAAACAAGAGCTACTATCGAGCAATAAGTCCTTCGCCAAGCTTCAAGGTTAAACAAGGACATGAAGGAGATGATCTTCCAAGAAGGTGATCTTGTGTGGATACACTTGAGCAAGGACCACTTTCCCAAGGAACGAGATTCCAAGCTCAAACCAAGAGGAGATGGCCCCATCAAGGTCCTCAAGAGAATCAACAACAACGCCTACATCATCGACATACCGACCTCCAAGTTCCTTGCAAGCAATACATTCAATGTCAAGGACCTTTCACCCTACCATGGAGATGTTCAAAATGATAACCATGAAGAGTCGAGGACGACTCTTTCCCAAGGGGGGGGAGCTGATGCAGCCCGTCCTACGGACGCTCCTACATCTACACCACCAAGTCCCCCAAGTGGACCCATGACTCGTGCTCGAGCCAACCTTCTCCAAGCTAAGGTGAATTCGCTCTTGTACTCATGTGACTTCTGATGAGGATATATACAGGGATTATGATGATTCTGACTGCCTGAACTGGAAGGAAATATTGAGTCAAATCAATAATGACTATCAGGTGAATTCATTCCTAATTGAACCTGATGTTTTACTTAATGAGAACTTTATACTACCTAAGTCTATGCAACTTTGTATGATCAGGTTTATTGATAACACAAGCGTTGCGCGAGGAGGAGGAGAGTTGCAGCAAGAAGGACAAGCGCTGATTTCCAATATCAACAAGTGCGCGAGGGAGGAGCGGGAGGCATGCGCACTAGGAGGCAATGAGGAAATCACGTATGAGCAAGAGAGAGATGGCGCACCAAGAATTACATGTTTGAGGTGTGCCACGACGTTTGGACTGCGTGCCAATAACGCCGAACCCATATATGGGTCGGTATGTATCAGTTTGAGTCGAACCGAGTCAGTTTGGGCCAAGTTATGGCTGTTTTAGGCCCGTTTAGAGGGGAGGACACCCCAGCCCTCATATAAACCTCCGTAGCCATCACAAGTTAGGGTTCAGACCACGTTAAAATATTTTGGAGTTGTTTCTTTCATAGAACCTCTGGAATTACCCTGTGTTCGAATCTACCAACTATAATTGAGTGTGATCTGTTCTTCCATTGGGAATTAGTAGATTGCATACTACCGTTCGTGGTCACGGCTGCGTGCGCAAGAGTGTGGTGTTGTGAATATCCTATAAGGTTCGAGATCTGTTGCGCTAGCATCAGGGATCGAGCGGGAGAGATCATAGCTACGCACTAGTTATCTATCATCCACCATCATCATCGCCATCCACTTACTAAGAAGATCGGGCCACCCCATATTATCTTGGTATCAGATTTCCAGTGTTGCCTCGGTAAGCATCCACAAATCCATCCATAGATTAGTTGTTTTTGTCCTATACAGAAAAAGCCACACAAAAATATAAGGGTTCATAGTTCATTGCCATAGCCTAGATAATACTGTTTTTGAGTTCTAGTTGCTGAGCGTAATCCTTTTGTGTAGCCTTTCTTCTAAATCCGAGTCGTAGTGTTTTGTCTAGTTTTTGTCTGTTTTTGATCCATTGTCGGAGTCCCTAGACTATTTCTAGAATGTTCGTTGTGTTCTTGAGTCTTAGATCTATTAGATCGGTTTTCTTTTAGTCTGAGGTTGTAGATCCGTTTAAAACAAGGAGAAAAAAAGCAAACCGATCGGATCAGATCTGTAGTCTTGTACGTGAGTTTGTTTCACGTTCAAGTCAAAAGAAAAAAAAGGGAGCAACCCGATCGAGTTGCACCTGATTCGTACGTGAGAATCCTCATGTTCCAAAAAAAAATTCGGCTCGCTGCGTCACGCCTGACCGCAGACAGGTCTGTGCTCCAGCGTGAAAGCTAAAAAAAAATCCGAAATAAAAACAATCGGACCATCGCCTTACCACAGACAGGTCTGTCCTCATACGAGAAATTTTTGGGTCTGCCGACATCCTGCCGCGGCACGATTTTAGGCCGTTTTTCTGCCGTGGCAGAGACCAATTCTCAGGTCAATTTTTTTTCTTTTTTTGTTTATTTTTTTACTGAGTCCACATAGCGTACCTATCCTTGTGAGCCTTAGTAAGCCTTTCTTTGTGTCTAAAACTATCCTACGAGACTAGCGTGCTTAGTGCTCTGTGGGCTGCTCAGTTAGCAATCTTGTGCCCGTTTCGTTGAGACATTGCTAGCGTCTCTCCTTGTGCATTGCAACACGAGCGTTCCTCCGACATACCTCACTTTATTGAGCTCATTTTCATACTTGCAATTGCCCCATTTATCTCCACCGTGTGTGTTTCCTTGGGTCTTTGTCAGACGATCAGCACTAGGACTTGTTTGTGGTGTAGTTAGGATACCATACCTACAGCTCCACCATAAATAACCTATGTGCCCTGCGATCGTTCTCTATACCTTTGGTATTCACTTCATCACATCAGTGCATCAGTCCTTGATTTCGAATTGGTAAGCATCACTATTCACTTTGGAACGGTAAGATCTACTTTCTTGTCAGTTTTTGAGTGAGTTGTGAGTGTGCCACCAAAACAGTTTTGTGTTTTTGCACTAATGTACTAATCATGACTTCTACTAGTGTTGATGTGATGCAGAAATCAGATGATGTTTACCATGACTATTTAGCTATTGTGGTTGGCATGGCATATGATCCAACTATAATCAAGTGGCGATTGGAAAGTTCCGCCACACCCGCAGAATATCAGATTTAGGAAATTGATATGGGATTTGGTTTTGCGAGATGTCGTACTTTCGATAGAAAGTTTAATGGCCATATAGAATACATTCTTGCTCACCGACGTGTGGATGAAGAGGTAGCTCGTTGGTGGAAGGACGCAAGGATTGTGTATGGTGTCATGGGTAAAAAAAATCCTTTGGGAAGATTTCAAGCAATTTCTACGTTCTATGTTTTTGAACAACTACAAATGGCCTATTCCAGAAATTTTGAGAGTGGACACTAATGAGACATGTGAGTTGTCTACTAACGTAATCATGTCTACTCCTAGTGTTGTATCTTGTGATGTGCAGGTTGCTTTTGAAGAAAGGGAGCTGCCTATTTTACAACCCGCGTCACACGATCTGGTATTGTCACTTGAGGAGCATGTCGTAGTACCTACTACAGCAGAGAAGATTTTTGATGACATTGGTACTGTTTTGGAGATTCAGCCAACATGTGCGACATATTGTGAGTTTATTCCTTTACTCAAGCCTCCTTGTGACTTGCCTTGCACTAATGTTACAGCACCATGTGATAGTTTACCAAATTCGAATTTTGATCATGTGGTACTGATTACACATAAGGAAATACTTGCTCGAATACCTCTTACTGATATTGTGTATTCCATCATGCTAAATGAACCTATGAATATGAGTAGTGCTGTGGATAAGATTTCTGAAATTTTATTTCTGAATTCTAGCACATATTCTCCTTGTTTCACTTTCAATCTGATTGGTGAATATAGCATGCATGAAAATTTTCTTGTGGATCACATATGCATTACTTGTGATCGAATCGCTGAACTGAAACATGATGTTTTCAGCCATACATGTTGTGTGTCGACGACTTTGTGTTGTGGGATATATGCTAAAATTTGTGATAATATGAAATTAAAGTCAGATCAAGTTGATATAATGCAGCCAACACAAGTAATTTTACCTATGTTGGATCATTGTAATCTTGCTAGAATAGAACCCAAGTTTTCATATTCGTTGTGTTTGTCCCAAAATTCGTTGTCTAGTTGTGCTAATGCTTTATACTTCACTTATATTTGCAAATTGAGTTACATTTTACATACTAGACAACATGATCATGTTCATAATAATCAGAGTAGCGCAGTTGAAGCATGGCATGCTTCAATTTGGTTTTCAGACATATTGAATTGGTTTGATCTTGTTCACAAATTTGATCATAGATCTTCTTTGAGAAAACTGAATTTAATATTGAAGAACATGACTATCTATTTTAGTTGTTTTTCACCATGATCATGATTCTTTGTACTTCACTTATACCTGCAATTTAAGTTGCTTGATGTATACTGGACATACTTTTCTTGTGAACAACAATAATACAACATGTTATATATACATATACTTTGCGTACACGTTGTTCTTTTTGTTTCTCCCACTTTCAGCTTACATAAAGCCGAGGACGGCTTTTCATTAAGAAAGGGAGGGTGATGAGGATATATACAGGGATTATGATGATTCTGAGTGCCTGAACTGGAAGGAAATATTGAGTCAAATCAATAATGACTATCAGGTGAATTCATTCCTAATTGAACCTGATGTTTTACTTAATGAGAACTTTATACTACCTAAGTCTATGCATCTTTGTATGATCAGGTTTATTGATAACACAAACGTTGCGCGAGGAGGAGGAGAGTTGCAGCAAGAAGGACAAGCGCTGATTTCCAATATCAACAAGTGCGTGAGGGAGGAGCGGGAGGCATGCGCACTAGGAGGCAATGAGGAAATCACGTATGAGCAAGAGAGAGAGAGATGGCGCACCAAGAATTACATGTTTGAGGTGTTCCGCGATGTTTGGACTGCATGCCAATAACGTCGAACCCATATATGGGTCGGTATGTATCAGTTTGAATCGAACCGAGTCAGTTTGGGCCAAGTTATGGCTGTTTTTAGGCCCGTTTAGAGGGGAGGACGCCCCAGCCCTCATATAAACCTCCGTAGCCGTCACAAGTTAGGGTTCAGACCACGTTAAAATATTTTGGAGTTGTTTCTTTCATAGAACCTCTGGAATTACCCTGTGTTCGAATCTACCAACTATAATTGAGTGTGATCTGTTGTTCCATTGGGAATTAGTAGATTGCATACTACCGTTCATGGTCATGGCTGCGTGCGCAAGAGTGTGGTGTTGTGAATATCCTACAAGGTTCGAGATCTGTTGCGCTGGCATCAGGGATCGAGCGGGAGAGATCATAGCTACGCACTAGTTATCTATCATCCACCATCATCATCGCCATCCGCTTACTGAGAAGATCGGGCCACCCCATATCAAGGTTACCCCATAACATCTGGTATCAGCAGCTTTTGGTTGCCACAGATTTCTCCTCGATTTGGTCTTTTCCCCATAAATTCGAAAATTCCACCAAAAACAGCGCCAATTTGTGTTTTGGATCAATTTGTGATTTGAGTGCGTTTTGGTAGGTTTTGATCCGTGGATTACTTGCTAAACTTGTTGATCTACCTTCCCCTGTGTTTCCATGGCCTATTTCCTTGTTTTCCCCAACCAATTTGAGGTTTTGGGTCGAGTTTTTCCGCCAAAACTCCTCCCGTTCATGTTCTGGAACTTCTGGAATCGATCGGACCAGAGATTCTGGCCCCCGGACCGGAGACTCCGGCCCAGACCGGAGATTCCGGCCCCCAGACCGGAGATTCCAGTCCAGACCGGAGTTTCTAGCAAAGTCTCGGCCCCCACTGCTGATAGCAAATATGTTTCACCGTTTTGGGCATAACTTTTGCATACAAACTCGGATTTTGGTGTTCTTTAGCTCGTTTTGAAGAGGAGAAGGAGCTCTACATCATCATATCCATGGTTCATGCTATCTACTCCATCAAAATTCCGTGAGCAAGGCGGAATCCACCAATAAAGGTTGAAGATCGGCGACGAAAGGTATAAAATTCCGCGACTTCTACCCACTTGCATTCCTTTGTGAGCTACACTATCTTTGCGTTCAACAAACACCTATTGAGACTAGTTCCTCCTATGATTGCTTGGGCTATGCACATTTGATACCTTGTAGAATTCTGAGCAAAAGTTGTGAGCGTGCTATCTCATATAGTTATCTTGTATAGTTGTTGGCACAAGGAAGGAGCAAGTGAAAAAGAAAAAGGAAAGTGCAAGAAAATAGAAAAAGAAAAAGAAGAAAAAGAAAAAGAAAGAAACAAGTGCCTCATAGAATAGGAAGCGCAAGCTCGATGAACATCATATAGGTGGTACTTATTGTGCATATCTTGTATTCCACCAATATAATTGCAATCGAACTAGCGTCTCTCCTTGCACTTGTGCGGCACGAGCTTATAGTCTTCGCTAGGTAATCATTTGGTTCTTAGCTCACTTTCTCCGTCGCACAAGTCCCATTTATCCCACCGTGTGTGTTTCCTTGTACATATTTCCTTCTTGTGGATTGACTTGTTTTGCTTTATGATCATCGTGGTTCTTTACTTGCCATTACAATATCTTGATTTCGAATTGTTCTTGGACACGCCACCGTCCATACCTATCCACCATAAGCTTTGTGTGTGTGTTTTTTTAGTGGTTAGTTGGTTTTGGTGTTCTGCGTAAACTTCACTTTGCTTGGTTTTGATTGCTCTCAAGTGTTGCCACTTGCACGATACTATCTTCCAAGGTAAAGTAAGGTTTGACGTTGCATCCCTAACCCCCTACCACTTCTATATACACCACTTGGTCTTGTGAAACATGTCTAGGGACTCAGGAACCAAGGATGATTTCTATGAAGAATCCACGATGAGCCACCATGCATATGCCTCCACAAGCATGGATGACATGATGGAGCACTATACCGACAATGGATCCACATGCTTGGGTGAAATGGAGTACTACACCAACAACGACTCCCCAAGCATGGATGACTTCGAGTGCTTCAACAACAACGCCTCACTAAGCATGGAGGACATGCGAGCTTCACCAACTTCGAGGGATCTTCCATGAGCCATGAAGAATACCTCCACCGCTTGGAGATGGAGGACTACTACGCCAAGCTAGCGGAGACGCATCATCAAGAAACCCTGACCTTCAAGGCCAAGCGTGCCACACCAAAGGGCACCACCTACTTCGATGATCCACCTCCAAGGCGTCAAGCGCCACCACCTACATGGTGTCATGCACCACCATCTCCAAGGAGACGAGCGCCATCACCTCCAAGCCACCAAGCATCACCATCTCCAAGGCGCCAAGCACCACAACCTCGAAGGCGTCAAGTGCAACAACCTCTAAGGCAACAAGTGCCACCGCCTACAAGAAGAGTGGTGCCCCAACATCATCTTCCCAAAGAGGCGCCACGAAGCAAGAATCTTCATCAACATACATCCTCTAGAGATCATCGCCAAGATCAAGAGGATACAAGACGTCGTTCAAGGCATCTTCACCATGAAGACGGAGAATACATGTTGAGCACCATCCATAACGCTCAACCTAGCTCAAGAAGGCACCACCATAAAGAGAAGAGTGCCAAGGACAAGGAGCATCGCCGCGAGCGTCATGTGGATGACCAAGTGCGCCATCTACATCAACCTTTGGCAAGGAACGCCAATGACCTCCGTCGACACCATCAAAAGGCACCTTCAACTACTCGTGCCACCACCAAAATGGCACCAAGAGCAAGCTCTCCTCCACGCCATCAAGCTTCAACGACCAAACTTGACATCCTATATGACGCATGCAACTTCATGGATGAGGAAGACGAAGACCTCTACTTCGCCAAGTTGGACGAGTACGTCACGAGGACTACACAAGCCAAGGTGCAAGATGGCGACGACAAGGTCAAGATTGGTGAGCATGGGACTTTCTCTTCACCAAAGGAGGCGCATGGAGTTGAGAGAACCGAGCCTACCCCTACATGCTTGAGTGATGATGTGGTACCAATCCCATGTGAATATGAGAGCCACTTAGCCCACTTGAGTGAAAACAAGAGTGAGATAGTGACTCCACCATATGTGAGATTGAGTGCTTCCACTTGGAGGGCATGAGTGATACACGGAGTGAGTTGAGAGTGGTAGTTGATAGGTCATGTGAGACCACTTTGATTTCTAACGACTTACCCTCTACCTCTAGTGTGTTTCCTCATGATGTGCTAGGTTCCATGGATCAAGAAGCACCAAGCTTGGAGAGGATCATGCCTCCAACCGAGAAGATGTACATGGTGGATGAAGATGATGCCATCCCCATATTGGATGAAGAATTCGCCCACATGGAGGCCAATGCTACCACAACACCCACTTCATATGAGAGGTATGAACAAGGTAACAATATGGGTGTTGATGATGCCATGATCCCACTAGTGGACATGATGATTTGTGATGACTTGCATGCTATGGATGATGTTTGTGATATCACATATGCTTCATTGATATTTCCATGTGATACTTTGCCTTTGCATAATGTTGAGCATGTGAAATTATTTGATTGTGATGATGTTGCCATAGACATGCCATGTTATAAACGTTATGTTGATGATATCATTGCTTACACTTTGTTGAACAATTGCTCTTTCCAATGTTTTGCTTGCAATGGTGTTACCAATGGTACCCCTCGGACCATGCTTTGTCATGAATGTTTTACAATCTCTCCCGTTGCTTGCAATAAGTCGAATAATTGCTCTTTCACTTGTTTTGCTTGCAACAATAGTTCTCATATGGTTTATATTGAGATGGCCCCCATAGCTTTCTCAAATTTTGGAGATTTTGATGATTGCCATGATAAGCATGTGCCCCACTTGCATACTCACCATGCACCTATGTTACACTTGCTTTACACTAATGGTGATGTGCACAAGAAGAGAAACGTCATGATGGATGATGTGTTTCTCTACCATGCACACACATTCTTCCTTTTGTGTGTGATGTGTGTAGGTACCCGTACAAGAATGTCAACCTCGGTTGAGCACGAGTTGACAAAAAGAGCTCTAGAGAGCATCCCCCAATTGAGTTCAAGATCGAACCCAGCTCTGATACCTTTTTCATGCTTTGCATCTTTCATGTTGAAAAATTGCTCTTTTCCATGGTTTGATTGCAAGCATGTTGATGGTATTCTTCCACCTTGTGAAAATCATGTCTTGTTGCTATTGGATATTGATGCTTTGTGTGTTGCCACAAAATTTTTGAACAATTTCTCTTTCCGATGTTTTGTGTGCAACCATAATGCCATTATGAGCATGTATTGTCACGAGAGCTTCCAAGTCTCTCATATTGTGCTTGCAACAAACATAAGGACCACTTGCTCTTTCATATGGTTTGTTTGCAAACATGTTGTTTTTGCTTTCGCTTGTGATACTCCAATGCCCATGATCTTTGAGTTTGATGATTTGTGTGTGGCATCCAACATATTGAACAATTGTTCTTTCCAATGGTTGGTTTGCACACATAATGATGTTTCTTTGGATATTCTTCCGCTTGTGTTTTTGCAGAATTCTCCTACCCTTGCATCAAAGATGTTGATCAATATTCTAGTAAATTGCTTTGAGTGCCACACTAAGACGCTTTATGGAGTTTTTGAGTCCCCACATTTGGATGATGTTCAAACGAGTTCCATGCACTTTGACCTTGCATATGCATCCCGTTTGCTATACTTGAGTTTAAGTGTGTTGTGAACAAGAATGGACATGCCACAAATGACATGCTCCTCTACCACACACGAACATATTTTGCTTGGTCTTTGTTGTGTGAAGGTACAATTGATTACGCGTCAACCTCTATGGACCAAGAGTTGACAAGACGAATCGTAGAGAGTTACCTATGGCTGCCCTTCAACGAGCCATATCTACATCCTAAGGTGACTTCACTCTACTTGAGGACTCGTAATTTAATCTTCATGAATTGGCTATGCTTTGAGTGTTGCTTCGCTTTTGTGGTGAGCTTTGTAGGCTTCATTGAAGGTGAAGGAACATTGAGGTGTTGTCAATTCAATCTTCTCGAGGACGACTATATGGTGAACCCCAGGATCAAGAAGGTCTCTCGACATCTTCTACTTTGTGATGAGCGTGTAGAGTCGAGGACGACTCTTTTTGAAGGGAGGGGAGATGATGTGGCCCGACCTTCGGTCGTTACCACATCATGGTCTCCAACTTATGCCAAGTCGTCATGGACTCCCAAGGTGAATCCGTTCCTCTATGCGAACCCACTTCCTACCCTCTTGAATGGCATACTACTTCATACTCTGTCCCATATCAATGATAGGTTCACACCAACAAGTATGGAGGCATGGGAGGAAGCCTGGAGCACCAAGCCCGACAAGACGGAGGCTTGGAAGAGAAGACAGAAGAAGCAGCAGCTGGAGCACCGGAGTCTCCGGCCTGTGCACACCAGAGTCTCCGGCCTGAAGACACCAGAGTCTCCGGCCTGCAGACCCCGGAGTCTCCGGACCCATCTCCGGACCGACCCCCAGATCGAGCTCGAGGACAGTCTATCTGCCACTCCAGAGATGACACCAGAGACAGACCGGAGTCTCTGGCCCAGACCGAAGTCTCCGGACCACCACACCGGAGTCTCCGGCCTGAGTGTGTGGGCCTGCACGCCGCCAGCTGGGCCTTTGGCCCATGTACCCCTTAGCCCGCCTAGACTTTACCCTTTTATTCCTAAAGTACCCTTGAACTAGTGGCTGGCCTATATATAGTGCCCCCACCCCCTCATTGTAAACCCTAGGCATAGATGATAGACTAAAGAAAACCCCCTTTGTGGAATCTCTAGTTTTGCCTTATCCCTTTCCACTAAAGGGGATCGACTATCGTCACCACCTCATTGGAGTTTGCATCGCGCCTCCCTCGTTGTACAAGGCCTTGGCATCGGTGTCCCTTGCCAAGACGTCAAGACCCTCTCCAAGGTGTTCTTCCCTCTCCGCGTGGGATTGAGGGAGCATGTTGACCGATCGTTCCTTGCGAGGTTTCTATCGGACCGGTGGCCACCGGTGAGAGCAATCGGCCTTGTATCGTGTGTGTTTTGCGTGTGTTCATCGTGTTCTTCTCGAGGTGTGCGTCCGCTTCCGCTACCTTCTCCCTTTCCCTTCGTTTTCCCATCGATTTGACCATGAGATCCGTGAAGATTGGGCCACCCACGGGGTTACCCCATAACACACATCCTCCACGTACCTTCTATTACTTGCAATATCCTTTCGGTTAAAATATTTGCCTATGACAATAATGTCTTCTTTGAATTTCACCCATAGTATTTTCTTGTTAAGGACCGGGATACACTGGCGGTTGTGCTTAGAGGGGAGTGTCGTGGAGGTCTCTATAATCTTGATATGTCTTCAATAAAGAAAGTCTTCAGTGCTGTCAAGGTGTCTTGTGCTCTTTGGCACTCACGTCTAGGACATCCAGCTACTCCAGTCGTTCAACATATTCTACATCGTCATGAGCTTCCTTAAGTAGAGTCAGACCATAAAGATTTAGTTTGTGATGCCTATCAGCAAGACAAGAGTCATCAACTACCATTTTCATTATCCACTCGTGTTGTTACAGAACCTCTTGAGATTATATATTTATATGTTTGGGGCCCTGCCCAAGTTTCTATTAGTGGTCATGAATATTATGTTAGTTTTGTTGATGGTTACAGTCGTTTTACATGGCTATATCTTCTTAAACATAAGTCTGATGTGTTTGCCACGTTCCTTCAGTTTCAACAGCATGTTGAACATCTCTTAAATAAAAAAATTAAACGTGTTCAAAGTGACTGGGGTGGTGAATATCTTAGACTCAACAAATTCTTTTCCGACATTGGTATTTTACACCGTGTATCATGTCCTCATACCCATCAACAAAACGGTACCGCTGAGCATAAATATCGCCACATTGTTGAGACTGGCCTTACTTTGTTAGCTCATGCTTCTGTTCCCTATAGATTCTCGAGTGACGCCTTTACCACCGCTTGCTTCCTCATTAATCATCTTCCCATGCGTGTTATTGGCATGCAAACACCCCTAGAGCGTCTCCTTGGCGAGACTCCCGATTAAAATTTTTTAAGGTGTTTGGTTGCGCATATTGGCCACACTTGCATCCTTACAATAATCTTGCATCCTTACAATAATCTTGCATCCTTACAATAATCGTAAACTAGAATTTCGTTGTAAACAGTGTGTCTTTCTAGGCTACAGTTCTCTATACAAAGGCTACAAGTGTCTTCACATACCCACTAATCGTGTTTATATTTCCCGCGACGTTGTTTTTGACGAGACAATTTTTCCTTTCTCTCATCATAGGTCGCCTCTTCGTCACCATCATCATCGACAACTCCACTTTCATCTGACCAATTTGTTGATGCTGCATATTCTCCATTGCTTTTGGCTAACCATGGTGCAGGACGAGGCGCTCACTCGAGTTACTGGACGAGGCAGAGGAAGAGAATCATGTCGATCGTGTGCCTGGAGCGAACGTCGATCTGCATGTGCCGATGCGTGGCCATGCATCTCGGGTCGCTCATACAGGCCCGATGGTCGCTCCTCCATCTACTGACCGCACGACGACGGTCCATAACTGGCCCGTTTCACCTGGGTCGGCCTCCTCCGTGTTGTGCTCGCCTGGGTCGGCCTCCTCAGTGACCGTGGCGCTTGACGGCTATGCGACGCCTGCGGCGACAGACGCCTCCGAGCCGACTTCTCCTCCGATGGATCCTGGCCCAGATTCCTCGAGTTCTGGTCCAGCAACGCCGGCTGTTGGCCTGGCCCTACTACTAGGTTACAGCGTGGCGTTTGACAGCCGAAAAGTCACATTGACGGTATAGTTGCATGGAACACTACCAGGTCCTCTGATCCTACTTTGTTACACTCAGAACCTGGTGATTATCGTCTTGGTTTGTCTTCTCCGCATTGGCGTACAGCGATGGAGACAGAGTTCAATGCTCTACAGCTTAATAACACCTGGCGTTTGGTTCCACCTCGCACAGGGTGAACATTATTGACTGCAAGTGGGTCTTCAAGATTAAGAGGAAAGCTGATGGTTCTGTTGATCGATACAAGGCTCGTCTTGTGGCTAAGGGGTTTAAGCAACATTATGGGCTTGATTATGAGGACACTTTTAGCCCTGTGGTCAAGCCCACGACTATTCGACTGCTCCTGTATATGGCGATTACTCAAGGTTGGTATCTTCGTCAACTTGATATTCAGAATGCATTTCTCCATGGTGTACTTGAAGAGGAGGTTTTTATGAGGCAGCCCCCAGGATTTGCAGATCCTGCGCACTCTAATTACTCATGTAGGCTTGATAAGGCACTTTATGGTCTCAAACAAGCTCCACATGCCTGGCATGCTCGTCTCAGTTCAGTACTCACTAGCCTTGGTTTTACGCCCTCTACAGCTGATACGTCTTTGTTCATCCTGCGACGGCCAGATACTATCCTCTACTTGATGGTTTATGTTGATGACATTATACTAGTCAGTTCCTCCATGACTGCAACCACTAAGCTGGTTACTCAGCTCAGTTCTTATTTTGCTCTAAAAGATCTTGGTCCGTTACACTACTTTCTAGGTGTTGAGGTGCACCAGCATGGGTCCAATCGTCTTCATTTGAGTCAGAAGAAGCATGCGGCTGACTTACTGCAGCGAGTTAGACTGCATAAGTGTACACCAATGACCACTCCTATGGCTTCTACTGATCGCATGTCGGTTACTGATGGTGATCCGCTTTCAGCTGAGGAGTCTACTCGTTACCGCAATATAGTTGGAGGTCTTCAGTATCTTACTCTGACGCGTCCTGATCTCTCGTTCTCTGTGAACAAGGTGTGTCAGTATCTACATGCTCCTCGTTCTACTCATTGGTCAGCATTCAAACGTATTCTGCGATATGTTCATGCTACTATGTCACACGGTATGTTGTTGAGTGCGACTACAACCTCACTAGATCTTCTTTCCGCCTTTTTTGATGCTGATTGGGCTGGAAATTCAGATGACCGGCGATCAACAAGGGGATATGCCATCTTTTATGGTGGTAATCTAGTTGCTTGGAGTGCAAGGAAACAGGCTACAGTTTCTCGCTCCAGTACAGAGTCAGAATACAAGACACTGACTAATGCAACTGTTGAAATCATATGGATACAGGCTCTTCTTGGTGAACTTGGAGTATCTTAGACATGTCCACCAATTCTATGATGTGACAATATTGGAGCAACATACCTTTCCGCCAACCCGGTTTTTCATGCATGTACAAAACATGTTGAAGTTGATTTTCACTTCGTTCGAGAACGAGTTGCTCAGAAGTTGCTTCAAATTCGGTTTATTTCCTCCAAGGATCAGCTAGCTGACATCTTCACCAAATCACTGCCTCTACCACTATTTGACTACCACTATTTGAAGCATGTCGACGCAATCTCAATCTTCATAGAAGAGTTGCGATTGAGTGAGGGTGATAAACGATGTGTTCTGTTCATAGTACGGGTCGTGTACATGTTAGAGTTATATTGTAGTCCTACCCTTGTACAACTTGTAAAACCATCTATATATACACGAGACAGGCCGAGCCCTAGAGGCATCGAGCAATACCCTACGAATATTGTTATTTTGTCAGGAAGGGGATTGTTGCGAGGCATAAGATGAGATATGAGAAGGTTCCAAACTTTTGTTTCTTCTATGGACGTATAACATGTGTGCAGGGAATGCAAATTGGAGACAGTTACACACCTTGGTCGGAGGTATGGACTAGAGCTGCGAGTCTCGCCTTTCAAGAAATTTGAAGCCCAGCGCTTCACTGTTCGTGGGAAGAAGCCAATGGGAGAAAATTGCACATAACATCGCTTGTCGGTGACAAAGTTGCACATAACACAGAATTAAAACCTCTTTTGCAGCCAACCCTAACTTTTTGGGGTAATATGTTGCAGGTAGCCCAAACAATGTCTTATGAGTCTTAACAACGTATTTTGTTTGTGGGACCAGATTCTATATTGTATATCAAAATTATATAACATATAAAAATATTATACCATAATTAACAATTTGAATAAAGTGGCAGCATAATTGTAGAAAACATAGACATTATGCAGACACAAAAATGTTGGGACCTAGTGTGGAGGATCTCGGGATCTCACACCGATCTCCGGTAGTGAATTTCTAGACGGCGTCGAGTATGGAGGGGACATGGCAGCCGGTGAAAACTGAATCTTGACTATGATCTTGGCGGACGATGGCGGCGTCATTCGGCATCGCTACCTTATTGGAGGCATCGTCTTCGCTGGTGTCGTCTCTTCACTCAAGTTGTTCCTGGGAAAACCCTAGATCTGGGTCTCCCGGGTCGGATGATGGCGGTGCTTGGCGTCGATTCCCCTCCTGAGGGCATTGTTTTTGGAACAGACGTCGGCTAGAGGTCAGGCCACTCCTGCTGTTCCGGGGGAAACCCTAATCTGGTTATCTAGATCAGGCGATGGCGGCGCTTTGGTGTCGTATTCTCTTTTGGGAGCATTGCGTGTGGAGCAGCGCTGGATGGCAGAGGCTGTTGGTGGAGCGGCTTCATCTTGCACAGAGATTCTAGTGGAGATGTCAAGCCATGCCTAACCTCCAGGTGCTACGCTCGGTCATGCCTAGTGCGGTAGGTGCTATGGACGATAGATCTTCTGGAGGTCTCTAGTTGCATCAGGTGGCGACTCAGCGGCATGGCGCCGAGAGGTCTCGGTGGCGATCGCACGTGCTTATTGATGGACGTGCGTAGGGCGGTGGTGCCATCTGGCATCATGGAAGCGTCGATGGCAGGTCTCGCAAGGTCATTGCATTGATCTCTCCTGAAAATGGGTTGGTGGAAGACGACGGCAGTGGAAGATTGAGCATGCACGATGGTGTGCGCTACGGATCAGCTGGACTGGTTTGTGCTCCTGACCCGTCGTGGGGAGGTTTCGGGACATCCGGTATGTTGATGATGTGCGTTGGTGGGCGGTTAGAGTGTTCTGACATGGCCACCCCTTCATCAAGTTGTTTTAGAGAGGTGGCTTCGATTGATCTTTGTATTCTCTTTATAAGGTTTCCTTGAATAATAAATAAAGCAGGTTGTTTGCATCTTTTTTTATGCAGAGGCCAGGGTAACACCTCTATTTCGAAAAAAAGTGCAATTTTCTCAGTCAATGGTGACTAGGAAACTATTCCCGGATGAGGATGAGAGTAGCTTTGTTGGCAGTGCGCGGCCATCGGCTCGCACCACTCCGGTGCCGTCACGTACACCATCCAGTGCGGTGTCCTCGTCAAGGAAAAGTAGTGACAGGCGGGCACCACCTCGGGTGTTGCCTCAAAAGGAGATGCAAAATTGGAGCGAGAAAGGCTTGCACAAGATCTTCAAGATATGCTACGGGTTCACGAATCACCAACAAACAGTGGGCCAGCTCCTTAAATGGACCCATGCGAACAAAGCACAATTTGAACGTACGTTTGATGGGGTCACGGAGCTGCGAAAGCAGTGGGAAGCAAGGGTGACGAAGCCAGAGACCACCCTGGCGGAAATACCTAATGTGAGTCGTGGGAAGGAAAAAGAATCAGCACCGGAGATGAAATCAACACAGAGGTCAATGATAGGGGACGGAAATAGCACTGAAAAACCTGTAAGCGACACCGAGCCACAACGTTTCTGCAAGGTCACGGGTATCAACTACCGGATTTACAAAAAACGGAGGGGTACAATGAACCAGCTGCATATCCGTGAGCTTGTCGGAATGAAAGGGTGTTGCTGAACTTCGGTCCAATAGCTTGCTAGGCAAATGAGCAGCTGAGTTTCATATGGCTCATGAACATGAGGAACTGGAGTCAAGTTTTGAAGTTCTTGTCGGGCCAAAATGTTTTAGATGGGAGGAAGTGTCAACTGCAAACAATGAAAACATGTCCGTACCTCATGGCGAGGCCCGACATGAGCAATGAGTCTATTAGGCCAAAACAACTGGGGAGCAGGGCAACCCCGGACTGTTCAAGAGCTTGATTGCCTGGTGCACACACACCACCCCACATTGGTTTTCTTGAGCGAAACGAGACAACAAAAAGACCGTGTAAGAAACTTATGGTATCCGATTGGTATGAAAGGTTGTTTTCAAGTATATGGCGACAATAAAGGTGGGGGCATCGCGCTTTACTAGCAGGAAGAATTAGAGATATTCTCGTGATTCTTGTATCTGGCTGTATCCTTGTATGGAGATATGGCCGAACTCTAACCATATTTGTAAATCTTGTTGTACACGTTGGTTGATCAATAAAGAGGAGAGCAGCCGTGTGGGATAACCACGGTAAACAAATCACTTTGACTTGGTATCAGAGCCTTCCGCTCTAGGGTTTCTCTTCTGCCGCCATGGTGCTCACCCCCTATTCTGCCCAGACCTCCTCCTCCACTAGCTCTCTCCCAATGACCAACAGTGATACTAACGTGATCCGAAAGGGATTAGGCCCGATCTTTCACGACGATCGATAGAATTCAGCAAGATAGAAAGAGAACCCAATCTGAAATAGATCAAACTGATCTCTCTTCAATTCCCCACGTTGGAACTGATCAAAATCAACTCCCACGCATAGCACAACATCAGACCTTGAAGATCAACAAGCAAACACAACGATATGCGCCCCCAAACATTGAGACTTTTCTGGTGTCTCTTTTAGCTCGAAAATAATAAGTCTAAATTACAATGATGGCTGCTAGGAACCCTTTATAGGGTGACTCCAATGCTACTTTGGCTGGGCTAGGCCCCATGCCAAACTAAAAGCCCAAATGGCCAAACACACTTGATTTTGGACGGGCCCAAAACCATCACACACAAATAAAACCAAATCAGAAAATAGAAACCTGAACCAAACTTAATAAAAATCAAACAACTAAATATCTTCGGACGGATATATTTGGCCAACGTGAAACATCATTGGAGGTGTCCGAAAGTTGGGCTTCACCTCATCTTTAGGAGGCACTTCAAAGCAGAATTGTCCAAGCTTTAGAACATAAGGAGGTGGCAAAATATCAGGAGTAGTAGCTATCCTCCCCTCATCATCCTCCCAACTTGAATGGAAACCGTCCTCGGTTTCGCCTTAATGTATTGGACTTTCTTCTTCTCAACAAGCACTTCCACTTTGATATCCTTGTCAAGCATAGGCTGGAACACATGACGCTTTCCTTCATGCCACAAGGAATAAACATTGGATCTTCCCTTATGAGTGGAACGCTTATCAAACTGCCACCGTCGTCCTAGCAGCACATGACATGCTTCCATAGGCAACACATCACAGACCACCATGTCTTCATAATTACCTACTGAAAATTTCAGGCGCATCTTATGTGTTACCTTTAGCTTCCCTGAATTATACAACCACTCAACACAATGTGGCTGCGGGTGTTTCCATGTAGGTAATGAAAGAGAATCCACCAAGCTCTTGCTAACAATATTGGTGTAGCTGCCACCATCAATAATCAGCTTGCAAGTGGTGTTCTTGACTATGCATTGAGTCTGAAAAATATTCCAGCGTTGTCCTTGCCCTTCTATGTGATGTTCTAGGACACGTTGCACCATCAAGTTAGTGCAATTAGGAGCAGCATCCTCAGGATACACATCAATGCTATCATGTTCCGCAGACTCATCGCTAGATGGAGCAGCAACATTGTCATCCTCACTAGCAGAAACATAGCCATCTTGTGTGAGCAGCATCCTTTTTTTATTAGGGCAATCACGCCTCATATGTCCTCGGCCTCTACAAGTAAAACACTCAATGTGCGCCGTGGACTCTGTACTAGATGCAGCTTTCGACACTCCAGATTTTGGCACCTCGGTATGGGAAACATGGTGGGAACGTGTAGAAAGTGTCAGCTTAGCACTAGAACCACGCCATGAATTTGCAGGGGCTGCGGCTTGGTGTCGTTTGAGCTGTTGATCCGCACGCTCAGCCTGGTGCACAAGATCCTGAAGATCATAGTAGGTAACCATCTCTACACAATCTTGTACCTCAAGATTCAGCCCATTAAAGAACCGGGCCTCCGGTTCCTCCCTTGTTTCTGTACGTATCATCAACAACTCCATCTCTTTATAATACTCATCAACCGATTTAGTACCTTGAATGAGCTGCTGCAATTTATTGTGCATGTCTCTTTTAAAATGTTCAGGAACAAAGCGACGTCGCATGAGTTCTGTCATTCCCCTCCACGACGTTGGGCGATTTGGCATACGCAAAATTTGGCTCCACCAAATCAGTACATAACCGGAGAACTCGATAGCAGCAAGTTGAAGCTTCTTCTCCTCGGTATAATGGTGGGTTGCAAAAATATGACTCACGCGCATCTCCCACTCCAAATAATCCTTAGGACAGCCCGAGAACGGTGGTATGGAAATTTTAAAACATCCAAAACCATCATCCAATGGAACACGTGTGGCATGCCCAATACGGTCTCGGTCAGCAAGCAAAACACGACCAAAAGCAGCTGCAAGATGAGCCTCAACGTGGCGTTGTTGTGGTAAGTATGCAGCATCGTCTTCGAGATCAGCATTGATGCCTCCATGTGTTGGTGCCACGGGACGTCGAGCACGAGCGTCAAAATATCCATCTCTTGGTGGTGGCGCATCCCGTAATGGAGCAGCATGAGGAAGCTCATCTCGCACCGGCAGATTAATGAGGGTATCCGTCAGCGCATCGAGCCTAGTAGTGATGGTCTCCAATTTGGTGTTCAACCTCTCCAAAGCATTCGTACAGTCTTTGATGTACACACAGGTGTTGTCAAACCAGCACGGACATTGTCAGAGAGATCATCTGCATAGACCGGAAGAGCAACCTCCTTAGATTTCGCGGCTGTAGCAGCCACAACAGTAGAATTTTCAGCTATTATCGAACTAGCCATCTGCAGCAAAATTCAGCACACACAAAAAAAAGCCACGCTCAAGGTCAGATGTGTCTGTCCTCCGGCGGCATCGGATCTCACGAACAGTACCGATCGTTCCGGCGGCATCAGATCTCGCGAACAGTACCGATCGTAGCCCACGCCTCGATCGACTTTTGTAGTATGGGAGGAGTAAACCGATCCTTGATCGATCAAGATCCTAGGCGACCGACTCGGATGGAAAAATCCACGACATGTCCGTGACTTGATGTGCCGTACAGAGCTCAGCAAAGAATTCTACACGGACGCGTGCAACAGTAGAACTTCTTCACAGAGCGTGAAAAATAAAGTAATCGGGGCTGATCTGAATAAACAACTGAGGCATCCAATGCAACCTTGCTGTCACGTGCCGGCAGAAAAATCGAAACAAGACTTCCTGATCCAAAATTCCTAGCACCTTTCCTTTTGTTGGTTCGTGCACTTGGCCAATCTCATGTACCAAACAATTCTAAATCGTGTCCACCAACACAATTTGCACTTTTCTTTTTCTTTTAAACTCCCAAAAATAACCAACTCGCCGAGATTGGAAAATAGAATCTTGGAGCTTCGATCTCCAACTCGCCAAGAATAGAACAACGACAACTAGAACCTCAACACACCGAGATTGCACAAACTGGCGGCGGCAGCAATACTTTCAGCAGTCGATCCAACTTAGCAGATCAATCTCAGCAAACAAAATCGCCGATCTTCTAGTCCTCAAACAAAGAAAACCAGTAGATCAACCTCAGCAGCAGATAAATCTCAGCAAGTAATCATCGTGAGAAACCCGACGAATCTGATACCAAGATGATACGGATCAACGTGATCCGAAAGGGTTTAGGCCCGATCTTTCACGGCGATCGATAGAATTCAGCAAGATAGAAAGAGAACCCAATCTAAAATAGATCAACTAATCTCTCTTCAATTCCCCATGTTGGAACTGATCAAAATCAACTCCCACGCATAGCACAACATCAGACCTTGAAGATCAGCAAGCAAACACAACGATATGCACCCCCAAACATTGGGACTTTTCTAGTGTCTCTTTTAGCTCGAAAATAACAAGTCTAAACTACAATGACGGCTGCTAGGAACCCTTTATATGGTGACTCCAATGCTACTTTAGTTGGGCTAGGCCCCATGCCAAACTAAAAGCCCAAATGGCCAAACACACTTGATTTTGGACAGGCCCAAAACCATCACACACAAATAAAACCAAAACAAAAAATAGAAACCTGAACCAAACTTAATAAAAATAAAACAACTAAATATCTTCGGACGCATCTCTTTGGCCAACATGAAACATCATTGGAGGTGTCCGAAAGTTGGGCTTCACCTTATCTTTAGGAGGCACTTCAAAGTAGAATTGTCCAAGCTTTAGAACATAAGGAGGTGGCAAAATATCAGGAGTAGTAGCTATCCTCCCCTCATCAAACAGCCTAGCACCATTAATGTTCGCTTAGATAACTTCCTCCTCTGGAAGACTCAGGTCATCCCCAACCTCTCTGGCTCTGGTCACCTAGGCTTCCTTGATGGAAGCTTTCCTGTGCCGCCGAAGACTACCACCACAAGCACCGGTGCTGATGCCATCACCATCACCAACCCAGAGTACACCACATGTTGGCACATCGATCAACACGTCCTGAGTGTGCTACTCGGGTCGATGACTGAAGACATACTCGCCTAGATGATCGGGTGTATGACTTCCTCCTTTGTTTGGAGCTGCCTCAGCTCCATGTTCTCATCCCAGGGACGGGCGAGAGTCTGCGCCTACCACCGCAAGCTGGCGATGACGAAGTGGAATGACATTGGGGTGGATGACTACTTCCACCCGATGAAGGGGTTCGTCGATGCCATGGCAACCATCGATACCCCTTTGCCTGACGAGGAGCTGATCGACTACATCCTCGCTGGTTTGGCCAATGCCTTTGGCCACACAAAACCAGGGGGCTGCTGCATATAGACATCTTCTTCAATAAATCCATGGAGGAAAGCATTGCTGACATCAACTTGTTGAAGACACCACCCTCGAGAGATGACAAGTGGCAACACCAATCGAATAGTAACTAGTTTAACCACAAGGCTGGAGGTATTATGATAGTATATGTCGTGCTATTGAGTAAAGCCGCGAGCAACTAACCGTGCCTTGTGCTTGTCAATGGAACCATCGGGACGAAACTTTGTCTTGAAAATCCACTTGCTGCCAACAATATTAACACCAAGGGGATGCAGTACAAGTCTCCATGTCTTATTGCGCTGAAGGGCATCAAACTCATCTTCCATAGAGGTGCGCTAGGCCGGTTCGGAGAGGGCAGTGCCTTGAGAGGCACGAACCACCAGAAGATCTCGCGATGATAGGGATCATACCGAATTGTTCCATCGGTGTATTGCTTGGGACAGTGGACATCATCGCGACGATGAATGACCATCGGATGGCCGGATGGTGATGTCGGAGAAGGCGCCTCGGACGACGCAGGAGGATCCGCAGTAGGCGCGAACTCACTCGAGCGATCAGGTGACATTGTTGCATGGGGCATCAACGCTAGAATCGGTGAGGCCTCATCGATGCCCAATGGGTAAGATGGGGACATCCCAGCAGACCCTGGAGCTGGGTTGAACAGCTCGGAAGAAGTAGTCGGGCTCGATCTAGGCGACGATGCATGAGCAGGAGCGGCGGAGGGCGACGCAGGCACGCTGGGCGAGGCATGCATGGCATGCGTGCATGCTGGGATGTTGATCGCGCCAGTCATTGGGACAATTTCCTGCAGAGGCAAGTCACAAGGGATACCAGGCAGATCAAACTGCAACAAGGACATGCCATAGGTATGCATATTGGGACCCTGTATATCTAGTTCTTGTGCAGAAAAAGACACCGAATGCAAAACGGAAACATCAATAACAACAATGCCCGGTGTAGCAAAAGGAAACACTATTTCATAAAAAATGGCGTGGTGATAAATATAGATACGACTAGTGTTGTGATTAAGACACTTATAGCCCTTATGCATGGGGAGCGAAAATCTAGTTTGCGCGAATTATATTTGCGAAGACTAGGCCAACACGCACAACCAAAAGTGCGAAGGAACGAATAATCAGGCGACTGGTTTAATAACCGAGTGATAGGTGGGACATTGTTAAGGACATGGTATGTCATCCGATTAATAAGATAACACGTGTTGAGAAAAGCTTCATCCCAATACCGCAATGGGAGGGATGAGTGAGCGAGTAGGGCTATCGGTCTCGACAAGATGCCGTCACCATCACCAACCCGGAGTACACAACATGGTGGCACACCGATCAGCTCCTGAGTGTGCTACTCGGGTCGATGACTGAATACATACTCACCCAGATGATCGAGCGCACGATTTCATCCTCTGTTTAGAGCTGCCTCAGCTCCATGTTCTTAGCCCAGGGATGGGCGAGTGTGTGCACCTACCGTTGCAAGTTGACGGCGACAAATAGGAATGACTACTTCCACCTGATGAAGGGGTTCACCGATGCCATGTCGACCATCAATACCCTTTTGCCTGATGAGGAACCGATGGACTACATCCTCGCCGGTTTGGGCAACGCCTTTGGCCTCGCAACACCAGGGGGATGCTACATATACACATCTTCCTCAAGAAATCCATGGAGGAGAGCATTGCTAACATCAACTTGTCAAAGACACCACCCTCGAGAGATGGCAAGTGACAAAACCAATCGAATAGTAACTGGTTTAACCACAGGGTTGAAGGTATCATGATAGTCAATGTCGTGCTGTTGAGTAAAGCCAGGAGAAACTAACTGTGCCTTGTGATTGTGTTGAGGGCAAACCTCTAGGGTGGCCCGATCTTTCACGATTCCCTTTCAAATCGAGGATGGAGTGCGGGAAGAGGAGAGGAGGATGAACACGACGAACTCACGCATGAAGAAACGATGAACACACAAAAAAAAACTACGATACACACCAATAGCTCACGCCGGCGGTGACCGGTCCGGCGCAATCCCTAGGATTGGCGTCGGGCGGAGGACTCTCTCTCGAACCGGCACGGCGAGATGGGAGACTCGGTGAGATCTTGACGTCTTGGCAAAGGTACACCGATGCCAAGGCCTTGTACAACGCGGAGGCACGATGCAAACTCCAACGAGGTTTGGGGATATTGGTGCTCCTTGGTCAAGGAGCATGAGGCAAGAATTAGATAGAACCACAAAGGGGTTTCCACTAATTCCAATATCATACCTAGGGTTCACAATGGAGGTCGGGGACTATATATAGGCCAGCCACTTAAACAGGGGTACTTTAGGAATAAAAGACATGTTCTGGACGGACTAAGGGGTACATGGGCCGTAGGCCCAAAGTCCTTTTCATGCCTGGCGACGGTTGGACCGGAGACTCCGGTGTGGTGGACCAGAGTCTCCGGTCGGTCTGCGGACCAGCCTCCGGAGGGGCCTTCAGATTGTCCTAGGGCCCTGTTTTGGGGGCAGACCGGAGGTGGGGCCGGAGACTTCGGTGTGCGCAGACCGGAGGCTCCGGTCTGAGCAGCTCCAACGGCTCCTGCTTCATGCTCTGCTCCTTGTTCTCCATCCTTGGGTGCTTGGTGATGTGTCGAAGCTTCGTACCTGATGATGCATAGGGTAGTTGCATGAAGTAGCATACCATCTAAGGAGGTATCAAATTGGCATGAGGAGAGGAGCGAGTTCACCTTAGCCTGTAGGAGTCATGGGTCCACTTGGGGGACTTGTTAGTGTAGATGTAGGAGCATCCGTAGGACGGGCCGCATCAGCCCCCCCTTGGGAAAGAGTCGTCCTCGACTCTTCATGGTTATCATCTTGAACATCTCCATGGTAGGGTGAGATATCCTTGACATTGAATGTATTGCTTGCAAGGTACTTGGAGGTCGGTATCTCGATGATGTAGGCGTTGTTGTTGATTCTTTTGAGGACCTTGAAGGGACCATCTCCTCTTGGCTTGAGCTTGGAGTCACGTTCCTTCGGGAAGCGGTCTTTGCTTAGGTGTATCCACACAAGGTCACCTTCTTCAAAGATCATCTCCTTCTTGTCCTTGTTTAACCTTGAAGCTTGGCGAAGGACTTGTTGTTCGATAGTAGCTCTTGTTTCTTCATGAAGCGTCTTCAAAGCTTGTGCACGCTTCTCGACGTCCATGTTCGTGCGCTCATGGAGAGGTAGTGGTAGGATGTCGAGCGCGGTGAGGGGCTCGAATCCATAGACGATCATGAATGGCTCGAAGTACCAAGGGAGAGCAAAACTTTTGAGATATAGTGTGATGCTAGTGGTATTGGCATTGGAGGAGTCCTTATGGAAAACAAACGTCCTATAGCCTACCATAGCGAGAAACTTGATGGTGCTTGCCTTAACTATCCGATTTATGACAAAGAGCTTGTTGCCTTAGTTCGTGTCCTTCAAGTTTGGCAACACTACCTTTGGCCCAAGGAATTTATCATACATTCCGACCACGAGTCGTTGAAATATCTCAAAGGCCAAGCTAACTTAAGCAAGAGACATGCTAAGTGGGTTGAGTTCATGGAGTCTTTTCCGTACATTGTCAAGTATAAGAAGGGCAAAGATAATGTAGTTGCAGACGCATTGTCTCGCAAACATACAAGCCTTCTTACGAGACTTGAAATCAACGTGTTGGGTCTTGAGGAAATAAAATCTTTGTATGCTTCCGATCCATTCTTTGAACCAATTTTCTCAAAGTGCTCCAATGACAAAGGAGTTGATGATTTCTATTTGCATAAGGGCTTTCTATTTAAACAAAACAAGCTATGCATCCCGAAGTCATCGCTTCAACTTTTGCTTCTCCAAGAATCTCATGGTGGAGGCCTTATGGGTCACTTTGGTCGCGACAAGACATTGGACATGCTCTCCAATCACTACTTTTGCCCCAAGATGAGTCCATTCATGATCGTCTATGGTTCCGATCCCCTCACCGCGCTCGACATCCTACCACTACCTCTCCATGAGCGCACGAACATGGACGTCGAGAAACACGCACAAGCTATGAAGACGCTTCATGAAGAAACAAGAGCTACTATCGAACAACAAGTCCTTCCCCAAGCTTCAAGGTTACAAAAGGACAAGAAGGAGATGATATTTGAAGAAGGTGACCTTGTGTGGATACACCTAAGCAAGGACCGGTTCCCCAAGGAACGCGATTCCAAGCTCAAGCCAAGCGGAGATGGTCCCTTCAAGGTGATATGGGGTGGCCCGATCTTCTCAGTAAGCGGATGGCGGTGATGATGGTGGATGATAGATAACCAGCCTGTAGCTATGAACTCTCCCGCTCGATCCCTGATGCCAATGCAACAGCTCTCGAACCTTGTAGGATATTCACAACACCACGCTCTTGCGCACGCAGCCGTGACCACGAACGGTAGTATGCAATCTACTAATTCCTAATGGAACAACATATCACACTCAATTATAGTTGGTAGATTCGAACACAGGGTAATTCTAGAGGTTCTATGAAAGAAACAACTCCAAAATAGTTTTAACGTGGTCTAAACCCTAACTAGGGGTCGTCCCATAGCTTATAAGGGAGGCTGGGGCGGCCAAAAACCGAAACGAAACGCAAACGACTCAAACTGATACAAACCGACTCGGACAAGATTTGGTCGGCGGGCGGACACTCCAGTCGAAATCGGCCGGACAGTTCGGTCAGGTCGGACACTCCGGGTAAAGTGTGCTGGACAGTCCGGTCTGGCCGGAAACTTTGAAGTTTCTGGGTGGTGTCCGAGTAGTATCCGAACTAGTAGACAGAATGTCCACGCCAGTTTGCCTCTCGACCAGGCCGGACAGTCCGGGTGGAACTGGCCGGACACTCCGGTCGTGGCAGATCTTTTTGCCTCCGTCTTGATGATCTTCTCTTGCGCCTTCCTCTCGCTCCTCCCTCACGCATCCTTGGGCGATCATCATGTTGGGCTTCTCTTGTAGCCCTTCTCCTCCTCGTGCCATGCTTGTTTCTACAACGAACCTGATCATACATAAATGCATAGACTTAGGCAGTATAAAGTTCTCATCAATCAAAGTACCAGATTCGTTTAGGAGTAAATTCACCTGTTGTTCTAGTAGCTTAGCACGAGCTCTTGTAATAGGTCCAATTCTAATCTCATTGGACTGATCCTGTCTTGCAACAGTTGTAGCATCTTCAGTAGTCATTGGGGTAGGTGTAATTGTAGGGATGTCCTCATCATATCCCCCCTTCAAAAGGCGTCGACCTCGATGCTCCAAGGTCTTCTCCAGCATATGGTGACAAATCAGCAACGTTGAAGCTGTTGCTAACTTCACCAAACTCCTCAATAGGTATATCCACCGAGTAGGCATTAGCATTTAATCTTTGCTAACACCTTGTAAGGACCAGCACCACGTGGCTTCAGTTTGGACTTTCGAAGTAGTGGAAACCTATCCTTGCGTAGATGCACCCAAACCATATCTCTAGGCTCGAACAACACTTCTTTCCTTGCTTGATTCCTTGCAGCAGCAATGTTCTTGCCTTTCTTATCAATAGCCTCTCGAGTCTTCTCATGTATTTTCTTCACATAATCAGCATGTTTTGATGCCTCCATATCAACTCTCTTATGTAATGGCAGAGGCAACATATCAAGTGGCGTCAATGGTTTGAAACCATACACCACCTCAAAAGGACAAAGCTGAGTAGTTGAATGCATAGCCCTGTAGTAAGAAAATTCAACATGTGGCAAACACTCTTCCCACTCCCGCAGATTCTTTTTAATCATGGTCCTTAGCAGCTGTGACAATGTTCGATTCACCACCTCCGTTTACCATCTATTTCGGGACAGCTGTGACATGTAGTCTGAACAGCAACTTCGTTCCTAGCTTTCCCCATAAGGTCTTCCAAAAGTAGCTCATGAACTTCACATCTCGGTCAGAAACAATCTTCTTTGGTACTCCATGTAATCTCACGATGTCCCTGAAAAACAGGTTAGCAACATGCGACGCATCGTCGCTTTTGTGGCAGGCAATAAAATGAGCCATCTTAGAGAACCTATCCACTACCACAAATATAGAATCATGACCTCTCTGAGTTTTAGGTAGACCTAGCACAAAATCCATACTAATGTCTTCCCATGGAGTAGTTGGTGCAGAGAGAGGTGTATACAAACCGCGAGGCTTCAGCTTAGATTTCGACTTGTGGCATGTAATACATCGGCTCACAAATCTGTACACATCACGCCTCATCTTGGGCCAATAAAAGTGATCAGCAAGCATGAGCAACGTCTTCTCACGCCCAAAGTGACCCATCAAACCACCAGCATGTGATTCCTGCACTAAGAACAAACGCAACGACGATTCTGGAATACATAGTTTGTTAGCTCGAAACAAATATCCATCATGTATATGATACTTATCCCATGCGTTTCTAAGAGCACACAAACGATATGGTTCAGCAAAATCATGGTCAGTTGCATAAAGTGCACAAATAGCTTCTAATCCAGGAATTTTAACATCAAGATTGGTTAATAGCATGTTCTTCCTAGATAGAGCATCAGCAACAACATTCTCTTTTCCCTTCTTATAATTAACGATGTAAGGAAAAGACTCAATGAACTCAACCCATTTAGCTAATCTTCTATGTAAATTTGATTGAGCTTTCAAGTATTTCAATGCTTCATGATCAGAATGTATGATGAATTCCTTTGGCCACAAATAATGTTGCCAAACCTCAAGTACTCTAACAAGTGCATACATTTCTTTATCATAGATAGAATAATTCAAACGAGCACCAGTCAATTTCTCAGAAAAATAAGCTATAGGCCGACCCTCTTGCATCAAAACGCCACCTATGCCTATACCACTAGCATCACATTCAACTTCAAATTGCTTTGAAAAATCAGGTAATGCAAGTAATGGTGCAGAAGTAAACAAACATTTTAATGTATCAAATGCAATGTCTTGGGCCGTGCCCCACACAAAAGGAACACCTTTCTTTGTCAAATCATTTAATGGTGCAGCAATGGTGCTAAAATCTTTCACAAAGCGCCTATAGAAACCAGCGAGACCGTGGAAACTACGCACTTGACTAACATTCATTGGAGTAGGACAATTCTGAATTGATTCAATTTTAGATTGATCTACCTCTACTCCATGCTTAGAAACAACAAATCCTAGGAATATGACCTTATCTTTTGCAAATGTACACTTCTCAAGATTAGCATACAGTTTATTATCACGTAACACTTGCAAAACTTGTCTAATATGAGTGCAATGTTCAGATTCGGTGTGGCTGTATATAAGTATATCATCAAAGTAAACAACCACAAAACGACCAATAAACTCTCTCAAAACATGATTCATCAAACGCATGAAAGTACTAGGTGCATTAGTAAGACCAAATGGCATACCTACTCATAGAAACCAAATTTAGTTTTGAAAGCAGTTTTCCATTCATCCCCTTCTTTCATCCTAATTTGATGATAACCACTACGCAAGTCAATTTTAGAGGAAACAACAGCACCACTCAATTCATCTAGCATATCCTCTAAGCGTGGATTAGGATGACGATATCGAATAGTGATGTTATTAATCACTCTACAATCAACACACATGCGCCAAGTACCATCTTTCTTAGGAACTAAAATAACAGGAACAGCACAAGGGCTAAGAGAGACACGACTGTACCCTTTATCCAGCAACGCTTGTACTTGCTTCTGAATTTCCTTAGTTTCTTCGGGATTAGTCCTGTAAGGTGCACGGTTGGGAAGTGTGGCGCCAGGAATCAGGTCCACTTGATGTTCTATACCACGCAATGGAGGCAAACCTGCGGGTACGTCTTCTGGAAACACATCCCCAAAGTCCTGCAAAACAGAAGAGACACCAAGAGAAATAGGGGTCATGTCGTTAGAAACCAACACCTCGCCCTTATACATGAGCACAAGTGGCATGGCTGTAGGATCCTCACGAAACTCTCTCATATCCTCCTTGGTGGCTAGTATCAATAACCAGGCACTCTGTCACTTTTCGTGATATCACTCAATTTAGGATCAATTACATCAGGAACAGCTGTTACACAGTCTCGCCGAGTGGTAGTATCTTCCTTCAAGTTCACCTCTACCTTCTAGCGAGAATCATTCACAATTTCTTGTGGTGTCATTGGCTGCATAGTAATCTTCTTTCCTTTGAATTCCAAGTGATATGTATTGGCTCGGCCATTGTGTTGCACATGGCGATCATAGAGCCAAGGCCAACCCAATAGTAGGTGACAAACAGTCATAGGAACCACATCAAAATCAATAGAATCTTTGTATGACCCTATTTGAAAATTCACACGTACCATATGATTTACCTTCATCTCACCATTGTTGCTCAACCATTGTATGTAGTATGGCTTGGGATGAGGTAAATATGTCAAATTCAGTTTGGCACATAGTTCCTTACTTGCAAGATTTCTGCAGCTACCTCCATCAATAATTACCTTGCAAGCTTTGTTTGGTCCAACTAGAGCTTTTGTTTGGAACAAGTTGCAACACTGGGATTCCTCAACCGGTTGCACACTAAGTACACGTGAAAATACTACAATAGTGGGTGCACGCTCAGCATATGCATCAGCACCATCCTCGTCGTCATCAATATCATCATCAGAAGCTTCATCTCCACTTTCTACTTCACCTTGTTCATTAACAAACATAACCTTGATGTTTGGACAATCTTTCTTGTAGTGACCTCTACCTCCACAAGTATGGCACACCACATCACGAGTACGTGTCGTAGACATGTTGGAACCCGAGCTAGCAGCTGGAGTAGCAGGTTTCCGAGCATTAGAACGAAACGAAGGTGTACTTGCTGGTTTGGCCGATGGTGTAAATGGAGCAGCAGCTGGTGGCATGAATGTAGGAGGTATAGACCTGGCCGATAATCTGCTGGAGGACGGAAAACGAGCACGTGACTTCGCCTCTTCTGCCAACTGGGATTCGCCCTCTCTAGCATGATGCAACAACACATTCATGGTCTCATATTTGTGATGACGAACAATGCTCTTGATCGGTAACTTCCAATTGTTTAGGAATCGCTGCATGGTCATCTCAAAGGACTCACAAATTCTAGCACGCTGCATAAGCATCTCCATCTCCATGTAGTACTCATCAACTGTCATGGTGCTTTGCTTCAGTTGCATCAATTTATCAAAAACTGATCGCAAGTAGTTAGTTGGTACGAAACGAGCCTTCATGATTTGCTTCATCTCGCGCCAATCCATCACAGGAAGTTCATTGTCCTCCCTTCTATGCTGCACAAGAGCATCCCACCAACGCAAAGCATAACCATCAAATTCAGATGCTGCAAGCTTGACCTTCTTGTCTTCTGGATAGTCAAATAAGCGCCAGAGTTTCTCAATCTTCAACTCCCATGTAAGGTAGTCTTCAGGATCAATGGAACCATCAAACTTAGGAATTGAAAATTTTGGCTTGCCCAAACCATCATCAGCAGCTTGGTTGCGCACACGTTGACCACGCCCAAGAGGGGCAAACCCACGACCATGAGCAGGTGCATGGATAGGGGGAATAGCACGTCCCCTGCCAACATGTGGCGTAACATCAACAGCGCTACCCTCATCAAAGTCATCAAAGGCATCATCATGTTGAGGATCTTCCCTTCTATGTAAGGCGGCTATCAAACCCTCAATGGAACGCTGCAAAGTGGTGACATTGACATTGAGCGTAGCCACTTGCGTTTGGATAGTATCAACCGTTCCAACATGCTGATCCAATCTCATATTCATATCTTGGAGATTCTTGTCAATGGCATCTATCATGTTAGTAAACACACGTGTCAAGTGGGATTTCAAAGCCTCATATTCACGCCAATTGACGAGCTCCTCATCCTTCTTTTTCTGCAACACAACATCATCATCACTAGAAGACATGATTAGTAGGTTAGTGCAAAAATCAGAATCTATATGGTGGAAACTCTCACAAGTCACTCACAACTAATAAGAAAGGAGATCTTACCGTTCCAAAGTGAATAGAGATGCTCTACCAAACGAAATCAAAGACTGATGCACTTGATGTGATGAAGTGAATATCAAAGGTATAGAGAACGATCGCAGGGCACACAGGTTATGTAAGGTGGAGCTATAGGTATGGTACCCTAACTACACCGCAAACAAGTCCTAGTGCTGATCGTACAAATACCCAAGAAACACACACAGTGGATATAAACGTGGCAAAGCAACTTATGAAAAGGAATATTGCAATGCACAAGGGAGACACTAGTAATAGCTCAAATAGAACAGGCACAAGATTGCTCAATCTACTAGTGCTATTATAAAACTAGTCCTCCAATCAACCTTGATATCTCCCTTTTGTTGTTTACTTTTGTATCTCTTTTCTTTTCTCTTTTTTAACAACTTTTTTTTCTTCTTACTCTTTTTTTATTTTTCAACTATCTGACACAATGCAATACGTGATGCAACATTGAGCAATTAAGGGCCGGATATTCCGGTTTTGTCAAGGGCTGGATAATCCGGTCTACCTGGACGAAAATTTTGCACTTCAAACCCTAATGAGCAGCCTGTCAGAGCAAAGAACCTAGTCTCGTGGGTACGTTCCTAGGCACGGATGCTGTAGATAGGATGTGTCTATGGTATGCAAACAAAGGTACGCTATGTGGACTCAGACAAACGAGGAAAACTTGCGGAACACGGTGATGGTTGACACGGCGGAAAACATGATCAAACCCTAAACCTAGACACTAATGAAAAAAACTAGACTCCTACGAGGAAAAACCTGCAGATCGGATCTACGAGAAGATACAATGAGCAACTAAAACTCGAAAACGATGCAATCTAGTCTATGGCAAATCTTTTTGTAAGGCTTTTTCTGTATAAGACAAAAACACTCTCTAATCTATGGACGGATTTGTGGATGCTTACCGAGGCAACACTGGAAATCTGATACCAAGATGATATGGGGTGGCCCGATCTTCTCAGTAAGCGGATGGCGGTGATGATGGTGGATGAAAGATAACTAGCCTGTAGCTATGAACTCTCCCGCTCGATCCCTGATGCCAATGCAACAGCTCTTGAACCTTGTAGGATATTCACAACACCACGCTCTTGCGCACGCAGCTGTGACCACGAACGGTAGTATGCACTCTACTAATTCCCAATGGAACAACAGATCACACTCAATTATAGTTGGTAGATTCGAACACAGGATAATTCCAGAGGTTCTATGAAAGAAACAACTCCAAAATATTTTAACGTGGTCTAAACCCTAACTTGTGACGGCTACGGAGGTTTATATAAGGGCTGGGGCGTCCTCCCCTCTAAACGGGCCTAAAAACAGCCATAACTTGGCCCATACTGACTCGGTTCGACTCAAACTAATACATACCGACCCATATCTGGGTTCGGCCTTATTGGCACGCAGTCTAAACGTTGTGGAACACCTCAAACATGTAATTCTTCGTGCGCCATCTCTCTCTCTTGCTCATACGTGATTTCCTCATTGCCTCCTAGTGCGCATGCCTCCCGCTCCTCCCTCACGCACTTGTTGATATTGGAAATCAGCGCTTATCCTTCTTGCTGCAACTCTCCTTCTCCTTGTGCAACGCTTGTGTTATCAATAAACCTGATCATACAAAGATGCATATACTTAGGTAGTATAAAGTTATCATTAAGTAAAACATCAGGTTCAATTAGGAATGAATTCACCTGATAGTCATTATTGATTTGACTCAATATTTCCTTCCACTTCAGGCAGTCAGAATCATCATAATCCTTATATATATCCTCATCATCCTCCCTTTCTTCATGAAAAGTCGTCCTCGGCTTTAGGTAAGCTGAAAGTGGGAGAAACAAAAAGAACAACGTGTACGCAAAGTATATGTATATATAACATGTTGTATTATTGTTGTTCACATGAAAAGTATGTCCAGTATACATCAAGCAACTTAAATTGCAGGTATAAGTGAAGTACAAAGAATCATGATCATGGTGAAAAACAGCTAAATAGATAGTCTTGTTCTTCAATATTAAATTGAGTTTCGCAAAGAAGATCTATGATCAAATTTGTGCACAAGATCAAATCAATTCAATATGTCTGAAAACCAAATTGAATCATGCCATGCTTCAACTGCGCTACTCTCATTATTATGAACATGATCATGTTGTCCAGTATGTAAAATGCAACTCAATTTGCAAATATTAGTGAAGTATAAAGCATTAGCACAACTAGACAATGAATTTTGGGACAAACACAACGAATATGAAAACTTGGGTTCTATTCTAGCAAGATTACAATGATCCAACATAGGTAAAATTACATGTGTTGGATGCATTATATCAACTTGATCTGACTTTAGTTTCATATTATCACAAATTTTAGCATATATCCCACAACACAAAGTCGTCGACACACAACATGTATGGCTGAAAATAGCATGTTTCAGTTCAGCGATTCTATCACAAGTAATGCATATGTGATCCACAAGAAAATTTTCATGCATGCTATATTCACCAATCAGATTGAAAGTGAAACAAGGAGAATATGTGCTAGAATTCAGAAATGAAATTTCAGAAATCTTATCCACGGCACTACTCATATTCATAGGTTCATTTAGCATGATGGAATACACAATATCAGTAGGAGGTATTCGAGCAAGTATTTCCTTATGTGTAATCAGTACTACATGATCAAAATTTGAATTTGGTAAACTATCACATGGTGTTGTAACATTAGTGCAAGGCAAGTCACAAAGAGGCTTCAGTAAAGGAATAAACTCACAACATGTCGCACATGTTGGCTGAATCTCCAAAACAGTACCAATGTCATCAACAATCTTCTCAGCTGTAGTAGGTACTACGACATCCTCCTCAACTGACAATACCAGATCGTGTGATGCAGGTTGTAAAATAGGCGGCTCCCTTTCTTCAAAAGCAACCTGCACATCACAAGATACAACAATAGGAGTAGACATGATTACGTTAGTAGACAACTCACATGTCTCATTAGTGTCCACTCTCAAAATTTCTGGAATAGGCCATTTGTAGTTGTTCAAAAACATAGAACGTAGAAATTGCTTGAAATCTTCCCAAAGGATTTTTTTACCCATGACACCATACACAATCCTTGCATAGTCATTATTGATTTGACTCAATATTTCCTTCCAGTTCAGGCAGTCAGAATCATCATAATCCCGGTATATATCCTCATCAAGAGCGTGGTGTTTCAGCAACCAAAACAAGTCGACAGACGTTTGGGAAGATTTCAAGCAATTTCTCGATTCTGTAACCGCTCGTCTAGTGGTAATTCTCGTGGCCTACTACCTCAGCTAGATCTTGGCATCACCACGTAGGAAAAAGTTTTGTTTTTCTCTACGTGGCCCAACAGTTGAGGATATGCCCAAGCGGGGCGTCGTTGACCACCACGATTGGGTGCTCCTGGAAGTAGTGGTGCAGTCGCATGGCTGTCATGAAGCTGCCGTATGCCAGCTTCTGGTAGTGCGGGTAGCGCTGCTTTGTTGGCGTGAGCACCTCGCTGAGGTAGTAGACTAGGCGCTGCACCCCGTGGACCCTGTTCTCCTCTACACGTTCCACCACGAGCACCATGCTGACCACCTGGTTGGTGGCAGAGATGTACGGCAATAGTGGTTCTTTTTCGCGTGGAGTCACTAGTACTGGCGAGGTGGATAGTAGACGCTTGAGGTCTTCGAATGCTTCTTGCGCCTCGTCGGTCCACTCGAACTTGTCAGTTTTGTGGAGAAGTTGGTAGAAAGGTAGTGCCTTTTCGCCCAGTCGACTGATGAATCGAGTGAGCGCCGCAATTCGCCCAGCCAGCTGCTGGACGCCTCTTACGTTCTTTGGCTTCTCCATGGCTAGTATGGCTTTTATTTTCTTCGGGTTCGCCTCAATCCCTCTCGCGGAGATGAGATACCCGAGTAGTTTCCTAGATGGTATGTCAAAGGCGCATTTGTCCGGATATAGCTTGATCTGGTAGCGGTCGAGGTTGGTAAAGGTCTCGCGTAAATCATCGATTAGCAAGGCTTCATCTTTGGTTTTGATGATGATGTCGTCAACATAGACTTGAATGTTGCGACCAAGTTGATTCTTGAGGCAAGCCTGCATGCATCGCTGATAGGTGGCTCCTGCGTTTTTGAGCCCGAAGGGCATTGTGTTGTAGCAGAACACACCGAATGGCGTTGTAAACGGTGTTTTCTCTTGATCTTCCTCCTTCATTCGAATCTGATTATAGCCTGAGTAGGCGTCGAGGAAGCAGAGACGTCACATCCCGCGGTGGAGTCGATGATTTGGTCGATTCGCGGCAGCGGGAAGTGATCCTTTGGGCATTGCTTATTTAGGGAGGTGAAGTCCACGCACATCCGTAGGATATCTGTGTCTTTTTTAGGTACCCGCACCGTGTTGGCGAGCCAAGTGCTTTCCTTGATCTCGCGTATAAATTTGGCATCGAGGAGTCTGTTGATCTCCATTCCGACCGCCTTTGATCTTGGTTCAGACAGTCGCCGAATTGTCTGCTTGACTGGCCTTGCGTCTGGATTGACATTGAGTGCGTGCTCGGCGAATTCCTTGGGAACCCCTGGCATGTCCGCTGGACACCAGGCGAAGATTTCCCAGTGCTCACGGAGGAATTTGACGAGCGCGAGTTCCTATGCGGAACTCAAGTTGTTGGCGATGAGGGCCGTCTTGGTCGGGTCCGTTGGGTGGACCTGGACTTTCTTCGTGTGCACCGACGAGTCGAAGGACAGGTCGGGTGAACTTGGCCGGCTCAGAGGAGGTAGACTGTTGTTTGTCGACTCCTTCAATCTTGCGAGTTCCTCCTGCATGCCGAAGGACTAAGAGATTCTGTTGAATTCTCTGTCGCAGCTATCAGACCTTTCGAAGTTGTTGTTGATTGTAATTACACCGTTTGGGCCCGGCATCTTCATATGCAGGTAGGCGTAGTGTGGCACTGCCATGAACCTTGCGAACGCAACGCGTGCGAGGATGCAGTGATATTGTGAAGGCCAGTCGACGACCTCGAAGTTGATGCGCTCTCGCCGAAAGTTTTGCGGCGTGCCGAAGATGACGTCGAGGTTGATTTTGCCCAGGGGATATACACCTTTCCCTGGGACGATGCTGTGGAACATCGTGTCTGAAACTTCCAGACAGGTCAGAGGGATCCTCATTGCACGCAAGGTACTCATGAACATTAGGTTAATGCCGCTGCCGCCATCCATGAAGACGCGGCTCATGTCGAAGCCCCCAATCTGTGCCTCGAGAACGAGGGGACAGTGGCCTAGACGAGGGACTTGGCACAGGTTGTCACGCCGGTAGAAGGTGATGCAGGAGTCACTTCCACTGAGGTACTCAATGGTGGACGGTGGAGAGTTGATCGCCAAGTTGACTTGGCGAGTGATGGCCTTCTGCACTCGATTTGAGGGACACCCCTTTTGGATCATCCCCATGTTGCCCACGGGTCGTGGGTATGGTTCGCCTCCGTGATTCTGGACCGGTGCGGCCGCGGGTGGTGGTATTCCGGGCGATGGTGGAGGAGCTCCATGTGCCACGGCGCCTGGGGCGACCCCATAGCCCCTATTGACTGCGTCGTGATTCATCCGAGCCAAACCCTCGTGGATCTTGAGGAACTCGCGGTAGTCCTTAAGAAGGTGGCTGGGTTTTTTCTTGCTGTCATGCTTGTCGATGTAGAAGTGCACGTTGCATGGCTCGGGCAGTTTGTCCTCGATGGTTGTTGATGGTGCCTCTTCGCGAGTGCAGCGCTGCCACACCTGCGTGGTTTTCCCAGAGTCGCGATATCCACCGATGTGATAGCCGCTGTTGCGGTTGTCATCGCGTTTGTCGGCGTAGCCAGCTGTGACCATGTTGACGTCGTCGCGGTCCTCGTAGATGCGCATTCGCTGCTTGCCTTGACGGTCGCATCTTCGCCCAAGGTCTTCGTCGTCGTCGGAGTAGGTGCGGTTTTTCACTGAATCCTCTCCATCGGCCCACCGATTGGCAATTTCCATCAGGTGGTCGATTGTTTTGGGATTCGAGCGGCCCAGCTCCTCCCTGAGCTCTATGCGGCGAACATCGCCATTGAACGCATCGATTGCGTGGTCTTCCGAGATGTTTTCCGCGAAATTTTTGATGATGGACTACCTCTGGATGTATGAGCGTAGTGATTCGCCCAACCTTTGCTGGCAGCTCCTCAGCTCTTCGATTGATGCGGGCCTTTTATAAGTGCCCTTGAAGTTGCGTACAAAGCTGTAGACAAGCTCTTCCCAGCTATGAATGGATCCGCATGGGAGATTATTGAGCCATTCGCGGGCGGGGCCCTGCAGCTGTAACTGCAGGCATTACATGACCATGCTTCGACTCCCACCATGCAGCCTGACGGAGGAAATGTGGTCCTCCAACCAGAGCTTGGGATCTTGTAGGCCGTCGAACTTTGGGTTCTCCGATGGGAGTTTGAACCCTTTAGGCATTCGCTTCTACCTAATGGCCCTGCTGAAGCATCTAGCGCCACAGAGTTTAGTCTCGTCCTCTTCTGAATCAGTCGAACGAGCGCGTCTTACCCGTGATTTGTCGATTTTGTGCTGCGTGACGTCATCGCGCGCATCGTAGTCGCGATCATGCCGCCGTGAGCGGCGACACCGAGACAGATCGTGATTGTCGTCGCTGGATGAGGGTGAGGAACAGCGTTTTGCTAGAGCTTTGCCCTTCTTTGGCTCCGACGTTGGCTCTTTGTCGAGGGCGACCTCGACTAGTCCTAGGCCCGCGATCGTAGATCGGTGCATGGCGGCTCCTGGATCTCCAGCTGGTGGCTGGTTGTTGAGGAGGTACATGGTGGCTCCTGTTACCGCGGCTTGCGGTGTCTTTGGGACCACGTTGCATCGCGTATCGACTGTCATAGAGCTGAAGTCGAGGACTTTTGCAGCTTCTATCCGTTCTTGCTCGGTGAGATGAGCCATCTGGGATCGCCTTTTGTTGGCCACGTACTCGTTACCTTTGGAAGAGGATCCTCCGTGGGAGGAGAGCCCAGCTCGTCGAAGACTCGACTCATCCGCCGCCTTTTTACGCGCCTCAAGTTGCGTGATTGCGTGTAGCTGGCGTCTGTACTCCTCCTTTAGTAGTCAATGGTAGCCCATCAGCATGTCCTGCAGTGTGCCGGGGGCAGAGGATTGCCTCGCAGAGCTTCTCAGCAACGGGCCCACTCGTTGTCCTTGAGTTTGATCACGACACGTTCACCAGTGTGTTCGTTCACCATGGTTGGTGGTTCGACTGCCCCTCCATTGTTGACAGGCGTGCCATTGCCACCGTTGGTGGGGCCACCGTGGGGTGGTCCGCCATTAGGTATGCCACTGTTGGGCGGATCGGTGCCAGATCTGTTGCCATCGTTTTCACGATTGGCGGTGGTGTCGCCAGCGTTGATGACGGCGCACATGAAGTGGTTGGGGAAGCTGTTGCTTCCGCAACTTTCGGATCCGGAGCCGTAGACTCCATCTTCTGTCGCTAGGTCACCCAGATCGGATCCGCAACTACTGTCGCTGTCCGTGCTCCTAGCTGCTGCTGAGGTGTTGAGCTCGCTGAGGGTGCTGATTGGTGGCGGGAACCACGATGCTGGAGCAATCGTGGGTGCCGTTGGCTGGTCAAGCATGCAAAGCGTGCCCATCTGACCAACCCGGAAGCGGAAGCTCCCAATCGCCAGAATGATTCCATCGCCCACGGACTCGAAAGCTGGGCGAGTGGTCGGCGTGTGGACGGTGAAGTCAAACGCGCCGAAGAGCTGGCGAATCTCCACTATTGCGGAGTTGTAGATCGCAGTTTATGGGGCCGAAGAAGCCGCGGCATCAGCACTCCCAATTCCCACAGATGGCGCCAATTGACGAGGGTTTAACTCATCAATGCCCATTGTTATGGACTTGGGTTTTGGAGAAGGAGGAAGCGCTGGAGGCATCCGTCAGTTAGCAAACAAGCACACAGAGACGCAAGGTGTACCCAGGTTCAGACCTCGTAGAGGTCCCTACTCCTGCTTGTCTGCTCTTGGAATTAACAAAGGAATCGAAGATTACAGGGGCGCGCAGATGCAATCTGGCGAGAGTTGTGGAAACTAGGGTTGTGTGTGTCCTCCTCGCCGCCCCCTCCTAGCCTTTATGTAGATAGGCTAGGTCTCGGGTAGCAGGTCGAGTCGGTTACAGATTAGGGTTTTCCCTTTGAACTTTCTATCTTAAGCTTCTTCTTCTCTCGCAAGCAATCGAGAGTCCGTGGGCCACTCGAATTCCATATTGGGCCTTGGCAACGTCGTGGGCTTCTGCTGTATCCAGGCCGTATATACCAAACTCGAGTACCTGTAGGGTATACCCATGTCACAAGGTGTCACCGGTCTTGAGTGAATTGACTGCAATTACCGACGTCGGTGAGTGAAAGATAGAGGAAACTTGCGTAAGGAAGAATATGAATTAAATTGCATAAAAGTAAAAACGAGAAAGGTGAAAGTTCCTGTAGATGAGAAGTTAGGTGCGGAGAGAAACGGTTCATGGAGATAGTGAAAGTGCCAGATGAATAAAGTGAGATAAGTAATTGTGATATTTCTTATTTATAAGTGAGTAGTCAAGCAACCCAAATACCGACTGGAAGTCATGATGGTCAATTCTTCCCAGCCCCAATGATCCGTCTGCCTATTACCACGACAATGGTCAGCACATTAATTAAGGTCTTTCAACCGGATCAAGGCTTTAAACTTGATGGTTCCTTGTTGTCCTCGAGTAGTACTAGCTCCTCATTGATATCGGCCGTGTCACTCGGGGGTCGCTGATTCGCTAGTATACAAGCTCATACCTATGAGATCTTTAGATCATGTTACTTGGACCCTTAAGTTAGATAACAAGCATTAGGTGAACATAGATGATCGTTCTCACAATTTAATAAACACTACAGCAATCACAAATGAATGGAATCTATGAAGGAACATCACATCTCACCAATCCCCTACATCTCCCACGCCTATGGGGATTTACTCAGACATGAGAGGAAGATAAATCAAAGACATAATTGTATTGCAAATGGGAATCATCTCAGAGTTATCGTAGCAAACCACAATACCAGTTGAAGATCAAATGAAATACAAACCAAAGGTAGATCAAAGTATCAAGCCCTAATCTTACAAGTATCAAATCCTAATCTTACATGTGTCAATCTCTCTCTCTCTCTAATTAACAATGGGGATTATGGTGGAGTGAATGATTCAGAGGCTAGAGATCGTCGAAGAATGAGACAGGGTTCTTCTCCTTCTCCAGATCTGATCTCTCCCTCTCTACATGAAATTAAGGTCTTTCAACCGGATCAAGGCTTTAAAATTGATGGTTCCTTGTTGTCCTCGAGTAGTACTAGCTCCTCATTGATACGGGCCGTGTCACTCGGGGGTCGCTGATTCGCTAGTATACAAGCTCATACCTATGAGATCTTTAGTTCATGTTACCTGGACCCTTAAATTAGATAACAAGCATTAGGCGAACATAGATAATCATTCTCACAATTCAATAAACACTACAACAATCACAAATGGAATGGAATCTAGGAAGGAACATCACATCTCACCAATCCCCTACATCTCCCACGCCTATGGGGATTTACTCAGACATGAGAGGAAGATAAATCAAAGACATAATTGTATTGCAAATGGGAATCATCTCAGAGTTATCGTAGCAAACCACAATACCAGTTGAAGATCAAATGAAATACAAACCAAAGGTAGATCAAAGTATCAAACCCTAATCTTACAAGTATCAAACCCTAATCTTACAAGTATCAAACCCTAATCTTACATGTGTCAATCTCTCTCTCTCTCTCTAAGTAACAATGGGGATTATGGTGGAGTGGATGATTCAGAGGCTAGAGATCATCTAAGAATGAGCAGGGTTCTTCTCCTTCTCCAGATCTAATCTCTCCCTCTCTACATGAGTTTCGGTGGCTGTGTTCTCTTTTTCGTTGTCTCCCCTTCACGAAAGTTGCTTGTATTGATATAACGGAGCTGGCGGAAGGTAGTACGGGCGGATGCCTCGTGCATAATCCCGAACGTACTAGTGGTCGTTATGCACTCTGGACGCCTCCAATGAAGGGGCTCCAATTAGGGATTTGCTTCTTTAGGTGTAATTAGCCCATAAATGCTATTTGATTTTCCATAAGTGTTCATTGCCTGAAAACCATCACAAGAAACCAAGGATTTGCTAATTGGCGATGTTAACGTTAGTAGAAAGTTATAATCTTCAGTGAAATCCAGCAATAAACAAGAGGAAAAACAATGATAAAAAGTGATGAAATTTGGAGCTATCAACTTACCCAAGCTTAGCTGTTACTCGCCCTCGGGTGATAAAACTATAATGAGTAATTGCGAGGAATTATATCAAGACGAAAGACTTACAAGTTCAAGGTTTTATCATATTCCATTGTCTCAAATACTGCAACCTTGAACATGAGCATAATATATCGGGACAATTGCACTTAAGTTCAATTCTTAAATGCAAGTAACTCGCTAGCTAATAGCTCTTACAACTCAAATGAGATTGTCAAAAATTTAGCCAGGCTTGCAAATTAATTCTTTTTAGCGCCTCTCCTTTTATGAGAGTGAAAATATTTTCAAGCGAGGACGCTTAAGTCAAAATTAAGGGCGCACAAGTAGATGTCAAAAGAAGGATAAACTTAGAGCTTTTCATTAACACCCACTTCGATAATCACGGCTATCAAGCACCTCTTCTTTTCCTTGTCTTTCAAGAACTCTAATTTATTCATTTTAGGTGGTGAGGTGATACCAAAGTTCTCAAAAGTATTGAATATTTTTAGCTCATATCTTGACAGTAGTTTTTTGAGGGCAAACCTCTAGGGTGGCCCGATCTTCACGGATCTCGTGGTCAAATCGATGGGAAAGCGAGGGAAAAGGGAGAAGGTAGCGGAAGCGGATGCACACCTCGCAAAGAACATGATGAACACACGCAAAACACACACGATACAAGGCCGATTGCTCTCACCGGTGGCCACCGGTCCGATAGAATCCTCGCAAGGAAAGATCGGTCAACGTGCTCCCGTCAATCCCAAGCGGAGAGGGAAGAACACCTTGGAGAGGGTCTTGACGTCTTGGTAAAGGGACACCGATGCCAAGGCCTTGTACAACGAGGGAGGCGCGATTCAAACTCCAACGAGGTGGTGACGATAGTCGATCCCCTTTGGTAGAAGGGGATGAGGCAAAACTAGAGATTCCACAAAGGGGGTTGTCTTTAGTCTATCATCTATGCCTAAGGGATACGATGAGGGGTGGGGCTCTATTTATAGGCCAGCCACTAGTTCAGGGGTAGTTTGGGCATAAAACTAGGGTTTTGTGCAGAATAGAGGGGTACATGGGCCAAGGGCCCAGATGTTGGCACGCAGGCCCATCGCGTAGGCCGGACACTCAGGGTCGAGTGGGCCGAACACTCCGGGTAGTGTCCGGGTAGAGTCCGATGTAGCACACAGAATGTCCGTGCCAGGTTCGGGCTCGGGCAGGCCGGACACTCTGGCTGAGTCACGCCGGACAGTCCGGCTGTGCAGGACACTCAGGCTGGTTCCAGGCGGACTCTCCGGGGCGATGACGGCGGAGACTCCAGTTCTGTAGCTTGCTGCTCCTTGTCCATCTTCTCTTCCAAGCCTTCGTCTTGTCGTGCTTAGTGCTCCAGGCTTCCTCCCATGCCTCTGTACTTGTTGGTGTGAACCTATCATTGATATGGGACGGAGTATGAAGTAGTATACCATTCAAGAGGGTAGGAAGTGGGTTCGCATAGAGGAACGGATTCACCTTTGGAGTCCATGGCGACTTGGCATAAGTTGGAGACCATGATGTGGGATCGACCGAAGGTCGGGCTACATCATCTCCCCTCCCTTCAAAAAGAGTCGTCCTCGACTCTACATGCTCATACAAAGTAGAAGATGTCGAGAGACCTTCTTGATCCTAGGGTTCACCATATAGTTGTCCTCGGGAAGATTGAATTGACAACACCTCAATGTTCCTTCACCTTCAATGAAGCCTACAAAGCTCACCACAAAAGCGAAGCAACACTCAAAGCATAGCCAATTCATGAAGATTATATTATGAGTCCTCAAGTAGAGTGAAGTCACCTTAGGATGTAGAGATGGCTCATTGAAGGGTAGCCATAGGTGACTGTTGAGGGCAAACCTCTAGGGTGGCCCGATCTTTCACGATTCCCTTTCAAATCGAGGGTGGAGTGCGGGGGAAGGAGGGAAGGATGAACACGACGAACACACGCACAAAGAACGCGATGAACACACACACGCAAAACCACAATAAACACCAATAGCTCACGCCGGCGGTGACCGGTCCGGCGCAATCCCTAGGATCGGCGTCGGTCGGAGGACTCTCTCTCGAACCGGCACGGCGAGATGGGAGACTCGGTGTGATCTTGATGTCTAGGCAAAGGGACACCGATGCCTAGGCCTTGTACAACGCGGAGGCACAATGCAAACTCCAATGAGGTTTGGGGATATTGGTGCTCCTTAGTCAAGGAGCATGAGGCAAGAATTAGATAGATCCACAAAGGGGTTTCTACTAATTCCAATATCAAGCCTAGGGTTTACAATGGAGGTGGGGGTCTATATATAGGCCAACCACACAGTCAGGGGTAATTCAGGCATTAAAGTAGAGTTCTGGGCGAAATAGAGGGGTACATGGGCCATAGGGCCCAGCTAGGCTCGTAGGCCCATCACTTGGACCGGACACTCCGGGTCGAGCGGGCCGGACAGTCCGGGGTGGCCGGACACTCCGGGTCGAGTGGGCCGGACAGTCTGGGGTGGCCAGACACTTCGGGCAGTGTCCGAACTAGCACACAGAATGTCCGCACTAGGTTCAGGCTCGGGCAGGCCGGACACTCCGGCTGAGTCGCACCGGACACTCCGGCTTTGGCAGCTTCAGGGCTCGTGGGTTGACGCGGCGAGGGCTCGTACCTGATGGTATCAAGTAGCATGCCATCCAAGGAGGTATCAGATTGGCACGCGGAGAGGAGCGAGTTCACCTTAGCTTGTAGGAGTTTGGCTTGGGCACGAGTCATGGGTCCACTTGGGGGACTTGTTGTTATAGATGTAGAAGCATCCGTAGGATGGGCTGCATCAGCTCCCCCCTTGGGAAAGATTCGTCCTCGACTCTTTTTGGATATCATCTTGAACATCTCCATGGTAGGGTGAGAGATCCTTGACATTGAATGTATTGCTTGCAAGGTACTTGGAGGTCGGGATGTCGATGATGTAGGCGTTGTTGTTGATTTGTTTGAGGACCTTGAAGGGACCATCTCCTCTTGGCTTGAGCTTGGAGTCACGTTCCTTGGGGAAGCGGTCCTTGCTTAGGTGTATCCACACAAGGTCACCTTCTTCAAATATCATCCCCTTCTTGTCCTTGTATAACCTTGAAGCTTGGCGAAGGACTTGTTGTTCGATAGTTGCTCTTGTTTCTTCATGAAGCTTCTTCATAGCTTGTGCGCGCTTCTCGACGTCCATGTTTGTGCGCTCATGGAGAGGTAGTGGTAGGATGTCGAGTGCGGTGAGGCGCTCGAAACCATAGACAATCATGAATGGACTCATCTTGGTTGTTGAGTGCTTGGCTCGATTGTAGGCGAACTCGGCGTGTGGAATGCATTCCTCCCAATCCTTTAGGTTTTTCTTGATCAACACACGAAGGAGAGTTCCGAGGCTTCGGTTGACAACTTCGGTTTGGCCATCCGTTTGAGGATGTGATGCGGATGAAAAGAGGAGCTTGACGCCGATCTTGGCCATGAGGGTCTTCCACAAGTAGCTCATGAATTTGACGTCGCGGTCGGAGACGATTGTCCTTGGCACACCGTGAAGACGGATGATTTCCCTGAAAAACAGATTTGCAACATGTGAAGCATCATCGGTCTTATGGCACGGTATGAAGTGTGCCATTTTGGAAAAACGATCCACAACAACAAATATAGAATCATGGCCATGCTTAGATCTAGGCAATGCTAACACGAAATCCATGCTAATGTCGAACCAAGGTGTATGAGGAATAGGAAATGGCATATAAAGACCATAGGGATTAGCTTGCGACTTAGCTTGAACACATGCCGTGCATCGTTGAACATAGCGCTCCACGTCACGCTTCATCTTGGGCCAAAAGTAGTGATTGGAGAGCATGTCCAATGTCTTGTCACGACCAAAGTGACCCATAAGGCCTCCACCATGAGATTCTTGGAGAAGCAAAAGTTGAAGCGACGACTTCGGGATGCATAGCTTGTTTTGTTTAAATAGAAAGCCCTTATGCAAATAGAAATCATCAACTCCTTTGTCATTGGAGCACTTTGCGAAAATTGGTTCAAAGAACGGATCGGAAGCATACAAAGATTTTATTTCCTCAAGACCCAACACGTTGATTTCAAGTCTCGTAAGAAGGCTTGTATGTTTGCGAGACAATGCGTCCGCAACTACATTATCTTTGCCCTTCTTATACTTGACAATGTACGGAAAATACTCCATGAACTCAACCCACTTAGCGTGTCTCTTGCTCAAGTTGGCTTGGCCTTTGAGATACTTCAACAACTCGTGGTCGGAATGTGTGATAAATTCCTTGGGCCAAAGGTAGTGTTGCCAAACTTGAAGGACACGAACTAAGGCAAAAAGCTCTTTGTCATAAATCGGATAGTTAAGGCGAGCACCATCATGTTTCTCGCTATGGTAGGCTATAGGACGTCCGTTTTGCATAAGGACTCCTCCAATGCCAATACCACTAGCATCACACTCTATCTCAAAAGTTTTTGTGAAATCCGGTATAGCAAGAAGAGGTGCTTCGGTGAGCCTCTTTTTAAGTTCATCAAAAGCTTTTTGTTGTACTTTGCCCCACACGAAGGTGACATTCTTTTTGGTCAATTCATTAAGGGGACAAGCAATGGTTGAAAAGTCTGTCACAAAGCAACGATAGAAACCGGCCAACCCATGAAAACTTCGGAGTTCACTCACATTTGTTGGTATGGCCCAATCTCATATGTCCTTTACCTTGGAAACATCAACTTCAATTCCCTTCGAAGAAACGACAAATCCTAGAAAAATCAACTTGTCTTTAGCAAAAGTGCAATTGGGAAGATTAGCATAAAGCTTTTCATGTCGAAGGATTTGCAAAACTTCCTTGACATGTGTTATATGGTCCTCAAATGATTTGCTATAAACAAGAATATCATCGAAATAGACAACAACACTTTTTCCAATGAGAGAACGCAAGATGTGATTCATAAGGCGCATGAAGGTGGATGGGGCATTTGATAAAACAAAGGGCATAACCAGCCATTCATAGAGACCAAGCTTGGTCTTGAAGGCGGTTTTCCACTCATCACCTTCAGCCATGCGTATTTTATGGTAACCACTACGAAGATCAATTTTCGAAAAAATAGTGGCTCCACACAACTCATCAAGCATGTCATCGAGACGTGGTATGGGATGTCGATAACGCACGGTGATAGCATTGATTGGACGGCAGTCCATGCATAACCGTGACGTATCATCCGTCTTTGGAACAAGAATCACGGGTACGGCACTTGGACTAGTGCTAACTTGGATCAAACCTTTGGAGACGAGTTGGTTGATTTGTCGTTCGATCTCCTTCGTCTCCTCCAGGTTCGTGCGGTAAGCGGCGTGGTTGGGAAGTGGTGCACCGGGGATGAGGTCAATTCGATGTTCGATGCCACGAAGAGGAGGTAGTCCATGTGGAAGCTCTTGGGGAAACACATCCTTGAATTCCTGCAAAACATTCATCAAAGATGGAGGAAAACTCGGGAACGTGACATTGGTGACGTGGTCATTGCGACGAGCTTGGTGACGTTGGTGACGAGCAAACAATGGCACGTTTCCTTATTGGCTTTAATCACCCAATCAAGCGCATCGTCGAGTTCCAAACATACAACACCATGGTTGAGCTTGTGCACATCGCAACAAAGGCTGAACGTCAAGTGCAAGAGGATATCAAGTACAACAAGCCCAAGACGTACTTCACCTACAAGCAAGCTTCAACACCTACACCAACAACTTTCAATGGTAGCTCCTCAAGTACCTCCAAGCCTTCCTTCAAGCCCACACTTCCTCAAGGAAAACTGCCCCAAGTGGCAAGCAAGCAAAGAGTGATACACCTTTCAACGGTGAATGCTACAAGTGTGGAGGTAAAGGACACAAGTCGGCCGAATGTGGAAACAAGAAAGTCTTGTTCATCCATGACAATGGTGATGAAGAGTACTTGAGTGAAGATGAGTTTGATGCCCGTGTCAAGGAAGCAATGGCAAGGCAACGAGTGGAAAATGATCAAGAACTCCTCATGTGTGAGCATGTCGCAAGTCCATCGCTTGTCGTCACAAGGATCTTGACCACTCAAGCATAAGATCATGAAGACCAACGCTCCAATATCTTCCAAACATGAGCCGGCATCAACGGTAAATCTATCAAGGTGATCATTGACGGAGGGAGTTGTCACAACCTTGCTAGCACCGAGTTGTGTGAGAAGCTCAACCTCAACCTCCATCCACACAAGCACCCCTACCACGTGCAATGGCTAAGTGACCAAGTGTCCGTGAAGATCAAGCATACCGTATCGGTCTCCTTCGCCATTGGTCCTTACAAAGATACGGTGGAGTGTGATGTGGTTCCTATGACAGTTTGCCACATGCTTCTTGGTCGACCATGGCAATTTGACAAGGCTGCTCAAAATGATGGTCGCACCAATATATACACCTTCAAATGGCTCAACAAAACATGTGTTTTGCAACCGATGACTCCTAGCCAAATAATTGCAGACAATGCAAAGGCTTTAGCGAGGGCGCAAAGCACAACACCTACTTGTGAGAAGAGTGGTGAGAGAGAGAACCACCTCATAGTGAGTGAGAGCCACAAGCCAAATTCGAGTGGAAAAACTAAGAGTGTTCTCCTTGCCACCAAAAGTGAGATGAGAGATGTTCGGAACAACCCATCCATCTTGCACTATGTCCTCCATTGCAAGGGACTAGCGCAAGGAACTAATGAATTAACCAATGTTCCTCCATCTTTGATGAATGTTTTGCAGCAATTCAAGGATGTGTTTCCCGAAGAGATTCCACATGGACTACCTCCTCTTCGCGGCATCGAACATCGAATTGACCTCATCCCCGGTGCACCACTTCCCAACCGCGCCGCTTACCGCACGAACCCGGAGGAGACGAAGGAGATCGAACGTCAAATCAGCCAACTCGTCTCCAAAGGTTTGATCCAAGTTAGCACTAGTCCAAGTGCCGTACCCGTGATTCTTGTTCTAAAGACGGATGATACGTTATGGTTATGCATGGACTCCTGTCCAATCAATGCTATCGCCGTGCGTTATCCCATACCACGTCTCGATGACTTGCTTGATGAGTTGTGTGGAGGCACTATTTTTTTGAAAATTGATCTTCGTAGTGGTTACCATCAAATACGCATGGCTGAAGGTGATGAGTGGAAAACCGCCTTCAAGACCAAACTTGGTCTCTATGAGTGGTTGGTTATGCCCTTTGGTTTATCAAATGCCCCATCCACTTTCATGCGCCTTATGAATCACATCTTGCGTTCTCTCATTGGAAAAAGTGTTGTTGTCTATTTCGATGATATTCTTGTTTATAGCAAATCACTTGAGGACCATGTAAAACATGTCAAGGAAGTTTTGCAAATTCTTCGACATGAAAAGCTTTATGCTAATCTTCCCAAGTGCACTTTTGCTAAAGACAAGTTGATTTTTCTTGGATTTGTCGTTTCTTCGAAGGGAATTGAAGTTGATGTTTCCGAGGTAAAGGACATACGAGATTGGCCCATACCAACAAATGTGAGTGAACTCCGAAGTTTTCATGGGTTGGCCGGTTTCTATCGTCGCTTTGTGAAAGACTTTTCAACCATTGCTTGTCCCCTTAATGAATTGACCAAAAAGAATGTCACCTTCGTGTGGGGCAAAGTACAACAAAAAGCTTTTGATGAACTTAAAAAGAGGCTCACCGAAGCACCTCTTCTTGCTTTACCGAATTTCACAAAACTTTTGAGATAGAGTGTGATGCTAGTGGTATTGGCATTAGAGGAGTCCTTATGCAAAACAGACGTCCTATCGCCTACCATAGCGAGAAACTTGATGGTGCTCGCCTTAACTATCCGATTTATGACAAAGAGCTTTTTGCCTTAGTTCGTGTCCTTCAAGTTTGGCAACACTACCTTTGGCCCAAGGAATTTATCATACATTCCGACCATGAGTCGTTGAAATATCTCAAAGGCCAAGCTAACTTGAGCAAGACACACGCTAAGTGGGTTGAGTTCATGGAGTATTTTCCATACATTGTCAAGTATAAGAAGGGCAAAGATAATGTAGTTGCGGACGCATTGTCCCGCAAACATACAAGCCTTCTTACGAGACTTGAAATCAACGTGTTGGGTCTTGCGAAAATAAAATCTTTGTATGCTTCCGATCCGTTCTTTGAACCAATTTTCGCAAAGTGCTCCAATGACAAAGGAGTTGATGATTTCTATTTGCATAAGGGCTTTCTATTTAAACAAAACAAGCTATGCATCCCGAAGTCGTCGCTTCAACTTTTGCTTCTCCAAGAATCTCATGGTGGAGGCCTTATGGGTCACTTTGGTCGCGACAAGACATTGGACATGCTCTCCAATCACTACTTTTGGCCCAAGATGAAGCGTGACGTGGAGCGCTACGTTCAACGATGCACGACATGTGTTCAAGATAAGTCGCAAGCTAATCCCTATGGTCTTTATATGCCATTGCCTATTCCTCATACACCTTGGTCTGACATTAGCATGGATTTCGTGTTAGGATTGCCTAGATCTAAGCATGATCATGATTCTATATTTGTCGTTGTGGATCGTTTTTTGCAAAATGGCACACTTCATACCGTGCCATAAGACTGACGATGCTTCACATGTTGCAAATCTATTTTTCAGGGAAATCGTCCGTCTTCACGGTGTGCCAAGGACAATCATATCCGAACGCGACGTCAAATTCATGAGCTACTTGTGGAAGACCCTCATGGCCAAGCTCGGCGTCAAGCTCCTCTTCTCATCTGCATCACATCCTCAAACTGATGGCCAAACCAAAGTTGTCAACCGAAGCCTCGGAACTCTCCTTCGTGTGTTGATCAAGAAAAACCTGAAGGATTGGGAGGAATGCATTCCACACGCCGAGTTCACCTACAATCGAGCCAAGCACTCAACAACCAAGATGAGTCCATTCATGATCGTCTATGGTTTCGAGCCCCTCACCGCGCTCGACATCCTACCACTACCTCTCCATGAGCACACGAACATGGACATCGAGAAGCGCGCACAAGCTATGAAGATGCTTCATGAAGAAACAAGAGCTACTGTCGAATAACAAGTCCTTCACGAAGCTTCAAGATTAAACAAGGACAAGAAGGAGATGATATTTGAAGAAGGTGACCTTGTGTGGATACACCTAAGCAAGGACCGCTTCCCCAAGGAACGTGACTCCAAGCTCAAGCCAAGAGGAGATGGTTCCTTCAAGGTCCTCAAAAGAATCAACAACAACGCCTACATCATCGACATACCAACCTCCAAGTACCTTGCAAGCAATACATTCAATGTCAAGGACCTCGCACCCTACCATGGAGATGCTCATGATGATATCCATGAAGAGTCGAGGACGACTCTTTCCCAAGGGGGGGCGAGCTGATGCTGCCCGTCCTACGGACGCTTCCACATCTACAACAACAAGTCCCCCAAGTGGACCCATGACTCGTGCCCGAGCCAAACTCCTCCAAGCTAAGGTGAACTCGCTCCTCTCCTCGTGCCAATTTGATACCTCCTTGGATGGCGTGCTACTTCATACCACTACTTTGTGCATCATCAGGTACGAGCCCTCACCACGTCGATCCACGAGCCCAGAAGCCGCACCTGTGCTGAAGCTTCCAAAGCCGGAGTGTCCGGCGCGACTCAGCCGGAGTGTCCGGCCTGCCCGAGCCCGAACCTGGCGCGGACATTCTGTGTCCCAGTTCGGACACTGCCCAGAGTGTCCGGCCACCCCGGACTGTCCGGCCCACTCGACCCGGAGTGTCCGGCCGCCCCGGACTGTCCGGCCCACTCGACCCGGAGTGTCCGGCCGCCCCGGACTGTCCGGCCCACTCGACCCGGAGTGTCCGGCCCAAGTGATGGGCCTACGAGCCTGGGCCCTATGGCCCATGTACCCCTCTATTTTGCCCAGAACTCTACTTTAATGCCTGAACTAGCCCTGACTTTGTGGTTGGCCTATATATAGACCCCCACCTCCATTGTAAACCCTAGGCTTGATATTGGAATTAGTGGAAACCCCTTTGTGGATCTATCTAATTCTTGCCTCATGCTCCTTGACTAAGGAGCACCAATATCCCCAAACCTCGTTGGAGTTTGCATTGTGCCTCCGCGTTGTACAAGGCTGAAGGAAATATGCCCTAGAGGCAATCATAGAGATGATTGTATTTCATGTGTATCCATGAGTTATTATAATGTTCCTTGAATATCCATATACCAGGCAACTTGTATTGATTGGCAATTATGTGAATTGTTTGTGAAACTCTTTACTTGTATGGTTATCTAATAATTGTCCCTAGTCGGAGTTCATGCGAGGACACACGTGAATATTAGACTAGCACATCGATTGGTTAATGACTATGTTTCGCAAGTCATTGACATGGAGATGTCAAACCAATGATGTGGACACATGTTATGAACATGGGGTTGGACTGACCCAACATGAGACTAGCAATAATACTTGCAGCTCTCTCTACACATCGTGTACGTTTTGTCCTTAGACCTGAGATTGTCGCATGTACTTGAGATGTGGATCGACCTACTTTGGGGCTATCAAACACTACTCCGTAACTGGGTAGTTATAAAGGTAGCTTTCGGGTTTGTCCTGATACATGCTGCAAGGCATCGGTCAATCAAGATGGGATTTGCCCCTCTCTACTTGAGAGAGATATCTCTGGGCCCCTCGAGTGATCGGATCCAGAAATGCATGGCCGTGCTACATATGGTTAAGAGTTAACCTAGTAAAGGGATTCTGAATCACAGTATCGAGAAAGAGAGGTCAGCTTAGAGCTAGACCAAATATCGTGAGGCAAAGGGAAAGACATGTACCCAACCTTGTGATGGTTCGTCCGAATGATCTTTATATGCGTTTAGGAGTTGGCACGTCTTGCTAGAGGCCGCTACCAACTATTGACGGAGTAAGTGTACTCGCGTCATGTCTATACGTGTATGAACCTATAGGGTCACACACTTTAGGGGCTGGAAGCCTAATGAGGATTGGATCCGAATTAGACCAGGCTTAGGCTGCTAATGGGCTGCTAATGTAGAAGCCCACCAGGGATGCCTATATAAGAGGGAGTGAGGCGAGCTGAAAAGAGGAGAGCATTCCACCCAGCCGCCACTCCTCTTCCGCCTGTGTTGCACGCGCAGACCTAGCAGTCTGGCGTGTGACGACTTCCACTCCGGACGTGTGGATACCTCGGAGGTGCTGCATCTGTAGCACTTGGACGAGCCGCGCAAAGGGGAGCTGCTCGTGGGACGAGGACGAGGAGGAGACGTAGAACATCTACACTGCCGCAACGTGCTTCATCGAGTTCCGCACCTGCGCGTCTAGCGGTAATCCCGTGATCTATGACAATAGTATTCCTGGTTGACGCGGTAGAAATTTTTGATTTTACGCTAGTGTAGCCTACCCGTTACCCTTCAAAGGCCTAGGCATTGGTGTCCCTTTGCCTAGCCGTCAAGATCTCACCCAGTCTCCCATTTCGCCGTGCTGGTTCGAGAGAGAGTCATCCGCCCGACGCCGATCCTAGGGATTGCGCCGGACCGGTCACCGCCGGCATGAGCTATTGGTGTTTATCGTGGTTTTGCGTGTGTGTGTTCATCGCGTTCTTCGTGCGTGTGTTCGTCGTGTTCATCCTTCCCTCCTTCCCCCGCACTCCACCCTCGATTTGAAAGGGAATCGTGAAAGATCGGGCCACCCTAGAGGTTTGCCCTCAACACAAGGGCTTGGCAACGTTCACGGAACTCTTGTCGAACGATGAAGTGACTTACGCGCGTCATGTACGGACCTTGATCTTCTTCTTGGGGAGGTGGTTGGCTCGTCTCACCGTGCCTATCCATCATGCAAAACACACGAGTATTGTATATGGAAGTGGAATATGGTGGTGCTAGCCTTGTACCTCACCTTGGGGATTGCACCAAACTAGAAACCACAAGTGAGAGCTATAAGCGTGCAAAGTGGAAATGCAAAGAAATCTCACACTAAAGAAAGAACTAACTCTCAAAAGCTTGTTGGTGGTAGGTTAGGATTGTGGAAAGCCAAAGAACCAACCAAAAGAAAAGGGATAGTCAAAAGTGGGTAAAATCCAACAGAACTCAAGTCAAAGGCGAAGGTCAACAACTTGAAGGGGTGACGGGAACCTACGACTATATACACACACGTGGATAAAGTTGGGATTGACACGACTATGAAAATGAGCAAACAAAATGTCCAAACAAAGACTAAGCTCGTTGTCATGCCAATGCAAGGAGAGACCGTGGCTCGTTTGCAAAGATTAAAAGTGAGCAACGGATTTGTGCACTTGCCTTGGGCGCTCTTCTTTCTCTCTTGCTTACATGCTTTGAGACTCTCTTTTGCAAGGGAGACTATTTTTATTTTGCTTTTTCTTTGTATCTTTTTCACTTTTTTTGCTCTCCTGTGATGCTACCTAGTCACACTTGCTATTGCTCTTGCACTCTCACTATCCAAGGACAAATGCACAATGCTCAAGCAAACACAAGATGAGCCATTCTCATGGGATAGGTACACACAAAGGAAGATGGGGTTAACAAGGTGACGCAAGTTATACCTTATTTGATGATGAACTTGGCGTCGGTGGTGTGGGATGATGTTCATGGTCCGTGGTGTCGATGAGCGCATCGGTTGATGATGCGGAAGCTTGATGGTAGTTGCTGACACGCACACGAGACACGAGCAAACAAAGGAGATTAGCCAATGCAAAAAATGAGGTAAAATTGTCAAAAATGGGCGTTACAGCCGGACACTCTGGTCTGTCTGGGCCGGACACTCCGGTATGGCCAGACACTCCGGTCTGGTTCGGCAAGACACTCCGGTCGGTACGTGCCGTACACTCCGGCGCGGGTTTCCTGCTCGTGTTCTTGAGCGGAAATCCTTGCCTTCGGGCCTCAAATCTGCGAAAAACTGGCCAAATCGGGGGGGGGGGGGATGCAGGATAAAGCTGGAACAACTCCTTAGACAAGGTTTGTTCGGATCAAAACCACAAATAACATTCCAAATCAAGAGATCGATCCAAAGGCAAATATGGGCTGTTTTTGTGGGGATTTTCGAATTTTTGGTCGATAGAAGAAAAATTTGTGGGGGAAATTGTGAGCAATGAAGCTCTTGATACCAATATGTTGAGGGCAAACCTCTAGGGTGGCCCGATCTTTCACGATTCCCTTTAAAATCGAGGGTGGAGTGCGGGGGAAGGAGGGAAGGATGAACACGACGAACACACGCACGAAGAACGCGATGAACACACACACGCAAAACCACGATAAACACCAATAGCTCACGCCGGCGGTGACTGGTCCGGCGCAATCCCTAGGATCGGCGTCGGGCGGAGGACTCTCTCTCGAACCGGCACGGCGAGATGGGAGACTCGGTGAGATCTTGACGTCTAGGCAAAGGGACACTAATGCCTAGGCCTTGTACAACGCGGAGGCACAATGCAAACTCCAACGAGGTTTGGGGATATTGGTGCTCCTTAGTCAAGTAGCATGAGGCAAGAATTAGATAGATCCACAAAGGGGTTTCCACTAGTTCCAATATCAAGCCTAGGGTTTACAATGGAGGTGGGGGTCTATATATAGGCCAACCACAAAGTCAGGGCTAGTTCAGGCATTAAAGTAGAGTTCTGGGCAAAATAGAGGGGTACATGGGCCATAGGGCCCACCTAGGCTCGCATGCCCATCACTTGGACCGGACACTCCGGGTCGAGCGGGCTGGACAGTCCGGGGTGGCCGGACTGATATGGGGTGGCCCGATCTTCTCAGTAAGCGGATGGCGATGATGATGGTGGATGATAGATAACTAGTGCGTAGCTATGATCTCTCCCGCTCGATCCCTGATGCCAGTGCAACATATCTCGAAACTTGTAGGATATTCACAACACCACACTCTTGCGCACGCAGTCGTGACCACGAACGGTAGTATGCAATCTACTAATTCCCAATGGAACAACAGATCACACTCAATTATAGTTGGTAGATTCGAACACAGGGTAATTCCAGAGGTTCTATGAAAGAAACAACTCCAAAATATTTTAGCGTGGTCTAAAAACTAAAGCTATAACGCCCCCATCTTTTTAAGGGTCTAAGAGGCGGCGGCCTAAGGGTGGATCCGAGTTGGTCCCACCCACCTATGGATACAAAATGACCCAACTTTGGTTCGGTCCAACTGGCTCTGCCGTGGCAGAGTTGTAGTCGCTTTCTCTGCCACGGCAGCCTGTCGTGGCAGAGTAGGACTCGGTTTTCCTGCCGTGGCAGAGAAACGACGCTTTTCTCTGCCACGGCAAAGAACGTCCTCCTCTTGTTGATCTTCGTCTTGGACAGCTCCTTGCGCTTCCTCCCTCTCCTCCCTCGTGCATTCTCCATTGATCAACACGCCTTGTTCCATTAGCTCCTCGCTCCGTGCTTCACCTTCTTCTCCTAAGTACCTGATCATGCAACAATTCAAAGACTTAGGTAGTATAAAATTCTCATTAATTAAAATACCAGGTTCATTAAGAAACAAGTTCACCTGTTGTTCTAGTAGCTTGGCACGAGCTCTTTTGATTGGTCCAATCCTTATCTCATTGGATTGATCCTTCTTTGCAATTGGAACATCTTCATTAGCAATTGGGGTAGGTGTAATTGTAGGGATGTCCTCATCATCTCCCCCCCTTCAAAAGGCGTCGACCTCGACGCTCCAAGGTCTTCTCCAGCATAAGGTGACAAATCAGCAACGTGGAAGCTGTTGCTAACTGCACCAAACTCCTCAATAGGTATATCAACCGAGTAGGCATTATCATTAATCTTGGCTAACACCTTGTAAGGACCAGCACCACGTGGCTTCAATTTTGACTTTCGAAGTAGTGGGAACCTATCCTTGCGTAGATGCACCCAAACCATATCTCCAGGCTCGAACAACACTTCCTTCCTTGCTTGATTCCTTGCAGCAGCAATGTTCTTGCCTTTCTTCTCAATAGGCTCTCCAGTCTTCTCATGTATTTTCTTCACATAATCAGCGCGTTTTGATGCCTCCATATCAACTCTCTCATGTAATGGCAGAGGCAACATATCAAGTGGCGTCAATGGCTTGAAACCATACACCACCTCAAAAGGACAAAGCTGAGTAGTTGCATGCACAACCCTGTTGTAAGCAAACTCAACATGTGGCAAACACTCTTCCCAGTCCCGCATATTCTTTTTTAATCATGGTCCTTAGCAGCTGTGACAATGTTCTATTCACCACCTCCGTTTGACCATCTGTTTGGGGATGACATGTAGTACTGAACAGCAGCTTCGTTCCTAGCTTCCCCCATAAGGTCTTCCAAAAGTAGCTCATGAACTTCACATCACGGTCAGAAACAATCGTCTTTGGTACTCCATGTAATCTCATGATGTCCCTAAAAAACAGGTTAGCAACATGCGACGCATCGTCGCTTTTGTGGCAGGCAATAAAATGAGCCATCTTAGAGAACATATCCACTACCACAAATATAGAATCATGACCTCTCTGAGATTTAGGTAGACCTAGCACAAAATCCATACTAATGTCTTCCCATGGAGTAGTCGGTGCAGAGAGAGGTGTATACAAACCGTGAGGTTTCAGCTTAGATTTCGACTTGTGGCATGTAATACATCGGCTCACAAATCTATACACATCATGCCTCATCTTGGGCCAATAAAAGTGATCATCAAGCATGAGCAACGTCTTCTCACGCCCAAAGTGACCCATCAAACCACCAACATGTGATTCCTGCACTAAGAACAAACACAACGACGATTCTGGAATACATAGTTTGTTAGCTCGAAACAAATATCCATCATCTATATGATACTTATCCCATGCGTTTCTAAGAGCACACAAACGATATGGTTCAGCAAAATCATGGCCAGTTGCATAAAGTGCACACATAGCTTCTAATCTAGGAATTTTAACATCAAGATTGGTTAATAGCATGTTCTTCCTAAATAGAGCATCAGCAACAACATTCTCTTTTCCCTTCTTATAATTAATGATGTAAGGAAAAGACTCAATGAACTCAACCCATTTAGCTAATCTTCTATGTAAATTTGATTGAGCTTTCGAGTATTTCAATGCTTCATGATCAGAATGTATGATGAATTCCTTTGGCCACAAATAATGTTGCCAAACCTCAAGTACTCTAACAAGTGCATACAATTCTTTATCATAGATAGAATAATTCAAACGAGCACCAGTCAATTTCTCAGAAAAATAAGCTATAGGCCGACCCTCTTGCATCAAAACGCCACCTATGCCTATACCACTAGCATCACATTCAACTTCAAATTGCTTTGAAAAATCAGGTAAGGCAAGTAATGGTGCAGAAGTAAGCAAACGTTTCAATGTATCAAATGCAATGTCTTGGGCCGCGTCCCATACAAAAGGAACACCTTTCTTTGTCAAATCATTCAAAGGTGCAGCAATGGTGCTAAAATCTTTCACAAAGCGCCTATAGAAACCAGCGAGACTGTGGAAACTACGCACTTGACTAACATTCATTGGAGTAGGCCAATTCTGAATTGATTCAATTTTAGATTGATCTACCTCCACTCCATGCTTAGAAACAACAAATCCTAGGAATATGACCTTATCTTTTGCAAATCTACGCTTCTCAAGATTAGCATACAGTTTATTATCACGTAACACTTGCAAAACTTGTCGAATATGAGAGCAATGTTCAGATTCGGTATGGCTGTATATAAGTATATCATCAAAGTAAACAACCACAAAACGACCAATAAACTCTCTCAAAACATGATTCATCAAACGCATGAAAGTACTAGGTGCATTAGTAAGACCAAACGGCATAACTAACCACTCATACAAACCGAATTTAGTTTTGAAAGCAGTTTTCCGTTCATCCCCTTCTTTCATCCTACTTTGATGATAACCACTACGCAAGTCAGTTTTAGAGAAAACAGCAGCACCACTCAATTCATCTAGCATATCCTCTAAGCGTGGAATAGGATGACGATATCAAATAGAGATGTTATTAATCGCTCTACAATCAACACACATGCGCCAAGTACCATCTTTCTTAGGGACTAAAATAACAGGAATATCACAAGGGCTAAGAGAAACACGAATGTACCCTTTATCCAGCAACGCTTGTACTTGCTTCTGAATTTCCTTAGTTTTTCGGGATTAGTCCTGTAGGGTGCACGGTTGGGAAGTGTTGCGCTAGGAATCAAGTCCACTTGATGTTCTATACCACGCAATGGAGGCAAAGCTACAGGTACGTCTTCTAGAAACACATCCCCAAAGTCCTGCAAAACAGAAGAGACACCAAGAGAAATAGGGGTCATGTCGTTAGAAACCAACACCTCGCCCTTATACATGAGCACAAGTGGCATGGCTATAGGATCCTCACGGAACTCTCTCATATCCTCCTTGGTGGCTAGTATCAATAACCAGGCACTCTGTCACTTTTCGTTATATCACTCAATTTAGGCTCAATTACATCAAGAACAGCTGTTACACAGTCTCGCCGAGTGGTAGTATCTTCCTTCAAGTTCACCTCTACCTTCTGGCAAGAATCATTCACAATTTCTTGTGGTGTCATTGGCTGCATAGTAATCTTCTTTCCTTTGAATTCCACGTGATATGTATTGGCTCGGCCATTGTGTTGCACATGGAGATCATAGAGCCAAGGCCGACCCAATAGTAGGTGACAAACAGTCATAGGAACCACATCAAAATCAATAGAATCTTTGTATGGCCCTATTTGAAAATTCACATGTACCATATGATTTACCTTCATCTCACCATTGTTGCTCAACCATTGTATGTAGTATGGCTTGGGATGAGGTAAGTATGTCAAATTCAGTTTGGCACATAATTCCTTACTTGCAAGATTTCTGCAGCTACCTCCATCAATAATGACCTTGCAAGCTTTATTTGGTCCAACTAGAGCTTTTGTTTGGAACAAGTTGCAACGCTGGGATTCCTCAACCGGTTGCACACTAAGTACATGTGAAGATACGACAATAGTTGGTGCACGCTCAGCATATGCATCAGCACCAACCTCGCCATCATCAATATCATCATCAGAAGCTTCATCTCCACTTTCTACTTCACCTTGTTCATTTAGAAACATAACCTTGCTGTTTGGACAATCTTTCTTGTAGTGACCTCTACCTCCACAAGTGTGGCACACCACATCATGAGTTCGTGCAGTAGACATGTTGGAACCCGAGCTAGTAGCAGGAGCAGCGGGTTTCCGAGCATTAGAACCAATCGAAGGTGTACTTGCTGGCTTGGCCGATGGTGTAAAGGGAACAGCAGCTGGTGGCGCAGCTGTAGGAGGAGTAGGTCTGGCCAAAAATCTGCTGGAGGATGGAAAACGAGCACGTGACTTTGCCTCTTCTGCCAACTGGGATTCGGTCTCTCTAGCATGATGCAACAACTCATTCATGGTCTCATACTTGTGATGACGAACAATGCTCTTGATTGGTAACTTCAGATTGTTTAGGAATCGCTGCATGGTCATGTCAATGGACTCGAGAACTCGAGCACGCTGCATAAGCATCTCCATCTCCATGTAGTACTCATCTACTGTCATTGTGGCTTGCTTCAATTGCGTCAATTTATCAAAAACTGATCGCAAGTAATTGGTTGGAACAAAACGAGCCTTCATGATTTGCTTCATCTCGCGCCAATCCATCACATGAAGTTCATTATCCTCCCTCCTATGTTGCACAAGAGCATCCCACCAACGCAAAGCATAACCATCAAATTCAGATGCTGCAAGCTTGACCTTCTTGTCTTCTTGATAGTCAAATAAGCACCAGAGTTAATCAATCTTCAACTCCCATGTGAGGTAATCTTCAGGATCAATGGAACCATCAAACTTGGGGATCGAAAACTTTGGCTTGCCCAAACCATCATCAGCAGCTTGGTTGTGAATACGTTGAGCACGTCCAAGATGGACAAAACCACGGCCATGAGCAGGTGCATGGGCAGGTGCTTGGGTAGGTGCTTGGGCCGGTGCATGGGCAGGGGGAATAACACGTCCCCTGCCAACATGTGAAGCATCATCCACAGCACTACCCTCATCGAAATCATCAAAGGCATCATCATGTTGAGGATCTTCCCTTCTATGTAAGGCGGCTGTCAAACCCTCAATGGACTGCTGCAAAGCGGTGACATTGACATTGAGCGTAGCCACTTGCGTTTGGATAGTAGCAACCATCCCAACATGCTGATCCAATCTCATATTCATATCTTGGAGATTCTTGTCAATGGCATCTGTCGTGTTAGTAAACACACGTGTCAAGTGGGATTTCAAAGCCTCATATTCACGCCAATTGATGAGCTCCTCATCCTTCTTTTTCTGCAACACAACATCATCATCACTAGTAGACATGATTAGTAGGTTAGTGCAAAAATCAGAATTTGTATGGTGGAAACTCTCACAACTCACTCATAACTAATAAGAAAGGAGATCTTACCGTTCCAAAGTGAATAGAGATGCTCTACCAAACGAAGTCAAAGACTGATGCACTTGATGTGATGAAGTGAATATCAGAGGTATAGAGAACGATCGCAGGGCACACAGGTTATTTAAGGTGGAGCTATAGGTATGGTATCCTATTTACACCGCAAACAAGTCCTAGTGTTGATCGTACAAATACCCAAGAAACACACACGTGGAGAAAAACGTGGCAATGCAACTATGAAGGGTGTTGCACTACGCTCGAGAGACACTAGCAAAGCTCAAAGTAAACAGGCACAAGATTGCTCAATCTACCGGTGCACAAAGATATCACTAGGCCTCTTGCTCAAATTCCCTTTCCTACAATTTTTGTTTTTCTTTTGTATAGCTTTTTTTGTTTTTAATACTTTTCCTTTTGCTATCTTGCTTTTTTTATATATTGATAACACACGGCCAATTACAAAGTACGGCACCAAAAATCCTAAGAGCAGCTTGTAGGAGCGGAAAGTAGTCTCAATGGGCAAGTTCCTACACCTATGTAGTAGATTGGCTGTGGCTAAGGGTTTTGGAAAAGTGTAAATCGATCACACTTTGTAATTATGGTGTCGTGGCAGAAAAACAGCTCAAAATCCTGCCGTGGCAGAACAAATCCTGCCGTGGCAGAGAAAGACGCAAAAATTCTGCAAGGGCAGAACAAATCCTGTCGTGGCAGAGAAAGATGCAGAAATCCTGCCGTGGCAGACTCGGTAACTTGGTAACTAGGAAAGTCCTGCCGTGGCAGAGAAAGGCGCAGAAATCCTGCCGTGGCAGACTCGGTAACTTGGTAACTTGGAAAGTAGTTTTTTTTGTTAATTCCGACTCGTCCAAGAGTAGATGACTAGGACTCTTAGTGTAGACCGGATCTGACGTGATGGTGGCGGAAACAATGGTGGAAAATGACTAAAAAGCAAAGAGAAAACAAATCTACGGAGAACAGATCTAGATCTAACTAAAGGATGAACACGACCAGCAACTATTACTCGTCTACGATGCAATCCAGTCTATGACAACTCTTTTCGTGGGGCTTTTTTCTGTATAGGACTAAAAACACTCACTGATCTATGGATGGATTGCGGATTGCTTACCGAGGCAACGAGGAAATCTGATACCAAGTTGATATGTGGTGGCCTGATCTTCTCAGTAAGTGGATGGCGATGATGATGGTGGATGATAGATAACTAGTGCGTAGCTATGATCTCTCCCGCTCGATCCCTGATGCCAGTGCAACAGATCTCGAACCTTGTAGGGTATTCACAACACCACACTCTTGCGCACGCAGCCGTGACCATGAACGGTAGTATGCAATCTACTAATTCCCAATGGAACAATAGATCACACTCAATTATAGTTGGTAGATTCGAACACAGGGTAATTCTAGAGGTTCTATGAAAGAAACAACTCCAAAATATTTTAACGTGGTCTAAAAACTAAAGCTATAGCGCCCCCATCTATTTAAGGGTCTAAGAGGCGGCGACCTAAGGGTGGATCTGAGTTGGTCCCACCCACCTATGGATACAAACCGACCCAACTTTGGTTCGGTCCAACTGGCTCTGCCATGGCAGAGTTGTAGTCGCTTTCTCTGCCGCGGCAGCCTACCGTGGCAGAGAAACGACGCTTTTCTCTGCCGCGGAAGAGAACGTCCTCCTCTTGTTGATCTTCGTCTTGGACAGCTCCTTGCGCTTCCTCCCTCTCCTCCCTCGCGCATTCTCCATTGATCAACACGCCTTGTTCCATTAGCTCCTCGCTCCGTGCTTCACCTTCTTCTCCTAAGTACCTGATCATGCAATAATTCAAAGACTTAGGTAGTATAAAATTCTCATTAATTAAAATACCAGGTTCATTAAGAAACAAGTTCACATGTTGTTCTAGTAGCTTGGCACGAGCTCTTGTGATTGGTCCAATCCTTATCTCATTGGATTGATCCTTCTTTGCAATTGGAACATCTTCATTAGCAATTGGGGTAGGTGTAATTGTAGGGATGTTCTCATCACGGACACTCCGGGTCGAGTGGGCCCGATAGTCCGGGGTGGTCGGACACTCCGGGAAGTGTCCGGGCAGTGTCCGAACTGGCACATAGAATGTCCGCGCCAGGTTCGGGCTCGGGCAGGTCGGACACTCCGGCTGAGTCGCGCCGGACACTCCGGCTTTGGCAGCTTCAGGACTCGTAGGTCGACGCAGCGGGGGCTCGTACCTGATGATGCACAAAGTAGTGGTATGAAGTAGCATGCCATCCAAGGAGGTATCAAATTGGCACGAGGAGAGGAGCGAGTTCACCTTAGCTTGTAGGAGTTTGGCTCGGGCACGAGTCATGGGTCCACTTGGGGGACTTGTTGTTGTAGATGTAGAAGCGTCCATAGGATAGGCTACATCAGTGAGTCTCTACGGTTCGTCTTGTCAATTCTTGGTCCATACAGGTTGACACGTAAGCAATTGTACCTTCACACAACAAAGACCAAGCAACATATGTTTCTGTGTGATAGAGGAGCATGTCATTTGTGGCATGTCCATTCTTGTTCACAACACTATTGGCACAACTCAAGTATCGCAAACGAAATGCGTATGTAAGGTCAAAGTGCATGAAAGTTTCTTGAACATCATCCAAATATGGGAACTCAAAAACTCCATATGACATCTTAGTGTGGCACTCAAAGCAATTGACTAAAATCTTGATCAACATCTTTGATGCAAAGCTAGGAGAATTTTACAAAAACACATGAGGGAGAATATCCAAAGCAACAACATTATGTGTGCAAACCAACCATTGGAAAGAACAATTGTTCAATATGTTGGATGCCATACACATATCATCAAAAGCCAAAATAATGGGGGTATGAGTATCGCAAGCGGAAGCAAAAACAACATGTTTGCAAACAAACCATATGAAAGAGCAAGTGGGTCTTATGTTTGTTGCAACAACAATACGAGAGACTTGGAAGCTCTCATGACAATACATGCTCAAAATGGCATTATGGTTGCACACAAAACATTGGAAAGAGAAATTGTTCAACATGTTTGTGGCAACACACAAAGCATCAGTATCCAATAGCAACGAAACATGATTGTCACAAGGTGAAAGAATACCATTAACATGCTTGCAATCAAACCATAGGAAAGAGCAATTTGTCAACATGAAAGATGCAAAGCACGCAAAAGGTATCAGAGCTGGGTTCGATCTTGAACTCACTTAGGGGATGCTCTCTAGAGCTCTTTTTTTCAACTCGTGCTCAACCGAGGTTGACATGATCATGCGGGTACCTACACACATCAAACACAAAAGGAAGAACATGTGTGCATGGTAGAGAAACACATCATCCATCATGACGTATCTCTTCTTGTGCACATCACCATGAGTGTTAATCAAGTATGAAATATATACATGGTGAGTATGCAAGTGGGGAACATGCTTATCATGGCAATCATCAAAATCTCCAAAATTTGAGAAAGCTATGGGGGCCATCTCAATATAAACCATATGAGAATTATTGTTGCAAGCAAAACAAGTGGAAGAGCAATTATTCAACTTATTGCAAGCAACGGGAGATATTGTAAAACATTCATGACAAAGCATGGTTCGAGGTGTACCATTGGTAACATCATTGCAAGCAAAACATTGGAAAGAGAAATTGTTCAACAAAGTGCAAGCAATGATATCATCAACGTAACGTTTAGAGCATATCATGTTTATGGCAATATCATGACAATAGAAGGATTCCACATGGTCATCATGATGCATATCAAAATCAACACATGGGAATAAGAATGGAACATATGTCATGTCACAAGTATCAACCATAGCATGCAAGTCATCACAAATCATCATGCCCACTAGTGGGATCATGGCATCATCAACACCCTTATTTTTACCTTGTTCATACCTCTCATATGAAGTGGGTGTTGTGGTAGCATTGGCCTCCATATGGGCGACTTCTTCATCCAATATGGGGATGGCATCATCTTCATCCACCATGTACATCTTCTTGGTTGGAGGCATCATCATCTCAAATCTTGGCGCTTCTTTATCCAGGAAACCTAGCACATCATGAGTAAACACACTAGAGGTAGAGGGTAAGTCGTTAGAAATCAAAGTGGTCTCACATGACCTATCAACTACCACTCTCAACTCACTGGGTGTATCACTCATGCCCTCAAAGTGGAAGCACTCAATCTCACATAGGGTGGAGTCACTCATCTCACTCTTGTTCTCACTCAAGTGGGCTAAGTGGCTCTCATACTCACATGGGATTGGTACCACATCATCACTCAAGCATGTAGGGGTAGGCTCGGTTCTCTCAACTTCATGCGCCTCCTTTGGTGAAGGGAAAGTCCCATGCTCACCATTCTCGACCTTGTCGTCGCCATCTTGTGGTAGTGGTGGAAGTAGGCTCATGTTGTTGTCGAGAGCGGTGCTCGGATCGACTTCATCACATATGTGGCCTTGGCTTCCTCCATCTTGAAGTGTAGACTCTTGGCGTGAAGCTTGATGGCGTGGAGGAGAGCTTGCTCTTGGTGCCCTTTTGGTGGTGGCACGAGTAGTTGAAGGCGCCTTATGATGGTGTCGACGGAGGTCATTGGTGTGCCTTGCCAAAGGTTGATGTAGATGGCGCACTTGGTCATCCACATGACGCACGCGACGATGCTCCTTGTCCTTCGCACTCTTCTTGGTGAGGCGTTGTAATGAGCGCAAAGCATCATTAGTCTTGGCCATCATGCTCATGGTTTTGGCAAAGTTGTTGTCCATGTCTCTCTTGAAGGTGTTTAGGGAGCTCTCGAACTTGTCCATGTGATGGTGGACCTTGATGCTCTCGAGGTGGAGGCTCCGTCTTGGTCGACGTGACTTGAGGAGCTTGACGTTGTTGTTCTTGAAGTCGTCCATGCTTGGGGAGTTATTGTTGTTGTAGAACTCCATATTACCCAAGCATGTGGAGCCATTGTCGGTGTAGTGCTCCATCATGTCATCCATGCTTGTGGAGGCATATGCATGGTGGCTCATCGTGGATTCTTCATAGAAATCATCCTCGGTTCCGGAGTCCCTAGACATGTTTCACAAGACCAAGTGTTGTATATGGAAGTGGTAGAGGGTTAGGGATGCAACGCCAAACCTTACTTTACCTTGGAAGATAGTATCGTGCAAGTGGCAACACTTGAGAGCAATCAAAACAAAGCAAAGTGAAGTTCACGCGGAACACCAAAACCAACTAACCACTAAAAACACACAGACACAAAGCTTATGTTGGATGGGTATGGAAAGTGGCATGTCCAAGAACAATCCAAAATCAAGATATTGTAATGGCAAGTAAAGAACCACAATGATCACAAAGCAAAACAAGTCAATTCACAAGATAGGAATTATATACAAGGAAACACACACGGTGGGATAAATGGGACTTGCACGATGGAGAAAGTGAGCTAAGAACCAAATGATTACCTAGCGAAGACTATAAGCTCGTGTCGCACAAGTGCAAGGACAGACGCTAGTTCGATTGCAATAAATTGGTGGGCTACAAGATATGCACAATAAGTACCACCTATTTGATGTTCATCGAGCTTGCGCTTCCAATTCTATGAGGCACTTGTTTCTTTCTTTTTCTTTTTCTTCTTTTTCTTTTTCTATTTTTTTCTCTTTTTCTTTTCTTCTCTTTCTTTTTCTTCTTTTTTTCTATATTTTTCTCTTTTTCTTTTCTTTTTCACTTGTCCCTTCCTTGTGCCAACAACTATACAAGATAACTATATGAGATATCGCGCTCACAACTTTTGCTCGGAGGTATCAAATGTGCATAGCCCAAGCAATCATAGGAGGAACTAGTCTCAATAGGTGTTTGTTGAACGCAAAGATAGTGTGGCTCACAAAGGGATGCAAGTGGGGAGAAGTCGCGGAATTTTATACCTTTCGTCGCCGATGTTCACCCTTTATTTATGCATTCCGCCTTGCTCACGGAATTTGGATGGAGTAGATAGCATGAACCACGAAGATGATAATGTAGAGCTCTTTCTCCTCTTCAAAACGAGCTAAAGAACACCAAAATTCGAGTTCGTATGCAAAAGTTAAGCTTAAAACCGTGAAGCAGATTTTTCTGTCAGCAGGGGGCGGACAGTCCGGTGCGTGTAGGCCGGGCAGTCCGGCCGGGCCGGATATTCCGGTCAGTTGAGGCCGGAAACTCCGGTGGGGCGGATATTCCGGTCCGTTTTGACCGGACAGTCCGATCCGGTCGAACCAGAACTTCCAGAACACGATCTGCACGAGTTTTGGCGGAAAAACTGGGACCAAAACCTCAAATTGATGGGGGAAATCAAGGAATTAGGCTATGGAAACGCAGGGGAAGGTAGATCAACAAGTTCAGCAAGTAATCCACAGATCAAAACCTACCAAAACACACTCAAATCACAGATCGGTCCAAAACACGAATTGGGGCTATTTTTGGTGGAATTTTCGAATTTATGGGGAAAAGACCAAATTAATGAGAAATCCGTGGCAACCAAAAGCTGCTGGTACCAGATGATGAGGGCAAACCTCTAGGGTGGCCCGATCTTCACGGATCTCGTGGTCAAATCGATGGGAAAGCGAGGGAAAAGGGAGAAGGTAGCGGAAGCGGACGCACACCTCGCGAAGAACACGATGAACACATGCAAAACACACATGATACAAGGCCGATTGCTCTCACCGGTGGCCACCGGTCTGATAGAATCCTCGCAAGGAAAGATCGGTCAACGTGCTCCCGTCAATCCCAAGCGGAGAGGGAAGAACACCTTGGAGAGGGTCTTGACGTCTTGGCAAAGGGACACCGATGCCAAGGCCTTGTACAACGAGGGAGGCGGGATGCAAACTCCAACGAGGTGGTGACGATAGTCGATCCCCTTTGGTAGAAGGGGATGAGGCAAAACTAGAGATTCCACAAAGGGGGTTGTCTTTAGTCTATCATCTTTGCTAAGGGATACAATGAGGGGTGGGGGCTCTATTTATAGGCCAGCCACTAGTTTAGGGGTAGTTTGGGCATAAAACTAGGGTTTGGTGCGGAATAGAGGGGTACATGGGCCAAGGGCCCAGATGTTGGCACGCAGGTCCATCGCGTAGGCCGGACACTCCGGGTCGAATGGGCCGGACAGTCCGGGATGGCCGGACATTCCGGGTAGTGTCCGGGTAGAGTCCGATGTAGCACACAGAATGTAGGCGCCAGGTTCGGGCTCGGGCAGGCCGGACACTCCGGCTGAGTCACGCCGGATAGTCCGGCTGCGCCGGACACTCCGGCTGGTTCCGGGCGAACTCTCCGGGGTGATGACGGTGGAGACTACAGTTCTGCAGCTTGCTGCTCGTTGTCCATCTTCTCTTCCAAGCCTTCGTCTTGTCGTGCTTGGTGCTCCAGGCTTCCTCCCATGCCTCCGTACTTGTTGGTGTGAACCTATTATTGATATGGGACGGAGTATGAAGTAGTATACCATTCAAGAGGGTAGGAAGTGCGTTCGCATAGAGGAACGGATTCACCTTTGGAGTCCATGGCGACTTGGCATAAGTTGGAGACCATGATGTGGGATCGACCGAAGGTCGGGCTACATCACCTCTTCTTTTCCTTGTCTTTCAAGAACTCTAATTTATTCATTTTAGGTGGTGAGGTGATACCAAAGTTCTCAAAAGTATTGAATATTTTCAGCTCATATCTTGACGGTAGTTTTTTCTTCCACTTTCAAGGATCATTGATTGTTTATTTTTACAAATGCTTACACAACCTTTGATAATACCAATAATTTTTCTCATATAGTGACATGTATGCGACTCATGTCATCAACTCGTAGCCAAAATCCGGGATTATACCATAGATCGTTCAAAAGCTAGTGGAGTTGTTGGTATCTCAAATGTAGATCTTGGCAGCCAAAACTAGACGACGGGGCACTTGGTGTTAGGAACATGATCTGGGTCTTGGTCAGTTCATCGAGCGGTGGCCGTGCTCCAGAACAATAGCCACAAGGTCACCATCTAGACGTGTAGAGCAAAGGAACTGCAGATGAAACAAGGACACAGGCACCACCACATCAAACCGAGGCATACACAGGCTTCCGGGAGCTACGCGTGCGCACAAACGCGAGGACGGCGAGACGGAGGTGCGGGGCACCGGCCGGGATAGAGGACGGTGAGCTCGAGCCAAGGAGGGTGACACGGCGGCGCTGACGTGGTCGCCTAGAGGAGCTCCTGGCGACAGGGGACCGAGGCACGGGCTCGGGATCCAGCGGGCGGCGACGGGGCGCAGAGGCTAGCGAGGCGGATGGAACATGGTGAGGTCGAGCTTGCAGTTCCGGGCGATGTGTAAGTCGCAGGGTCAGGGCCCCATGCCCAGCAAGCAGGGAGGCTTTGGCTAAGGCGAGCGGTGGCGGGCGGGTGCTTGCCGGGGAGGACGGCGGTGCAGGGCGACAAGGAGAGCGACCGTGGAGGCGACGGGGAGTAGAGGAGAGAGCCGGCGGCGCCTGCGTGGGTCGCGCTGGTGGCGGGGATCTGAGGGCGACCGAAGGAAGGAGGCGCGGGGCCGAGGATCTAGGGAGGTGGTGTCTAGAGAGGGAGGCGGCTTGATGATCCTGGGGTGACGCGGCGAAGAGCTCGTAGGGCAAGGCAGGCGCTAGCGGCGGAGGGAGGACTTGGCCGGCGACACGGAAGGTGGCTTTAGGTAGGGGATGGGGATCGATGCGGAAAGGTGAGGACTTGCTCGCGGTCATGTGTGGCGAGCACTGCGCTGGGGCGCGTTCATGCGGCATCCGCCTCGGGGTGGGGCCAGGGACGCGGTTTGGACACAGTCTTGACGCGTGGTGGGGCCAGGTTCACGCACGGGTTGATCGGTCGGGAAGAGGCTACGCGTCTTGTGCATGCTAGCGTGTCGCGCGTGTGTCCAGGTGATGGGGTGGGGTGGGGTGGGTTGGTACTGTCGGTGGCCACGACGCGTGCGGGTTGGGGCCAGTGTGTGCGGCTGCTGGCTGGGTAGGTGGGGAGTAGGGTTTGGTCCAGGGAGGATTGGGTTTTTTATCTAGGATGCTGTTGCCAGCTGGGCCTTTGGGCCTGGCCGATGGCGGCCTCCCCAGGGTTTTATAAAAACTTTTCATTTTTATTTCTAGAACAAAAGCTTTTTGTAAAGAGTTTGTAGAGAAAATAAAATATCCGGAAGTTCCGGGTTTTACATTTGCAATAGAGGGAGGCACATAGAAAACAAGAATAGACTTTTAGAAAATAGTTTTTGGCAAAAAGATGCATGATGACATGATGACATGACGATGCTCAAATGCAATGTGGCATGATGACATGAGGATGCAGTCATGATGATGCACAAAACAGAAATAGCAAGCGATTCTCTAGTTGTGGTTTTATCGGGGTGCTACAATTGGACACCACTAACAATGGATCTCGCCCTCGAGATCCGCCTCATTGTACGGGGAAGAAGATCAACGATCATATTCTTCATGCTTCGTGTAGATCGCCGCGACACCACTAACAAAGATTCTTGCTCCATCTTGAAATCGGCGACACCACCGACAAGAGGTCATTGTTCACGTTCATCGAAAGAACACTCCGGAGAAACAAAGATGAAAGGAGAGGTCTCAACAGATAAGGCCACCTCTAACTTTCGTGAAAGGAGTATAGTTGCATTGATCCACCCATTCAATCTACAGAAGCAGATGATAAGAGTAGTGGTATGGTCGCGACTCCATCTCGCACTCAAAGCATTACTCTATACATGAACAAAAGAATCGTGCAACCAACTCTTGGAATTTAGACTGAAGATCTTTATAAGCGATGTTCGGAAACAAAGGATTGGTGTAGGCTCTTCTGATGTAGATGATGTTGTCGCTTGGAAACCACCAGAAGATACAAAAGAAATCGTATGAAAAGACACAATGATTAGGTTCCGCGGTGGTTCCATTGGCATGAACAAAACATGCTCAAGGTATACTCCAACTTCACCAATGCTCGTCCTTCTCGTATGTTTTTCAACGATTCAGATATCCTTCAACGTGCACATAGAGATAAAGAGTTCAAGGACCAAAAAGATTGGATGAAGGGTACAACAAACAAGATGCAGATTAGAAGATTGTAGCTCTACCGTTATAAAAGGGAGAAGGAGAAACCCTGAAGGTACGACAGAAACCCAACCACGAGAAATCCTATACTCGAAGAAAGTAAGAGAATAGATTCAAAACACGCGAAGATAAGAGGAGAATAACATAGAGGTAAGGAGTAAAAGCATACCTAATCAGATCTATCCAACCGATTTTGCAAAATAGTTTTGACACTCTACATCGGCCGTTAGCTAGGTTATCCTACAGGCTGGACTAGTGGGATCTCGCAACTGCTGAGCTCCGATACCATTTTGTAACACCCTCGAATCGGCCCTATGCAAGTTTTAGCGTTTCCCGCTAAACCCGCATAGAAACGATTCAAAGATGCCCACCAGGCACTTGCGTGCGGGTGGAAAATGAAGTAATATCATTACACAATAGTCCACGATGGAACCCACAGAACATATATATACATCAACGACTCCATGAGTCAAAAATACAGATATACAGTACAAAGATCCAAATCACCTTGAAATCAATGCAGCATCCGAGTACGGATAAGAAGCAAATTGAGCTAAGAGCCCTGAGGAATAACCAATGGCGTCCATAACCCTGCCCAGGCCAAGCCGGAAGGGTAACCCTGCTAACGATGTCGATCTCAAACCTGCTAAAACAAAAGGGGTGCTGACAAAGGGCAAAGGAAAAAGAGGAGCGTCAGTACTGAGGCCAGTACACGGCGAGTCTAGAATTCGGCGGTCCTTGTCTACATAGGTATGGTGGACTAAAGCGGCAGCGCAGCAACACTAAACAACCTATAGAGACTCGATACAATTGACGGCTATTAGAGAGGGATAAGAAAGACCTATTCGGAACCAACCTGTTACTAACACCAATCATACCCATCCTGGTATTCCCCCTCGAGACCAAACGAGGAAGTCAAACCGAGGAACTCACACAGTTGGCAGTTTTATTCATTCCATTATAGTTGGAGCACTTACTAGTCAGATAATGATAGCATGAGGCATCCTGATATCATAAGCAGTGGACAGTTTTAATTAACCATTCCGTTGTAGTTGCAATACTTACTAGTCAGATATAATTAGCATGAGACATCCCAACTCCAGCAATTGTTGGCACTTTTATTTACTCATTCCGTTGTAGTGAAACTGATTACTAGACATGTCAAAGTCAAATTTATAGCACTACTTTAGTTATAGTTGTCTATGATCGAGATACTGTGCTCCAAGTCATCCATAACCGCGGACACGGCTTTTAGAAAGATTTATCCTGCAGGGGTGCACAAATAGCAACACACACGATCAACCCCGGGAAGAACAAAATAAAACGTAACGAGGCCTCACGACAATGCACTTACAGGATTCATAAATTATTCAGGGGGCCACCCCACTAAGCTACCCGAAACAAAGTTGGCCGGCTCCGAAACGGACCCAGGGTTTATGACAACGGCTGTAAACGACTGGGAACCCGAAAGTGTGACTGGGCTTGTCGATATCGCGAAAACGTGGCACGATCCAAAACAGTACAGGTGCTCCACGCACAATCGTAAATAAAGCAGTAAAGCATGGCATAAGTACAAGATAGTAAGAAAGCCCCAAACTAGTTTGTGGCCCTAAGAAATAAAGTGTGAATCAAGCTCAGGCAAAGGGGGATTCATAGAGTCTCCCGTATATGGATAGTGCGAATAGTCAAGGAACAGGTATCAAGTACTCGGGGCCTACGGGACACAAGTGAGCGTGGAAGAACCAAATATTATCTATTGCCCACCGGTGCCTCTGCATTAGTTATATCTATTCCCAGCATTTTAATTATCAGTTGAAATTAAAGTCATGATCATCTCCACCATTAAGCATCTTCCAACCTTCCAACAACGACGCGAAGCAGCACCTGAGCAAGCAACTACGACTCGCAAGGCCAACTATCTATCAAACAACAGGCAATAGGATGTGTCCAAGGAAATATAGAGGCTGCAAGGAATATAAGTGGTATGGAAACTAAAGCATCGCAACACGGATAGCAATAGATCAACAGGAGGAATAAAGACTATAAATGCAAAATAGGTAGAAAGGGGGGAATGCTCGCCTGGGAAACACTGCCGAAGATACATATCCGAAGGACTTGTCGATACTCGCATCAACTCCACGGCGTAATCCGCGAAGAACCAAAGCACTAAAAGAAACACCGGATGCACTATTTAATACTACGGCAGAAGATCAGGCATGATGCATGTATAACATGGCAAAGGTGTGATGCAACTAGGCAATATTAAGCGGAACCAGGGTCCCGACAATTAATTAGATGGTTTATGTTGTTTAGATACCCCACATTTTAAATGTTGTATTAACAAGCAAAATATGACATCGGTTCGCTACGCAAATTTAAATGGAGCCAATATAGGACTAGAAAAAGCCAGCATATAGTCTCCATATTTAATTGTTAGGTGAATCGACAAATACCCCCAAAAAAATATGTATGCAAACATGAACAATTTAATATGCAACAAAATAGATAACATATATTATAAAAAAATAGGGGTCTCGGATAGGGTCACACATTCGGGGTTGAAGATCTTGGGGTTCAACGGGGTTCAGGTTCGGCGAGATCCGTCTTCGGACTCCGGGAACGGCGTTTTCGGATACCGGGTCAGAGAGCTTGGTGGTCTTTGGGTCCATGAAGGCATTCTCGATGCTCCGTGTCGAAGGCCTTGGGGATTCGGCTCCGATTGTCGATGTCAGGCTCGATGGAGAACTTGAGTAGGCAGCGACAATCATTAGAGATCTTGGCATCCAAAACTAGATGACAGGGCACTTGCGTTAGGAACATGATCTGGGTCTTGGTCAGTTCATCGAGCGGTGGTCGTGCTCCAGAACAATAGCCACAAGGTCACTATCTAGACGCGTAGAGCAAAGGAACTGCACACGAAACAAGGACACGGGCACCACCACATGAAACCGAGGCATACACAGGCTTCTAGGAGCTCCGCGTGCACACAAAAGCGAGGACCGCGAGACGGAGGTGCGGGGCACCGGCTGGGACGGAGGATGGTGAGCTCGAGCCAAGGAGGGTGACATGGCGGCGTTGACATGGTCGGCTAGAGGAGCTCCGGCGGCAGGGACCGAGGCACTGGCTCGGGATTCGGCGGGCGGCGATGGGGTGCAGAGGCCGGCGAGGCGGACGGAACATGGCGAGGTCGAGCTTGCGGTTCCGGGTGACGTGCAAGTTGCAGGGTCGGGGGCCCCCAGCCCAGCGAGCAGGGAGGCTCTGGCTAAGGAGAGCGATGGCGGGCGGGTGCTTGCCGCTGAGGACGGTGGTGCAGGGCGATGAGGAGAGCGACCGTGGAGGTGACAGCCAACAGAGGAGAGAGGCGGTGGCGCCTGCGTGGGTCGCGCTAGTGGCGGGGATCCGAGGGCGACCGAAGGAAGGTGGCGCAGGGCCGGGGATCCGGGGAGGTGGCGTCTAGAGAGAGAGGCGGCTTGATGATCCTAGGGCAACGCGGCGAAGAGCTCGTAGGGCAGGGCAGGCGCTAGAGGCGGAGGGACGACTTGGCCGGCGACGGGGAAGGTGGGTTTCGGTAGGGGATGGGGATCGATGAGGAAAGGTGAGGACGTTCTCGCGATCACGTGTGGCGAGCAGTGCGGGGCTGGGGTGCATTCACGCGGCATCCGCCTCGGGGTGGGGCCCAGGGATGCGGTTTGGATGTGGTCTTGACGGTTGGTTGGGCCAGGTTCACGCGTGGGTGGATCGGTTGGGAAGAGGCGGCGCGTCTTGTGCATGCTAGCGTGTCGCGCGTGTGTCCAGGTGATGGGGTGGGGTGGGGTGGGTTGGTGCGGTCGGTGGCCGTGACGCGCGCTGGTTGGGGCCAGTGTGTGTGGCTACTGGCTGGGTAGGTGGGGAGTAGGGTTTGGTCCAGGGAGGATTGGGTTTTTTATCTAGGTAGTAGGCTGCTGCTGCCAGCTGGGCCTTTGGGCCTGGCCGATGGCGGCCTCCCCAGGGTTTTATAAAAATGTTTCATTTTTATTTCTAGAACAAAAGCTTTTTGTAAAGAGTTTGTAGAGAAAATAAAATATCCGGAAGTTCCGGGTTTTACATTTGCAATAAAGAGGGAGGCACATAGAAAACAAGAATAGACTTTTAGAAAATAGTTTTTGGCAAAAAGATGCATGATGACATGATGATGCTCAAATGCAATGTGGCATGATGACATGAGCATGTGGTCATGATGATGCACAAATCAGAAATAGCAAGCGATTTTCTAGTAGTGGTTTTATCGGGGTTCTACACTCCCTCTCCTCCCTCGCACATTCTTCATTGATCAGCACACCATGTTCCATTAGCTCCTCGCTCCGTGCTACGCCTTCTTCTCCCAAGTACCTGATCATGCAATAATTCAAAGACTTAGGTAGTATAAAATTCTCATTAAGTAAAACGTCAGGTTCATTAAGAAACAAGTTCACCTGTTGTTCTAGTAGCTTAGCACGAGCTCTTGTAATTGGTCCAACCCTTATCTCATTGGTTGATCTTTCTTTGCAGCGGCTAGAACATCATCAGTAGCAATTGGGGTAGGTGTAACTGTAGGGATGTCCTCGTCAGAGTGCCTAATCTTTTGATGTTAGCCACCAAGGAAGATATGAGAGAGTTTCATGAGGATCCTACAGCCATGCCGCTTGTGCTCATGTATAAGGGCTTGGTATTGGTTTCTAACTACATGACCCCCTATTTCTCTTGGTGTCTCTATTTTTTGCAGGATTTTGGCGATGTGTTTCGAGAAGATGTGCCAGTAGGATTGCCTCCATTGCGTGGAACTAACATCAAATAGACTTGATACCTGGCGCCACATTACCAAACCGTGCACCCTACAGGACCAATCCCGAAGAAACAAAGGAGATACGGAAACAAGTACAAGCGTTGCTGGATAAAGGGTACATTCGTGTTTCTCTTAGCCCTTGTGCTATTCCTGTTATTTTAGTACCTAAAAAAGATGGTACATGGAGCATGTGTGTAGTTTGTAGAGCTATTAATAACATCACTATTCGATATCGTCATCCTATTCCATGGTTAGAGGATATGCTAGATGAATTGAGTGGTGGTGCTATTTTCTCTAAGATTGATTTGCGTAGTGGTTATCATCAAATTAGGATGAAAGAAGGGGATAATGGAAAATGCTTTCAATACAAAATTTGGGTTGTATGAGTGGTTAGTCATGCCATTTGGTCTTACTAATGCACCTAGTACTTTCATGAGATTAATGAATCATGTTTTGAGAGAATTTATTGGTCGCTTTGTGGTTGTTTATTTTGATGATATACTTATCTATAGCCACAATGAAACTGAACATTGTAATCATATCCAACAAGTTTTGCAAGTGTTGCGTGATAACAAATTGTATGCTAATCTCGAGAAGTGCACATTTTCAAAAGATAATGTTATATTTCTGGGATATGTTGTATCTAAGCATGGGGTAGAAGTAGATCAATCCAAAATTGAATCAATTCAGACTTGGCCTATTCCCATGAATGCGAGTCAAGTGCGTAGTTTCCATGGATTAGCTGGTTTCTATAGGCGCTTTGTGAAAGATTTTAGCACTATTGCTACACCATTGAATGAATTAACTAAGAAAGGTGTGCCATTTGTATGGGGCGTAGCCCAAGATATTGCATTAGATACATTGAAACATTTGCTTACTTCTGCACCATTACTTGCATTGCCTGATTTTTCGAAGAAATTTGAAGTTGAATGTGATGCTAGTGGTATAGGTATTGGTGGCCTTTTAATGCAAGAGGGTCGCCCTATAGCATATTTTTCTGAGAAACTTGCAGGTGCTAGATTGAATTATCCAATTTATGATAAAGAATTGTATGCGCTCGTAAGAGTTCTTGAAGTTTGGAAACATTATTTGTGGCCAAAAGAATTTATCATACATTCTAATCATGAAGCATTGAAAGCTCAATCAAACTTGCATAGAAGATTAGCTAAATGGGTTGAGTTTGTTAAAACTTCTTGGATCGTGGCCGGTAGTACCATTGAGGTCGAGCGGTAGTACCGCTGATGGGAGCGGTAGTACCGCTCGCGTCTATCTTCTTGGGTGACTTGGGGACGAGCTTGGACATGGTGTTGTAGATGTAGTAGCGTCCGTAGGACGGGCTGCATCACACCAAGTACATCTCGTAGATCATGTAGTCAGCCACTTTGTTCTCACCAAGGAGATCGAAAAGGCGCATGACCCATGCAAAGAAGTTGGATCTATCTAACTTGAGCTTTTCTCCTTTTAACCAATCGTCAATAGGGAAGGTAATCTCAGGGAGAACCATTTTCTACATTTATAATTACAAAAGAAATTTAGACTAGTTTATAACTAAATGAGTTAATAATAACTCCACTTAGAAACACCTATCCCCAAAAGGGTTCCTAGTGATAACACGACCCCTATCAGCCACATCTCCCCCGATCATCACGGCCATCAATGTGGGTTCAAGGGTGGCCGCTAAACGTCGGTCACATCATTCATGCAACTCGTGCTCGATCTTTCGACCATCCGTGTTCCGAGGCCATGTCTGTACATGCTAGGCTCGCCAACTCAACCTTAGTGTATTTGCTGTGCAACATGGCTTATACCCACTGTATGCGAACGTAGATATGTCTATCATCCGATCATCATGGCCTGCCTCATACCGAAGAACTTTCTTGGTGGTGCACACTAAGGGGGAACACAATCATTGGTAATTTTAACAGGGATCATCTTATTAGGCTACCGTCTAGTATCTAATACTAGCACACACAATAAGATATACAAACAATAACATTGAATGTAAATGCGATGTGATATGGTCCTTCATGTCATGATCTCCATCCGTCATCACCGGGTTCCGGTACCAGGGTTCCGGCGCCGTAGACATCAGGGTACCAGTGTCATTCCGGTGTGGTACTTTGTCATCTCTGTGACTATCTACTACTACGTAACATAAGGTAATCACTTTACCTTTGCCACAACCATATCACAAAGAAACGCACCCTGCAAAACAAAGTTAGACACCTCTACTTTATCTTTGCATGTTTTATGGGGCTGAATGGGCTTTCGCACAAGAACCATTATGTTATGGGGTAACCCCGTGGGTAGCCCGATCTTCACGGATCTCGTGGTCAAATCGATGGGGAAAGGGAGAAGGTAGCGGAAGCGGACGCACATCTCGCGAAGAACACGATGAACACACGCAAAACACACACGATACAAGGCTGATTGCTCTCACCAGTGGCCACCGGTCCGATAGAATCCTCGCAAGGAAAGATCGGTCAACGTTCTCCCGTCAATCCCAAGCGGAGAGGGAAGAACACCTTGGAGAGGGTCTTGACGTCTTGGAAAAGGGACACCGATGCCAAGGCCTTGTACAACGAGGGAGGCGCGATGCAAAGTCCAACGAGGTGGTGACGATAGTCGATCCCCTTTGGATGAGGCAAAACTAGAGATTCCACAAAGGGGGTTTTATTTGGTCTATCATCTATGTCTAGTTACATGAGGGGGTGGGGGCACTATATATAGACCAGCCACTAGTTCAAGGGTACTTTAGGAATAAAAGGGGAAAGTCTGGGCAGACTAAGGGGTACATGGGCCAAAGGCCCAGCTGGTGGTGCGCAGGCCCATATGCTCAGGCCGAAGACTCCGGTGTGGGGTCCGGAGACTCTGATGTGGGCTGGAGACTCCGGTCTATATCCGGTGTCATCCCTAGAGTGCCAGAAAGATAGTGATGAGGACATCCATACTATTCCACTATCTCCTACTCCTATTCACAATGAAGATGTTGCTGCAAAGAACAAGTCCAATGAAATCAGGATTGGACCCATTACAAGAGCTCGTGCAAAGCTGATTGAGCAACAGGTGAATTCCCTTTTAATTGAACCTGATGTTTTACTTAACGAGAACTTTATACTACATAAATCTATGCATCTTTGTATGATCAGGTTTATTGATAACACAAGCGTTGCGCGAGGAGGAGGAGAGTTACAGCAAGAAGGACAAGCGCTGATTTCCAATATCAACAAGTGCGCGAGGGAGGAGCGGGAGGCATGCGCACTAGGAGGCAATGAGGAAATCACGTATGAGCAAGAGAGAGAGATGGCGCACCAAGAATTACATGTTTGAGGTGTTCCACGACATTTGGACTGCGTGCCAATAAGGCCGAACCCATATATGGGTCGGTATGTATCAGTTTGAGTCGAACCGACTCAGTTTGGGCCAAGTTATGGCTGTTTTTAGGCCCGTTTAGAGGGGAGGACGCCCCAGCCCTCATATAAACCTCCATAGCCGTCACAAGTTAGGGTTTAGACCACGTTAAAATATTTTGGAGTTGTTTCTTTCATAGAACCTCTGGAATTACCATGTGTTCGAATCTACCAACTATAATTGAGTGTGATCTGTTGTTCCATTGGGAATTAGTAGATTGCATACTACCGTTCGTGGTCACGGCTGAGTGCGCAAGAGTGGTGTTGTGAATATCCTACAAGGTTCGAGAGCTGTTGCATTGGCATCAGGGATCGAGCGGGAGAGATCATAGCTACGCACTAGTTATCTAGCATCCACCATCACCATCGACAAGAGCTTGCTGAGAAGATCGGGCCACCCCATATCATCTTGGTATCAGAGCGTTGGATTTACTCGGTGAGCAATATCATCTTGGTATCAGATTTCCAGTGTTGCCTCGGTAAGCAATCCACAATCCATCCATAGATTAGAGAGTGTTTTTCATCCTATACAGAAAAAGCCCCACAAAAAGAGTTGCCATAGCCTAGATTACATCGTATTCGAGTAATAGTTGCTGGTCGAGTTCCTCTATTAGATTAGATCTAGATCTGTTCTTCGTAGATTTGTTTTCTAGTTTTTCCAGTTGTTTTCCACCATCTTTTTACGCTACCATCAAGTCAGATCCGATCCAAGTAAAGAGTCCTAGTTGTGTACTACTTGGCGAGTCGGAATAAAAAAAATTCGGCTCGCTGCCTCACGCCTGACCGCAGACAAGTCTGTGCTGCAGCGTGATAAAAAAAAATTCCGAAAAAAATCGAACCGTCGCCTTACCACAGACCAGTCTGTGCTAGTACGAGAAAAAAAAAATTCTGCCGCGGCAGGATTTTAGGCCGTTTTTCTGCCGTGGCAGAGACCAATTCTCAGGTCAAATTTTTTTCTTTTTTTTGTTTATTTTTTTTACTGAGTCCACATAGCGTACCTATCCTTGTGAGCCTTAGTAATCCTTTCTTTGTGTCTATAACTATCCTACGAGACTAGCGTTCTTAGTGCTCTGCGGGCTGCTCAGTTAGCAATCTTGTGCCCGTTTCGTTGAGACATTGCTAGCGTCTCTCCTTATGCATTGCAACACGAGCATTCCTCCGACATACCTTACTTTTTTGAGCTCATTTTCATAGTTGCAATTGCCCCATTTATCTCCATCGTGTGTGTTTCCATGGGTCTATGTCATACGATCAGCACTAGGACTTGTTTGCGATGTAGATAGGATACCATACCTATAGCTCCACCATAAATAACCTGTGTGCCCTGTGATCGTTCTCTATACCTTTGATATTCACTTCATCACTTCAGTGCATCAGTCTTTGATTACGTTTGGTAGAGCATCTATATTCACTTTGGAATGGTAAGATCTTCTTTCTTATCAGTTGTGAGTGAGTTGTGAGAGTTTCCACCATACTGATTTTGATTTTTGCACTAACTTACTAATCATGTCTTTGCGTGATGATGAAATTGTGTCACAGAAAAAGCAGGTGGAGGATCTTGTTACTTGGAGAGAGTCTGTTGATAGAAATATCACCGATATACAAGATGCTGTGGAGAATAATACTGGAGCCATCAATAATATTCAGACGCAGGTGACTGCTATGAATGTCAACTTTGACCTTGCAGCGTTCCATTGAGGCAATTCAGGCAACACTCCAGCTCGGACTGGCACAACATGATGAATGGTTTGAGGACTTTGATGAGGGGAGTGCGGCTGATGCTGCTCCACATCGTGGCAGGGGACGTGCAAATCCCCCTGCACCTGCGACTGCTCCTCTATATGGCCGTGGGTATGCTCCTCTTGGACGTGCCCAGCGTGCTTACAATCCAGCTGATGATAGTTTGGGCAAGCCCAAGTTTTCAATTCCTTCGTTCAATGGCTCGCTTGATCTTGAGGATTATATTACTTGGGAGTTGAAGATTGAAAAGCTCGGGCATTTATTTGATTACCCAGAAGACAAGAAGGTCAAACTTGCTGCATCAGAATTTGATGGTTACGCTTTGCGTTGGTGGGAAGCTATTGTGTAGAATAGACGGAACGACATTGAACTTCCTGTGAGCGATTGGCATGAGATGAAGGCCATCATGGCGGATCGTTTTGTTCCCTCCAATTATTTGCGTTCTATGTTTGACAAGCTCACACAGTTGAGGCAAGGCACAATGACAGTTGATGAGTACTACATGGAGATGGAGATGCTTATGCAGCGTGCTAATGTTCGTGAATCACGAGAGATGACGATGCAACGTTTCCTCAACAATTTGAAGCTTCAAATCAAGAGTATTGTGCGTTATCACAAGTATGAGACAATGAACGAGCTGCTGCACCATGCTAGAGAGGCCGAGTCCCAGCTGGCTGAAGAGGCAAAGTCACGTGCTCGATTTCCATCTTCTAGCAGATTTTCGACCAGATCTACACCTCCCACTGTCATGCCACCAGCTGCTGTTCCGTTTACACCATCGGCCAAACCAGCAAGTACACCTTCGTTTGGTTCTAATTCTCGGAAACCCACTGCTCCTGCTGCTATCTCGGGTTCCAACATGTCTACTACACGTACTCGTGATGTGGTGTGCCATACTTGTGGAGGCAGAGGTCACTACAAGAAGGATTGTCCAAACAGCAAGGTTATGTCTGTTAATGAACAAGGTGAAGTAGAAAGTGGAGATGAAGTTTCTGATGATGATATTGATGACGGCGAGGTTGGTGCTGATGCATATGCTGAGCGTGCACCCACTATTGTCGTATCTTCACATGTACTTAATGTGCAACCGGTTGAGGAATCCCAACGTTGCAACCTGTTCCAAACAAAAGCTCTAGTTGGACCAAACAAAGCTTGCAAGGTCATTATTGATGGAGGTAGCTGCAGAAATCTTGCAAGTAAGGAACTATGTGCCAAACTGAATTTGACATACTTACCTCATCCCAAGCCATACTACATACAATGGTTGAGCAAAAATGGTGAGATGAAGGTAAATCATATGGTACGTGTGAATTTTCAAATAGGGCCATACAAAGATTCTATTGATTTTGATGTGGTTCCTATGACTGTTCGTCACCTACTATTGGGTCGGCCTTGGCTCTATGATCGCCATGTGCAACACAATGGCCGAGCCAATACATATCACTTGGAATTCAAAGGAAAGAAGATTACTATGCAGCCAATGACACCACAAGAAATTGTTAATGATTCTCGCCAGAAGATAGAGGTGAACTTGAAGGAAGATACTACCACTCGGCGAGATTGCGTGACAGCTGTTCCTGATGTAATTGAGCCTAAATTGAGTGATATAACGAAAAGTGAGAGAGTGCCTGGTTTATTAATATTAGCCACTAAGGAAGATATGAGAGAATTTCGTGAGGATCCTATAGCCATGCCACTTGTGCTCATGTATAAGGGCGAGGTATTGGTTTGTAACGACATGACCCCTATTTCTCTTGGTGTCTCTTCTGTTTTGCAGGACTTTGGGGATGTGTTTCTTGAAGATGTACCTGTAGCTTTGCCTCCATTGCGTGGTATAGAACATTAAGTGGACTTGATTCCTGGCGCCACACTTCCCAACCGTGCACCCTACAGGACTAATCCCGAAGAAACTAAGGAAATTCAGAAGCAAGTACAAGCGTTGTTGGATAATGGGTACATTCGTGTTTCTCTTAGCCCTTGTGATGTTCCTGTTATTTTAGTTCCTAAGAAAGATGGTACATGGCTCATGTGTGTTGACTGTAGAGCGATTAATAACATCACTATTCGATATCGTCATCCTATTCCACGCTTAGAGGATATGCTAGATGAATTGAGTGGTGCTGCTGTTTTCTCTAAACTTGACCTGCGTAGTGGTTATCATCAAATTAGGATGAAAGAAGGGGATGAATGGAAAACTGCTTTCAAAACTAAATTCGGCTTGTATGAGTGGTTAGTCATGCCGTTTGGCCTTACTAATGCACCTAGTACTTTCATGCGTTTGATGAATCATGTTTTGAGAGAGTTTATTGGTCGTTTTGTGGTTGTTTACTTTGATGATATACTCATATACGGCCACACCGAATCTGAACATTGCACTCATGTTAGACAAGTTTTGCAAGTGTTACGTGATAATAAACTGTATGCTAATCTTGAGAAGTGTACATTTGCAAAAGATAAGGTCATATTCCTAGGATTTGTTGTTTCTAAGCATGGAGTAGAGGTAGATCAATCTAAAATTGAATCAATTCAGAATTGGCCTACTCCAATGAATGTAAGTCAAGTGCGTAGTTACCACGGTCTCGCTGGTTTCTATAGGCGCTTTGTGAAAGATTTTAGCACCATTGCTGCACCATTAAATGATTTGACAAAGAAAGGTGTTCCTTTTGTATGGGGCGTGGCCCAAGACATTGCATTTGATACATTGAAACGTTTGCTTACTTCTGCACCATTGCTTGCATTACCTGATTTTTCGAAGCAATTTGAAGTTGAATGTCATGCTAGTGGTATAGGCATAGGTGGCGTTTTGATGCAAGAGGGACGGCCTATAGCTTATTTTTCTGAGAAATTGACTGGTGCTCGTTTGAATTATTCAATTTATGATAAAGAATTGTATGCACTTGTGAGAGTACTTGAAGTTTGGCAACATTATTTGTGGCTGAAGGAATTCATCATACATTCTAATCATGAAGCATTGAAATACTTGAAAGCTCAATCAAACTTGCATAGAAGATTAGCTAAATGGGTTGAGTTCATTGAGTCTTTTCCTTACATCATTAATTATAAGAAGGAAAAAGAGAATGTTGTTGCTAATGCTCTATCTAGGAAGAACATGCTATTAACCAATCTTGATGTTAAAATTCCTGGATTAGAAGCTATTTGTGCACTTTATGCAACTGACCATGATTTTGCTGAACCATATCGTTTATGTGCTCTTAGAAACGCATGGGATAAGTATCATATACATGATGGATATTTGTTTCGAGCTAACAAACTATGTATTCCGGAATCGTCGTTGCGTTTGTTCTTGTGCAGGAATCACATGCTGGTGGTTTGATGGGTCACTTTGGGCGTGAGAAGATGTTGCTCATGCTTGCTGATCATTTTTATTGGCCCAAGATGAGGCGTGATGTGTACAGATTTGTGAGCAGATGCATTACTTGCCACAAGTCGAAATCCAAGCTGAAGCCTCACGGTTTGTATACACCTCTCTCTGCACCTACTACTCCATGGGAAGACATTAGTATGGATTTTGTGCTAGGTCTACCTAAAACTCAGAGAGGTCATGATTCCATATTTGTGGTAGTGGATAGGTTCTCTAAGATGGCTCATTTTATTGCCTGCCACAAAAGCGACGATGCGTCGCATGTTGCTAACCTGTTTTTCAGGGACATCGTGAGATTGCATGGAGTACCAAAGACGATTGTTTCTGAACGTGATGTGAAGTTCATGAGCTACTTTTGGAAGACCTTATGGGGGAAGCTAGGAATGAAGTTGCTGTTCAGTACTACATGTCACCCCCAAACAGATGGTCAAACGGAGGTGGTGAATAGAACATTGTCACAGCTACTAAGGACCATGATTAAAAAGAATCCGCGGGAGTGGGAAGAGTGTTTGCCACATGTTGAGTTCGCTTACAACAGGGCTATGCATTCAACTACTCAGCTTTGTCCTTTTGAGGTGGTGTATGGCTTCAAGCCATTAACGCCACTCGATATGTTGCCTCTGCCATTACATGAGAGAGTTGATATGGAGGCATCAAAACGTGCTGATTATGTGAAGAAAATACATGAGAAGACTCGAGAGGCTATTGAGAAGAAAGACAAGAAACATTGCTGCTGCAAGGAATCAAGCAAGAAAAGAAGTGTTGTTCGAGCCTAGAGATATGGTTTGGGTGCATCTACGCAAGGACAGATTTGCACTACTTCGCAAGTCCAAGTTGAAGCTACGTGGTGCTGGTCCTTACAAAGTGCTAGCCAAAATTAATGATAATGCCTACTTAGTTGATATACCTATTGAGGAGTTTGGTGGTGCTAGCAACAGCTTCAACGTTGCTGATTTATCACCATATGCTGGAGAAGACCTTGGAGCGTCGAGGTCGACGCCTTTTGAAAGGGGGGGAGATGATGAGGACATCCATACTATTCCACTATCTCCTACTCCTATTCACAATGAAGATGTTGCTGCAAAGAACAAGTCCAATGAAATCAGGATTGGACCCATTACAAGAGCTCGTGCAAAGCTGATTGAGCAACAGGTGAATTCACTCTTAATTGAACCTGATGTTTTACTTAATGAGAACTTTATACTACCTAAGTCTATGCATCTTTGTATGATCAGGTTTATTGATAACACAAGCGTTGCGCGAGGAGGAGGAGAGTTGCAGCAAGAAGGACAAGCGCTGATTTCCAATATCAACAAGTGCGCGAGGGAGGAGCGGGAGGCATGCGCACTAGGAGGCAATGAGGAAATCACGTATGAGTAAGAGAGAGAGATGGCGCACAAAGAATTACATATTTGAGGTGTTCCACGACGTTTGGACTGCGTGCCAATAAGGCCGAACCCATATATGGGTCGATATGTATCAGTTTGAGTCGAACCGACTCAGTTTTGGCCAAGTTATGGCTGTTTTTAGGCCCGTTTAGAGGGGAGGACGCCCCAGCCCTCATATAAACCTCCGTAGCCGTCACAAGTTAGGGTTTAGACCACGTTAAAATATTTTGGAGTTGTTTCTTTCATAGAACCTCTGGAATTACCCTGTGTTCGAATCTACCAACTATAATTGAGTGTGATCTGTTGTTCCATTGGGAATTAGTAGATTGCATACTACCGTTCGTGGTCACTGCTGCGTGCGCAAGAGTGTGGTGTTGTGAATATCCTACAAGGTTCGAGAGCTCTTACATTGGCATCAGGGATCGAGCGGGAGAGATCATAGGTACGCACTAGTTATCTATCATCCACCACCACCATCGACAAGAGCTTGCTGAGAAGATCGGGCCACCCCATATCACCTTGGTATCAGATTTCCTCGTTGCCTCGGTAAGCAATCCACAATCCATCCATAAATTAGAGAGTGTTTTTCATCCTATACAGAAAAAGCCCCACAAAAAGAGTTGCCATAGCCTAGATTACATCGTATTCGAGTAATAGTTGCTGATCGCGGTCCTCTATTAGATTAGATCTAGATCTGTTCTTCGTAGATTTGTTTTCTAGTGTTCTAGTTGTTTTCCACCATCTTTTTCCGCTACCATCAAGTCAGATCCGATTCAAGTAAAGAGTCCTAGTTGTGTACTACTTGGCGAGCAAAAAAAAATTCGGCTCGCTGCCTCACGCCTGACCGCAGACAAGTCTGTGCTCTAGCGTGACCCAAAAAAAATCCGAAAAAAAATCGAACCGTCGCCTTACCACAGACCAGTCTGTGCTAGTACGAGAGGAAAAAAATAATCTGCCAGCATCCTGCCGCGGCAGGATTTTAGGCCGTTTTTCTGCCGTGGCAGAGACCAATTCTCAGGTCAAATTTTTTTCTTTTTTTGTTTATTTTTTTTACTGAGTCCACATAGCGTACCTATCCTTGTGAGCCTTAGTAAGCCTTTCTTTGTGTCTATAACTATCCTACGAGACTAGCGTGCTTAGTGCTCTACGGGCTGCTCAGTTAGCAATCTTGTGCCCGTTTCGTTGAGACATTGCTAGCGTCTCTCCTTGTGCATTGCAACACGAGAATTCCTCCGACATACCTTACTTTTTTGAGCTCATTTTCATAGTTGCAATTGCCCCATTTATCTCCACCGTGTGTGTTTCCGTGGGTCTTTGTCATACGATCAGCACTAGGACTTGTTTGCGGTGTAGTTAGGATACCATACCTACAGCTCCACCATAAATACCCTGTGTGCCCTATGATCGTTCTCTATACCTTTGATATTCACTTCATCATATCAGTGCATCAGTTTTTTATTTCGTTTGGTAGATCATCTTTATTCACTTTGGAATGGTAAGATCCCCTTTCTTATTAGTTGTGAGTGAGTTGTGAGAGTTTCCACCATACTGATTTTGATTTTTGCACTAATGAACTAATCATGTCTTCTAGTAGTGTTGATGTGATGCAGAAAATGGAGGCAGGTGATGTTACAAATAATGTGGAGACATATAGTTACAAATTCATCGACAATTGGCGTTGTAGTGGAACTTTTTGGAAGGAAGAACATGGTATTTTTGATGGTGATGGTCTTTTCCACCATAGTGTGATGACTGGTGAGCGATGTGCTTCCATTACCATTGATAGTAACTCTACTATTAATTTGATCAGCGTTGAAGTTGTACAAAAGTTGCAGCTACCCACATGTGCCCGTGCGGTGCCATATCTCTTGCATTCATCATATGGCACATTGCTGATTTCACACACCGCTGATGTTCCTATGACTTTTAAAGAGCATACTGAGATTGTGCGCTGTGATGTATCTCCTATACCACTTGAGTCTTGTCACATACTATTGGGAGAACCTTGGAGCATAAGGTTTGACGCTCAAATATGTCCTGTTGTTGGAAGGATTTCTTTCAAATGGAACATGAAGAGGCGTGTTATGCTCAGGATTTCAGCCGACAAATTTCATGAGTATCATCTTCTTCGCAAGGAGAGGACAAAAGAGTTCAGTTTGTCTGCTAAGTACAAGGTCATGATGAATGGTGACAATTCTATTATTTGTCATCTTGAACACGGTGTGCATTACAACCCATGTGAGAATGAGAGCCACATAGCCAAGCTGAGTGAGAGTGTTATCAAAAGTGCGCTGTGTGATTCCACTAAACATGAGGTTGAGAGCATCCATTCTAAGAGTCTGAGAGAAAAAGAAAACATCAGTGCAGTAGATGCTAATACATGTGAGGATATTTCTACTAATGTAATCATCTCTACTCCTGGTATTGTTTCTTGTGCTATGCAGGTTGCTTTTGAAGAAAGGGAGCCGCCTATTTTACAACCTGCATCACACGATCTGGTATTGTTACTTGAGGAGGATGTCGTAGTACATACTACAGCTGAGAAGTTTGTTAATGACATTGGTACTGATTTGGAGCTTCAGCCAACATGTGCGACATATTATGAGTCTATTCCTTTACTGAAGCCTCCTTGTGATTTGCCTTGCACTACTGTTTCAGCACCATGTGATAGTTTACCAAATTCAAATTTTGATCATGTGGTACTGATAACACATAAGGAAATACTTGCTCGAATACCACCTGCTGATATTGTGTATTCCATCATGCTAAATGAACCTATGAGTATGAGTTGTGCTATGGATAAGATTTCTGAAATTTCATTTCTGAATTCTAGCACATATTCTCCTTGTTTCACTTTCAATCTGATTGGTGAATATAGCATGCATGAAAATTTTCTTGTGGATCACATATGCATTACTTGTGATAGAATCGCTGAACTGAAACATGCTATTTTCAGCCATACATGTTGTGTGTCGACGATTTTGTGTTGTGAGATATATGCTAAAATTTGTGATAATATGAAACTAAAGTCAGGTCTAGTTGATATAATGCAGCCAACACAAGTAATTTTACCTATGTTGGATCATTGTAATCTTGCTAGAATAGAACCCCGGTTTTCATATTCATTGTGTTTATCCCAAAATTCGTTGTCTAGTTGTGCTAATGCTTTATACTTCACTAATATTTGCAAATTGAGTTGCATTTTACATACTGGACAACATGATCATGTTCATAATAATCAGAGTAGCGCAGTTGAAGCATGGCATGATTCAATTTGGTTTTCAGACATATTGAATTGGTTTGATCTTGTTCACAAATTTGATCATAGATCTTCTTTGAGAAAACTGAATTTAATATTGAAGAACATGACTATCTATTTAGTTGTTGTTTACCATGATCATGATTCTTTGTACTTCACTTATACCTGCAATTTAAGTTGCTTGATGTATACTGGACATACTTTTCATGTGAACAACAATAATACAACATGTTATATATACATATACTTTGCGTACACGTTGTTCTTTTTGTTTCCCCCACTTTCAGCTTACCTAAAGCCATGGACGGCTTTTCATGAAGAAAGGGAGGATGATGAGGATATCTACAGGGATTATGATGATTCTGACTGCCTGAACTGGAAGGAAATACTGAGTCAAATCAATAATGACTATCAGGTGAATTCATTCTTAATTGAACCTGATGTTTTATTTAATGAGAACTTTATACTACCTAAGTCTATGCATCTTTGTATGATTAGGTTTATTGATAACACAAGCGTTGCGCGAGGAGGAGGAGAGTTGCAGCAAGAAGGACAAGCGCTGATTTCCAGTATCAACAAGTGCGCGAGGGAGGAGCGGGAGGCAGGCGCACTCTTCTGAGCAAGCTCTTGTCGATGGTGATGGTGGATGATAGATAACTAGTGCGTAGCTATGATCTCTCTCGCTCGATCCCTGATGCCAATGCAACAGCTCAGGAACCTTGTAGGATATTCACAACACCACTCTTGCGCACGCAGCCGTGACCACGAACGGTAGTATGCAATCTACTAATTCCCAATTGAACAACAGATCACACTCAATTATAGTTGGTAGATTCGAACACAGGGTAATTCCAGAGGTTCTATGAAAGAAACAAGTCCAAAATATTTTAACGTGGTCTTCAAACCTAACTTGTGACGGCTACGGAGGTTTATATGAGGGCTGGGGCGTCCTCCCCTCTAAACGGGCCTAAAAACAGCCATAACTTGGCCCAAACTGACTCGGTTCGACTCAAACTGATACATACCGACCCATATATGGGTTCGGCCTTATTGGCACGCAGTCCAAACGTCGTGGAACACCTCAAACATGTAATTCTTGGTGCGCCATCTCTCTCTCTTGCTCATACGTGATTTCCTCATTGCATCCTAGTGCGCCTGCCTCCCGCTCCTCCCTCGCGCACTTGTTGATATTGGAAATCAGCGCTTGTCCTTCTTGCTGCAACTCGCCTCCTCCTCGCGCAACGCTTGTGTTATCAATAAACCTAATCATACAAAGATGCATAGACTTAGGTAGTATAAAGTTCTCATTAAATAAAACATCAGGTTCAATTAAGAATGAATTCACCTGATAGTCATTATTGATTTGACTTAGTATTTCCTTCCAGTTCAGGCAGTCAGAATCATCATAATCCCTGTAGATATCCTCATCACCGGTGTGCGCAGTCTAGAGACTCCGGTGCTCCAGCTGCTGCTTCTTCCGTCTTCTCTTCCAAGCCTCCGTCTTGTCGGGCTTGGTGCTCCATGCTTCCTCCCTTGCCTTTGTACTCGTCGGTATGAACCTACCATGGATATGGGACAGAGTATGAAGTAGTATACCATTCAAGAGGGTAGGAAGTGGACTCACATAGAGGAACAGATTCACCTTTGGAGTCCGTGACGGCTTGCCATAAGTTGGAGACCATGATGTGGTAACGATCGAAGGTCGGGCTACATCATCTCCCCTCCCTTCAAAAGGAGTCGTCCTCGACTCTACACACTCATCACAAAGTAGAAGATGTCGAGTGCCTTCTTGATCCTGGGGTTCACCATATAGTCGTCCTCGGGAAGATTGAATTGACAACACCTCAATGTTCCTTCACCTTCAGTGAAGCCTACAAAGCTCACAACAAAAGAGAAGCAACACTCAAAGCGTAGCCAATCCATGAAGATTATAGCATGAGTCCTCAAGTAGAAGGAATTCACTTTCTTCGATTCGTCTTGTCAACTATTTGTCCATAGAGGTTGACGCGTATGCAATTGTACCTTCACACAACAAAGACCAAGCAAATATGTTTGTGTGTGATAGAGGAGCATGTCATTTGTGGCATGTCCATTCTTGTTTACAACACTATTATCACAACTCAAGTATAGAAAACCGGATGCATATGCAAGGTCAAAGTGTATAGAAATCGTTTGAACATCATCCAAATGTGGGAACACAAAAACTTCATAAAACATCTTAGTGTGGCACTCAAAGCAATGGACAATATTGTTCAACATCTTTAATGCAAGAGTAGGAGAATTCAGCAAAAACACATGCGGAAGAACACCCAAAACAACATCATTATGTGTGCAAACCAACCATTGGAAAGAACAATTGTTCAATATGTTGGATGCCATACACATATCGTCAAAAGCCAAGATCATGGGGGTATGAGTATCGCAAGCGGAAGAAAAAACAACATGTTTGCAAACAAACCATATGAAAGAGCAAGTGGTCCTTATGTTTGTTGCAACAACAATATGAGAGACTTGGAAGCTCTCGTGACAATACATGCTCATAATGGCATTATGGTTGCACACAAAACATCGGAAAGAGAAATTGTTCAACATTTTTGTGGCAACACACAAAGCATCAATATCCAATAGCCACAAGGTGAAAGAATACCATCAAAATGCTTGCAATCAAACCATAGGAAAGAGCAATTTGTCAACATGAAAGATGCAAAGCATGTGAAAGGTATCAGAGCTGGGTTCGATCTTGAACTCACTTGGGGATGCTCTCTAGAGCTCTTTTTGTCAACTCGTGCTCAACCGAGGTTGACATTGTAGTTTGGGTACCTACACACATCAAACACAAAAGGAAGGACGTGTGTGCATGGTAGAGAAACACATCATCTGTCATGACGTATCTCTTCTTGTGCACATCACCATAAGTGTCAATCAAGTATGAATAGATGCATGGTGAGTATGCCAGTGTTGAACATGCTTATCATGGCAATCATCAAAATATCCAAAACATAAGAAAGCTATGGGGGCCATCTCAATATAAATCATATTAGATTTATTGTTGCAAGCAAAACAAGTGAAAGAGCAATTATTCAACTTATTGCAAGCAACGGGAGAAATTGTAAAAGATTCATGACAAAGCATGGTTCGAGGGGTACCATTGGTAACATCATTGCAAGCAATACATTGGAAAGAGCAATTGTTCAACAAAGTGCAAGCAATGATATCATCAACGTAACATTTAGAGCATGGCATGTCTATGGCAACATCATCACAATCAAATAATTTCACATGCTCAACATTATGCAAAGGCAAAGTATCACACTGAAATATCAATGAACCATATGTGATATCACAAACATCATTCATAGCATGCAAGTCATCACAAATCATCATGTCCACTAGTGGGATCATGGCATCATCAACACCCTTATTTTTACCTTGTTCATACCTCTCATATGAAGTGGGTCTTGTGGTAGTATTGGCCTCCATGTGGGCGACTTCTTCATCCAATATGGGGATGGCATCATCTTCATCCACCATGTACATCTTCTTGGTTGGAGGCATCATCATCTCCAAGCTTGGCACTTCTTGATCCATGGAACCTAGCACAATATGAGAAAACACACTAGAGGTAGAGGGTAAGTCGTTAGAAATCAAAGTGGTCTCACATGACCTATCAACTACCACTCTCAACTCACTAGGTGTATCACTCATCCCCTAAAGTGGAAGCACACAATCTCACATATGGTAGAGTCACTCATCTCACTCTTGTTTTCACTCAAGTGGGTTAAGTGGCTCTCATACTCACATGGGATTGATACCACATCATCACTCAAGCATGTAGGGGTAGGCTCGGTTCTGTCAACTCCATGCGCCTCCTTTGGTGAAGGGAAAATCCCATGCTCACTAATCTTGACCTTGTCGTCGCTATCTTGCACCTTGGCTTGTGTAGTCCTCTTGACGTACTCGTCCAACTTAGCGAAATAGAGGTCTTCGTCTTCCTCATCCATGAAGTTGCATGTGTCAACTAGGACATCAAGTTTGGGTGTTGAAGCTTGATGGCATGGAGGAGAGCTTGTTCTTAGTGCCATTTTGGTGGTGGCACGAGTAGTTGAAGGTGCCTTATGATGGTGTTGACGGAGGTCATTGGCATGCCTAGCCAAAGGTTGATGTAGATGCCGCACTTGGTCATCCACATGACGCTCGCGACGATGCTCCTTGTCGTTGGCACTCTTCTTGGTGAGGCGTTGTAATGAGCGCAAAACATCATTAGTCTTGGCCATCATGCTCATGGTTTTGGCGAAGTCGTTGTCCATGTCACGCTTGAAGTTGTCCATTTGATGGTGGACCTTGGTGCTCTCGAGGTGGAGGCTCCTTCTTGGTCGACGCGACTTGAGGAGCTTGTCGTTGTCGTTCTTGAAGTCGTCCATGCTTGGGGAGTTATTGTTGTTGTAGAACTCCATATCACCCAAGCATGTGGAGCCATCGTCCGTGTAGTGCTCCATCATGTCATCCATGCTTGTGGATGCATATGGCTCATTGTGGATTCTTCATAGATATCATCCTTGGTTCCGGAGTTCCTAGACATGCTTCACAAGACCAAGTGGAGTATATGGAAGTGGTAGGGGGGTTAGGGATGCAACGTCAAACCTTAATTTACCTTAGAAGATAGTATCGTGCAAGTGGCAACACTTGAGAGCAATCAAAACCAAGCAAAGTGAAGTTCACACAGAACACCAAAACCAACTAGCCACTAAAAAGCACACACACACAAAGCTTATGGTGGAAGGGTATGGAAGGTGGTGTGTCCAAGAACAATCCGAAATCAAGATATTGTAATGGCAAGTAAAGAACCACAATGATCACAAAGCAAAACAAGTCAATCCACAAGATAGGAATTATATACAAGGAAACACACACGGTGGGATAAATGGGACTTCTGCGACGGAGAAAGTGAGCCAAGAACCAAATAAATACCTAGCGAAGACTATAAGCTCGTGTCGCACAAGTGCAAGGAGAGACGCTAATTCGATTGCAATAAATTGGTGGGCTACAAGATATGCACAATAAATACCACCTATTTGATGTTCATCGAGCTTGCGCTTCCTATTCTATGAGGCACTTGTTTCTTTCTTTCTTTTTCTTCTTTTTATTTTTCTATTTTTTCTATATTTTTCTTTTCTTTTTCACTTGCCTCTTCCTTGTGCCAACAACTATACAAGATAACTATATGAGATAGCGCGCTCACAACTTTTGGTCGGAATTCTACAAGGTATCAAATGTGCATAGCCCAAGCAATCATAGGAGGAACTAGTCTCAATAGGTGTTTGTTGAACGCAAACATAGTGTAGCTCACAAATGGATGCAAATGGGGAGAAGTCGCGGAATTTTTATACCTTTCGTCGCCGATCTTCACCCTTTATTGGTGGATTCCGCCTTGCTCACGGAATTTGGATGGACTAGATAGTGTGAACCACGGATATGATGATGTAGATCGCCTTCTCCTCTTCAAAACGAGCTAAAGAACACCAAAATCCAAGTTCGTATGCAAAAGTTATGCTCAAAACGGTGAAACAGTTTTTCTGTATGCAGGGGGGCGGAGACTCCGGTCTGGAGTGACACACCGGAAACTCCGGTCCGGGGCCAGAGACTCCGTTCCGGGCGATTTCTGCGCGTCCAGAACACGAACGGGACGCGATTTTGGAGGAAAAACTCGAACCAAAACACCAAATTGGTGGGGGAAATCAAGGAATTAGGCCATGGAAACGCTGATTAAGGTAGATCAACAAGTTTAGCAAGTAATCCACGGATCAAAACCTACCAAAACGCACCCAAATCACAGATCAATCCAAAACACGAATTGGGGCTGTTTTTGGTGAAATTTTCGAATATATGGGGAAAAAGACCAAATCGAGGGGAAATATGTGGCAACCAAAAGCTGCTGATACCACATGTTATGGGGTAACCCCGTGGGTGGCCCGACCTTCACGGATCTCGTGGTCAAATAGATGGGGAAGCTGATGCAGCCCGTCCTACGGACGCTTCCACATCTACACCAACAAGTCCCCCAAGTGGACCCATGACTCGTGCACGAGCCAAACTCCTCCAAGCTAAGGTGAACTCGCTCCTCTCTTCGTGCCAATTCGATACCTCCTTGGATGGCGTGCTACTTCATACCACTACTTTGTGCACCATCAGGTACGAGCCCCCGCCGCATCGACCCACGAGCCCGGAAGCTGCACCTGACCTGAAGCTGCTAGAGCCGGAGTGTCCGCCCGGATCCAGCCGGAGTGTCCGGCCACCCAGGAGTGTCCAGCCCGACTCAGCCGGAGTGTCCGGCCTGCCCGACCCCGGACCTAGCGTGGACAATCAGAAGGTCGAATCGGACACTGCCCGGATACTTCCTGGAGGGTCCGGCCACCCCGGACTGTCCGGTCGATCTGACCCGGACTGTCCGGCCTCCCCAGACTGTCCGGCCCTCTCGACCCGGAGTGTCCGGCCCAAGTGATGGGCCTGCGAGCCTAGCTAGGCCCTATGGCCCATGTACCCCTCTACTTCGCCCAGAACTCTACTTTAATGCCTGAATTACCCTTGAACTTGTGGCTGGCCTATATATAGACCCCCACCTCCATTGTAAACCCTAGGCATGATATTGGAATTAGTGGAAACCCCTTTGTGGATCTATCTAGTTCTTGCCTCATGCACCTTGACTAAGGAGCACCAATATCCCCAAACCTCGTTGGAGTTTGCATTGTACCTCCGCGTTGTACAAGGCCTAGGCATCGGTGTCCCTTTGCCTAGACGTCAAGATCTCACCGAGTCTCCCATCTCGCCGTGCCGGTTCGAGAGAGAGTCCTCCGCCCGACGCCGATCCTAGGGATTGCGCCGGACTGGTCACCGCCGGTGTGAGCTATTGGTGTTTATCGTGGTTTTGCGTGTGTGTGTTCATCGCGATCTTCGTGCGTGTGTTCGTCGTGTTCATCCTTTCCTCCTTCCCCTGCACTCCACCCTCGATTTGAAAGGGAATCGTGAAAGATCGCGCCACCCTAGAGGTTTGCCCTCAACATATTGGTATCAAGAGCTTCGTTGCTCACGATTTCCCCCACAAAATTTTCTTCTATCCACCAAAAATTCAAAAATCCCCACAAAAAATAGCCCATATTTGCCTTTGGATCGATCTCTTGATTTGGAGTGTTATTTGTGGTTTTGATCCAACCAAACCTTGTCCAGCTTTATCCTGCGTTTCCCCAGCCCGATTTGGCCAGTTTTTCGCGGATTTGAGGCCCGAAGGCGAGGATTTCCACTCAAGAACACGAGCAGGAAACCCACGCCCGAGTGTCCGGCTCGTACCAACCGGAGTGTCCGGCCCGACCGGAGTGTCCGGCCCGACCGGAGTGTCCGGCCCGACCGGAGTGTCCGGCCCGACCGGAGTGTCCGGCCGAACCAGACCGGAGTGTCCGGCCAAGACAGACCGGAGTGTCTGGCTGTAACGCCTGTTTTGCCTCAGTTTTTCGCATTGGCTAATCTCCTTTGTTTGCTCGTGTCCCGTGTGCGTGTCAGCAAGTACCAGCAAGCTTCCGCATCATCAACTTCCGCGCTCATCGACACCACGGACCACGAACATCATCCCGCACCACCGATGCCAAGTTCATCATCAAAGAAGGTATAACTTGCGTCACCTTGTTAACCCCCATCTTCCTTTGTGTGTACCTATCCCATGAGAGTGGCCCATGTTGTGTTTGCTTGAGCATTGTGCATTTGTCCTTGGATAGTGAGAGTGCAAGAGCAATATCAAGTGTGACTAGGTAGCATCAAGGGAAAGCAAAAAAAAGATACAAAGAAAAAGGAAAAGAAAAATAGTCTCCCCTTGCAAAAGAGAGTCTCAAAGCTTGTAAGCAAGAGAGAAAGAAGAGCGCCCAAGGCAAGTGCACAAATCCGTTGCTCACTTTTCCTCTTTCCAAACGAGCCACGGTCTCTCCTTGCATTGGCACGACAACGAGCTTAGTCTTCGTTAGGACATTTTGTTTGCTCATTTTCATAGTCGTGTCAATCCCACCTTTCTCCACGTGTGTGTACATATTCGTAGGTTCCCGTCACCCTTTTGAGTTGTTGACCTTCGCCTTTGACTTGAGTTTTGTTGGATTTTTACCACTTTTGACTATCCCTTTTCTTTTGGTTGGTTCTTTGGCTTTCCACAACCCTAACCTACCACCAACAAGCTTTTGAGAGTTAGTGTGAGTTTTCTTGACATTTCCACTTTGCACGCTAATAGCTCTCACTTGTGGTTTCTAGTTTGGTGCAATCCCCAAGGTGAGGTACAAGACTAACACCACCATATTCCACTTCCATATACAATACTTATGTGTTTTGCATGATGGATAGGCACGGTGAGACGAGCCAACCACCTCCCCAAGAAGAAGATCAAGGTCCGTACATGACGCGTGCAAGTCACTTCATCGTTCGACAAGAGTTCCGTGAACGTTGCCAAGCCCTTGAGACGCGACAAGATGAACAATTTGGCGAGACGCAAGCCGAGTTCAAGAACATCGACAACCGCTTCGACGGCCTCGAACGACAAATGCATGCAATGCATCACAACTTCGGCCACCAAAATGAAGCGCTTCAACGCTCCGTCACTGAAACAAATGACAATCTTCGACGCCTCATCGATGGCATGGCAAGACCACGTTCACGCGCATCAAGCTCGGCTAGTTCTTCGCATCGTCATGCACCTCTTCCACAAGATCTACATCAAAGTGCTCAAAGACGCAACGATGCCCTAGTGGTTGAAGATGGAATCTCTTCGAACTATGTACCTTCCCCACGGCATGCCGCAACGTCAAGCTATGACGGTGACCTCTCTTCAAGGCCACGAGCAAGGCAAGAAGCACACCGTCATCACGCACGGGCACTAGTGATTCAACAAGGGCAACCACAAGAGGAACCGCAAGTGCAACCGCAAGTCTACCACCACCGACCGCGACACATTCTTGACACAACAAGTGATGACTCCAATTTGGAGAATCAAGCTCGTCATCGACGTCAAGCTCTTCAATATCCTCCTCCTCGTCATCAACGTCATGAATGTCAACAACGACACCATGGTCATCACGAGGTGCCTCCTCCACATCAACAAAACTTGGAGCATCAAGTGATACAAGTTGAGCGACGCCCACCACGTCAAGAGGCTCATGACCGTGTTCTTCGCCGTGAGGCCCATGTGCCTAACCAACATCACCAACCGAGGAACGAGCCTCCTCTTCGTCATCAACCGCGTCAAGAGGCTACACACCTTCGCCACCATGAGGCCCAAGTACCTCAACCACGTCATCAACCGCGCCAAGAGCTAGAGCAAGCTCCTCCTCAACAACAATACCAAGAGCAAGCTCCGCAACAAGGACGCGACAACCAAGTTCCACCTCCCCAACTACAAGATCATCAACAAGGTCACCAAGCTCGTCGCAATGACCGCAACGATGAATAAACTTTTGGCAAGCTCAAGTTCACAATGCCCAAGTTCACCGGATCCAATGACCCCGAAGAATACCTCTCGTGGGCACTCAAAGTCGACAAGATCTTCCGCATGCACAACTATAGCAACGAGAAGATGGTCGCCATGGCTTCGCTAGAGTTTGATGATTACGCCAACCTTTGGTGGGAACAAGTTCAAGTTGCTCGTGATGCAAGACAAGCACCGCCAATCACAACTGGGCATGACATGAAGGCTCACATGAGATCCCGGCTTGTCCCCGCGCACTACACGCGTGACCTCTTCAACAACCTTCAAGCTCTTCGTCAAGGGACAAAGACCGTGGAAGAATACTTCAAGGAAATGGAACTCAACTTGATTCGCGCCAACATTGATGAGCGCATGGAGCAAACAATGGCACGTTTCCTTATTGGCTTGAATCACCCAATCAAGCGCATCGTCGAGTTCCAAACATACAACACCATGGTTGAGCTTGTGCACATGGCAACAAAGGCTGAACGTCAAGTGCAAGAGGATATCAAGTACAACAAGCCCAAGACGTACTTCACCTACAAGCAAGCTTCAACCGCTACACCAACAACTTTCAATGGTAGCTCCTCAAGTACCTCCAAGCCTTCCTTCAAGCCCACACTTCCTCAAGGAAAACTGCCCACAAGTGGCAAGCAAGCAAAGAGTGATACACCTTTCAACGGTGAATGCTACAAGTGTGGAGGTAAAGGACACAAGTCGGCCGAATGTGGAAACAAAAAAGTCTTGTTCATCCATGACAATGGTGATGAAGAGTACTTGAGTGAAGATGAGTTTGATGCCCGTGTCAAGGAAGCAATGGCAAGGCAACGAGTGGAAGATGATCAAGAACTCCTCTTGTGTGAACATGACGCAAGTCCATCGCTTGTCGTCACAAGGATCTTGACCACTCAAGCACAAGAGCATGAAGACCAACGCTCCAATATCTTCAAAACACGAGCTGGCATCAATGGCAAATCTATCAAGGTGATCATTGACGGAGGGAGTTGCCACAACCTTGCTAGCACCGAGTTGTGTGAGAAGCTCAACCTTACCCTCCATCCACACAAGCACCCCTACCACGTGCAATGGCTAAGTGACCAAGTGTCTGTGAAGATCAAGCATAGCGTATCGGTCTCCTTCGCCATTGGTCCTTACAAAGATACGGTGGAATGTGATGTAGTTCCTATGACAGTTTGCCACATGATTCTTGGTCGACCATGGCAATTTGACAAGGCTGCTCAACATGATGGTCGCACCAATATATACACCTTCAAATGGCTCAACAAAACATGTGTTTTGCAACCGATGACTCCTAGCCAAATAATTGCGGACAATGCAAAGGCTTTAGCGAGGGCACAAAGCACAACACCTACTTGTGAGAAGAGCGGTGAGAGAGAGACCCACCTCATAGTTAGTGAGAGCCACAAGCCAAATTCGAGTGAAAAACAAAGAGTGTTCTCCTTGCCACCAAAAGTGAGATGAGAGATGTTCGGAACAACCCATCCATCTTGCACTATGTCCTCCTTTGCAACGGACTAGCGCAAGGAACTAACGAATTAACCAATGTTCCTCCATCTTTGATGAGTGTTTTGCAGGAATTCAAGGATGTGTTCCCCGAGGAGCTTCCACATGGACTACCTCCTCTTCGCGGCATTGAACATCACATCGACCTCATCCCCGGTGCACCACTTCCCAACCGCGCCGCTTACCGCACGAACCCGGAGGAGACAAAGGAGATTGAACGTCAAATCAACCAACTCGTCTCCAAAGGTTTGATCCAAGTTAGCACTAGTCCAAGTGCCGTACCCGTGATTCTTGTTCCAAAGACGAATGATACGTTACGGTTATGCATGGACTGCCGTCCAATCAATGCTATCACCGTGCGTTATCGACATCCCATACCACGTCTCGATGACATGCTTGATGAGTTGTGTGGAGCCACTATTTTTTCGAAAATTGATCTTCGTAGTGGTTACCATCAAATATGCATGGCTGAAGGTGATGAGTGGAAAACCGCCTTCAAGACCAAACTTGGTCTCTATGAATGGTTGGTTATGCCCTTTGGTTTATAAAATGCCCCATCCACCTTCATGCGCCTTATGAATCACATCTTGCGTTCTCTCATTGGAAAAAGTGTTGTTGTCTATTTCGATGATATTCTTGTTTATAGCAAATCACTTGAGGACCATATAACACATGTCAAGGAAGTTTTGCAAATCCTTCGACATGAAAAGCTTTATGCTGATCTTCCCAAGTGCACTTTTGCTAAAGACAAGTTGATTTTTCTTGGATTTGTCGTTTCTTCGAAGGGAATTGAAGTTGATGTTTCCAAGGTAAAGGACATACGAGATTGGCCCATACCAACAAATGTGAGTGAACTTCGAAGTTTTCATGGGTTGGCCGGTTTCTATCGTCGCTTTGTGAAAGACTTTTCAACCATTGCTTGTCCCCTTAATGAATTGACCAAAAAGAATGTCACCTTCGTGTGGGGCAAAGCACAACCAAAAGCTTTTGATGAACTTAAAAAGAGGCTCACCGAAGCACCTCTTCTTGCTTTACCGGATTTCACAAAAACTTTTGAGATAGAGTGTGATGCTAGTGGTATTGGAATTGGAGGAGTCCTTATGCAAAACGGACGTCCTATAGCCTACCATAGCGAAAAACTTGATGGTGCTCGCCTTAACTATCCGATTTATGACAAAGAGCTTTTTGCCTTAGTTCGTGTCCTTCAAGTTTGGCAACACTACCTTTGGCCCAAGGAATTTATCATACATTCCGACCATGAGTCGTTGAAATATCTCAAAGGACAAGCTAACTTGAGCAAGAGACACGCTAAGTGGGTTGAGTTCATGGAGTCTTTTCCGTACATTGTCAAGTATAAGAAGGGCAAAGATAATGTAGTTGCGGACGCATTGTCTCGCAAACATACAAGCCTTCTTACGCGACTTGAAATCAACATGTTGGGTCTTGAGGAAATAAAATCTTTGTATGCTTCCGACCCGTTCTTTGAACCAATTTTCGCAAAGTGCTCCAATGACAAGGGAGTTGATGATTTCTATTTGCATAAGGGCTTCCTTTTTAAACAAAACAAGCTATGCATTCCGAAGTCGTCGCTTCAACTTTTGCTTCTCCAAGAATCTCATGGTGGAGGCCGTATGGGTCACTTTGGTCGCGACAAGACATTGGACATGCTCCCCTATCACTACTTTTGGCCCAAGATGAAGCGTGACGTGGAGCGCTATGTTCAACGATGCACGACATGTGTTCAAGCTAAGTCGCAAGCTAATCCCTATGGTCTTTATATGCCATTGTCTATTCCTCATACACCTTGGTCCGACATTAGCATGGATTTCGTGTTAGGATTGCCTAGATCCAAGAATGGTCATGATTCTATATTTGTTGTTGTGGATCGTTTTTCCAAGATGGCACACTTCATACCATGCCATAAGACCAACGATGCTTCACATGTTGCAAATCTTTTTTCAGGGAAATCGTCCGTCTTCACGGTGTGCCAAGGACAATCGTCTCCGACCGCGACGTCAAATTCATGAGCTAGTTGTGGAAGACCCTCATGGCCAAGCTCGGCGTCAAGCTCCTCTTTTCATCAACATCACATCCTCAAACTGATGGCCAAACCGAAGTTGTCAACCGAAGCCTCGGAACTCTCCTTCGTGTTGATGAGGACATCCATACTATTCCACTATCTCCTACTCCTATTCACAATGAAGATGTTGCTGCAAAGAACAAGTTCAATGAAATCAGGATTGGACCCATTACAAGAGCTCGTGCAAAGCTGATTGAGTAACAGGTGAATTCACTCTTAATTGAACCTGATGTTTTATTTAATGAGAACTTTATACTACCAAAGTCTATGCATCTTTGTATGATTAGGTTTATTGATAACACAAGCGTTGCGCGCGGAGGAGGAGAGTTGCAGCAAGAAGGACAAGCGCTGATTTCCAATATCAACAAGTGCGCGAGGGAGGAGCGGGAGGCAGGCGCACTAGGATGCAGTGAGGAAATCACGTATGACCAAGAGAGAGATATGGCGCACCAAGAATTACATGTTTGAGGTGTTCCACGATGTTTGGACTGCGTGCCAATAAGGCCGAACCCATATATGGGTCGGTATGTATCAGTTTGAGTCGAACCGAGTCAGTTTGGGCCAAGTTATGGCTGTTTTTAGGCCCGTTTAGAGGGGAGGACGCCCCAGCCCTCATATAAACCTCCGTAGCCGTCACAAGTTAGGTTTTAAGACCACGTTAAAATATTTTGGAGTTGTTTCTTTCATAGAACCTCTAGAATTACCCTGTGTTCGAATATGCCAACTATAATTGAGTGTGATCTGTTGTTCCATTGGGAAATAGTAGATTGCATACTACCGTTCGTGGTCACGGCTGCGTGCGCAAGAGTGTGGTGTTGTGAATATCCTACAAGTTCGAGAGCTGTTGCATTGGCATCAGGGATCGAGCGGGAGAGATCATAGCTACGCACTAGTTATCTATCATCCACCATCACCATCGACAAGAGCTTGCTGAGAAGATCGGGCCACCCCATATCACGTGTGTTGATCAAGAAAAACCTGAAGGATTGGGAGGAATGCATTCCACACGCCGAGTTCGCCTACAATCGAGCCAAGCACTCAACAACCAAGATGAGTCCATTTATGATCGTCTATGGTTTCGAGCCCCTCACCGCGCTTGACATCCTACCACTACCTCTCCATGAGCGCACAAACATGGACGTCGAGAAGCGCACACAAGCTATGAAGAAGCTTCATGAAGAAACAAGAGCAACTATCGAACAACAAGTCCTTCGCCAAGCTTCAAGGTTAAACAAGGACAAGAAGGAGATGATATTTGAAGAAGGTGACCTTGTGTGGATACACCTAAGCAATGACCGCTTCCCCAAGGAACGTGACTCCAAGCTCAAGCCAAGAGGAGATGGTCCCTTCAAGGTCCTCAAACGAATCAACAACAACGCCTACATCATCGACATCCCGACCTCCAAGTACCTTGCAAGCAATACATTCAATGTCAAGGATCTCGCACCCTACCATGGAGATGGTCAAGATGATATCCATGAAGAGTCGAGGACGACTCTTTCCCAAGGGGGGGAGCTGATGTAGCCCGTCCTATGGACGCTTCCACATCTACGCCAACAAGTCCCCCAAGTGGACCCATGACTCGTGCCCGAGCCAAACTCCTCCAAGATAAGGTGAACTCGCTCCTCTCTTCGTGCCAATTCGATACCTCCTTGGATGGCGTGCTACTTCATACCACTACTTTGTACACCATTAGGTACGAGCCCCCGCCGCGTCGACCCACGAGCCCGGAAGCTGCACCTGACCTGAAGCTGCCAGAGCCGGAGTGTCCGCCCGGATCTAGCCGGAGTGTCTGGCCACCCTGGAGTGTCCGACCCGACTCAGCCGGAGTGTCCGGCCTGCCCGAGCCCGGACCTAGCGTGGACAATTAGAAGGTCGAATCGGACACTGCCCGGATACTTCCCGGAGTGTCCGGCCACCTCGGACTGTCCAGTCGATCTGACCCGGACTGTCCGGCCTCCCTGGACTGTCCGGCCCTCTCGACCCGGAGTGTCCAGCCCAAGTGATGGGCCTGCGAGCCTAGCTGGGCCCTATGGCCCATGTACCCCTCTACTTCGCCCAGAACCCTACTTTAATGCCTGAATTACCCCTGAACTTGTGGCTGGCCTATATATAGACCCCTACCTCCATTGTAAACCCTAGGCATGATATTGGAATTAGTGGAAACCCCTTTGTGGATCTATCTAGTTCTTGCCTCATGCTCCTTGACTAAGGAGCACCAATATCCCCAAACCTCGTTGGAGTTTGCATTGTGCCTCCGTGTTGTACAAGGCCTAGGCATCGGTGTCCCTTTGCCTAGACGTCAAGATCTCACCGAGTCTCCCATCTCGTCGTGCCGGTTCGAGAGAGAGTCCTCCGCTCGACGCCGATCCTAGGGATTGCGCCGGACCGGTCACCGCCAGTGTGAGCTATTGGTGTTTATCGTGGTTTTGCGTGTGTGTGTTCATCGCGTTCTTTGTGCGTGTGTTCGTCGTGTTCATCCTTCCCTCCTTCCCCCGCACTCTACCCTCGATTTGAAAGGGAATCGTGAAAGATCGGGCCACCCTAGAGGTTTGCCCTCAACAGAAGCGAGGGGAAAGGGAGAAGGTAGCGGAAGCGGACGCACACCTCGCGAAGAACATGATGAACACACGCAAAACACACACGATACAAGGCCGATTGCTCTCACCGGTGGCCACCGGTCCGATAGAATCCTCGCAAGGAAAGATCGGTCAACGTGCTCCCGTCAATCCTAAACGGAGAGGGAAGAACTCCTTGGAGAGGGTCTTGACGTCTTGGCAAAGGGACACCGATGCCAAGGCCTTGTACAACGAGGGAGGCGCGATGCAAACTCCAGCGAGGTGGTGACGATAGTCGATCCCCTTTGGTAGAAGGGGATGAGGCAAAACTAGAGATTCCACAAAGGGGGTTTTCTTTAGTCTATCATCTATGCCTAGGGTTACATGAGGGGGTGGGGGCACTATATATAGGCCAGCCACTAGTTCAAGGGTACTTTAGGAATAAAAGGGGAAAGTCTGGGCGGACTAAGGGGTACATGGGCCAGAGGCCCAGCTGGTGGCGCACAGGCCCATACACTCAGGCCGGAGACTCCGCTGTGGGGTACGGAGACTTCGATGTGGGCCGGAGACTCCGGTCTATCTCAAGGTGTCGTCTCCGGAGTGCTAGATAGACTATCCTCGAGCTCGATCTGGGGGTCGGTCCGGAGACTCCGGGGTCTGTAGGCCGGAGACTCCGGTGTGGCTGAAGACTCCGGTGTGTGCTGTTCGGAGACTCCAGTGCTCTAGCTGCTGCTTCTTCCGTCTTCTCTTCCAAGCCTCTGTCTTGTCGGGCTTGGTGCTCCAGGCTTCCTCCCTTGCCTCTGTACTCGTCGGTATGAACCTATCATGGATATGGGACGGAGTATGAAGTAGTATACCATTCAAGAGGGTAGGAAGTGGGCTCGCATAGAGGAACAGAGTCATCTTTGGAGTCCGTGACGACTCGGCATAAGTTGAGACCATGATGTGGTAACGACCGAAGGTCGGGCTAAATCACGTTCTTACCTACAAGCTTTCAGCACAACGCTGTGTTGGGAATATGCCCTAGAGGCAATCGTGTATGATGTTATTTCCAATGTATTCATAAAGTTATGGTGCATGTATGAACTGCTGATATATATCATTGAATATGTGATTCGATTGTGGAACTATATATTCATGTTGTTTATACTGATTGTCCTTGGTCGTTGAGGTTGTGCTGGACACACAACTTAGACTAATGTGAAAGTCGGCTGATGACTCGGTTCCACTTGTCATGGGCATAGAGATGCTATTCCGACTTACACGGATTCGGCTAAAGAGTTTAGCGAGTCAGACTGACCCATATTGAGATACAACGAATAAGTCGTCATTTGTATATCTCAATCAATGTAATCCTTAGACCTGAGGTTATTGCACAATCCGAGTTGAGGATCACCGACTTAGGTTTTGTCAAATGCCGTTCCGTCACTATGCAGTTATAAAGGCGGAGTTCGGGTCGACTGGGAATCAAGCTGCGTGATGTGAATAACCGAGATGGGATTTTTCCCCTTCGTCTGGAGAGATATTCTCTGGGCCCTCTCGGAAGATATGATTTGGAAAGCATGGCCATGCGTGACTCAGTTAAGTGTTAACCGAGGCGACCGAATAAGAGTTAGTCGGATGAATCACTTATCTCGGATCGACAAAGAGAGTCGAACTATTTAAGGGATGACGATTTTTCGCCTATAGTCCAACAAGGTATATCGTGAGGGAAAATGGACTCAGACGAAAGTCACATTAGAAGGTATGTCGTCATGACTCTTTGGTACTTGGGAGTTGGCACGTTCTGCTAGGAGCCGCTACCAACTGATCGGTCACGAGTGAGACTCGGATCGTGTCCGGGTAACCATGAACCTGTCAGTTCACACATTTAAGAGCAGGAGCATATTTGGGTTGGACCCAAAAAGGAAATAGACAGATTCAGTGAGTTGGACTCGCAGTGACTAATATAGGCCTTTTAGTGAATGGGCCACAAGTGAGTGGAGCCCACTTTCACTCCCTATATAAGTTGGGGCGCAGGTGCTTAGAGCACAGGGTTAGGTCACTCCATGTGTTGGAAACCCTAGCTCTAGTCCAGTCCTTTCACCGCTGTACCGGACCTAGCAGTCCATCGCCGGCACTCCTCCTCGTACGTGTGGATACTGGAGGAGGTGTTGTACGTTCAGCACTTCGACGATCATTGATCGGAACGGATCGTGAGGACTGCACTGCATCAAGCGACGTGCTTCATTGATCGCAAGCGCGCGTCTAGTGGTAATTCTCGTGGCCTACTACCTCAGCTAGATCTTGGGTTCAATGCGTAGGAAAAGGTTTTGTTTTTCTCTGCGTGGCCCAACACGCTGATCAAGTAGTTGTCTCTACTACACCCCTTTCGGGGCCCTCCGTTGCAAATGGTATACCAACTAATGCGAGAGAGACAGACACCCCCCTAAGACACTTTATACGGTACAAGACGTATGTGAAGCGTGGACCAGTCTCGCGAATGAACGCGTAAAGTCGGTTGGGGGCTGCTTCATCAAGCATTACTGTGGTATACACAAGTACACGTGGGAGGGTAACAACGAGAAGATCAATGCCCACATGCTACATCTCGTGTGTTCTACCCGTACTAGCATTACTACGCATAGATCTAGCTATGATACCATTGTAGGGGTTCCTCGTATGAAAACAATAGAATTTTACCCTACGCCCCTGAACCCCTGAAGCTGCCATGACCTATCTATTAGTAATACAGTAACGGGGGGGGGGGGGGGGGGGTTCGCGAACTTACCCTTGAAGACCGAAATGCGTTGTCAACGCTCAGGAGAGCGTGATTGATGTAGACAAGCCGAAGCCGACCTCAAGGTCGTGATGAAGTCCTTGCGCTCCTGTGGCTCCAACGACTTGAGTGCCTCAAGTGCGACACCTCGCGGAGAGTTACACACGCCCGGTGCCTGACGATGACTCCCGCTTCCCCGATCCAGCAGCAGTTGTGGAAGTAGAGCTCCCGGATCCGAATCCTGCAGCGCGACCGCGCTCCGCGGTGAAGATGTCTCTCGTTCGCGCAGTCCAGACTTGAGACCATGGTCACGAGAGAGAGAGGGGGAGAGGGAAAATATCAATTAGAGGTCCTCCCAAAAGTGAGAAGACCTTTATTGATTATTGGTGTATTTTATTTGGCCAAATACCCCCACTATATATAGGGGGGAGGGAGGTACTACCTCCCTCAAAGTCCCGGGGTGGGACTAAAGGAGAGGAGGGGGGAGGGGTAGCCGCCGACCACCCTAGTGGGCCCCGCACAGGGGGGGGCTAGGACAATCCGGCCACCCCCTTGGCCCCTTCTTCCTCTCTCCTTTCGCTAATGGGCCCTCTCCCCTCTGGAATTGGCCCATTAAGCCTTTGACCATTTAAATTGATTTTTCTCTTTATTAAATAATTATGAATAAATGATTAAATCAATATTTAACATTCATTCATATATTATGTAACCTCCGTGGTTATGGAACACTTCCATCTCCACTCCGGACATCCTCCGGACTTACCAAAACCCTTCCGGTTTTCTCTCTACTATTCTTTAGTGATTCTACCGATCCTATAAACACTCTCTAAGCATCATCAAGCCCTTAAGTGTGATACCCCACGGTTCAGGAACACTCTAGACATGGTCGGTACACTCCCGCACCAATGATCAACAGAGGGACCTGGATGGCCATGTGACCCCTGTGTGTTCCACGAAGATCTTTCGTCGTTTGAACCGGGACAGTCGTGTCTTATTCCCTTTGTCCCTCGATACTTGCATTGCCCGAGATCTGATCAATGACATCACCATGTTGTGTTCAATCTCGTTACCGAACAACGCTACTTGACTCGTTCCGACAAGTGATATCCCCGTGATCAAATCACACGTTGCGCAGCTATTGGATATAACCTCTCCGAGTGGGCCCTTGAGTATCTTCCCGTCACATGGACGGACAAATCCCGCTCTTGACATATATTGCCTCTACAGTTTCCTCCGAGTACATGAACCCACCTTTATAACCATTGTATTACCAAGTGGCGCTTGATGCTATCTAAGCACTCTCGGGATACAACGATTGATATAGCCTCACGGTCTAAGGAATAGTCTACGAGGATCCATTTCTAATCATCATAACTTGAACTTCGTGACATGATCGGGTCACGATGTTTAGGTTGGGTATTGGTTCATCATCTCATTCTCGGAATGAGATGACTCCATTTCCAACTGGCATAAATGCCACATGATCAGGAAACATGATCATCTGTTGACCAATGAACCAGTGACTAGAGTTTCACTTAGAACCCCTGGTTGTTTGTATATCACACATGTATTGATGTTTCCACTCAATACAGTTATAGCATGGTATAAAACTTAATCATAAACTATATGAAATATGATAATAGCCCTTACTACTATTTGTCTTTAGGGCATATTTCCAACAAATATATGCGTCCATATCCTTGGAGTATGTTGATAAGTTTTTTATTGAGCCCATCAATGACATCCTTATCTTCTCCATGCTATACTAGATTCATATGGAACAGTTGGCATTAATGTTGGAAAGTGTCATTTTGAAGTATGTGTTCTGGATGTTAGAAGTGACTTTCTCCGATTCACATGCAATTGCTGAAGGATGTCACCGTGGATTTGATTACAGTTATTTTTATTTCCTCGGGAATCATTTCAAGTCAGTCAAGCATGTGCGAAGTATTCTTTATATGGTAGGTTGATACCTCTGCATTTCGAGAACATCCTCTGAGCACACTAAGCCACTGATGATTTGTCATGGAAGAGAAGAAGTCCTACAAACTTCAGTATCCTAAATGTTTCCCAATAAGGATTCTATTGTGTTTGGTTGTAAACACCTTATGCATGCGCAATTATCTTTTGGATAATCTTCTAATGCATGGGTTTTGCAACCTAGCTCATCTTTTGGAGCTTAACAATGTAGTCCATGTCTTGAGACTCTAGTAACTTTACCTTTGCGGTAAATGTTGCAAAAATTTCTATTCAGACATGCTGAGTTTGAAGTATCATTCCACCTAACCAGAGCTGAATAACGAGAAGCAACGATGGTTAGTGTTCATCAAGGTTTTTGACATAGGTCTCTTTTAAAAGCTGGCAAGATTGATGTAATGGTTGACACAATTAGCTAGAAGACCTGTTGTCACATTCCCTTGAATTAGCAATAACAACCACTCCTCATAAGGCTTCTTCTATGACTTATTATAGGAGTTGTGCTTATGGTTTCCTTTGTCTCTGAAGTCCGACCTTTTGCTTCATGTTCCGTGTCTCGAACATCAAGGAGAACATTTAAAATAGGGTTGCTAAATGTCTCTCGGTCGATCCTCCAGACCTTTTTATGTTGGCAAGCATCTTGTGGTGCCAAGTAATTGAAGTCTGAGAATGAAGTTTCTTTTCCTCGTGCCATCAGGAATCTTCTTATAGATTCATCTTAGTGGTGTAAAGTAATATCATGATCTTTGGAAAAGCTTTTGATAATCCTGGATGAATAAAGAGTTCCCTTCGGTTCGCCTAACGTGTTCGAAGAGCGACTATGGTTTTGATAACCAGAAATTCCTCATGTTACATGTTCCTCGTGACTCTTATGAGTCCTCTTGATATGGGTTGGCCCGATCTTCTCAGCAAGCTCTTGTCGATTGTGATGGTGGATGATAGATAACTAGTGCGTAGCTATGATCTCTCCCGCTCGATCCCTGATGCCAATGCAACAGCTCTCGAACCTTGTAGGATATTCACAACACCACACTCTTGCGCACGCAGTCGTGACCACGAACGGTAGTATGCAATCTACTAATTCCCAATGGAACAACAGATCACACTCAATTATAGTTGGCAGATTCGAACACAGGGTAATTCCAGAGGTTCTATGAAAGAAACAACTCCAAAATATTTTAGCGTGGTCTAAAAACCTAACTTGTGACGGCTACGGAGGTTTATATGAGGGCTGGGGCTTCCTCCCCTCTAAACGGGCCTAAAAACAGCCATAACTTGGCCCAAACTGACTCGGTTCGACTCAAACTGATACATACCGACCCATATATGGGTTCGGCCTTATTGGCACGCAATCCAAATGTCGTGGAACACCTCAAACATGTAATTCTTGGTGCGCCATCTCTCTCTCATACGTGATTTCCTCATTGCCTCCTAGTGCGCATGCCTCCCGCTCCTCCCTCGCGCGCTTGTTGATATTCGAAATCAGCGCTTGTCCTTCTTGCTGCAACTCTCCTCCTCCTCGCGCAACGCTTGTGGTATCAATAAACCTGATCATACAAAGATGCATATACTTAGGTAGTATAAAGTTCTCATTAAATAAAACATCAGGTTCAATTAGGAATAAATTCACCTGATAGTCATTATTGATTTGACTCAATATTTCCTTCAAGTTCAGGTAGTCAGAATCATCATAATCCATGTATATATCCTCATCATCCTCCCTTTCTTCATGAAAAGCCGTCCTCGGCTTTGGGTAAGCTGAAAGTGGGAGAAACAAAAAGAACAACATGTACGCAAAGTATATGTATATATAACATGTTGTATTATTGTTGTTCACATGAAAAGTATGTCCAGTATACATCAAGCAACTTAAATTGCAGGTATAAGTGAAGTACAAAGAATCATGATCAAGGTGAAAAACAACTAAATAGATAGTCATGTTCTTCAATATTAAATTTAGTTTTCTCAAAGAAGATCTATGATCAAATTTGTGAACAAGATCAAACCAATTCAATATGTCTGAAAACCAAATTGAATCATGACATGCTTCAACTGCGCTACTCTGATTATTATGAACATGATCATGTTGTCCAGTATGTAAAATGCAACTCAAATTGCAAATATCAAGGAAGTCTAAAGTAGTAACAAAACCAGACAGACTTTTGGGACAAACATAGTGAATATGAAAACTTGGGTCCTATTCTAGCAAGATTAGAACAATCCAACATAGGTAAAATTACTTGTGTTGGTTGCAATATATCAACTAGACCAGAATGTATTTCCATAATATCTGGAACATGAGCTATTGTCCCATAGCAAACATTTTGTGATGTATGGCTGAAAACAGCATGTTTCAGTTCAGCGATTCTATCACAAGTAATGCATATGTGATCCACAAGAAAATTTTCATGCATGCTATATTCACCAATCAGATTGAAAGTGAAACAAGGAGAATATGTGCTAGAATTCAGAAATGAAAGTTCAGAAATCTTATCCATAGCACAACTCATACTCATAGGTTCATTTAGCATGATGGAATACACAATATCAGCAGGTGGTATTCGAGCAAGTATTTCCTTATGTGTTATCAGTACCACATGATCAAAATTTGAATTTGGTGAACTATCACATGGTGCTGAAACAGTAGTGCAAGGCAAATCACAAGGAGGCTTTAGTAAAGGAATAGACTCACAATATGTCGCACATGTTGGCTGAAGCTCCAAAATAGTACCAATGTCATCAACAATCTCCTCATTTGTAGTAGGTACTAAAACATCCGCCGCAAGTGACAATGCACAGTCCGACGATGTAGGTTGTAAAATAGATTGCTCCCTTTCTTCAAAAGCAACCTGCATAACACAAGAAACAATACCAGGAGTAGAGATGATTACATTAGTAGAAATATCCTCACATGTATTAGCATCTACTGCACTGATGTTTTCTTTTTCTCTCATACTCTTAGAATGGATGCTCTCAACCTCACGTTTAGTGGAATCACACAGCTCACTTTTGATAACACTCTCACTTAGCTTGGCTATGTGGCTCTCATTCTCACATGGGTTGTAATGCAGACCGTGTTCAAGATGACAAATAATAGAATTCTCACCATTCATCATGACCTTGTACTTAGCAGACAAACTGAACTCTTTTGTCCTCTCCTTGCGAAGAAGATGATACTCATGAAATTTGTCGGCTGAAATCCTGAGCATAACACGCCTCTTCATGTTCCATTTGAAAGAAATCCTTCCAACAACAGGACATATTTGAGCGTCAAACCTTCTGCTCCAAGGTTCTCCCAATAGTATGTGACAAGAATCAAGTGGTATAGGAGATACATCACAACGCACAATCTCAGTATGCTCTTTAAAAGTCATAGGAACATCAGCGGTGTGTGAAATCAGCAATGTGCCATATGATGAATGCAAGAGATATGGCACCGCACGGGCACATGTGGGTAGCTGTAACTTTTGTACAACTTCAACGCTGATCAAATTAATAGTAGAGTTACTATCATTGGTAATGGAAGCACATCGCTCACCAATCATCACACTATGGTGGAAAAGACCATCACCATCAAAAATACCGCGTTCTTCCTTCCAAAAAGTTCCACTACAATGCCAATTGTCGATGAATTTGTAACTATACGTCTCCACATTATTTGTAACATCACCTGCCTCCATTTTCTGCATCACATCAACACTACTAGAAGACATTATTAGTATATTAGTGCACAAATCAAAATCAGTATGGTGGAAACTCTCACAACTCACTCACAACTAATTAGAAAGGAGATCTTACCGTTCCAAAGTGAATAGAGATGATCTACCAAACGAAATCAAAAACTGATGCACTGATGTGATGAAGTGAATATCAAAGGTATAGAGAACGATCACAGGGCACACAGGGTATTTATGGTGGAGCTGTAGGTATGGTATCCTAACTACACCTCAAACAAGTCCTAGTGCTGATCGTATGACAAAGACCCACGGAAACACACAGGTGGAGATAAATGGGGCAATTGCAACTATGAAAATGAGCTCAAAAAAGTAAGGTATGTCGGAGGAATGCTCGTGTTGCAATGCACAAGGAGAGACGCTAGCAATGTCTCAACGAAACGGGCACAAGATTGCTAACTGAGCAGCCCGTAGAGCACTAAGCACGCTAGTCTCGTAGGATAGTTTTAGACACAAAGAAAGGCTTACTAAGGCTCACAAGGATAGGTACGCTATGTGGACTCAGTAAAAAAAATAAACAAAAAAAGAAAAAAATTTGACCTGAGAATTGGTCTCTGCCACGGCAGAAGAATGGCCTAAAATCCTGCCGCGGCAGGATGGCGGCAGAATTTTTTTTCTCTCATACTAGCACAGACTGTTCTGTGGTAAGGCGATGGTTCGATTTTTTTTTTCGGAAATTTTTTTTTGTCACGCTGGAGCACAGACTTGTCTACGGTCAGGCGTGAGGCAGCGAGCCGAATTTTTTTTAATTCCGACTCGCCAAGTAGTACACAACTAAAGACTCTTTACTTGGATCGGATCTGACTTGATGGTAGTGGAAAACGATGGTGGAAAACAACTAGAACAACTAGAAAACAAATCTACGAAGAATAGATCTAGATCAATTCTAATAGAGGAACGCGACCAACAACTATTACTCGAATACGATGTAATCTAGGCTATGGCAACTCTTTTTGTGGGGCTTTTTCTGTATAGGATGAAAAATACTCTCTAATCTATGGATGGATTGTGGATTGCTTACCGAGGCAACACTGGAAATCTGATACCAAGATGATATGGGGTGGCCCGATCTTCTCAGCAAGGTCTTGTCGATGGTGATGGTGGATGATAGATAACTAGTGCGTAGGTATGATCTGTCCCACTCGATCCCTGATGCCAATGCAACAACTCTTGAAGCTTTTAGGATATTCACAACACCACACTCTTGCGCACGCAGCCGTGACCACGAACGGTACTATGCAATCTACTAATTCCCAATGGAACAACAGATCACACTCAATTATAGTTGGCAGATTCGAACACAGGGTAATTCCAGAGGTTCTATGAAAGAAACAACTCCAAAATATTTTAACGTGGTCTAAACCCTAACTTGTGACGGCTACGGAGGTTTATATGAGGGCTGGGGCGTCCTCCCCTCTAAACGGGCCTAAAATCAGCCATAACTTGGCCCAAACTGACTCGGTTCGACTCAAACTGATACTTACCGACCCATATATGGGTTCGGCCTTATTGGCACGCAGTCCAAACGTCGTGGAACACCTCAAACATGTAATTCTTGGTGCGCCATCTCTCTCTCTTGCTCATACGTGATTTCCTCATTGCCTCCTAGTGCGCATGCCTCCCGCTCCTCCCTCGCGCACTTGTTGATATTGAAAATCAGCGCTTGTCCTTCTTGCTGCAACTCTCCTCCTCCTCGCGCAACACTTGTGTTATCAATAAACCTGATCATACAAAGATGCATAGACTTAGGTAGTATAAAGTTCTCATTAAATAAAACATCAGGTTCAATTATGAATAAATTCACCTAATAGTCATTATTGATTTGACTCAATATTTCCTTCCAGTTCAGGCAGTCAGAATCATCATAATCCATGTATATATCCTCATCACCTCTCCACCAAATAAACCTTTCTGTCTTGACCTTCTGTTGAACGAAGAGTGATCCTTCTGTATCAAAGTAGTTCAATAGCTTGGTTCTCCGTATCTCTGTACATTGGAAGCTCTACTTAAGTTGTATAGTAGAGGTTCATCTTTCGAAGTCTGTGGTTGTGTTCTTTCTGTTGTACGCTCTCCTTTTCAGCAGCTCAAACTCTTCTGAAGTTCCATGGTCTCAATTCTAATGAAGACCAGCTATCTAACAACTTGAAAACCATCTCCTTTTTGTTTCTACTGTTACCTTGACGTGTTTCATGTTCGTTGGCTCCAGAGATGTTACGAAACATATATCCATGAGTTGACCATGAGATACTCTCTTTGTGGTTATGTGTCATTCCCTCTCTCCTTTAGTGTGTGTAGCTACCTCAAAGAAATGAAGCACTTCATTCATTCAATAACGGTGGTATGGATCAATCTCTTCGAAGAGATCGCCGAAGTCTAGTGTAACCCTGTTTCTTCTATCCTCCTACCTAGGAATCTCGGGACGAGATTCTGTTAAGGGGGATAGAGCTGTAACACCCCAGTTTTAGTTAAATCATAATTAGGACTTTGTTTGTGCATTCATGAGCAACATCCCGTAAAATGCATGTAAAGAAAATAATGAAAACCCAAAAACCCTAGTGTTTCCCCTCTCTTTGAAAACCTTCAAATGGTTTCGATTATTTGTAAAACTACCAAAATGTTGGAGCTCAAAAGGACTAATAGGGCCCCTACAATATTTCAATACTTTTACAAAGTCTCTTGTATTTTTTTTAATCATACAAAATAGAAAAGAATTGGAAAAAAGGAAATCAGAAAAAGAAAAAGATTTCTAGAAATGAAAACAGCTCCTAACCTAATCTAGGCCGAAGCCCATCTTTCTTGCCCCTCTATCTGCCGCCGCAACAGCCCGCAGCCCAGCTTCCTTTCTCCCGCGCCGCGCAACAGATAGCAACTAGCAGCAGCCCGCCTGGCAAGCTTTGCTGTAGCCCAACTGAGGCCCAGGCCAGTCGACCCCAGCCCAATACCGATTTGGTCCGAGCCATCACCGTAGTCCACCTCTCGCTCGCTTTGAAGCAGGTGCGTGTCAGTCGCACCGCCGCTCGCCGGCGTCAAGATCCTCTCTCCCTGGACACCCTCTCTCTCCCCCGCGAGCTCTCTTCCTCGTTCCCTACCATGGCCGAAACCCTAGCTCCGGCCGCCACTCTTCCCCACCATTGCCGGCCACCCCGGGCCAAGCCGAGGCCACAGGAGAACTCCCCGTGTTGTCTTCGGTCTCCCCATAGAAGCAATCGATCCCGCTTGACCTTCATCGACCTCACCGTTGTCTTCTTCCCTAACGGTGGCCGTGTTCAATCGCCACCACTACCGATGTCGCCTCGCCTCCTAGACACCACCGCCGGCACCATGGTGAGATTTTGGTGCTCTAGAACCCCTCTATTTCCCCCCTTGCCCTCTGGTTCGCCGCTCCACCGTGCGCCACCACTCGCCGTCGTGAGCCATCGTCATGGAAGTCGCTCCGGCAACCATTTCTTGGTGGTGCCGCCACAGTTAGGCTCCTAGGAGAGCGCCGCGTTGAGCTAGCCCGCTCCCACGTCCCCGCACCGCCCTAGTGTCATTCCTGGCCTCGATCTGCAGCTGGTGCCAGCGCTGACGTCATGGTGATGACAGCGTGATGTCATCCCGTGCTGATGATGACATCAGCATGACACAGTAATCCTTGTTTTCTTTTTATTTAAAATAATTTATGTAATTGTTTTATTAAATGAAAATGCTAACAGGTGGGCCCTATCTGTCAGGGTTTTATTCCTTTTTGGAAAGGATACCTGAAATTAATAAAAGTCTGACACGTGGGGCCAGCTGGAAAATAATTTAATAAATCCCAAAAAAATGTTTAATTGTTTAAAAATGATTTAAAATGGATTAAAAATGGGAAAAATCATAACTAATTCATTTTAAGTCAGAAAAATACAAATAATATATCAAAATGTTCAGAAAAATGAGATCTACACAATAGACTCATAATCATGCATTGTTAAGCAACTTAAATGAAAAGTTTAATTAGAAGAACAAACTAACCCCTCTCATATGCATCTGGGGTTTCTTCGAATTAGGGTTTGGACCCCTCAGACCCCGTTTAATTTGCCAAGCATGCCTTAGGGTTTCATTACAATACACTAAAACTTATCATAGCATCATCCTTGCTTGAGCATTGCATCGATGCCATGTGTTGATTGTTGCTTTCCTTTCCGGTGTTTCCGCTTCTTCTCGGTAGACCTCGGAGTTGGTGTGAGCAACAAGAGTGAGTGCAAGATTGAAGACTGAGATTAACACCATCGAAGAGAAGTACTGGATCGATGGTGAAAATGTTAAGAAGATGAACCGAAAGTTCTATATCTGAGTATCAACAGGCAAAGGCAAGCAAAACCCCACACATGATAAAATCCTACATTTTCGAAGTACTTTAATTCTTGCCATGTGCATACGATTCCAAAGTCTTTTATCGATAGATAGATTAATCCTATCTGATGCATGCTACCTTTATAGCCTATACTCCCGGATCTAGTGCTCCTAGCATAACTAGGGTTTGTCTTATGAGCTTCGTGATGCAGCCCATCCTGCGGACGCTACTACATCTACAACACTAAGTCCCCAAGATCGTCCCCAAGTCAACCAAGAAGACGGTCCAGGAGCAGCCAGCTCCAGAACCAGAGTCTCCGCCGTCATCGCCCCGAAGAGTCCGCCTGATGCCAGCCGGAATGTCTAGCACAGCCGGAGTGTCTGGCCAGATCCAACCGGAGTGTCCAGCCTACCCCAGCCCCGTCCTAGCGCGGACAATCAGTATGCTACACCGGACCCTACCCGGACACTACCCGGAGTGTCCGACCACCCCGGACTGTCCGGTCCACCCGACCAGGACTGTCCGGCCTAAGTGATGGGCCTGCGAGCCAACATCTGGGCCCTTGGCCCATGTACCCCTCTATTCCGCACCAAACCCTAGTTTTATGCCCAAACTACCCCTGAACTTGTGGCTGGCCTATAAATAGAGCCCCCACCCCTCATTGTATCCCTTAGGCATAGATGATAGACTAAAGACAACCCCCTTTGTGGAATCTCTAGTTTTGCCTCAACCCCTTCTAACAAAGGGCATCGACTATTGTCACCACCTCGTTGGAGTTTGCATCGCGCCTCCCTCGTTGTACAAGGCCTTGGCATCGGTGTCCCTTTGCCAAGACGTCAAGACCCTCTCCAAGGTGTTCTTCCCTCTCCGCATGGGATCGAAGGAGCACGCTGACCGATCTTTCCTTGCGAGGATTCTATTGGACCGGTGGCCACCGGTGCGAGCAATTGACCTTGTATCGTGTGTGTTTTGCGTGTGTTCATCGTGTTCTTCGCGAGGTGTGCGTCCGCTTCCGCTACCTTCTCCCTTTCCCCTCGCTTTTCCATCGATTTGACCACGAGATCCGTGAAGATCGGGCCACCCACGACGTTACCCCATAACATCTGGCATTAGAGCACAAGTTGCCACGGATTTCACCCTCGTTCTTCCCCACCAAATATTTCTTGAAAAACCACAAAAAATAGCCACAAAATTGAGTGGATCTTATGTCAACCCATACATCTGGTATCAGCAGCTTTTGGTTGCCACAGATTTCTCCTCGATTTGGTATTTTCACCCATAAATTCGAAAATCCCCAAAAAAATAGCCCCAATTTCGTGTTTTGATTTGATCAGTGATTTGAGTGCGTTTTGGTAGGCTTTGATCCGTGGATTACTTGCTAAACTTGTTGATCTACCTTTCCTTGTGTTCCTTGTTTTCCCCCATCAATTTGAGGTTTTGTTCGAGTTTTTCCGCCAAAACTCGTCCTGTTCGTGTTCTGGAACTTCTGGATCGACCAGACCGGACTGTCCGGCCTCAACAGACCGGAATATCTGCCCTGCCCGAGTTTCTGGCCAAAACGGACCGGAATATCCGCCCCGGCCGGACTGTCCGGCCTGCGCGCCCCGGAATGTCAGCCCCTGCTGACAGAAAAATCTGCTTAATGGTTTTGAGCATAACTTTTGCATACGAACTCGGATTTTTGTGTTTTTTAGCTCGTTTTGAAGAGGAGAAGGAGCTCTACATCATCATATCCGTGCTGCATACTATATACTCCATCCAAATTCCGTAAGCAAGGCGGAATCCACCAATAAAGGGTAAAGATCGGCGAGGAAAGGTATAAAAATTCCGCGACTTCTCCCCACCTGCATCCCTTTGTGAGCCACACTATCTTTGCGTTCAACAAACACCTATTGAGACTAGTTCCTCCTATGATTGCTTGGGCTATCCACATTTGATACCTTGTAGAATTCCGAGCAAAAGTGGTGAGCGCGCTATCTCATATAGTTATCTTGTATAGTTGTTGGCACAAGGAAGAGGCAAGTGAAAAAGAAAAGAAAAGTGAAAAAATAGAAAAAGAAAAAGAAGAAAAAGAAAGAAAGAAACTGTTGAGGGCAAACCTCTAGGGTGGCCCGATCTTTCACGATTCCCTTTCAAATTGAGGATGGAGTACGGGGAGAGGAGGGAAGGATGAACGCGACGAACGCACGCACGAAGAACGCGAAGAACACACACACACAAAACCACGATACACACAAATAGCTCATGCCGGTGGTGACCGGTCTAGCGCAATTCCTAGGCACGGTGAGATGGGAGACTCAGTGAGATCTTGACGTCTAGGCAAAGGAACACCAATGCCTAGGCCTTGTACAACGCGGAGGCACGATGCAAACTCCAACGAGGTTTGGGGATATTGGTGCTCCTTAGTCAAGGAGCATGAGGCAAGAATTAGATAGATCCACAAAGGGGTTTCCACTAATTCCAATATCATGCCTAGGGTTTACAACGGAGGTGGGGGACTATATATAGGTCACCTACAAGTTCAGGGGTAATTCAGGCATTAAAGTAGAGTTCTGGGCGAAGTAGAGGGGTACATGGGCCATAGGGTCCAGCTAGGCTCGCATGCTCATCTTCAGGCCGGATAGTCCGGGTCGGAACGGCCGGACAGTCCGGGGTAGCCGGACACTCCGGGTAGAGTCCGAGGAGTGTCCGAACTGGCCTTCTGAATGTCCACGCCAGGTTGGGGCTGGGGCTGGTCGGACACTCCGGCTGAGTCGCGCTGGACACTCTGGCTGCGCCGGCACTCCGGCTAGATTCGGGCGGACACTCCGGCTCAGGTAGCTTCAGCTCAGGTGCAGCTTCAGGGCTCGTGGGTCGATGCGGCGGGGGTTCGTACCTGATGATGCACAGAGTAGAGGTATGAAGTAGCAAGCCATCCAGGTGTATGTCAAAGTCACATGATGCGAGGAGCGAATTCACCTTATCTTGGAGGAGGTTATCTCGGGCACAGGTCATCGGTCCACTTGGGGGACTCGGTGGTGTAGATGTAGGAGCGTCCGTTGGACGGGCCGCATCATCTCCACCCCCTTGGGAAAGAGTCGTCCTCGACTCTTCATGGATATCATCTTGAACATCTCCATGGTATGGTGAGAGATCCTTGACATTGAATATATTGCTTGCAAGGTACTTAGAGGTCGGTATGTCGATGATGTAGGCGTTGTTGTTGATTCTTTTGAGGACCTTGAAGGGACCATCTCCTCTTGGCATGAGCTTGGAGTCATGTTCCTTGGGGAAGCGGTCTTTGCTTAGGTGTAACCACACAAGGTCACCTTCTTCAAAGATCATCTCCTTCTTGTCCTTGTTTAACCTTGAAGCTTGGCGAAGGACTTGTTGTTCAATAGTAGCTCTTGTTTCTTCGTGAAGCTTCTTCATAGCTTGTGCGCGCTTCTCGACGTCCATGTTCGTGCGCTCATGGAGAGGTAGTGGTAGGATGTTGAGCGCGGCGAGGGGCTCGAAACCATAGACGATCATGAATGGACTCATCTTGGTTATTGAGTGCTTTGCTCGGTTATAGGCGAACTCGGCGTGGGGAATGCATTCCTCCCAATCCTTCAAGTTTTTCTTGATCAACACACGTAGGAGAGTTCTGAGGCTTCGGTTGACAACTTCAGTTTGGCCATTAGTTTGGGGATGCGATGCGGATGAGAAGAGTAGCTTGACGCCGAGCTTGGCCATGAGTGTCTTCCATAAGTAGCTCATGAATTTGACGTCACGGTCGGAGACGATTGTCCTTGGCACACCGTGAAGACGGACGATTTCCCTGAAAAACAAATTTGCAACATGTGAAGCATCGTCGGTCTTATGGCATGGTATGAAGTGTGCCATTTTGGAAAAACGATCCACAACAACAAATATAGAATCATGACTATGCTTAGATCTAGGCAATCCTAACACGAAATCCATGCTAATGTCGGACCAAGGGGTATGAGGAATAGGCAATGGCATATAAAGACCATAAGGGTTAGCTTGCGACTTAGCTTCAACACATGTCGTGCATCGTTGAACGTAGCGCTCCACGTCATGCTTCATATTGGGCCCAAAGTAGTGAGTGGAAAGCATGTCCAAAGTCTTGTCACGACCAAAGTGTCCCATAAGGCCTCCACCATGAGATTCTTGGAGAAGCAAAAGTTGAAGCGACGACTTCGGAATGCATATTTTGCTTTGTTTAAATAGAAATCCCTTATGCAAATAGAAATCATCAACTCCTTTGTCATTGGAGCACTTTGCGAAAATTGGTTCGAAGAACGGGTCGGAAGCATACAAAGATTTTATTTCCTCAAGACCCAACACATTGATTTCAAGTCCCGTAAGAAGGCTTGTATGTTTGCGGGACAATGCGTCCGCAACTACATTATCTTTGCCCTTCTTATACTTGACAATGTACGGAAAAGACTCCATGAATTCAACCCACTTAGCGTGTCTCTTGCTCAAGTTGGCTTGTCCTTTGAGATATTTCAATGACTCGTGGTCGGAATGTATGATAAATTCCTTGGGCCAAAGGTATTGTTGCCAAACTTGAAGGACACGAACTAAGGCAAAAAGTTCTTTGTCATAAATCCGATAGTTAAGGCGAGCACCATCAAGTTTCTCGCTATGGTAGGCTATAGGACGTCTGTTTTGCATAAGGACTCCTCCAATGCTAATACCACTAGCATCACACTCTATCTCAAAAGTTTTTGTGAAATCCGGTAACACAAGGAGAGGTGCTTCGGTGAGCCTCTTTTCGAGTTTGTCAAAAGCTTTTTGTTGTGCTTTGCCCCACATGAAGGTGACATTCTTTTTCGTCAACTCGTTGAGAGGACAAGCAATAGTGGAAAAGTCTTTCACAAAGCGACGATAGAAACCGGCCAACCCATGAAAACTTCGGAGTTCACTCACATTTGTTGGGATGGGCCAATCTCGTATGTCCTTTACCTTGGAAATATCAACTTCAATTCCTTTCGAAGAAACGACAAAGCCAAGAAAAATCAACTTGTCTTTAGCAAAGGTGCACTCGGGAAGATTAGCATAAAGCTTTTCATGTCGAAGGATTTGCAAAACTTCCTTGACATGTGTTATATGGTCCTCAAGTGATTTGCTATAAACAAGAATATCATCGAAATAGACAACAACACTTTTTTCTAATGAGAGAACGCAAAATCTGATTCATGAGGTGCATGAAGGTGGATGGGGCATTAGATAAACCAAAGGGCATAACCAACCATTCATAGAGACCAAGTTTGGTCTTGAAGGCAGTTTTCCACTCATCACCTTCAGCCATGCGTATTTGATGGTAACCACTACAAAGATCAATTTTTGAAAAAATAGTGGCTCCACACAACTCATCAAGCATGTCATCGAGACGTGGTATGGGATGTCGATAACGCACGGTGATAGCATTGATTGGACGGCAGTCCATGCATAACCGTAACGTATCATCCGTCTTTGGAACAAGAATCACGGGTACGGCACTTGGATTAGTGCTAACTTGGATCAAACCTTTGGAGACGAGTTGGTTGATTTGACGTTCAATCTCCTTCGTCTCTTCCGGGTTTGTGCGGTAAGCGGCGCTGTTTGGAAGAGGTGCGCCGGGGATGAGATCAATGCGATGTTCGATGCCGCGAAGAGGAGGTAGTCCATGTGGAAGCTCTTCTGGGAACACATCCTTGAATTCCTGCAAAACACTCATCAAAGATGGAGAAACATTGGTTAATTCATTAGTGCCTTGTGCTAGTCCCTTGCAAAGGAGGACATAGTGCAAGATGGATGGGTTGTTCCGAACATCTCTCATTTCACTTTTGGTGGCAAGAAGAACACTCTTATTTTTTCCACTCGAGTTTGGCTTGTGGCTCTCACTCACTATGAGGTGGTTCTCTCTCTCACCGCTCTTCTCACAAGTAGGTGTTGTGCTTTGCGCCCTCGCTAAAGCCTTTGCATTGTCCGCAATTATTTGGCTAGGAGTCATCGGTTGCAAAACACATGTTTTGTTGAGCCATTTGAAGGTGTAGATACTGGTTCGACCATCATGTTGAGCAGCCTTGTCAAATTTTAACGGTCGACCAAGAAGCATGTGGCAAACTGTCATAGGAACCACATCACACTCCACCGTATCTTTGTAAGGACCAATGGCGAAGGAGACCGATACGGTATGCTTGATCTTCACGGACCCTTGGTCACTTAGCCATTGCACGTGGTAGGGGTGCTTGTGCGGATGGAGGGTGAGGTTGAGCTTCTCACACAACTCGGTGCTAGCAAGGTTGTGGGAACTCCCTCCGTCAATGATCACCTTGATAGATTTGCCGTTGATGCCGGCTCGTGTTTGGAAGATATTGGAGCGTTGGTCTTCATGCTCTTGTGGTTGAGTGGTCAAGATCCTTGTGACGACAAGCGATGGACTTGCGTCATGCTCACACATGAGGAGTTCTTGATCATCTTCCACTCGTTGCCTTGCCATTGCTTCCTTGACACGGGCATCAAACGCATCTTCACTCATGTAGTCTTCATCACCATTGTCATGGATGAACAAGACTTTCTTGTTTCCACATTCGGCTGACTTGTGTCCTTTACCTCCAAAGTTGTAGCATTCACCGTTGAAAGGTGTATCACTCTTTGCTTGCTTGCCACTTGGGGGCAGTTTTCCTTGAGGAAGTGTGGGCTGGAAGGAAGGCTTGGAAGTACTTGAGGAGCTACCATTGAAAGTTGTTGGTGTAGCGGTTGAAGCTTGATTGTAGGTGAAGTACGTCTTGGGCTTGTTGTACTTGATTCCTCTTGCACTTGACGTTCAGCCTTTGTTGCGATGTGCACAAGCTCAACCATGTTGTTGTATGTTTGGAACTCGACGATGCGCTTGATTGGGTGATTCAAGCCAATAAGGAAACGTGCCATTGTTTGCTCCATGCGTTCATCAATGTTGGCGTGAATCAAGTTGGGTTCCATTTCCTTGAAGTACTCTTCCACGGTCTTTGTCCCTTGACGAAGCGCTTGAAGGTTGTTGAAGAGGTCACGCGTGTAGTGCGCAGGGACAAAGCGGGATCTCATATGAGCCTTCATGTCATGCCAAGTTGTGATTGGCGGTTCTTGTCTTGCATCACGAGCAACTTGAACTTGTTTCCCACCAAAGGTTGGCGTAATCATCAAACTCAAGCGAAGCCATGGCGACCATCTTCTCGTTGCTATAGTTGTGCATGCGGAAGATCTTGTCGACTTTGAGTGCCCACGAGAGGTATTCTTCGGGGTCATTGGATCCGGTGAACTTGGGCATCATGCACTTGAGCTTGCCAAAAGTTTCTTCATCGTTGCGGTCATTGCGACGAGCTTGGTGACCTTGTTGATGATCTTGTAGTTGGGGAGGTAGAACTTGGTTCTCGCATCCTTGTTGCGGAGCTTGCTCTTGATATTGTTGTTGAGGAGCTTGCTCTTGGTCTTGGCGCGGTTGTTGACGTGGTTGAGGCGCTTGAGCCTCATGGTGGCGAGGGTGTGGAGCCTCTTGACGTGCTTGATGACGAAGAGGAGGCTCGTTCCTCGGTTGGTGATGTTGGTTAGGCACATGGGCCTCACGGTGAAGAACATGGTCATGAGCCTCTTGACGTGGTGGGCGTCGCTCAACTTGTCTTACTTGATGCTCCCAGTTTTATTGATGTGGAGGAGGTGACTCGTGATGACCATGGTGTCGGTACGGACGTTCATGACGTTGATGACGAGGAGGAGGATCTTGGAGAGCTTCACGTCGATGACGAGCTTGATTCTCCAAATTGGAGTCATCACTTGTTGTGTCCAGTATGTGTCGCGGTCGATGGTGGTAGACTTGCGGTTGCACTTGCGGTTCCTCTTGTGGTTGCTCTTGTTGGATCACTAGTGCCCTTGCATGATGACGGTGTGCTTCTTGCCTTGCTCGTGGCCTTGAAGAGACGTCACCATCATAGCTTGACGTTGCGGCATGCCGTGGGGAAGGTACATAGTTCGAAGAGGTTCCATCTTCAACCACGGGGGCATCATTGCGTCTTGGAGCACTTGGTTGAAGATCTAGTTGAGGAGGAGCATGACAACGCGATGAGCTTGAAGAGCTTGACGCGCGTGAACGTGGCCTTGCCATTCCGTCGATGAGGCGTCGAAGATTGTCATTTGTTTCGGCGACGGAGCATTGGAGCGCTTCATTTTGGTGGCCGAAGTTGTGATGCATTGCATGCATTTGTCGTTCGAGGCCGTCGAAGCGGTTGTCGATGTTCTTGAACTCGGCTTGCGTCTCGCTAAATTGTTCATCTTGTCGCGTCTCAAGGGCTTGGCAACGTTCACGGAAATCTTGGCGGACGATGAAGTGACTTGCACGCGTCATGTACGGACCTTGATCTTCTTCTTGGGGAGGTGGTTGGCTCGACTCACCGTGCCTATCCATCATGCAAGACACATAAGTATTGTATATGGAAGTGGAATATGGTGGTGTTAGCCTTGTACCTCACCTTGGGGATTGCACCATACTAGAAACCACAAGTGAGAGCTATAACCGTGCAAAGTGGAATTGTAAAGAAAACTCACACTAAAGAAAGAACTAACTCTCAAAAGCTTGTTGGTGGTAGGCTAGTATTGTGGAAAGCCAAAGAACCAACCAAAAGAAAAGGGATAGTCAAAAGTGGGTAAAATCCAACAAAACTCAAGTCAAAGGCGAAGGTCAACAACTCAAAAGGGTGACGGGAACCTACGACTATATACACACACGTGGAGAAAGTTGGGATTGACACGACTATGAAAATGAGCAAACAAAACGTCCTAACGAAGACTAAGCTCGTTGTCGTGCCAATGCAAGGAGAGACCGTGGCTCGTTTGCAAAGAGGAAAAGTGAGCAACGGATTTGTGCACTTGCCTTGGGCGCTCTTCTTTCTCTCTTGCTTACAAGCTTTGAGACTCTCTTTTGCAAGGGGAGACTATTTTTCTTTTGCTTTTTCTTTGTATCTTTTTTTTTTGCTTTCCCTTGATGCTACCTAGTCACACTTGATATTGCTCTTGCACTCTCACTATCCAAGGACAAATGCACAATGCTCAAGCAAACACAACATGGGCCACTCTCATGGGATAGGTACACACAAAGGAAGATGGGGGTTAACAAGGTGACGCAAGTTATACCTTCTTTGATGATGAACTTGGCATCGGTGGTGCGGGATGATGTTCGTGGGCCGTGGTGTCGATGAGCGCGGAAGCTTGCTGGTAGTTGCTGACACGCACACGGGACAAGAGCAAACAAAGGAGATTAGCCAATGCGAAATATGAGGAAAAACTATCAAAACTGGCGTTACAGCCGGACACTCCGGTCTGTCTGGGCCGGACACTCCGGTCTGGTTCGGCCTGACACTTCGGTCGGTACTAGCCGGACACTCCGGCGCGGGTTTCCTGCTCGTGTTCTTGAGCGGAAATCCTCACCTTCGGGCCTCAAATCCGCGAAAAAACTGGCCAAATCAGGCTGGGGAAACGCAGTTTAAAGCTGGACCAACTCCTTAGACAAGGTTTGGTCGGATCAAAACCACAAATAACACTCCAAATCAAGAGATCGATCCAAAGGCAAATATGGGCTTTTTTTGGGGATTTTCGAATTTTTGGTGGATAGAAGAAAAATTTGTGGGGGAAATCGTGAGCAACGAAGCTCTTGATACGAATATGTTGAGGGCAAACCTCTAGGGTGGCCCGATCTTTCACGATTCCCTTTCAAATCGAGGATGGAGTGAGGGGAGAGGAGGGGAGGATGAACGCGACGAACGCACGCACGAAGAACGTGAAGTACACACACACAAAACCACGATACACACCAATAGCTCACGCCAGCGGTGACCGGTCCGGCGCAATCCCTAGGATCGGCGTCGAGCGGAGGACTCTCTCTCGAACCGGCACGGCGAGATCGGAGACTCGGTGAGATCTTGACGTCTAGGAAAAGTAACACCGATGCCTAGGCCTTGTACAACACGGAGGCACGATGCAAACTCCAACGAGGTTTGGGGAGATTGGTGCTCCTTAGTCAAGGAGCATGAGGCAAGAATTAGATAGATCCACAAAGGGGTTTCCACTAATTCCAGTATCATTCCTAGGGTTTACAATGGAGGTGGGGGACTATATATAGGCCAACCACAAGTTCAGGGGTAATTCAGGCATTAAAGTAGAGTTCTGGGCGAAGTAGAGGGGTACATGGGCCATAGGGCCCAGCTAGGCTCATAGGCCCATCTTTAGGCCAGACAGTCCGAGTCGGAACGGCCGGACAGTCCGGGGTAGCCGGTCACTCTGGGTAGAGTTCGGGGAGTGTCCGAACTGGCTTTCTGAATGTCCACGCCAGGTTGGGGCTGGGGCAGGCCGGACACTCTGGCTGAGTCGCGCCGGACACTCCGGCTGGATTCGGGCGGACAATCCGGCTCAGGTAGCTTGAGCTCAGGTGCAGCTTCAGGGCTCGTGGGTGGATGCGGCAGGGATTTGTACCTGATGATGCACAGAGTAGAGGTATGAAGTAGCAAGCCATCTAGGTGTATGTCAAAGTCACATGATGCAAGGAGCAAATTCACGTTATCTTGGAGGAGCTTGGCTCGGGCACGGGTCATCGGTCCACTTGGGGGACTCAGTGGTGTAGATGTAGGAGCGTCCGTAGGACGGGCCGCATCAGAAACAAGTGCCTCATAGAATAGGAAGCGCAAGCTCGATGAACATCAAATAGGTGGTACTTATTGTGCATATCTTGTAGGCCACCAATTTTATTGCAATCGAACTAGCGTCTCTCCTTGCACTTGGGCGACATGAGCTTATAGTCTTCGCTAGGTAATCATTTGGTTCTTAGCTCACTTTCTCCGTCGCACAAGTCCCATTTATCCCACCGTGTGTGTTTCCTTGTACATATTTCCTTCTTGTGGATTGACTTGTTTTGCTTTGTGATCATTGTGGTTCTTTACTTGCCATTAGAACATCTTGAGTTCGGATTGGTTCTTGACATGCCACCTTCCATACCTATCCACCATAAGCTTTGTGTGTGTGTCTTTTAGTAGTTAGTTGGTTTTGGTGTTCCGCGTGAACTTCACTTTGCTTGGTTTTGATTGCTCTCAAGTGTTGCCACTTGCATGATACTATCTTCCAAGGTAAAGTAAGGTTTGACGTTGCATCGCTAACCCCCATACCACTTCCATATACACCACTTGGTCTTGTGAATCATGTCTAGGGACTCTGGAACCGAGGATGATATCTATGAAGAATCCACGATGAGCCACCGTGCATATGCCTCCATAGGCATGGATGACATGATGGAGCACTACACCGACAATGTCTCCCATGCTTGGGTGATATGGAGTTCTATAACAAAAATAACTCCCCAAGCATGGAAGACTTCAAGAACGACAATGACAAGCTCCTCAAGTTGCATCGACCAAGACGGAGCCTCCACCTCGAGAGCACCAAGGTCCACCATCAAATGGACAACTTCAAGAGCGACATGGACAACAACTTCGCCAAAACCATGAGCATGATGGCCAAGACTAATGATGCTTTGCGCTCATTACAACGCCTCACAAAGAAGAGTGCCAAGGAAAACGAGAATTGTCGCGAGCGTCATGTGGATAACCAAGTGCGCCATCTACATCAACCTTTGGCAAGGCATGTCAATGACCTCCGTCGACACCATCATAAGGCGCCTTCAACTACTCGTGCCACCACCAAAAGGGCACCAAGAGCAAGCTCTCCTCCACGCCATCAAGCTTCACGCCAAGAGGCTACACTTCAAGATGGAGGAAGCCAAGGCCACATACGTGATGAAGTCGATCCGAGCATCGCTCTCGACAACAACATGAGCATACTTCCACCATTACCACAAGATGGGGATGATAAGGTCAAGAATGGTGAGCATGGGATTTTCCCTTCACCAAAGGAGGCGCATGGAGTTGACAGAACTGAGCCTACCCCTACATGCTTGAGTGATGATGTAGTACCAATCCCATGTGAGTATGAGAGCCACTTAGCCCACTTGAGTGAAAACAACAGTGAGATGAGTGACTCCACCATATGTGAGATTGAGTGCTTCCACTTGGAGGGCATGAGTGATACACCGAGTGAGTTTAAAGTGGTAGTTGATAGGTCATGAGACCACTTTGATTTCAAACGACATACCCTTTACCTCTAGTGTGTTTTCTCATGATGTTCTAGGTTCCATGGATCAAGAAGCGCCAAGCTTGGAGATGATGATGCCTCCACCCAAGAAGATGTACAGGGTGGATGAAGCTAAGGCCATCCCCATACAAGAAGAAGAAGTCACCCACATGGAGGCCAACACTACCACAACACCCACTTCATATGAGAGGTATGAACAAGGTAAGAATACGGGTCTTGGTGATGCCATGATCCCACTAGTGGACATGATGATTTGTGATGATTGGCATGCTATGGATGATGTTTGTGATATCACATATGCTTCATTGATATTTCCATGTGATACTTTGCCTTTGCATAATGTTGAGCATGTGAAATTATTTAATTATGATGATGTTGCCATAGACATGCCATGCTATAAACGTTACGTTGATGATATCATTGCTTGCACTTTGTGGAACAATTGCTCTTTCCAATGTTTTGCTTGCAATGATGTTACCAATGGTACCCCTCGAACCATGCTTTGTCATGAATCTTTTACAATTTCTCCTAAGTTGAATAATTGCTCTTTCACTTGTTTTGCTTGCAACAATAATGATAATAAGTTTTCTATTGAGATGGCCCCCATAGCTTTCTCAAATTTTGGATATTTTGGCAAATGCCATGATAAGCATGTTCCCCACTTGCATACTCACCATGCATGATGAGGATATCTACGGGGATTATGATGATTCTGACTGCCTGAACTGGAAGGAAATACTGAGTCAAATCAATAATGACTATCAGGTGAATTCATTCTTAATTGAACCTGATGTTTTACTTAATGAGAACTTTATACTACCTAAGTCTATGCATCTTTGTATGATCAGGTTTATTGATAACACAAGTGCTGCGTGAGGAGGAGGAGAGTTGCAGCAAGAAGGACAAGCGCTGATTTCCAATATCAACAAGTGCGCGAGGGAGGAGCGGGAGGAAGGCGCACTAGGATGCAATGAGGAAATCACGTATGAGCAAGAGAGAGAGATGGCGCACCAAGAATTACATGTTTGAGGTGTTCCACGAAGTTTGGACTGCGTGCCAATAAGGCCGAACCCATATATGGGTTGGTATGTATCAGTTTGAGTCGAACCGAGTCAGTTTGGGCCAAGTTATGGCTGTTTTTAGGCCCGTTTAGAGGGGAGGACGCCCCAGCCCTCTTATAAAACTCCGTAGCCGTCACAAGTTAGGTTTTCAGACCACGTTAAAATATTTTGGAGTTGTTTCTTTCATAGAACCTCGGGAATTACCCTGTGTTCGAATCTGCCAACTATAATTGAGTGTGATCTGTTGTTCCAGTGGGAATTAGTAGATTGCATACTACCGTTCATGGTCACGGCTGCGTGCGCAAGAGTGTGGTGTTGTGAATATCCTACAAGGCTCGAGAGCTGTTGCATTGGCATCAGGGATCGAGCGGGAGAGATCATAGCTACGCACTAGTTATCTATCATCCACCATCACCATCGACAAGAGCTTGCTGAGAAGATCGGGCCACCCCATATCATCTTGGTATCAGATTTCCTCGTTGCCTCGGTAAGCAATCCACAATCCATCCATAGATTAGAGAGTGTTTTTCATCCTATACAGAAAAAGCCCCACAAAAAGAGTTGCCATAGCCTAGATTACATCGTATTCGAGTAATAGTTGCTGATCGCGTTCCTCTATTGGATTAGATCTAGATCTGTTCTTCGTAGATTTGTTTTCTAGTGTTCTAGTTGTTTTCCACCATCTTTTTCCGCTACCATCAAGTCAGATCCGATCCAAATAAAGAGTCCTAGTTGTGTACTACTTGGCGAGCAAAAAAAAAATCGCCTCGCTGCCTCACGCCTGACCGCAGACAAGTCTGTGCTCTAGCGTGACCCAAAAAAAAAATCCAAAAAAAATAAAAAATAAAATCGAACCGTCGCCTTACCACATACCAGTCTGTGCTAGTACGAGAGGAAAAAAAATCTGCCGGCATCCTGCCGCGGCAGGATTTTAGGCCGTTATTCTGCAGTGGCAGAGACCAATTCTCAGGTCAAATTTTTTTTTATTTTTTTTATTTTTTTACTGAGTCCACATAGCGTACCTATCCTTGTGAGCCTTAGTAAGCCTTTCTTTGTGTCTATAACTATCCTAGGAGACTAGCGTGCTTAGTGCTCTACGGGCTGCTTAGTTAGCAATCTTGTGCCTGTTTCGTTGAGACATTGCTAGCGTCTCTCCTTGTGCATTGCAACACGAGCATTCCTCCGACATACCTTACTTTTTGAGCTCATTTTCATAGTTGCAATTGCCCCATTTATCTCCACCGTGTGTGTTTCCGTGGGTCTTTGTCATACGATCAGCACTAGGACTTGTTTGCGCTGTAGTTAGGATACCATACCTACAGCTCCACCATAAATAACCTGTGTGCCCTGCGATCGTTCTCTATGCCTTTGGTATTCACTTCATCACTTCAGTGCATCAGTCTTTGATTACGTTTGGTAGAGCATCTCTATTCACTTTGGAACGGTAAGATCTTCTTTCTTATCAGTTGTGAGTGAGTTGTGAGAGTTTCCACCATACTGATTTTGATTTGTGCACTAATGTACTAATCATGTCTTCTAGTAGTGTTGATGTGATGCAGAAAATGGAGGCAGGTGATGTTACAAATAATGTGGAGACGTACAGTTACAAATTCATCGACAATTGGCGTTGTAGTGGAACTTTTTGGAAGGAAGAACGCGGTATTTTTGATGGTGATGGTCTTTTCCACCATAGTGTGATGATTGGTGAGCGATGTGCTTCCATTACCATTGATAGTAACTCTACTATTAATTTGATCAGCGTTGAAGTTGTACAAAAGTTGCAGCTACCCACATGTGCCCGTGCGGTGCCATATCTCTTGCATTCATCATATGGCACATTGCTGATTTCACACACCGCTGATGTTCCTATGACTTTTAAAGAGCATACTGAGATTGTGCGCTGTGATGTATCTCCTATATCACTTGATTCTTGTCACATACTATTGGGAGAACCTTGGAGCAGAAGGTTTGACGCTCAAATATGTCCTGTTGTTGGAAGGATTTCTTTCAAATGGAACATGAAGAGGCGTGTTATGCTAAGGATTTCAGCCGACAAATTTCATGAGTATCATCTTCTTCGCAAGGAGAGGACAAAAGAGTTCAGTTTGTCTGCTAAGTACAAGGTCATGATGAACGGTGACAATTCTATTATTTGTCATCTTAAACACGATGTGCATTACAACCCATGTGAGAATGAGAGCCACATAGCCAAGCTGAGTGAGAGTGTTATCAAAAGTGAGCTGTGTGATTCCACTAAACGTGAGGTTGAGAGCATCCATTCTAAGAGTATGAGAGAAAAAGAAAACATCAGTGCAGTAGATGCTAATACATGTGAGGATATTTCTACTAATGTAATCATCTCTACTCCTGGTATTGTTTCTTGTGCTATGCAGGTTGCTTTTGAAGAAAGGGAGCCGCCTATTTTACAACCTGCATCACACTATTTGGTATTGTTACTTGAGGAGGATGTCGTAGTACCTACTACAGCTGAGAAGTTTGTTAATGACATTGGTACTGATTTGGAGCTTCAGCCAACATGTGCAACATATTGTGAGTCTATTCCTTTACTGAAGCCTCCTTCTGATTTGCCTTGCACTACTGTTTCAGCACCATGTGATAGTTTACCAAATTCAAATTTTGATCATGTGGTACTGATAACACATAAGGAAATACTTGCTCGAATACCACCTGCTGATATTGTGTATTCCATCATGCTAAATGAACCTATGAGTATGAGTTGTGCTATGGATATGATTTCTGAAATTTCATTTCTGAATTCTAGCACATATTCTCCTTGTTTCACTTTCAATCTGATTGGTGAATATAGCATGCATGAAAATTTTCTTGTGGATCACATATGCATTACTTGTGATCGAATCGCTGAACTGAAACATGCTGTTTTCAGCCATACATGTTGTGTGTCGACGATTTTGTGTTGTGAGATATATGCTAAAATTTGTGATAATATGAAACTAAAGTCAGGTCTAGTTGATATAATGCAGCCAACACAAGTAATTTTACCTATGTTGGATCGTTGTAATCTTGCTAGAATAGAACCCCAGTTTTCATATTCATTGTGTTTATCCCAAAATTCGTTGTCTAGTTGTGCTAATACTTTATACTTCACTTATATTTGCAAATTGAGTTGCATTTCACATACTGGACAACATGATCATGTTCATAATAATCAGAGTAGCGCAGTTGAAGCATGGCATGATTCAATTTGGTTTTCAGACATATTAAATTGGTTTGATCTTGTTCACAAATTTGATCATAGATCTTCTTTGAGAAAACTGAATTTAATATTGAAGAACATGACTATCTATTTAGTTGTTTTTTACCATGATCATGATTCTTTGTACTTCGCTTATACCTGCAATTTAAGTTGCTTGATGTATACTGGACATACTTTTCATGTGAACAACAATAATACAACATGTTATATATACATATACTTTGCGTACACGTTGTTCTTTTTGTTTCTCCCACTTTCAGCTTACCTAAAGCCGAGGACGGCTTTTCATGAAGAAAGGGAGGATGATGAGGATATCTACGGGGATTATGATGATTCTGACTGCCTGAACTGGAAGGAAATACTAAATCAAATCAATAATGACTATCAGGTGAATTCATTCTTAATTGAACCTGATGTTTTACTTAATGAGAACTTTATACTACCTAAGTCTATGCATCTTTGTATGATCAGGTTTATTGATAACATAAGTGTTGCGTGAGGAGGAGGAGAGTTGCAGCAAGAAGGACAAGCGCTGATTTCCAATATCAACAAGTGCGCGAGGGAGGAGCGGGAGGCAGGCGCACTAGGATGCAATGAGGAAATCACATATGAGCAAGAGAGAGAGATGGCGCACCAAGAATTACATGTTTGAGGTGTTCCACGACGTTTGGACTGCGTGCCAATAAGGCCGAACCCATATATGGGTCGGTATGTATCAGTTTGAGTCGAACCGAATCAGTTTGGGCCAAGTTATGGCTGTTTTTAGGCCCGTTTAGAGGGGAGGACGCCCCAGCCCTCTTATAAACCTCTGTAGCCGTCACAAGTTAGGTTTTCAGACCACGTTAAAATATTTTGGAGTTGTTTCTTTCATAGAACCTCTGGAATTACCCTGTGTTCGAATCTGCCAACTATAATTGAGTGTGATCTGTTGTTCCATTGGGAATTAGTAGATTGCATACTACCGTTCGTGGTCAAGGCTGTGTGCGCAAGAGTGTGGTGTTGTGAATATCCTACAAGGTTCGAGAGCTGTTGCATTGGCATCAGGGATCGAGCGGGAGAGATCATAGCTACGCACTAGTTATCTATCATCCACCATCATCATCGACAAGAGCTTGCTGAGAAGATCGGGCCACCCCATATCAATGCACCTATGTTACACTTGATTGACACTGATGGTGATGTGCACGAGAAGAGATACGTCATGATGGATGATGTATTTGTCTACCATGCACACACGTTCTTCCTATTGTGTTTGATGTGTTTAGGTACCCGCACGAGAATGTCAACCTCGGTTGAGCACGAGTTGACAAAAAGAGCTCTAGAGAGCATCCCCCAAGTGAGTTCAAGATCGAACCCAACTCTGATACCTTTTGCATGCTTTGCATCTTTCATGTTGAAAAATTGCTCTTTCCTATGGTTTGCTTGCAAGCATGTTAATGGTATTCGTCCGCCTTGTGAAAATAATATCTTGATGCTTTTCGATATTGATGCTTTGTGTGTTGCCACAAAAATGTTGAACAATTTCTCTTTCCAATATTTTGTGTGCAACCATAATGCCATTTTCAGCATGTATTGTCATGAGAGCTTCCAAGTCTCTCATATTGTTGTTGCAACAAACATAAGGACCACTTGATCTTTCATATGGTTTGTTTTCAAACACGTTGCTTTTGCTTCCGCCCGTGATACTCATATCCCAATGATATTTTCTTTTGATGATTTGTGTGTGGCATCCAACACGGCGAACAATTTGTCTTTCCAATGGTTGGTTTGCACACATAATGATGTTGTTTTGGATATTCTTCCTGATGCAGCCCGTCCTACGGACGCTTCCACATCTACACCAACAAGTCCCCCAAGTGGACCCATGACTCGTGCCCGAGGCAACTCCTCCAAGCTAACGTGAAGTCGCTCCTCTCTTCGTGCCAATTCGATACCTCCTTGGATGGCGTGCTACTTCATACCACTACTTTGTGCACCATCAGGTACGAGCCCCCGCCGCGTCGACCCACGAGCCCGGAAGCTGCACCTGACCTGCAGCTGCCAGAGCCGGAGTGTCCGCCCGGATCCAGCCGGAGTGTCCGGCCACCCCGGAGTGTCCGACCCGACTCAGCCGGAGTGTCCGGCCTGCCCGAGCCCGGACCTGGCGTGGACAATCAGAAGGTCGAATCGGACACTGCCCGGATACTTCTCGGAGTGTCCGGCCACCCCGGACTGTCCGGTCGATCTGACCCGGACTGTCCGGCCTTCCCGGACTGTCCAGCCCTCTCGACCCGGAGTGTCTGGCCCAAGTGATGGGCCTGCGAGCCTAGTTGGGCCCTATGGCCCATGTACCCCTCTACTTCGCCCAAAACTCTACTTTAATGCCTGAATTAACCCTGAACTTGTGGCTGGCCTATATATAGACCCCCACCTCCATTGTAAACCCTAGGCATGATATTGGAATTAGTGCAAACCCCTTGATGGATCTATCTAATTCTTGCCTCATGCTCCTTGACTAAGGGGCACCAATATCCCCAAACCTCGTTGGAGTTTGCATCATGCCTCCCCGTTGTACAAGGCCTAGGCATCGGTGTCCCTTTACCTAGACGTCAAGATCTCACTGAGTCTCCCATCTCGCCGTGCCGGTTCGAGAGAGAGTCCTCCCGCCCGACGCCGATCCTAGGGATTGCGCCGGACCGGTCACCGCCGGCGTGAGCTATTGGTGTTTATCGTGGTTTTGCGTGTGTGTGTTCATCGCGTTCTTCGTGCGTGTGTTTGTCGTGTTCATCCTTCCCTCCTTCCCCCTCACTCCACCCTCGATTTGAACAGGAATCGTGAAAGATCGGGCCACCCTAGAGGTTTGCCCTCAACATATACGTATCAAGAGCTTTGTTGCTCACGATTTCCCCCACAAATTTTTCTTCTATCCACCAAAAATTTGAAAATCCCCACAAAAAACAGCCCATATTTGCCTTTGGATCGATCTCTTGATTTGGTGTGTTATTTGTGGTTTTGATCCGACCAAACCTTGTCTAAGGAGTTGGTCCAGCTTTATCCTGTGTTTCCCCAGCCCGATTTGGCCAGTTTTTCGCGGATTTGAGGCCCGAAGGCGAGGATTTCCGTTCAAGAACACGAGAAGGAAACCCGCGCCGGAGTGTCCGGCTCGTACCAACCAGAGTGTCCGGCCCAACCAAAGTGTCCGGCCGAACCAGACCGGAGTGTCCGGCCCAGACAGACCGGAGTGTCCAGCTGTAACGCCTGTTTTGACTGTTTTGCCTCATTTTTTTCGCATTGGCTAATCTCCTTTGTTTGCTCGTGTCCCGTGTGCGTGTCAGCAACTACCAGCAAGCTTCCGCATCATCAACTTCCACGCTCATCGACACCACGGACCACGAACATCATCCCGCACCACCGATGCCAAGTTCATCATCAAAGAAGGTATAACTTGCGTCACCTTGTTAACCCCCATCTTCCTTTGTGTGTACCTATCCCATGAGAGTGGCCCATGTTGTGTTTGCTTGAGCATTGTGCATTTGTCCTTGGATAGTGAGAGTGCAAGAGCAATATCAAGTGTGACTAGGTAGCATCAAGGGAAAGCAAAAAAAAAAGATACAAAGAAAAAGCAAAAGAAAAATAGTCTCCCCTTGCAAAAGAGAGTCTCAAAGCTTGTAAGCAAGAGAGAAAGAAGAGCGCCCAAGGCAAGTGCACAAATCCGTTGCTCACTTTTCCTCTTTGCAAACGAGCCACGGTCTCTCCTTGCATTGGCACGACAACGAGCTTAGTCTTCGTTAGGACGTTTTGTTTGCTCATTTTCATAGTCGTGTCAATCCCAACTTTCTCCACGTGTGTGTATATAGTCGTAGGTTCCCGTCACCCTTTTGAGTTGTTGACCTTCGCCTTTGACTTGAGTTTTGTTGGATTTTACCCACTTTTGACTATCCCTTTTCTTTTGGTTGGTTCTTTGGCTTTCCACAATACTAGCTACCACCAACAAGCTTTTGAGAGTTAGTGTGGTTTTCTTGGCATTTCCACTTTGCACACTAATAGCTCTCCTTGTGGTTTCTAGTTTGGTGCAATCCCCAAGGTGAGGTACAAGGCTAACACACCATATTCCACTTCCATATACAATACTTGTGTGTTTGCATGATGGATGGGCATGGTGAGACGAGCCAACCCCTCCCTAAGAAGAAGATCAAGGTCGGTACATGATGCGTGCAAAGTCACTTCATCGTTCGACAAGAGTTCCGGGAACGTTGCCAAGCTTGAGACGCGATAAGATGAACAATTGGGGCGAGACGCAAGCCGATTCAGACATCGACAACGTTCGAAAGGCCTCGAACGACAATGCATGCAATGCATCACAACTTCGGCCACAAAATGTCAGCGAAGCATCCGGGAGCCGAAACAAAGGACAATTTCGATCTCGATCGCATATCGGCAAGACCAAATTCAGTGCGCAAAGTTCTTGCACCCTCTTCCCTAGACTACCCATGCACACAGTGTGGTCCTATGGCCCATGTACCCCTCTACTTCGCCCAAAACTCTACTTTAATGCCTGAATTAACCCTGAACTTGTGGCTGGCCTATATATAGACCCCCCACCTCCATTGTAAACCCTAGGCATGATATTGGAATTAGTGCAAACCCCTTGATGGATCTATCTAATTCTTGCCTCATGCTCCTTGACTAAGGGGCACCAATATCCCCAAACCTCGTTGGAGTTTGCATCATGCCTCCCCGTTGTACAAGGCCTAGGCATCGGTGTCCCTTTACCTAGACGTCAAGATCTCACTGAGTCTCCCATCTCGCCGTGCCGGTTCGAGAGAGAGTCCTCCGCCCGACGCCGATCCTAGGGATTGCGCCGGACCGGTCACCGCCGGCGTGAGCTATTGGTGTTTATCGTGGTTTTGCGTGTGTGTGTTCATCGCGTTCTTCGTGCGTGTGTTTGTCGTGTTCATCCTTCCCTCCTTCCCCCTCACTCCACCCTCGATTTGAACAGGAATCGTGAAAGATCGGGCCACCCTAGAGGTTTGCCCTCAACATATACGTATCAAGAGCTTTGTTGCTCACGATTTCCCCCACAAATTTTTCTTCTATCCACCAAAAATTTGAAAATCCCCACAAAAAACAGCCCATATTTGCCTTTGGATCGATCTCTTGATTTGGTGTGTTATTTGTGGTTTTGATCCGACCAAACCTTGTCTAAGGAGTTGGTCCAGCTTTATCCTGTGTTTCCCCAGCCCGATTTGGCCAGTTTTTCGCGGATTTGAGGCCCGAAGGCGAGGATTTCCGTTCAAGAACACGAGAAGGAAACCCGCGCCGGAGTGTCCGGCTCGTACCAACCAGAGTGTCCGGCCCAACCAAAGTGTCCGGCCGAACCAGACCGGAGTGTCCGGCCCAGACAGACCGGAGTGTCCAGCTGTAACGCCTGTTTTGACTGTTTTGCCTCATTTTTTTTCGCATTGGCTAATCTCCTTTGTTTGCTCGTGTCCCGTGTGCGTGTCAGCAACTACCAGCAAGCTTCCGCATCATCAACTTCCACGCTCATCGACACCACGGACCACGAACATCATCCCGCACCACCGATGCCAAGTTCATCATCAAAGAAGGTATAACTTGCGTCACCTTGTTAACCCCCATCTTCCTTTGTGTGTACCTATCCCATGAGAGTGGCCCATGTTGTGTTTGCTTGAGCATTGTGCATTTGTCCTTGGATAGTGAGAGTGCAAGAGCAATATCAAGTGTGACTAGGTAGCATCAAGGGAAAGCAAAAAAAAAAGATACAAAGAAAAAGCAAAAGAAAAATAGTCTCCCCTTGCAAAAGAGAGTCTCAAAGCTTGTAAGCAAGAGAGAAAGAAGAGCGCCCAAGGCAAGTGCACAAATCCGTTGCTCACTTTTCCTCTTTGCAAACGAGCCACGGTCTCTCCTTGCATTGGCACGACAACGAGCTTAGTCTTCGTTAGGACGTTTTGTTTGCTCATTTTCATAGTCGTGTCAATCCCAACTTTCTCCACGTGTGTGTATATAGTCGTAGGTTCCCGTCACCCTTTTGAGTTGTTGACCTTCGCCTTTGACTTGAGTTTTGTTGGATTTTACCCACTTTTGACTATCCCTTTTCTTTTGGTTGGTTCTTTGGCTTTCCACAATACTAGCCTACCACCAACAAGCTTTTGAGAGTTAGTGTGAGTTTTCTTGGCATTTCCACTTTGCACACTAATAGCTCTCACTTGTGGTTTCTAGTTTGGTGCAATCCCCAAGGTGAGGTACAAGGCTAACACCACCATATTCCACTTCCATATACAATACTTGTGTGTTTTGCATGATGGATGGGCATGGTGAGACGAGCCAACCACCTCCCTAAGAAGAAGATCAAGGTCGGTACATGATGCGTGCAAGTCACTTCATCGTTCGACAAGAGTTCCGTGAACGTTGCCAAGCCCTTGAGACGCGACAAGATGAACAATTTGGCGAGACGCAAGCCGAGTTCAAGAACATCGACAACCGCTTCGACGGCCTCGAACGACAAATGCATGCAATGCATCACAACTTCGGCCACCAAAATGAAGCGCTTCAACGCTCCGTCGCCGAAACAAATGACAATCTTCGATGCCTCATCGATGGCATGGCAAGACCACGTTCACGCGCATCAAGCTCGGCAAGTTCTTCGCATCGTCATGCACCTCTTCCACGAGATCTACATCAAAGTGCTCAAAGACGCAACGATGCCCCGGTGGTTGAAGATAGAATCTCTTCGGACTATGTACCTTCCCCACGGCACGCCGCAACGTCAAGCTATGACGGTGACCTCTCTTCAAGGCCACGAGCAAGGCAAGAAGCACACCATGATCACGCAAGGGCACTAGTGATTCAACAAGGGCAACCACAAGAGGAACCGCAAGTCTACCACCACCGACCGCGACACATTCTTGACACAACAAGTGATGACTCCAATTTGGAGAATCAAGCTTGTCATCGACGTCAAGCTCTTCAAGATTGATATGGGCATGAAGGAGGAGGTGAAGCCTAATTTTAGGACTCCACCAAGCTAGGTGATGCAGACGCATCCCATTGATGATTGGCACGCCAGGACGACCTACGACATGTAATGATAAGTCTAAGGTTGTGTCAAATATATTGCTATGTTATTGAGTTTGAGTCCATGTTAGGTTCGAGTCCGTTTGTGTGTTCGGTTTGGGTCTATCAAACCGACTAGTTGTAGGCCTCCTATATAAAGGAGCCAGCCACCTAGGGTTTAGGGGAGTTCAGTTGTTTAGTCTAAAAACTATATTGTGCTCCACCGTGTATCATCCCTCCGGGGACGGCGATACCGTTATCAGATTATTATTGCTGCGGAGGTTCTTGTGTTCATCAAGGATTGTCGCGCTCAGGTTTGAGGCGTGGTGATCTTCATCACGTTACTTGCTGGATTCGTTCCTCTTCTTCAGGTGACGTTCTTCAGCGTTATTGGGAGATCATCTATCTGGTTGACTCGCTGTGAAAGATCGGGACAAATCTAAAGGATCATCGGCTGATCAGTATCAGGTGGTATCAGAGCACTCGTTGATCACAACGTGTTTTTGGATCATCTGTGGACTATTTTTCTACAAGTAGTTGACAGATCAGTTTTGTTTAGAGAAGAGATTGGGAGGCGAGTTCTTTAGGTAGATCGGAATCAGATCAGATCGAGTTCAAGCATCCAGATCCGATTCGGTTTGCAGTTATAAAAAAAAGGGGCAGCCGCCGTACGAGTCGGGGTGATCCGCTCACGATCGAGGAACTCTCCGCGCGTTCTGCCCACGCTTGGGTTGTTCGGTACAGATCCGATTGTGTGTTTGAGAAAAAAAAGGCAACCAATTGCTACTTGTTGGACCAGTTATGGCTGTTTTTAGGCCCGTTTAGAGGGGAGGACGCCCCAGCCCTCTTATAAACCTCTGTAGCCGTCACAAGTTAGGTTTTCAGACCACGTTAAAATATTTTGGAGTTGTTTCTTTCATAGAACCTCTGGAATTACCCTGTGTTCGAATCTGCCAACTATAATTGAGTGTGATCTGTTGTTCCATTGGGAATTAGTAGATTGCATACTACCGTTCGTGGTCAAGGCTGTGTGCGCAAGAGTGTGGTGTTGTGAATATCCTACAAGGTTCGAGAGCTGTTGCATTGGCATCAGGGATCGAGCGGGAGAGATCATAGCTACGCACTAGTTATCTATCATCCACCATCATCATCGACAAGAGCTTGCTGAGAAGATCGGGCCACCCCATATCAATGCACCTATGTTACACTTGATTGACACTGATGGTGATGTGCACGAGAAGAGATACGTCATGATGGATGATGTATTTGTCTACCATGCACACACGTTCTTCCTATTGTGTTTGATGTGTTTAGGTACCCGCACGAGAATGTCAACCTCGGTTGAGCACGAGTTGACAAAAAGAGCTCTAGAGAGCATCCCCCAAGTGAGTTCAAGATCGAACCCAACTCTGATACCTTTTGCATGCTTTGCATCTTTCATGTTGAAAAATTGCTCTTTCCTATGGTTTGCTTGCAAGCATGTTAATGGTATTCGTCCGCCTTGTGAAAATAATATCTTGATGCTTTTCGATATTGATGCTTTGTGTGTTGCCACAAAAATGTTGAACAATTTCTCTTTCCAATATTTTGTGTGCAACCATAATGCCATTTTCAGCATGTATTGTCATGAGAGCTTCCAAGTCTCTCATATTGTTGTTGCAACAAACATAAGGACCACTTGATCTTTCATATGGTTTGTTTTCAAACACGTTGCTTTTGCTTCCGCCCGTGATACTCATATCCCAATGATATTTTCTTTTGATGATTTGTGTGTGGCATCCAACACGGCGAACAATTTGTCTTTCCAATGGTTGGTTTGCACACATAATGATGTTGTTTTGGATATTCTTCCTGATGCAGCCCGTCCTACGGACGCTTCCACATCTACACCAACAAGTCCCCCAAGTGGACCCATGACTCGTGCCCGAGGCAACTCCTCCAAGCTAACGTGAAGTCGCTCCTCTCTTCGTGCCAATTCGATACCTCCTTGGATGGCGTGCTACTTCATACCACTACTTTGTGCACCATCAGGTACGAGCCCCCGCCGCGTCGACCCACGAGCCCGGAAGCTGCACCTGACCTGCAGCTGCCAGAGCCGGAGTGTCCGCCCGGATCCAGCTGGAGTGTCCGGCCACCCCGGAGTGTCCGACCCGACTCAGCCGGAGTGTCCGGCCTGCCCGAGCCCGGACCTGGCGTGGACAATCAGAAGGTCGAATCGGACACTGCCCGGATACTTCTCGGAGTGTCCGGCCACCCCGGACTGTCCGGTCGATCTGACCCGGACTGTCCGGCCTTCCCGGACTGTCCAGCCCTCTCGACCCGGAGTGTCTGGCCCAAGTGATGGGCCTGCGAGCCTAGTTGGGCCCTATGGCCCATGTACCCCTCTACTTCGCCCAAAACTCTACTTTAATGCCTGAATTAACCCTGAACTTGTGGCTGGCCTATATATAGACCCCCACCTCCATTGTAAACCCTAGGCATGATATTGGAATTAGTGCAAACCCCTTGATGGATCTATCTAATTCTTGCCTCATGCTCCTTGACTAAGGGGCACCAATATCCCCAAACCTCGTTGGAGTTTGCATCATGCCTCCCCGTTGTACAAGGCCTAGGCATCGGTGTCCCTTTACCTAGACGTCAAGATCTCACTGAGTCTCCCATCTCGCCGTGCCGGTTCGAGAGAGAGTCCTCCGCCCGACGCCGATCCTAGGGATTGCGCCGGACCGGTCACCGCCGGCGTGAGCTATTGGTGTTTATCGTGGTTTTGCGTGTGTGTGTTCATCGCGTTCTTCGTGCGTGTGTTTGTCGTGTTCATCCTTCCCTCCTTCCCCCTCACTCCACCCTCGATTTGAACAGGAATCGTGAAAGATCGGGCCACCCTAGAGGTTTGCCCTCAACATATACGTATCAAGAGCTTTGTTGCTCACGATTTCCCCCACAAATTTTTCTTCTATCCACCAAAAATTTGAAAATCCCCACAAAAAACAGCCCATATTTGCCTTTGGATCGATCTCTTGATTTGGTGTGTTATTTGTGGTTTTGATCCGACCAAACCTTGTCTAAGGAGTTGGTCCAGCTTTATCCTGTGTTTCCCCAGCCCGATTTGGCCAGTTTTTCGCGGATTTGAGGCCCGAAGGCGAGGATTTCCGTTCAAGAACACGAGAAGGAAACCCGCGCCGGAGTGTCCGGCTCGTACCAACCAGAGTGTCCGGCCCAACCAAAGTGTCCGGCCGAACCAGACCGGAGTGTCCGGCCCAGACAGACCGGAGTGTCCAGCTGTAACGCCTGTTTTGACTGTTTTGCCTCATTTTTTTTCGCATTGGCTAATCTCCTTTGTTTGCTCGTGTCCCGTGTGCGTGTCAGCAACTACCAGCAAGCTTCCGCATCATCAACTTCCACGCTCATCGACACCACGGACCACGAACATCATCCCGCACCACCGATGCCAAGTTCATCATCAAAGAAGGTATAACTTGCGTCACCTTGTTAACCCCCATCTTCCTTTGTGTGTACCTATCCCATGAGAGTGGCCCATGTTGTGTTTGCTTGAGCATTGTGCATTTGTCCTTGGATAGTGAGAGTGCAAGAGCAATATCAAGTGTGACTAGGTAGCATCAAGGGAAAGCAAAAAAAAAAGATACAAAGAAAAAGCAAAAGAAAAATAGTCTCCCCTTGCAAAAGAGAGTCTCAAAGCTTGTAAGCAAGAGAGAAAGAAGAGCGCCCAAGGCAAGTGCACAAATCCGTTGCTCACTTTTCCTCTTTGCAAACGAGCCACGGTCTCTCCTTGCATTGGCACGACAACGAGCTTAGTCTTCGTTAGGACGTTTTGTTTGCTCATTTTCATAGTCGTGTCAATCCCAACTTTCTCCACGTGTGTGTATATAGTCGTAGGTTCCCGTCACCCTTTTGAGTTGTTGACCTTCGCCTTTGACTTGAGTTTTGTTGGATTTTACCCACTTTTGACTATCCCTTTTCTTTTGGTTGGTTCTTTGGCTTTCCACAATACTAGCCTACCACCAACAAGCTTTTGAGAGTTAGTGTGAGTTTTCTTGGCATTTCCACTTTGCACACTAATAGCTCTCACTTGTGGTTTCTAGTTTGGTGCAATCCCCAAGGTGAGGTACAAGGCTAACACCACCATATTCCACTTCCATATACAATACTTGTGTGTTTTGCATGATGGATGGGCATGGTGAGACGAGCCAACCACCTCCCTAAGAAGAAGATCAAGGTCGGTACATGATGCGTGCAAGTCACTTCATCGTTCGACAAGAGTTCCGTGAACGTTGCCAAGCCCTTGAGACGCGACAAGATGAACAATTTGGCGAGACGCAAGCCGAGTTCAAGAACATCGACAACCGCTTCGACGGCCTCGAACGACAAATGCATGCAATGCATCACAACTTCGGCCACCAAAATGAAGCGCTTCAACGCTCCGTCGCCGAAACAAATGACAATCTTCGATGCCTCATCGATGGCATGGCAAGACCACGTTCACGCGCATCAAGCTCGGCAAGTTCTTCGCATCGTCATGCACCTCTTCCACGAGATCTACATCAAAGTGCTCAAAGACGCAACGATGCCCCGGTGGTTGAAGATAGAATCTCTTCGGACTATGTACCTTCCCCACGGCACGCCGCAACGTCAAGCTATGACGGTGACCTCTCTTCAAGGCCACGAGCAAGGCAAGAAGCACACCATGATCACGCAAGGGCACTAGTGATTCAACAAGGGCAACCACAAGAGGAACCGCAAGTCTACCACCACCGACCGCGACACATTCTTGACACAACAAGTGATGACTCCAATTTGGAGAATCAAGCTTGTCATCGACGTCAAGCTCTTCAAGATTGATATGGGCATGAAGGAGGAGGTGAAGCCTAATTTTAGGACTCCACCAAGCTAGGTGATGCAGACGCATCCCATTGATGATTGGCACGCCAGGACGACCTACGACATGTAATGATAAGTCTAAGGTTGTGTCAAATATATTGCTATGTTATTGAGTTTGAGTCCATGTTAGGTTCGAGTCCGTTTGTGTGTTCGGTTTGGGTCTATCAAACCGACTAGTTGTAGGCCTCCTATATAAAGGAGCCAGCCACCTAGGGTTTAGGGGAGTTCAGTTGTTTAGTCTAAAAACTATATTGTGCTCCACCGTGTATCATCCCTCCGGGGACGGCGATACCGTTATCAGATTATTATTGCTGCGGAGGTTCTTGTGTTCATCAAGGATTGTCGCGCTCAGGTTTGAGGCGTGGTGATCTTCATCACGTTACTTGCTGGATTCGTTCCTCTTCTTCAGGTGACGTTCTTCAGCGTTATTGGGAGATCATCTATCTGGTTGACTCGCTGTGAAAGATCGGGACAAATCTAAAGGATCATCGGCTGATCAGTATCAGGTGGTATCAGAGCACTCGTTGATCACAACGTGTTTTTGGATCATCTGTGGACTATTTTTCTACAAGTAGTTGACAGATCAGTTTTGTTTAGAGAAGAGATTGGGAGGCGAGTTCTTTAGGTAGATCGGAATCAGATCAGATCGAGTTCAAGCATCCAGATCCGATTCGGTTTGCAGTTATAAAAAAAAGGGGCAGCCGCCGTACGAGTCGGGGTGATCCGCTCACGATCGAGGAACTCTCCGCGCGTTCTGCCCACGCTTGGGTTGTTCGGTACAGATCCGATTGTGTGTTTGAGAAAAAAAAGGCAACCAATTGCTACTTGTTGGACCAGTACCAATCCCAGCTCGTACGTGGAGTCCCTGTACAAATCCACCAATACTCCAATAGCTCCTTGCTGGATCGGTTTAAAAAAAAGCAATCCAATCTCAACTACCAAATCTCAGCTCCAAGCAACGTACGTGAGGGAAAGCAACCCTTGCCCGTGAGTTTTCCTTCAGTACGATCAGCCGATGATCCTTTAGATTTGTCCCGATCTTTCACAGCGAGTCAACCAGATAGATGATCTCCCAATAACGCTGAAGAACGTCACCTGAAGAAGAGGAACGAATCCAGCAAGTAACGTGATGAAGATCACCACGCCTCAAACCTGAGCACGACAATCCTTGATGAACACAAGAACCTCCGCAGCAATAATAATCTGAGAACGGTATCACCGTCCCCGGAGGGATGATACACGGTGGAGCACAATATAGTTTTCAGACTAAACAACTGAACTCCCCTAAACCGTAGGTGGCTGGCTCCTTTATATAGGAGGCCTACAACTAGTCGGTTGGATAGACCAAAACCGAACACACAAACGGACTCGAACCTAGCATGGACTCGGACTCAATAACATAGCAAAATATTTGACACAACCTTAGACTTATCATTACATGTCGTAGGTCGTCCTGGCGTGCCAATCATCAATGGGATGCGTCCGCATCACCTAGCTTGGTGGAGTCCTAAAATTAGGCTTCACCTCCTCCTTCATGCCCATATCATCATCCCCCCCTTCAAGAAGCGTTGTCCCCAACGCTTGTGGGTCGGGTCGGAAAGGTGGCGTGATATGAACAATCGCTTCACGCGTCTTCGCCATCTTCAAGTCTTGCTTGCCTTCCTCACCACATCCTCCCTCTTGGCCTGCTCGACTTGATACAACCCTTGGCGCCTGCACCTCCTTGCGTCTCGATACGAGCTTGGACCTAGGCGCCATCGTCTTCTTCTTCTTCTTCTCAACTTTTGTTGGAACCCGTAGTTGCTGAACATGGACCTTCTTTGCACGACCCTGCATAAGATGAGTAATGCCTGGACCACACAACTGACGAACATGTCCATCCTTGCCTCTATGCATCCGCACAACTGTCCCAACAAAACACCTCACATGTGTGCTAATAAAACTGCTCTTGTTACCCCGCTGCACCACATGCACTTGAACATCAGGAGCACAAATATCATCCGTCTGAACACCTGTGTGAACACATACAACCTTCGGAACACATGCTGCAACATCCTTCCTCTCAGCAATAAGAGGATGCACTTCAACTGGCTTGTCACTAACAAGTTCCACTGGCTTGTCATCTACAGGCATAGCTAAAGAATATCAACATTGTCGCACTGTGCATCATGCTCTCCATCCTGCACCTTAGCTAGCCCAGATTTTGGCTTAGCCTTGCGCACCTTCTCCTTATGTACCACCAGCTCTACATCAGACTTTATGTCAACATCCTGCATAGGCTTCAAAGTCTGCTGTTTGCCACCATGCACAAAAGAATATGTATTTGCTCTTCCAGCATGTGTAACGTTGCGATCATACTGCCATGGACGACCAAGTAACAGCCCACATACCTCCAATGGCAACACATCGCACTCAATCTCATCAATATAATCACCAACTATAAATGGCACACGCACCTTATGAGTTACCTTCACCATACCGCAGCTATTTAACCACTTTAGATGCTTAGGTTCAGGAATACGCCATGTAGACAACCCCAATGTTGCCACCATTGCCTTGCTAATGCCATTAGTACAGCTTCCTCCATCAACAATCAACTTGCATGCTTTACCTTTGATCATACACTGCGCCTGAAATAAATTCCAACGCTGGCCCTTGTCAACTGTCATGCAAGCATCGTCTTGTACTTTCTTGAGTTGTAAATTCAGCCCACTCAATGGTACAACATCCTCCGGAACAATCACCTTGTCCTCTATCTCTGATGGTGCCAAAAATTTAGCACGTAAAAACTTTTTGTAGTCCTCCCAAACAGTATTTATTGAGACACCTCGCGTACGTGTGTCCATATTCCACCGCCGAAAAATTCGCACATCCTCCCGCCTTTTTGCAAGAAGAAAAGCGATAGTGTCGTCAAACTATAGATCTGGAGAAAGGTCAACACATAAGCGAAAACCAGCTTGCATTGTCTCTTCCCATATCTTGTATTCTGTCGAGGTTGCAGTATGTAGAAGCCTCCACTTCAATTTACTAGAATCCCAGCACGCACAATTTTTCAGGTCTAGATAATCATTGTAGACGTCTTGCGCTGAAAAATCACTAACATTACCCTCAAGATCCATCTCTAAACTTTAGCAGAACTCTGACCAAAAATCTCACAGCCGTTTTTTTTATCGATCGAAACAGCCTCGCTCAGGGACAGAGCTGTCTGTCCCTAGGCGTGGGTGCAAGCGACGTGGAAACAGGCAGTTGGACCAGCCACCCTGGCGAGCGGCAAGAGCACCAAGCGCAAGCTCGTCTCTCTTTTTTTTTTACTTCGTACTAAAGGAAAACTCATGGGCAAGGGTTGCTTTCTCTCACATACGTTGCTTGGAGCTGAGATTTGGTAGTTGACATTGGATTGCTTTTTTTTAAACCGATCCAGCAAGTACCTATCGGAGTATTGGTGGATTTGTACAAGGACTCCACGTATGAGCTGGGATTGGTACCGGTCCAACAAGTAGCAATTGGTTGCCTTTTTTTTTCTCAAACTCACAATCGGATCTGTACCGAACAACCCAAGCGTGGGCAGCACGCGCGGAGACTTCCTCGATCGCGAGCGGATCACCCCGACTCGTACGGCGGCTGCCCCTTCTTTTATAACTGCAAACCGAATCAGATCTGGATGCTTGAACTCGAACGGATCTGATTCCGATCTACCTCAAGAACTCGCCTCCCAATCTCTTCTCTAAACAAAACTGATCTGTAAACTACTTGTAGAAAAATAGTCCACAGATGATCCAAAAACACGCTGTGATCAACGAGAGCTCTGATACCACCTGATACTGATCAGCCGATGATCCTTTAGATTTGTCCCGATCTTTCACAGCGAGTCAACCAGATAGATGATCTCCCAATAACGCTGAAGAACGTCACCTGAAGAAGAGGAACGAATCCAGCAAGTAACGTGATGAAGATCACCACGCCTCAAACCTGAGCACGACAATCCTTGATGAACACAAGAACCTCCGCAGCAATAATAATCTGATAACGGTATCGCCGTCCCCGGAGGGATGATACACGGTGGAGCACGATATAGTTTTTAGACTAAACAACTGAACTCCCCTAAACCGTAGGTGGCTGGCTCCTTTATATACGAGGCCTACAACTAGTCGGTTGGATAGACCAAAACCGAACACACAAACGGACTCGAACCTAGCATGGACTCGGACTCAATAACATAGCAAAATATTTGACACAACCTTAGACTTATCATTACATGTCGTAGGTCGTCCTGGCGTGCCAATCATCAATGGGATGCGTCCGCATCACCTAGCTTGGTGGAGTCCTAAAATTAGGCTTCACCTCCTCCTTCATGCCCATATCATCATCCCCCCCTTCAAGAAGCGTTGTCCCCAACGCTTGTGGGTCGGGTCGGAAAGGTGGCGTGATATGAACAATCGCTTCACGCGTCTTCGCCATCTTCAAGTCTTGCTTGCCTTCCTCACCACATCCTCCCTCTTGGCCTGCTCGATTTGATACAACCCTTGGCGCCTGCACCTCCTTGCGTCTCGATACGAGCTTGGACCTAGGCGCCATCGTCTTCTTCTTCTTCTTCTCAACTTTTGTTGGAACCCGTAGTTGCTGAACATGGACCTTCTTTGCACGACCCTGCATAAGATGAGTAATGCCTGGACCACACAACTGACGAACATGTCCATCCTTGCCTCTATGCATCCGCACAACTGTCCCAACAAAACACCTCACATGTGTGCTAATAAAACTGCTCTTGTTACCCCGCTGCACCACATGCACTTGAACATCAGGAGCACAAATATCATCCGTCTGAACACCTGTGTGAACACATACAACCTTCGAAACACATGCTGCAACATCCTTCCTCTCAGCAATAAGAGGATGCACTTCAACTGGCTTGTCACTAACAAGTTCCACTGGCTTGTCATCTACAGGCATAGCTAAAGAATATCAACATTGTCGCACTGTGCATCATGCTCTCCATCCTGCACCTTAGCTAGCCCAGATTTTGGCTTAGCCTTGCGCACCTTCTCCTTATGTACCACCAGCTCTACATCAGACTTTATGTCAACATCCTGCATAGGCTTCAAAGTCTGCTGTTTGCCACCATGCACAAAAGAATATGTATTTGCTCTTCCAGCATGTGTAACGTTGCGATCATACTGCCATGGACGACCAAGTAACAGCCCACATACCTCCAATGGCAACACATCGCACTCAATCTCATCAATATAATCACCAACTATAAATGGCACACGCACCTTATGAGTTACCTTCACCATACCGCAGCTATTTAACCACTTTAGATGCTTAGGTTCAGGAATACGCCATGTAGACAACCCCAATGTTGCCACCATTGCCTTGCTAATGCCATTAGTACAGCTTCCTCCATCAACAATCAACTTGCATGCTTTACCTTTGATCATACACTGCGCCTGAAATAAATTCCAACGCTGGCCCTTGTCAACTGTCATGCAAGCATCGTCTTGTACTTTCTTGAGTTGCAAATTCAGCCCACTCAATGGTACAACATCCTCCGGAACAATCACCTTGTCCTCTATCTCTGATGGTGCCAAAAATTTAGCACGTAAAAACTTTTTGTAGTCCTCCCAAACAGTATTTATTGAGACACCTCGCGTACGTGTGTCCATATTCCACCGCCGAAAAATTCGCACATCCTCCCGCCTTTTTGCAAGACGAAAAGCGATAGTGTCGTCAAACTACAGATCTGGAGAAAGATCAACACATAAGCGAAAACCAGCTTGCATTGTCTCTTCCCATATCTTGTATTCTGTCGAGGTTGCAGTATGTAGAAGCCTCCACTTCAATTTACTAGAATCCCAGCGCGCACAATTTTTCAGGTCTAGATAATCACTGTAGACGTCTTGCGCTGAAAAATCACTAACATTACCCTCAAGATCCATCTCTAAACTTTAGCAGAACTCTGACCAAAAATCTCACAGCCGTTTTTTTTATCGATCGAAACAGCCTCGCTCAGGGACAGAGCTGTCTGTCCCTAGGCGTGGGTGCAAGCGACGTGGAAACAGGCAGTTGGGCCAGCCACCCTGGCGAGCGGCAAGAGCACCAAGCGCAAGCTCGTCTCTCTTTTTTTTTACTTCGTACTAAAGGAAAACTCATGGGCAAGGGTTGCTTTCTCTCACATACGTTGCTTGGAGCTGAGATTTGGTAGTTGACATTGGATTGCTTTTTTTTAAACCGATCCAGCAAGTACCTATCGGAGTATTGGTGGATTTGTACAAGGACTCCACGTATGAGCTGGGATTGGTACCGGTCCAACAAGTAGCAATTGGTTGCCTTTTTTTCTCAAACTCACAATCGGATCTGTACCGAACAACCCAAGCGTGGGCAGCACGCGCGGAGACTTCCTCGATCGCGAGCGGATCACCCCGACTCGTACGGCGGCTGCCCCTTCTTTTATAACTGCAAACCGAATCAGATCTGGATGCTTGAACTCGAACGGATCTGATTCCGATCTACCTCAAGAACTCGCCTCCCAATCTCTTCTCTAAACAAAACTGATCTGTAAACTACTTGTAGAAAAATAGTCCACAGATGATCCAAAAACACGCTGTGATCAACGAGAGCTCTGATACCACCTGATACTGATCAGCCGATGATCCTTTAGATTTGTCCCGATCTTTCAGAGCGAGTCAACCAGATAGATGATCTCCCAATAACGCTGAAGAACGTCACCTGAAGAAGAGGAACGAATCCAGCAAGTAACGTGATGAAGATCACCACGCCTCAAACCTGAGCACGACAATCCTTGATGAACACAAGAACCTCCGCAGCAATAATAATCTGATAACGGTATCGCCGTCCCCGGAGGGATGATACACGGTGGAGCACGATATAGTTTTTAGACTAAACAACTGAACTCCCCTAAACCGTAGGTGGCTGGCTCTTTTATATAGGAGGCCTACAACTAGTCGGTTGGATAGACCAAAACCGAACACACAAACGGACTCGAACCTAGCATGGACTCGGACTCAATAACATAGCAAAATATTTGACACAACCTTAGACTTATCATTACATGTCGTAGGTCGTCCTGGCGTGCCAATCATCAATGGGATGCGTCCGCATCACCTAGCTTGGTGGAGTCCTAAAATTAGGCTTCACCTCCTCCTTCATGCCCATATCATCATCCCCCCCTTCAAGAAGCGTTGTCCCCAACGCTTGTGGGTCGGGTCGGAAAGGTGGCGTGATATGAACAATCGCTTCACGCGTCTTCGCCATCTTCAAGTCTTGCTTGCCTTCCTCACCACATCCTCCCTCTTGGCCTGCTCGACTTGATACAACCCTTGGCGCCTGCACCTCCTTGCGTCTCGATACGAGCTTGGACCTAGGCGCCATCGTCTTCTTCTTCTTCTTCTTCTTCTCAACTTTTGTTGGAACCCGTAGTTGCTGAACATGGACCTTCTTTGCACGACCCTGCATAAGATGAGTAATGCCTGGACCACACAACTGACGAACATGTCCATCCTTGCCTCTATGCATCCGCACAACTGTCCCAACAAAACACCTCACATGTGTGCTAATAAAACTGCTCTTGTTACCCCGCTGCACCACATGCACTTGAACATCAGGAGCACAAATATCATCCGTCTGAACACCTGTGTGAACACATACAACCTTCGAAACACATGCTGCAACATCCTTCCTCTCAGCAATAAGAGGATGCACTTCAACTGGCTTGTCACTAACAAGTTCCACTGGCTTGTCATCTACAGGCATAGCTAAAGAATATCAACATTGTCGCACTGTGCATCATGCTCTCCATCCTGCACCTTAGCTAGCCCAGATTTTGGCTTAGCCTTGCGCACCTTCTCCTTATGTACCACCAGCTCTACATCAGACTTTATGTCAACATCCTGCATAGGCTTCAAAGTCTGCTGTTTGCCACCATGCACAAAAGAATATGTATTTGCTCTTCCAGCATGTGTAACGTTGCGATCATACTGCCATGGACGACCAAGTAACAGCCCACATACCTCCAATGGCAACACATCGCACTCAATCTCATCAATATAATCACCAACTATAAATGGCACACGCACCTTATGAGTTACCTTCACCATACCGCAGCTATTTAACCACTTTAGATGCTTAGGTTCAGGAATACGCCATGTAGACAACCCCAATGTTGCCACCATTGCCTTGCTAATGCCATTAGTACAGCTTCCTCCATCAACAATCAACTTGCATGCTTTACCTTTGATCATACACTGCGCCTGAAATAAATTCCAACGCTGGCCCTTGTCAACTGTCATGCAAGCATCGTCTTGTACTTTCTTGAGTTGCAAATTCAGCCCACTCAATGGTACAACATCCTCCGGAACAATCACCTTGTCCTCTATCTCTGATGGTGCCAAAAATTTAGCACGTAAAAACTTTTTGTAGTCCTCCCAAACAGTATTTATTGAGACACCTCGCGTACGTGTGTCCATATTCCACCGCCGAAAAATTCGCACATCCTCCCGCCTTTTTGCAAGACGAAAAGCGATAGTGTCGTCAAACTACAGATCTGGAGAAAGATCAACACATAAGCGAAAACCAGCTTGCATTGTCTCTTCCCATATCTTGTATTCTGTCGAGGTTGCAGTATGTAGAAGCCTCCACTTCAATTTACTAGAATCCCAGCGCGCACAATTTTTCAGGTCTAGATAATCACTGTAGACGTCTTGCGCTGAAAAATCACTAACATTACCCTCAAGATCCATCTCTAAACTTTAGCAGAACTCTGACCAAAAATCTCACAGCCGTTTTTTTTATCGATCGAAACAGCCTCGCTCAGGGACAGAGCTGTCTGTCCCTAGGCGTGGGTGCAAGCGACGTGGAAACAGGCAGTTGGGCCAGCCACCCTGGCGAGCGGCAAGAGCACCAAGCGCAAGCTCGTCTCTCTTTTTTTTTACTTCGTACTAAAGGAAAACTCATGGGCAAGGGTTGCTTTCTCTCACATACGTTGCTTGGAGCTGAGATTTGGTAGTTGACATTGGATTGCTTTTTTTTAAACCGATCCAGCAAGTACCTATCGGAGTATTGGTGGATTTGTACAAGGACTCCACGTATGAGCTGGGATTGGTACCGGTCCAACAAGTAGCAATTGGTTGCCTTTTTTTCTCAAACTCACAATCGGATCTGTACCGAACAACCCAAGCGTGGGCAGCACGCGCGGAGACTTCCTCGATCGTGAGCGGATCACCCCGACTCGTACGGCGGCTGCCCCTTCTTTTATAACTGCAAACCGAATCAGATCTGGATGCTTGAACTCGAACGGATCTGATTCCGATCTACCTCAAGAACTTGCCTCCCAATCTCTTCTCTAAACAAAACTGATCTGTAAACTACTTGTAGAAAAATAGTCCACAGATGATCCAAAAACACGCTGTGATCAACGAGAGCTCTGATACCACCTGATACTGATCAGCCGATGATCCTTTAGATTTGTCCCGATCTTTCAGAGCGAGTCAACCAGATAGATGATCTCCCAATAACGCTGAAGAACGTCACCTGAAGAAGAGGAACGAATCCAGCAAGTAACGTGATGAAGATCACCACGCCTCAAACCTGAGCACGACAATCCTTGATGAACACAAGAACCTCCGCAGCAATAATAATCTGATAACGGTATCGCCGTCCCCGGAGGGATGATACACGGTGGAGCACGATATAGTTTTTAGACTAAACAACTGAACTCCCCTAAACCGTAGGTGGCTGGCTCTTTATATAGGAGGCCTACAACTAGTCGGTTGGATAGACCAAAACCGAACACACAAACGGACTCGAACCTAGCATGGACTCGGACTCAATAACATAGCAAAATATTTGACACAACCTTAGACTTATCATTACATGTCGTAGGTCGTCCTGGCGTGCCAATCATCAATGGGATGCGTCCGCATCACCTAGCTTGGTGGAGTCCTAAAATTAGGCTTCACCTCCTCCTTCATGCCCATATCATCATCCCCCCCTTCAAGAAGCGTTGTCCCCAACGCTTGTGGGTCGGGTCGGAAAGGTGGCGTGATATGAACAATCGCTTCACGCGTCTTCGCCATCTTCAAGTCTTGCTTGCCTTCCTCACCACATCCTCCCTCTTGGCCTGCTCGACTTGATACAACCCTTGGCGCCTGCACCTCCTTGCGTCTCGATACGAGCTTGGACCTAGGCGCCATCGTCTTCTTCTTCTTCTTCTCAACTTTTGTTGGAACCCGTAGTTGCTGAACATGGACCTTCTTTGCACGACCCTGCATAAGATGAGTAATGCCTGGACCACACAACTGACGAACATGTCCATCCTTGCCTCTATGCATCCGCACAACTGTCCCAACAAAACACCTCACATGTGTGCTAATAAAACTGCTCTTGTTACCCCGCTGCACCACATGCACTTGAACATCAGGAGCACAAATATCATCCGTCTGAACACCTGTGTGAACACATACAACCTTCGGAACACATGCTGCAACATCCTTCCTCTCAGCAATAAGAGGATGCACTTCAACTGGCTTGTCACTAACAAGTTCCACTGGCTTGTCATCTACAGGCATAGCTAAAGAATATCAACATTGTCGCACTGTGCATCATGCTCTCCATCCTGCACCTTAGCTAGCCCAGATTTTGGCTTAGCCTTGCGCACCTTCTCCTTATGTACCACCAGCTCTACATCAGACTTTATGTCAACATCCTGCATAGGCTTCAAAGTCTGCTGTTTGCCACCATGCACAAAAGAATATGTATTTGCTCTTCCAGCATGTGTAACGTTGCGATCATACTGCCATGGACGACCAAGTAACAGCCCACATACCTCCAATGGCAACACATCGCACTCAATCTCATCAATATAATCACCAACTATAAATGGCACACGCACCTTATGAGTTACCTTCACCATACCGCAGCTATTTAACCACTTTAGATGCTTAGGTTCAGGAATACGCCATGTAGACAACCCCAATGTTGCCACCATTGCCTTGCTAATGCCATTAGTACAGCTTCCTCCATCAACAATCAACTTGCATGCTTTACCTTTGATCATACACTGCGCCTGAAATAAATTCCAACGCTGGCCCTTGTCAACTGTCATGCAAGCATCGTCTTGTACTTTCTTGAGTTGCAAATTCAGCCCACTCAATGGTACAACATCCTCCGGAACAATCACCTTGTCCTCTATCTCTGATGGTGCCAAAAATTTAGCACGTAAAAACTTTTTGTAGTCCTCCCAAACAGTATTTATTGAGACACCTCGCGTACGTGTGTCCATATTCCACCGCCGAAAAATTCGCACATCCTCCCGCCTTTTTGCAAGACGAAAAGCGGTAGTGTCGTCAAACTACAGATCTGGAGAAAGATCAACACATAAGCGAAAACCAGCTTGCATTGTCTCTTCCCATATCTTGTATTCTGTCGAGGTTGCAGTATGTAGAAGCCTCCACTTCAATTTACTAGAATCCCAGCGCGCACAATTTTTCAGGTCTAGATAATCACTGTAGACGTCTTGCGCTGAAAAATCACTAACATTACCCTCAAGATCCATCTCTAAACTTTAGCAGAACTCTGACCAAAAATCTCACAGCCGTTTTTTTTATCGATCGAAACAGCCTCGCTCAGGGACAGAGCTGTCTGTCCCTAGGCGTGGGTGCAAGCGACGTGGAAACAGGCAGTTGGGCCAGCCACCCTGGCGAGCGGCAAGAGCACCAAGCGCAAGCTCGTCTCTCTTTTTTTTTACTTCGTACTAAAGGAAAACTCATGGGCAAGGGTTGCTTTCTCTCACATACGTTGCTTGGAGCTGAGATTTGGTAGTTGACATTGGATTGCTTTTTTTTAAACCGATCCAGCAAGTACCTATCGGAGTATTGGTGGATTTGTACAAGGACTCCACGTATGAGCTGGGATTGGTACCGGTCCAACAAGTAGCAATTGGTTGCCTTTTTTTCTCAAACTCACAATCGGATCTGTACCGAACAACCCAAGCGTGGGCAGCACGCGCGGAGACTTCCTCGATCGTGAGCGGATCACCCCGACTCGTACGGCGGCTGCCCCTTCTTTTATAACTGCAAACCGAATCAGATCTGGATGCTTGAACTCGAACGGATCTGATTCCGATCTACCTCAAGAACTTGCCTCCCAATCTCTTCTCTAAACAAAACTGATCTGTAAACTACTTGTAGAAAAATAGTCCACAGATGATCCAAAAACACGCTGTGATCAACGAGAGCTCTGATACCACCTGATACTGATCAGCCGATGATCCTTTAGATTTGTCCCGATCTTTCACAGCGAGTCAACCAGATAGATGATCTCCCAATAACGCTGAAGAACGTCACCTGAAGAAGAGGAACGAATCCAGCAAGTAACGTGATGAAGATCACCACGCCTCAAACCTGAGCACGACAATCCTTGATGAACACAAGAACCTCCGCAGCAATAATAATCTGATAACGGTATCGCCGTCCCCGGAGGGATGATACACGGTGGAGCACGATATAGTTTTTAGACTAAACAACTGAACTCCCCTAAACCGTAGGTGGCTGGCTCCTTTATATAGGAGGCCTACAACTAGTCGGTTGGATAGACCAAAACCGAACACACAAACGGACTCGAACCTAGCATGGACTCGGACTCAATAACATAGCAAAATATTTGACACAACCTTAGACTTATCATTACATGTCGTAGGTCGTCCTGGCGTGCCAATCATCAATGGGATGCGTCCGCATCACCTAGCTTGGTGGAGTCCTAAAATTAGGCTTCACCTCCTCCTTCATGCCCATATCATCATCCCCCCCTTCAAGAAGCGTTGTCCCCAACGCTTGTGGGTCGGGTCGGAAAGGTGGCGTGATATGAACAATCGCTTCACGCGTCTTCGCCATCTTCAAGTCTTGCTTGCCTTCCTCACCACATCCTCCCTCTTGGCCTGCTCGACTTGATACAACCCTTGGCGCCTGCACCTCCTTGCGTCTCGATACGAGCTTGGACCTAGGCGCCATCGTCTTCTTCTTCTTCTTCTCAACTTTTGTTGGAACCCGTAGTTGCTGAACATGGACCTTCTTTGCACGACCCTGCATAAGATGAGTAATGCCTGGACCACACAACTGACGAACATGTCCATCCTTGCCTCTATGCATCCGCACAACTGTCCCAACAAAACACCTCACATGTGTGCTAATAAAACTGCTCTTGTTACCCCGCTGCACCACATGCACTTGAACATCAGGAGCACAAATATCATCCGTCTGAACACCTGTGTGAACACATACAACCTTCGGAACACATGCTGCAACATCCTTCCTCTCAGCAATAAGAGGATGCACTTCAACTGGCTTGTCACTAACAAGTTCCACTGGCTTGTCATCTACAGGCATAGCTAAAGAATATCAACATTGTCGCAATGTGCATCATGCTCTCCATCCTGCACCTTAGCTAGCCCAGATTTTGGCTTAGCCTTGCGCACCTTCTCCTTATGTACCACCAGCTCTACATCAGACTTTATGTCAACATCCTGCATAGGCTTCAAAGTCTGCTGTTTGCCACCATGCACAAAAGAATATGTATTTGCTCTTCCAGCATGTGTAACGTTGCGATCATACTGCCATGGACGACCAAGTAACAGCCCACATACCTCCAATGGCAACACATCGCACTCAATCTCATCAATATAATCACCAACTATAAATGGCACACGCACCTTATGAGTTACCTTCACCATACCGCAGCTATTTAACCACTTTAGATGCTTAGGTTCAGGAATACGCCATGTAGACAACCCCAATGTTGCCACCATTGCCTTGCTAATGCCATTAGTACAGCTTCCTCCATCAACAATCAACTTGCATGCTTTACCTTTGATCATACACTGCGCCTGAAATAAATTCCAACGCTGGCCCTTGTCAACTGTCATGCAAGCATCGTCTTGTACTTTCTTGAGTTGCAAATTCAGCCCACTCAATGGTACAACATCCTCCGGAACAATCACCTTGTCCTCTATCTCTGATGGTGCCAAAAATTTAGCACGTAAAAACTTTTTGTAGTCCTCCCAAACAGTATTTATTGAGACACCTCGCGTACGTGTGTCCATATTCCACCGCCGAAAAATTCGCACATCCTCCCGCCTTTTTGCAAGACGAAAAGCGGTAGTGTCGTCAAACTACAGATCTGGAGAAAGATCAACACATAAGCGAAAACCAGCTTGCATTGTCTCTTCCCATATCTTGTATTCTGTCGAGGTTGCAGTATGTAGAAGCCTCCACTTCAATTTACTAGAATCCCAGCGCGCACAATTTTTCAGGTCTAGATAATCACTGTAGACGTCTTGCGCTGAAAAATCACTAACATTACCCTCAAGATCCATCTCTAAACTTTAGCAGAACTCTGACCAAAAATCTCACAGCCGTTTTTTTTATCGATCGAAACAGCCTCGCTCAGGGACAGAGCTGTCTGTCCCTAGGCGTGGGTGCAAGCGACGTGGAAACAGGCAGTTGGGCCAGCCACCCTGGCGAGCGGCAAGAGCACCAAGCGCAAGCTCGTCTCTCTTTTTTTTTACTTCGTACTAAAGGAAAACTCATGGGCAAGGGTTGCTTTCTCTCACATACGTTGCTTGGAGCTGAGATTTGGTAGTTGACATTGGATTGCTTTTTTTTAAACCGATCCAGCAAGTACCTATCGGAGTATTGGTGGATTTGTACAAGGACTCCACGTATGAGCTGGGATTGGTACCGGTCCAACAAGTAGCAATTGGTTGCCTTTTTTTCTCAAACTCACAATCGGATCTGTACCGAACAACCCAAGCGTGGGCAGCACGCGCGGAGACTTCCTCGATCGTGAGCGGATCACCCCGACTCGTACGGCGGCTGCCCCTTCTTTTATAACTGCAAACCGAATCAGATCTGGATGCTTGAACTCGAACGGATCTGATTCCGATCTACCTCAAGAACTTGCCTCCCAATCTCTTCTCTAAACAAAACTGATCTGTAAACTACTTGTAGAAAAATAGTCCACAGATGATCCAAAAACACGCTGTGATCAACGAGAGCTCTGATACCACCTGATACTGATCAGCCGATGATCCTTTAGATTTGTCCCGATCTTTCACAGCGAGTCAACCAGATAGATGATCTCCCAATAACGCTGAAGAACGTCACCTGAAGAAGAGGAACGAATCCAGCAAGTAACGTGATGAAGATCACCACGCCTCAAACCTGAGCACGACAATCCTTGATGAACACAAGAACCTCCGCAGCAATAATAATCTGATAACGGTATCGCCGTCCCCGGAGGGATGATACACGGTGGAGCACGATATAGTTTTTAGACTAAACAACTGAACTCCCCTAAACCGTAGGTGGCTGGCTCCTTTATATAGGAGGCCTACAACTAGTCGGTTGGATAGACCAAAACCGAACACACAAACGGACTCGAACCTAGCATGGACTCGGACTCAATAACATAGCAAAATATTTGACACAACCTTAGACTTATCATTACATGTCGTAGGTCGTCCTGGCGTGCCAATCATCAATGGGATGCGTCCGCATCACCTAGCTTGGTGGAGTCCTAAAATTAGGCTTCACCTCCTCCTTCATGCCCATATCATCATCCCCCCCTTCAAGAAGCGTTGTCCCCAACGCTTGTGGGTCGGGTCGGAAAGGTGGCGTGATATGAACAATCGCTTCACGCGTCTTCGCCATCTTCAAGTCTTGCTTGCCTTCCTCACCACATCCTCCCTCTTGGCCTGCTCGACTTGATACAACCCTTGGCGCCTGCACCTCCTTGCGTCTCGATACGAGCTTGGACCTAGGCGCCATCGTCTTCTTCTTCTTCTTCTCAACTTTTGTTGGAACCCGTAGTTGCTGAACATGGACCTTCTTTGCACGACCCTGCATAAGATGAGTAATGCCTGGACCACACAACTGACGAACATGTCCATCCTTGCCTCTATGCATCCGCACAACTGTCCCAACAAAACACCTCACATGTGTGCTAATAAAACTGCTCTTGTTACCCCGCTGCACCACATGCACTTGAACATCAGGAGCACAAATATCATCCGTCTGAACACCTGTGTGAACACATACAACCTTCGGAACACATGCTGCAACATCCTTCCTCTCAGCAATAAGAGGATGCACTTCAACTGGCTTGTCACTAACAAGTTCCACTGGCTTGTCATCTACAGGCATAGCTAAAGAATATCAACATTGTCGCAATGTGCATCATGCTCTCCATCCTGCACCTTAGCTAGCCCAGATTTTGGCTTAGCCTTGCGCACCTTCTCCTTATGTACCACCAGCTCTACATCAGACTTTATGTCAACATCCTGCATAGGCTTCAAAGTCTGCTGTTTGCCACCATGCACAAAAGAATATGTATTTGCTCTTCCAGCATGTGTAACGTTGCGATCATACTGCCATGGACGACCAAGTAACAGCCCACATACCTCCAATGGCAACACATCGCACTCAATCTCATCAATATAATCACCAACTATAAATGGCACACGCACCTTATGAGTTACCTTCACCATACCGCAGCTATTTAACCACTTTAGATGCTTAGGTTCAGGAATACGCCATGTAGACAACCCCAATGTTGCCACCATTGCCTTGCTAATGCCATTAGTACAGCTTCCTCCATCAACAATCAACTTGCATGCTTTACCTTTGATCATACACTGCGCCTGAAATAAATTCCAACGCTGGCCCTTGTCAACTGTCATGCAAGCATCGTCTTGTACTTTCTTGAGTTGCAAATTCAGCCCACTCAATGGTACAACATCCTCCGGAACAATCACCTTGTCCTCTATCTCTGATGGTGCCAAAAATTTAGCACGTAAAAACTTTTTGTAGTCCTCCCAAACAGTATTTATTGAGACACCTCGCGTACGTGTGTCCATATTCCACCGCCGAAAAATTCGCACATCCTCCCGCCTTTTTGCAAGACGAAAAGCGGTAGTGTCGTCAAACTACAGATCTGGAGAAAGATCAACACATAAGCGAAAACCAGCTTGCATTGTCTCTTCCCATATCTTGTATTCTGTCGAGGTTGCAGTATGTAGAAGCCTCCACTTCAATTTACTAGAATCCCAGCGCGCACAATTTTTCAGGTCTAGATAATCACTGTAGACGTCTTGCGCTGAAAAATCACTAACATTACCCTCAAGATCCATCTCTAAACTTTAGCAGAACTCTGACCAAAAATCTCACAGCCGTTTTTTTTATCGATCGAAACAGCCTCGCTCAGGGACAGAGCTGTCTGTCCCTAGGCGTGGGTGCAAGCGACGTGGAAACAGGCAGTTGGGCCAGCCACCCTGGCGAGCGGCAAGAGCACCAAGCGCAAGCTCGTCTCTCTTTTTTTTTACTTCGTACTAAAGGAAAACTCATGGGCAAGGGTTGCTTTCTCTCACATACGTTGCTTGGAGCTGAGATTTGGTAGTTGACATTGGATTGCTTTTTTTTAAACCGATCCAGCAAGTACCTATCGGAGTATTGGTGGATTTGTACAAGGACTCCACGTATGAGCTGGGATTGGTACCGGTCCAACAAGTAGCAATTGGTTGCCTTTTTTTCTCAAACTCACAATCGGATCTGTACCGAACAACCCAAGCGTGGGCAGCACGCGCGGAGACTTCCTCGATCGTGAGCGGATCACCCCGACTCGTACGGCGGCTGCCCCTTCTTTTATAACTGCAAACCGAATCAGATCTGGATGCTTGAACTCGAACGGATCTGATTCCGATCTACCTCAAGAACTTGCCTCCCAATCTCTTCTCTAAACAAAACTGATCTGTAAACTACTTGTAGAAAAATAGTCCACAGATGATCCAAAAACACGCTGTGATCAACGAGAGCTCTGATACCACCTGATACTGATCAGCCGATGATCCTTTAGATTTGTCCCGATCTTTCACAGCGAGTCAACCAGATAGATGATCTCCCAATAACGCTGAAGAACGTCACCTGAAGAAGAGGAACGAATCCAGCAAGTAACGTGATGAAGATCACCACGCCTCAAACCTGAGCACGACAATCCTTGATGAACACAAGAACCTCCGCAGCAATAATAATCTGATAACGGTATCGCCGTCCCCGGAGGGATGATACACGGTGGAGCACGATATAGTTTTTAGACTAAACAACTGAACTCCCCTAAACCGTAGGTGGCTGGCTCCTTTATATAGGAGGCCTACAACTAGTCGGTTGGATAGACCAAAACCGAACACACAAACGGACTCGAACCTAGCATGGACTCGGACTCAATAACATAGCAAAATATTTGACACAACCTTAGACTTATCATTACATGTCGTAGGTCGTCCTGGCGTGCCAATCATCAATGGGATGCGTCCGCATCACCTAGCTTGGTGGAGTCCTAAAATTAGGCTTCACCTCCTCCTTCATGCCCATATCATCATCCCCCCCTTCAAGAAGCGTTGTCCCCAACGCTTGTGGGTCGGGTCGGAAAGGTGGCGTGATATGAACAATCGCTTCACGCGTCTTCGCCATCTTCAAGTCTTGCTTGCCTTCCTCACCACATCCTCCCTCTTGGCCTGCTCGACTTGATACAACCCTTGGCGCCTGCACCTCCTTGCGTCTCGATACGAGCTTGGACCTAGGCGCCATCGTCTTCTTCTTCTTCTTCTCAACTTTTGTTGGAACCCGTAGTTGCTGAACATGGACCTTCTTTGCACGACCCTGCATAAGATGAGTAATGCCTGGACCACACAACTGACGAACATGTCCATCCTTGCCTCTATGCATCCGCACAACTGTCCCAACAAAACACCTCACATGTGTGCTAATAAAACTGCTCTTGTTACCCCGCTGCACCACATGCACTTGAACATCAGGAGCACAAATATCATCCGTCTGAACACCTGTGTGAACACATACAACCTTCGGAACACATGCTGCAACATCCTTCCTCTCAGCAATAAGAGGATGCACTTCAACTGGCTTGTCACTAACAAGTTCCACTGGCTTGTCATCTACAGGCATAGCTAAAGAATATCAACATTGTCGCAATGTGCATCATGCTCTCCATCCTGCACCTTAGCTAGCCCAGATTTTGGCTTAGCCTTGCGCACCTTCTCCTTATGTACCACCAGCTCTACATCAGACTTTATGTCAACATCCTGCATAGGCTTCAAAGTCTGCTGTTTGCCACCATGCACAAAAGAATATGTATTTGCTCTTCCAGCATGTGTAACGTTGCGATCATACTGCCATGGACGACCAAGTAACAGCCCACATACCTCCAATGGCAACACATCGCACTCAATCTCATCAATATAATCACCAACTATAAATGGCACACGCACCTTATGAGTTACCTTCACCATACCGCAGCTATTTAACCACTTTAGATGCTTAGGTTCAGGAATACGCCATGTAGACAACCCCAATGTTGCCACCATTGCCTTGCTAATGCCATTAGTACAGCTTCCTCCATCAACAATCAACTTGCATGCTTTACCTTTGATCATACACTGCGCCTGAAATAAATTCCAACGCTGGCCCTTGTCAACTGTCATGCAAGCATCGTCTTGTACTTTCTTGAGTTGCAAATTCAGCCCACTCAATGGTACAACATCCTCCGGAACAATCACCTTGTCCTCTATCTCTGATGGTGCCAAAAATTTAGCACGTAAAAACTTTTTGTAGTCCTCCCAAACAGTATTTATTGAGACACCTCGCGTACGTGTGTCCATATTCCACCGCCGAAAAATTCGCACATCCTCCCGCCTTTTTGCAAGACGAAAAGCGGTAGTGTCGTCAAACTACAGATCTGGAGAAAGATCAACACATAAGCGAAAACCAGCTTGCATTGTCTCTTCCCATATCTTGTATTCTGTCGAGGTTGCAGTATGTAGAAGCCTCCACTTCAATTTACTAGAATCCCAGCGCGCACAATTTTTCAGGTCTAGATAATCACTGTAGACGTCTTGCGCTGAAAAATCACTAACATTACCCTCAAGATCCATCTCTAAACTTTAGCAGAACTCTGACCAAAAATCTCACAGCCGTTTTTTTTATCGATCGAAACAGCCTCGCTCAGGGACAGAGCTGTCTGTCCCTAGGCGTGGGTGCAAGCGACGTGGAAACAGGCAGTTGGGCCAGCCACCCTGGCGAGCGGCAAGAGCACCAAGCGCAAGCTCGTCTCTCTTTTTTTTTACTTCGTACTAAAGGAAAACTCATGGGCAAGGGTTGCTTTCTCTCACATACGTTGCTTGGAGCTGAGATTTGGTAGTTGACATTGGATTGCTTTTTTTTAAACCGATCCAGCAAGTACCTATCGGAGTATTGGTGGATTTGTACAAGGACTCCACGTATGAGCTGGGATTGGTACCGGTCCAACAAGTAGCAATTGGTTGCCTTTTTTTCTCAAACTCACAATCGGATCTGTACCGAACAACCCAAGCGTGGGCAGCACGCGCGGAGACTTCCTCGATCGTGAGCGGATCACCCCGACTCGTACGGCGGCTGCCCCTTCTTTTATAACTGCAAACCGAATCAGATCTGGATGCTTGAACTCGAACGGATCTGATTCCGATCTACCTCAAGAACTTGCCTCCCAATCTCTTCTCTAAACAAAACTGATCTGTAAACTACTTGTAGAAAAATAGTCCACAGATGATCCAAAAACACGCTGTGATCAACGAGAGCTCTGATACCACCTGATACTGATCAGCCGATGATCCTTTAGATTTGTCCCGATCTTTCACAGCGAGTCAACCAGATAGATGATCTCCCAATAACGCTGAAGAACGTCACCTGAAGAAGAGGAACGAATCCAGCAAGTAACGTGATGAAGATCACCACGCCTCAAACCTGAGCACGACAATCCTTGATGAACACAAGAACCTCCGCAGCAATAATAATCTGATAACGGTATCGCCGTCCCCGGAGGGATGATACACGGTGGAGCACGATATAGTTTTTAGACTAAACAACTGAACTCCCCTAAACCGTAGGTGGCTGGCTCCTTTATATAGGAGGCCTACAACTAGTCGGTTGGATAGACCAAAACCGAACACACAAACGGACTCGAACCTAGCATGGACTCGGACTCAATAACATAGCAAAATATTTGACACAACCTTAGACTTATCATTACATGTCGTAGGTCGTCCTGGCGTGCCAATCATCAATGGGATGCGTCCGCATCACCTAGCTTGGTGGAGTCCTAAAATTAGGCTTCACCTCCTCCTTCATGCCCATATCATCATCCCCCCTTCAAGAAGCGTTGTCCCCAACGCTTGTGGGTCGGGTCGGAAAGGTGGCGTGATATGAACAATCGCTTCACGCGTCTTCGCCATCTTCAAGTCTTGCTTGCCTTCCTCACCACATCCTCCCTCTTGGCCTGCTCGACTTGATACAACCCTTGGCGCCTGCACCTCCTTGCGTCTCGATACGAGCTTGGACCTAGGCGCCATCGTCTTCTTCTTCTTCTTCTCAACTTTTGTTGGAACCCGTAGTTGCTGAACATGGACCTTCTTTGCACGACCCTGCATAAGATGAGTAATGCCTGGACCACACAACTGACGAACATGTCCATCCTTGCCTCTATGCATCCGCACAACTGTCCCAACAAAACACCTCACATGTGTGCTAATAAAACTGCTCTTGTTACCCCGCTGCACCACATGCACTTGAACATCAGGAGCACAAATATCATCCGTCTGAACACCTGTGTGAACACATACAACCTTCGGAACACATGCTGCAACATCCTTCCTCTCAGCAATAAGAGGATGCATTTCAACTGGCTTGTCACTAACAAGTTCCACTGGCTTGTCATCTACAGGCATAGCTAAAGAATATCAACATTGTCGCACTGTGCATCATGCTCTCCATCCTGCACCTTAGCTAGCCCAGATTTTGGCTTAGCCTTGCGCACCTTCTCCTTATGTACCACCAGCTCTACATCAGACTTTATCTCAACATCCTGCATAGGCTTCAAAGTCTGCTGTTTGCCACCATGCACAAAAGAATATGTATTTGCTCTTCCAGCATGTGTAACGTTGTGATCATACTGCCATGGACGACCAAGTAACAACCCACATACCTCCAATGGCAACACATCGCACTCAATCTCATCAATATAATCACCAACTATAAATGGCACACGCACCTTATGAGTTACCTTCACCATACCGCAGCTATTTAACCACTTTAGATGCTTAGGTTCAGGAATACGCCATGTAGACAACCCCAATGTTGCCACCATTGCCTTGCTAATGCCATTAGTACAGCTTCCTCCATCAACAATCAACTTGCATGCTTTACCTTTGATCATACACTGCGCCTAAAATAAATTCCAACGCTGGCCCTTGTCAACTGTCATGCAAGCATCGTCTTGTACTTTCTTGAGTTGCAAATTCAGCCCACTCAATGGTACAACATCCTCCGGAACAATCACGTTGTCCTCTATCTCTGATGGTGCCAAAAATTTAGCACGTAAAAACTTTTTGTAGTCCTCCCAAACAGTATTTATTGAGACACCTCGCGTACGTGTGTCCATATTCCACCGCCGAAAAATTCGCGCATCCTCCCGCCTTTTTGCAAGACGAAAAGCGATAGTGTCGTCAAACTGCAGATCTGGAGAAAGATCAACACATAAGCAAAAACCAGCTTGCATTGTCTCTTCCCATATCTTGTATTCTGTCGAGGTTGCAGTATGTAGAAGCCTCCACTTCAATTTACTAGAATCCCAGCGCGCACAATTTTTCAGGTCTAGATAATCATTGTAGACGTCTTGCGCTGAAAAATCACTAACATTATCCTCAAGATCCATCTCTAAACTTTAGCAGAACTCTGACCAAAAATCTCACAGCCGTTTTTTTATCGATCGAAACAGCCTCGCTCAGGGACAGAGCTGTCTGTCCCCAGGCGTGGGTGCAAGCGACGTGGAAACAGGCAGTTGGGCCAGCCACCCTGGCGAGCGGCAAGAGCACCAAGCGCAAGCTCGTCTCTCTTTTTTTTACTTCGTACTGAAGGAAAACTCATGGGCAAGGGTTGCTTTCTCTCACATACGTTGCTTGGAGCTGAGATTTGGTAGTTGACATTGGATTGCTTTTTTTTTAAACTGATCCAGCAAGTAGCTATCGGAGTATTGGTGGATTTGTACAAGGACTCCACGTATGAGCTGGGATTGATACCGGTCAACAAGTAGCAATTGGTTGCCTTTTTTTTCTCAAACTCACAATCGGATCTGTACCGAACAACCCAAGCGCGGGCAGCACGCGCGGAGACTTCCTCGATCGCGAGCGGATCACCCCGACTCGTACGGCGGCTGCCCCTTTTTTTATAACTGCAAACCGAATCAAATCTGGATGCTTGAACTCGATCGGATCTGATTCCGATCTACCTCAAGAACTCCCCTCCCAATCCCTTCTCTAAACAAAACTGATCTGTAAACTACTTGTAGAAAAATAGTCCACAGATGATCCAAAAACACGCTATGATCAACGAGAGCTCTGATACCACCTGATACTGATCAGCCGATGATCCTTTAGATTTGTCCCGATCTTTCACAGCGAGTCAACCAGATAGATGATCTCCCAATAACGCTGAAGAACGTCACCTGAAGAAGAGGAACGAATCCAGCAAGTAACGTGATGAAGATCACCACGCCTCAAACCTGAGCACGACAATCCTTGATGAACACAAGAACCTCCGCAGCAATAATAATCTGATAACGGTATCGCCGTCCCCGGAGGGATGATACACGGTGGAGCACAATATAGTTTTTAGACTAAACAACTAAACTCCCCTAAACCCTAGGTGGCTGGCTCCTTTATATAAGAGGCCTACAACTAGTCGGTTGGATAGACCCAAACCGAACACACAAACGGACTCGAACCTAACATGGACTCGGACTCAATAACATCGCAAAATATTTGACACAACCTTAGACTTATCATTACATGTCGTAGGTCGTCCTGGCGTGCCAATCATCAATGGGATGCGTCCGCATCACCTAGCTTGGTGGAGTCCTAAAATTAGGCTTCACCTCCTCCTTCATGCCCATATCATCATCCCCCCTTCAAGAAGCGTTGTCCCCAACGCTTGTGGGTCGGGTCGGAAAGGTGGCGTGATATGAACAATCGCTTCACGCGTCTTCGCCATCTTCAAGTCTTGCTTGCCTTCCTCACCACATCCTCCCTCCTGGCCTGCTCGACTTGATACAACCCTTGGCGCCTGCACCTCCTTGCGTCTCGATACGAGCTTGGACCTAGGCGCCATCGTCTTCTTCTTCTTCTCAACTTTTGTTGGAACCCGTAGTTGCTGAACATGGACCTTCTTTGCACGACCCTGCATAAGATGAGTAATGCCTAGACCACACAACTGACGAACATGTCCATCCTTGCCTCTATGCATCCGCACAACTGTCCCAACAAAACACCTCACATGTGTGCTAACAAAACTGCTCTTGTTACCCCGCTGCACCACATGCACTTGAACACCAGGAGCACAAATATCATCCGTCTGAACACCTGTGTGAACACATACAACCTTCAGAACACATGCTGCAACATCCTTCCTCTCAGCAATAAGAGGATGCACTTCAACTGGCTTGTCACTAACAAGTTCCACTGGCTTGTCATCTACAGGCATAGCTAAAGAATATCAACATTGTCGCACTGTGCATCATGCTCTCCATCCTGCACCTTAGCTAGCCCAGATTTTGGCTTAGCCTTGCGCACCTTCTCCTTATGTACCACCAGCTCTACATCAGACTTTATGTCAACATCCTGCATAGGCTTCAAAGTCTGCTGTTTGCCACCATGCACAAAAGAATATGTATTTGCTCTTCCAGCATGTGTAACGTTGCGATCATACTGCCATGGACGACCAAGTAACAGCCCACATACCTCCAATGGCAACACATCGCACTCAATCTCATCAATATAATCACCAACTATAAATGGCACACGCACCTTATGAGTTACCTTCACCATACCGCAGCTATTTAACCACTTTAGATGCTTAGGTTCAGGAATACGCCATGTAGACAACCCCAATGTTGCCACCATTGCCTTGCTAATGCCATTAGTACAGCTTCCTCCATCAACAATCAACTTGCATGCTTTACCTTTGATCATACACTGCGCCTGAAATAAATTCCAACGCTGGCCCTTGTCAACTGTCATGCAAGCATCGTCTTGTACTTTCTTGAGTTGCAAATTCAGCCCACTCAATGGTACAACATCCTCCAGAACAATCACCTTGTCCTCTATCTCTGATGGTGCCAAAAATTTAGCACGTAAAAACTTTTTGTAGTCCTCCCAAACAGTATTTATTGAGACACCTCGCGTACGTGTGTCCATATTCCACCGCCGAAAAATTCGCGCATCCTCCCGCCTTTTTGCAAGACGAAAAGCGATAGTGTCGTCAAACTGCAGATCTGGAGAAAGATCAACACATAAGCGAAAACCAGCTTGCATTGTCTCTTCCCATATCTTGTATTCTGTCGAGGTTGCAGTATGTAGAAGCCTCCACTTCAATTTACTAGAATCCCAGCGCGCACAATTTTTCAGGTCTAGATAATCATTGTAGACGTCTTGCGCTGAAAAATCACTAACATTACCCTCAAGATCCATCTCTAAACTTTAGCAGAACTCTGACCAAAAATCTCACAGCCGTTTTTTTTATCGATCGAAACAGCCTCGCTCAGGGACAGAGCTGTCTGTCCCTAGGCGTGGGTGCAAGCGACGTGGAAACAGGCAGTTGGGCCAGCAACCCTGGCGAGCGGCAAGAGCACCATGCGCAAGCTCGTCTCTCTTTTTTTTTACTTCGTACTGAAGGAAAACTCATGGGCAAGGGTTGCTTTCTCTCACATACGTTGCTTGGAGCTGAGATTTGGTAGTTGACATTGGATTGCTTTTTTTTAAACCGATCCAGCAAGTAGCTATCGGAGTATTGGTGGATTTGTACAAGGACTCCACGTATGAGCTGGGATTGGTACCGGTCTAACAAGTAGCAATTGGTTGCCTTTTTTTCTCAAACTCACAATCAGATCTGTACCGAACAACCCAAGCGTGGGCAGCACGCGCGGCGACTTCCTCGATCGCGAGCGGATCACCCCGACTCGTACGGCGGCTGCCCCTTTTTTTATAACTGCAAACCGAATCAGATCTGGATGCTTGAACTCGATCGGATCTGATTCCGATCTACCTCAAGAACTCGCCTCCCAATCTCTTCTTTAAACAAAACTGATTTGTAAACTACTTGTAGAAAAATAGTCCACAGATGATCCAAAAACACGCTGTGATCAACGAGAGCTCTGATACCACCTGATACTGATCAGCCGATGATCCTTTAGATTTGTCCCGATCTTTCACAGCGAGTCAACCAGATAGATGATCTCCCAATAACACTGAAGAACGTCACCTGAAGAAGAGGAACGAATCCAGCAAGTAACGTGATGAAGATCACCACGCCTCAAACCTGAGCACGACAATCCTTGATGAACACAAGAACCTTCGCAGCAATAATAATCTGATAACGGTATCGCCGTCCTCGGAGGGATGATACACGGTGGAGCACGATATAGTTTTTAGACTAAACAACTGAACTCCCCTAAACTGTAGGTGGCTGGCTCCTTTATATAGGAGGCCTACAACTAGTCGGTTGGATAGACCAAAACCGAACACACAAACGGACTCGAACCTAGCATGGACTCGGACTCAATAACATAGCAAAATATTTGACACAACCTTAGACTTATCATTACATGTCGTAGGTCGTCCTGGCGTGCCAATCATCAATGGGATGCGTCCGCATCACCTAGCTTGGTGGAGTCCTAAAATTAGGCTTCACCTCCTCCTTCATGCCCATATCATCATCCCCCCCTTCAAGAAGCGTTGTCCCCAACGCTTGTGGGTCGGGTCGGAAAGCTGGCGCGATATGAACAATCGCTTCACGCGTCTTCACCATCTTCAAGTCTTGCTTGCCTTCCTCACCACATCCTCCCTCTTGGCCTGCTCGACTTGATACAACCCTTGGCGCCTGCACCTCCTTGCGTCTCGATACGAGCTTGGACCTAGGCGCCATCGTCTTCTTCTTCTTCTTCTCAACTTTTGTTGGAACCCGTAGTTGCTGAACATGGACCTTCTTTGCACGACCCTGCATAAGATGAGTAATGCCTGGACCACACAACTGACGAACATGTCCATCCTTGCCTGTATGCATCCGCACAACTGTCCCAACAAAACACCTCACATGTGTGCTAACAAAACTGCTCTTGTTACCCCGCTGCACCACATGCACTTGAACATCAGGAGCACAAATATCATCTGTCTGAACACCTGTGTGAACACATACAACCTTCGGAACACATGCTGCAACATCCTTCCTCTCAGCAATAAGAGGATGCACTTCAACTGGCTTGTCACTAACAAGTTCCACTGGCTTGTCATCTACAGGCATAGCTAAAGAATATCAACATTGTCGCAATGTGCATCATGCTCTCCATCCTGCACCTTAGCTAGCCCAGATTTTGGCTTAGCCTTGCGCACCTTCTCCTTATGTACCACCAGCTCTACATCAGACTTTATGTCAACATCCTGCATAGGCTTCAAAGTCTGCTGTTTGCCACCATGCACAAAAGAATATGTATTTGCTCTTCCAGCATGTGTAACGTTGCGATCATACTGCCATGGACGACCAAGTAACAGCCCACATACCTCCAATGGCAACACATCGCACTCAATCTCATCAATATAATCACCAACTATAAATGGCACACGCACCTTATGAGTTACCTTCACCATACCGCAGCTATTTAACCACTTTAGATGCTTAGGTTCAGGAATACGCCATGTAGACAACCCCAATGTTGCCACCATTGCCTTGCTAATGCCATTAGTACAGCTTCCTCCATCAACAATCAACTTGCATGCTTTACCTTTGATCATACACTGCGCCTGAAATAAATTCCAACGCTGGCCCTTGTCAACTGTCATGCAAGCATCGTCTTGTACTTTCTTGAGTTGCAAATTCAGCCCACTCAATGGTACAACATCCTCCGGAACAATCACCTTGTCCTCTATCTCTGATGGTGCCAAAAATTTAGCACGTAAAAACTTTTTGTAGTCCTCCCAAACAGTATTTATTGAGACACCTCGCGTACGTGTGTCCATATTCCACCGCCGAAAAATCCGCGCATCCTCCCGCCTTTTTGCAAGACGAAAAGCGATAGTGTCGTCAAACTGCAGATCTGGAGAAAGATCAACACATAAGCGAAAACCAGCTTGCATTGTCTCTTCCCATATCTTGTATTCTGTCGAGGTTGTAGTATGTAGAAGCCTCCACTTCAATTTACTAGAATCCCAGCGCGCACAATTTTCCAGGTCTAGATAATCACTGTAGACGTCTTGCGCTGAAAAATCACTAACATTACCCTCAAGATC